>CAXKWD010000001.1:132186391-133386391 GCA_964059195.1 Ectobius pallidus
ATCATTACTAGAGCTCGGAAATTCAGACATTTACTTTGGTTAAAATAGACAGGCGAGAAGGCACTTAAAATAACGAAAATAAGAAGTGATATAATTAAAATGGGATTTATTAACAGACAAAACAGATAGTACTCCCGCTCTTCATTAATGAAAACAGCTAATCCTTTTGGTGGCACTATGGCCCTGGGGTCCACTCGGCCTCTAACAGAAATGAGTACCAGGATCAATCCTGGGGGTAAAGGCGGCCGGTGAGTAAGGCAGACTACCTTACCACCTTCACGAGCCGAATGTCCAAAAATCTCTGGAACCTCAACCTCCTGGAACCTCTGGGTCTCCATGGCCTATATAGGGATCACTTTATTTCCCTTTTATTATCACTGATAGGAATTATATGTGACTTATTAAAGAGAGAAAAATCCGTATATAGGCTACAATGAAACGAAAAAAAAAATACACACTGTATTTAGTGGCTACATGAGCTTGCGAATCATATTGAAACAATTTTGAAATTTTCCGCATAAATATGGCCGCCATAAAATTTTGACTTAGTACAATATTATTGTTGATAGTTATGTTTAAGATAAATGAATTTCTTTATTTACACAATACAATAACTGCCTATGAAATATCAATGACTGACCAGGATTGCAAATTAGGGAAATGAAAATGCACAATTAAGAATTTTTCTTAGATATTGTCATCAAGGTATACGAAAGGATACATTTCCCAATGCCTTGAAGTTCTTGTTAACACAGAATCATTCTAGAGTCTGCATTCCTCCTCTCCATTCTCTCTATTGTTTGGCTTACCAATTTATTTAGGTACACACAGCTTCTCAGACACCTGTAATTGTGATCGGGAGGGGAGATAAGTGGCTGCGGAAGATGCTGGTGTTGTTGACATAGATATGCACCGAGTGCCTCGTTTGTTTCACTTGTTACTCTACAACACCGGAAAATCGTCCTCTTTAACTAAAGGATGTTTACTAAAGCCCTGAGGGGAAGATTCGCCAGACCAAAAAGAGTATTTTGTAAACCTAGACAATGAAATATTTTGTAAAAACAATTCCAGATAGTTGAATACTAACAGGTGCCCTTGGTTTCGCCCGCGATTATTTACTCCAACAGCTAGATGTTTTATTTAAATAATTATTTTGACAGAAAATAATTAAAACATTATGTTTATTAACACTGATATAATTTTTACATAAACTGTATGAATTAGTTAATTTTATTCTTAATTATATTGTTGTACATAGTAAATATTTATGATTAAACCAATAAAACGAATAAAACGAATCTTGTGCTGCCATAAAGGCATACAGATTCTAAATTATTTTTAAAAAAACTACAGATTCATGAACCTTATTTAAATCATGCATAAACAATTACAACGATTAATAATTAAAAAGCTAAAAAACCGGATTCGAGGTGCACTTCAAGATTACAGTGCGCCGCCGGGTAAAAAAGATCTCAGATTCGAGTTCCCTAGCCCAAAAATACCCGAATAGTGAGTTTCGTCCAAATTATTATTTTTTTATTATTATTATTATTATTATTATTATTATTATTATTATTATTATTATTATTATTATTATTATTACAATTACAATTACAATTACAATTTATTACTCCAAAGTACACGAAAAATATATACAAAAGTTGATACACCCCCCGAAGAAGCAGAGCTTGTGTTCGGGGGTGGTTCAGTTATATATTAGAAATACTTATACTAAACAATTACTTTAAAAAAATGCATAATTTGGAGAAGTATGACAAAATGTTATGCATGAAAGGTTAGAACATGTTCTATTTACAATACAAAGGTACGAAGCAATACAACAATAATACATAACAATTTATTTGTTCAAATTTTAGTAAAAACAAAGAAATTAAGTTCTATCCAAATTTTAAAGTTTAATATGAAAAATGTTATAACAGTAATAGTCGATAACAGAAGTAATAATTATATAAATTTTCTAATTTTAGACCTAAATTGTTTGTTGTTTAAGCTATTTAGATCAGGATGGTTGGTAATAAATGAATTGAATAGTCTTGGGCCAAAACTTGAACAGTGCTTAGCTCCAGCAGTTGTAACATTTTTTGGTTCAAGTAATAAATTAAATTGATTCCTTCGCGTGTTATATACGTGAGATTCTGACTTGTAATTGTCACGATGTTTATGAAAATAATCCAGTATGACGTACTTGTAAATTTGGTCTATGGTGAAAACGTTAAATTCAGAAAATAATAATTTGGAAGAATAGTCAGGAGGCTTAAATAAACAAATCTTTATTATGCGTTTTTGAAGACAAAGCAAAGGGCTGAGGATCGTTTTAGCAACTCCTCCCCACCCAATTATGCCATATTGAATAATAGAATGAATTAGGGCTAAATAAATCGTACGAAAACATGAGCTGGTAAACATGAACGGAGAATAACGAATTTATAAATGACTTTACGTAGCCTATTGCATAAATATTCAATGTACTTGTCCCATCTTAAATGTCGATCAATTATGATGCCTAGATATTTCACTTGATTTGATTCACTTAAGGAGGGACAAGTGCAGCTATTAATACAGCAACCAGAATTGTGTATTTTTAAGCTTAAGTTTTTACTTACTTTTAATTGTTGCATGCCGGTAGCTGTTAAAGCGAAAGGAACTAGCGTAGTTTTCTTAACATTTAAGGAAAGTAAATTAAAATCCAGCCATGATTTAACAAGATTTATACCTTTGTTGGCATTTTCGTAAGTTTCAATCCATGAAGAACCACTAAATATTACAACGGTGTCATCAGCATATGAGTAAATGGAGCCATTAAATATATTCAAATTAATCTTCAGAAGGTCATTTATGTATATTAAAAACAATATGGGACCCAATACTGTACCCTGCGGTACACCGATATTTATTTTCCGGAAATCACTGAGATCGTTATCTATTCTTGTAGCCTGAGTTCTATTACTTAAGTACGACCGAAATAAATTTAAAACATTGCCTCTAATGCCTAGAGCATGAAATTTTGTCAGAAGAATATTATGGTCTACAGTGTCAAATGCTTTTTGTAAATCTAAAAATATACCTAAACATTTGTTTCCAGTATCTAATTCATTTATGATTTTCGTTGTGACCGTAAAAATGGCATCATCTGTTGACAGGTTAGGACGAAAACCGAATTGATTGTTAGATAAAAGTTTATTATTATTTAAATAACTCATCAGCCTATTCTTTATACATTTTTCTAAAATCTTTGAGATACTTGGTAGAAGGGAAATTGGCCTATAGTTATTTAATTGGTTCATATCCCCTGTCTTATGAATTGGTACGATTATAGCATTTTTTAAATATGTTGGAAATATACCTTGCGAAAAACATAAATTAAAAATATGAGTCAGCGGTTTAGCTATGAAGTCAACAATTTTCTGTAGAATTTTATTCGTAATACTACCTATACCAGGAGAAACACTAAGTTTTAATTTGTTAACAATATTGATTAACTCACTTTCGCTTATAGGATATAATAACATAGATGAGGACACTTTATCTGGTAGAAAATTATTCAAGTTCGATGTCTTTATTTTTTCGGCAATTGCAAGTCCCACCTTTGAAAAATAATTATTAAATTCATTTGCCATTTTTTGCTTACATTTTAATACGACGCCATAATCACTTATAATTTCTTTTATGACTTTATTATTATTTGGTTCCGTGTCAGTAGCTTCATTGATGAGCTGCCAAAATTTTCTGGGATTGTTCATATTTTTATTAAATTGGTCTGCATAGTATCTAGCTTTCGTGTTTTTTATAACCAGAGTTAGCATATTTCTATAAACCTTGTAATTATTCGACAATTCTGTGTTAGATGGGATGCTTTCAATGTTGGGATCATTCATTGTTTTCCCATTTAGGCGTGCATTCATGATCCCCTTCTATCCACCTGTGTAAAAAAAATTATATCTCTGCGTGTCATATTATAAACAATTGAGTCAAGTAGAGCGGGTTAACAAAATCCAAGCGATCGACAAATTGATGTGTTATATTGCAAAAAATCGATTTCAGCTATGCTCTTTTTTTCGGTTACTATGGTAACGTAGCCACGCCACTTTCAATTATTTTCACAATTGAATACGATCTACACTGAAACACCTGCTCAAATATTACATAAGATTCCAAAGCTATCGACAGTGTAATGTTATTATTGGACTCTATCGACCTGGGATAGCAGCCGGAAAGGTGCAGTTTCTATTCAGGGGTTGCTTCTGGCCAGATCTATGGCCTTTGTAAGCCATAGAGCTACGTAAAAAAGTAATTAATTGTGAAGACAGCACGGTTTCCAGGGGGATGGATTGAAAAATCTAAGATCTGCTCTTCACCCGTCAGAACGGCCACCATCTTCAAACGGAATCAAAAAATAAAAATCCTTACACATACGTCACAAACACATACAATGACTTCAAGCAACATTAATGCAAAATTTTAAGAAAATCGAACATTTCGTTGGGCCAATCAAAATTATGGGCCGAAATGCATGAGAAATCACACTCGAAAGTGCCTGAGTTTAAATTTATACAGGTAGAATTCTCCAATTCACTTTAGTAGATACAAATTACTGGTACATTTCAATATGACCGTCAACAATCGTAATTAGTTCCACAGATACATGAACTTCGGTTTAATTAAGGTTGGAAACTAATTGAAATACATTTCTAGACTTGGGGTCAAGGTAATTTAAAAGACAGGCTGATTTTAGTTCCCATATACGGTCAAGTTGTTTGGTTATCTATAATTTGGGCTGTCGCTTAAGGGAGTTCATGATATTAGGAACCAGAGACTAGAGCTGTTTGTTTTGAAACAGACACGTGGTGTGTGTGTCTGTAAAAGATGCTGGAACTTTCCAGCTGAGAAAATAGCATTTCTTTTCACACTGTGCTTATTTATAATGAGATGCATTGTTACAGCGCTCCATTGTGTTCCTATAATTTAGTCCTACACGTGAATAAAGAAACGGAGTGTTTGTATAGGGCTCAGGGATCGTTTCTCCCGGTTTCGTCCGAAAGGAATGTATTGTCAGTATAGCCTCAGATTGTAGTCTATATAGCTATGTAATTTGTCATCATCATGGAACGGATTTTAATTACATGTCATCTTTTAACTGGAACTTCATGGATGTTGCCCCGTAGTGCAGATATTCTGATCATGATTCCTACATTATAAAAATGGTAATTTTAGGGTCATTTTTTGGTCATTTCCCCCACTTTTTACTTTAAAGTCAAATTTAGATTCTAATGTAATTTTTTGGTCATTCTACGGTCATTTTTCCCAAATTTCTTATTTTTATGTATTTTTAAAAATATAGAGTCATTATTTTCTTATTTTATGTTGTTTCTCGTATTATATAGAATTTTTGTGCATTTAGGCTACTTACACTGAATATTATCGGAACTCTAAATAAGCATAAATAAATAAATAGATATTGTTATAATTTTATTTTGGATAGAGAAAAAGATGATTGCTGTTTGCATAATCGTATGTAGCCTATAATTGTGTCAACAACATAAATGTAGAATAGACTCAACTCTGAATAAACTAGAATTTTCTTACAAATGTTTGGGTCATTCATTCAGTTTTTGGGTTATTTTTTGGTATTTGTTCAGTCAGTTATAGCTCATTTTTAAGCAATTTAGGTAATCAAAATCCGGGAGATGGTCATCATCGTCACCATGATCATCATTATCATCAAACATGAATTAAAGTTATGTAAATATTGCTGTACATTATTGATTTATTCTACCTTTAATGATAATAATAATAATAATAATAATCATTATTATTATTATTATTATTATTATTATTATTATTATTATTGTCATTCCATACACATATGAAAATGGCAATAAGGGTATGACCGTTGTAAAAACTAGCAGGATTTAAATCTACTTTCATTAAATATATCTAAAACATTCTTATTACCTTTCTCATTAACAAAAATATTATTCAAAATCTGAAATCTTGTCATAATTCCATTAAATTTCTCAATCCCAGTAGTTCTATAATTATTTTTAAAAATATGTTGTTTCTTCTTAAATGCATGTACTAAGATTAAGTAATAAATAAATAATTCCATAAGGGCATTTTGTAATACGTTCTGTGTACAGTGCTTAGCTTATGTTTGATACAAATTGTAATACAATATGGAATAATTGGTTGTGGAGGCACTTCTAGATCTATTCTTATTTATCTATTATTACTACATGAACATAACTTAAAACAACAGCTGAGTTGAAGTATGGTTTTAAATTTGGTTAAGATTATGCAACTCTATGTTACAAAATGCCCAAAAATATTACATATGTATATACTATAAAATAGCTTTTGTCTTCATTTTTTTGGTGTACGTAACTTTCCTATTTCAGCCTACATAAATAATGATTACTAGAAGTGTGAATTTGTGTTTTTGGGTAAATGTATTGTGTTATGTGCTCTCTCAAACCATTGAAAGATGTAATTACTGAACTGACTCCCCCAAACACGAGCAATTGCTCTTGCGGGTTCACAGGCATAATTTTAGGTGCCGGTATTCTTTTACATATACATTTTCATTCAAATTGCACTTAGATGTTTAAAAAAATTATGTTACTACTTAGAAAGAGAGGTAATAGCAGTTTTTTTTTTGTGATGAACACTCTATTTCACGGTAGGCCTATGTACAGTACGCCTTATGAATAACTAAACTGCATAAATAGAATTCAAAATATGGTATTGTACATTTATACATTCTACAGGAATATATACTGAAAACTTACGTTAGAAAACCTACAAAATATTATCTTAGATGAATTGGTATTCTAACCTCCACACCCTTTTCATGTCTTTGTCTTGAACAAATATTAGATTTAAGTAATATTTATTATTTTCTAAGCACTGTACTGAAAAGTATTGCATAACATGTAGATAGATTGTGTCTGTAATTTATAGGAAGATCATTGAATGCGGAAACAGTCATTTCCTATTTGATTATGATATTTTTATACAGTACGTTCCGTAATATTTAACTTTCATGTTATGTCAAAATGCAAACACAATCTGTTAAGTAGCAAAACTATTGTATAAATAACACTGCTGATGAAGCTGGCACAGGATGTGACTTCGAGAAGGCAATGCAAATTGAAAGTGAGGTCACCTAACGGAGGTTCATTCTACTAATCATATGTGTAAATTCATTGAATACTTCTCCCTTCAAGACAACGATTTATCTCATATAATAGACTATTATATAATGACATGCATTAATTTTGCTCTCATCGTCTTCAGCAGAGTATCGTTAATGAAGGAAGGTTAGATTAGGCCTGCGAAACGAAGAAGAATATAGCCTAAAGTAACAATACTTTTTTTTCACACAGACGTGTACTTGCTTTTCCAGAAAATATAAAATTTGCTTAAAACTGCATAGTTTAACCTCAAATTATTTTGTTTTCGAAACGGCAACTTGAATTGAATAGTCTAATCCACAGGTCTTAATGCTGGCTTGCGAGAATATGAACTACTTTACGATCAAAGTGATTGAATTGACATCTAAAATATTGAAATCTGAGGGAAAAAGCCAGTACTTCAGCTATTCAGCAATTGCCTGGGCAGCTAGGCTATGGGTGAACCCTCGTAGTAGCCGATCCAAGCGATTTTCTCGGCACAGGGATTCCCTCACTCTATCAGGTAAATACCGGATCGGGATATGACCCCCGCGAGACAGATGACTTTACAAAAAAATGTATAATTCCATTAATGCTGAAGAAAACAGCCAGCTCAACATACATTTCCCCATTGAATTAGGAGATACCGGTACAAGAATGGAAAATGGAGCAATAGAGAAAAAATGCGCCGAAAAGTTGTTGGGAGCGGAGTTTGGCTTATGACCGAAGGCTCCGGGGGTGGTGGAGGGCCAACAAAAGAAAAATATCAGTCAGGGAGAGTATTTTATACTTCAGGAATCTTCACTTACGGTCTGCATTCTTCTTGGCAAGTCTTCAGATGAACGGAGACAACACAAGTCAACAGCCAAAATGTATTCGAGATAAAATTAACCATACATTACTAATTTGGGGTCTCTAAACACGAAAATGACATCCATTTTTGTCTGTTAGTTCTCATTTCTACAATACACAGGTCAGGTTGTTTTACTAAAAACAGGATTTTAGCCGAGTAACTTTGTTTGAAACAGACTGTACCGGAAATTTAAGGGTGAATTTATGGCTCTAGCATATAAGTCAAACCCTCAAACTGATATTCCTTTATAAATTCAGTTCAGTTCTTGCTTTGTGAGTGAGAAAACTATCTATCAGTGTGCTTTGAAATAGTTAAAATAGGGAGTGATTTAATCGTTATTGTGAGTGATTATAATTATAATTATAAAATAACATATATGCGTATATATTAAGCTTTCTGTAATAGAATTGGCATGAAAGGCACAGAATGCCGCGTAAGTGTGTTACCAATCCAAATAACTTTTGTTTTATCCGTGGAAAAGTGACTTTTAAATCGCAAAAGGTACGGTTAACTCCTATCGTTAAAAAGGCCTATCATCTCTATTTTGGTTGCAAGGTTGGTGATCAGGACAAATCGCTTGCACCCCATATTTGTTGTCGTACTTGTTCCACAAACCTACGCGAGTGGCTAAATGGAAACGGGCGATATATGAATTTTGCTATACCAATGGAAACAGGGTTATACGAAATATTGTTGCGTTTTATGTGAATGGGATAGTCATGCGAAGGACAAACACTGCGCAACAAAGCAAGAACCAGGTATTAAAAACATTGTTTACAGACCACTGGTTGACAAGACTGAAATAATATTACCTGCGTTGCACATTAAGTTGGGACTAATGAAAAACTTTGTAAATGGTATGAATCAAAATGGAGAAGCATTTTAGTATCTCTTTCATAAATTTCCACGATTAAATGAATCTAAAATCGGAGAGGGAATATTCATAGGTCCCAAAATAAGAAAACTAATGGCTGATGAACATTTTCATGGACTTCTAACAGGCAAGGAGAAAACTTCATGGGCAGCGTTCACTAGAGTTGTACTTAATTTCCTTGGCAACAAAAGGGCATCTAATTACAGAACATTAGTGGACAATAATAGAATGGGGTGCAACATGTCTCTCAAGATGCATTTCCTTCACTCTCACCTGGACTTCTTCCCTCACAATCTTGGAGCAGTAAGCGACCAGCATGGTGAACATTTCCACCAAGACATCGCTACTCTAGAACGATGTTATCAGGGGAAATGGAACACGTCTATGATTGCTGACTACTGCTGGTCTGTAGTAAGAGATGCTCCTAATATAAAGTACACTAGAAAAGGCAAAAGACCACGTTTATGAGGTATGTGATTAAAAACCACGTATATTCTCTTGCACGAACAACAATGAAGGCTATATAGCCGATATCTTCTAAACGAGAACTAATAAAATAAATTTACTGCCATTTTCGAATTTAGGAGGCCAAATTACATAAGATTTGATACATTTTATTTCGGATACAAAAAACTTTTTAAATTTTGTTGACTTGTGCAATAGACCAAGAGTGTAATGATCTGTTTCTAACATTTTAATTAAACAATACATTTTATGACAAAACTCTGGGTTTCAACCTCTACACTGAGGGTATAAGGTGGACATTTTTTTACTAAACTTATAAGTCTGACCCTCATTGGAAAATGAAATTTATTAATACTTTTACTGTTGTCTATGTAGTAATTGCAAAATAAAATAAAAAAGTTACGCAACACCAGCAATGACTAAAATGTTACTCCAACTATGCTACTTAAGGACAGATATTGTTAATCAGAACCCTATGTGGTTCACATCTTGAGGAGTAAAAAATACCTTACTGACTCTCTGAAATTAGTCAGGTTAGCCTGTTTTATGTTACCCTGCCGCGACCGGAACTTGCGGTTTAAGCTTCTTCACATGGTTGCATTCAACACGCTGAGTTGCTGTATCTTCTATGTCAAATGTTTTACTATGGAAGTGGTTTTAAGCACCATTGCTTACTGTTTCACACTTTCTGAGCGAACCAACGACCCAGCTTGTGTTCTATCCTCGTTTTATGCCAGCAACATTTCCTGATGATCACAATTATATACTGTCAACGTAATAGTTGAAAGCAAGTTAAGAGCACCTTATACTTGGAGTGTATTCTTGTTAAAACTAATCTCGTCTTCGAAGCAACTTAGGTACAGGTAGGGGAAAAAAAGCGGACAGACTCTTGTAGCTGATTTCAAAGCCTTGTGATACGTACATAAATGTAAGAAATGTAACGGAAACGTTTTCATAAGCAATGCAATTTCGAAATGGGCTAAGTCAACAGTCGACACTAGAACAAATTTCAGTACATTCCCTGCTATCCTGTGAATGCCGCTAGGCATGCGCAGTGGCTCATATTGGCAACTTAGATATTTTAGACGGTCCGCTTTTTTCCCCCTACCAGTACATTCATGCAAAAATCACATAACTAATTTGAAACAATTTCATTTCGCACTAGATGAAATGCAATTCTTATATGGTATTGACATACAGGGCTTTACATACTTACAAAAGTACATAGATCTACTGATATAATTCCATATTTACATATGTACGAACGTTTCTCGAATTGTAAAACAGCATGGGATACACGGTTTCAATGGCTGCGGTACTAATCAGATGCTGTTCTGACTTGAAAATACACAGACACAGTGCCAGCCCTGCTAATAGAAGATGGGAGAGAATGGGCCATTCCCTTTTTTTCCCGTTTGACAAAGAAAGTTGAGAAACTACTGTACATAACTCTGCTTACAAAGTTATAGACCGTCGAATTAAGGGACCTGGGGTAAAAGTAAATTCTAGGGCCAATGATGTGAGGATTCTATATCCAGTATGAACAGATAATTTTGTGCCATCGCCTAAAATATGTAAATCAGGGGATGGAAACTATAATAATAATAATAATAATAATAGTAATAATAATAATAATAACTTAATCGACTCAATACTCATAATTCGCAGATACGTTACACCAATATATGTGTTAACCACCACTATAAACTAATTTATCCTATTTAAGATAAAATTATGATATACAAAACACCGTAACTTGGTGCCGAATACTTAGGCCTATTTAAAGGAAACGGACACAAAGGTAAATGAAGTACCTTGTTTTACTGTTGTGAACTTATTTTACCGCAAAGCTCTGTTTTCACCCAGCACAAAATAAATTGCATGGATACCTTTTTTTTCTACACAACCTACCAGTGGGGTAACATGATTTCAGAAGAATTTCGGGAGAAATATATAGATCATCCTTACTATTTGCTGGCATCTCGTATGATTCGTAATATCGAGAAATTTTCTTACATGAGGGACATTTGCATGTTAATTATCTTCAGCTTTCGGCAACAAGTGCAGTAAAGCACACATGACCAGCGACCACCCATTCTATAACTCCTTTAGAATCACCTTTTAAAGTTTCACCTTTATAGAGACTTTCTCATAGTTATTACATCAAAACCGCTAAGACTGAGTTAAACGTTTTCGTAAAAGGTGCAGTGGAACTCTGGTGAGCAGAAGTTAATTTATAAAAATCGTCAACCACATAATATTATGGTTAGCTCTTTCTTGGCCAATATAGCGAAAACGAAACTTCGTAAGTAGGTGTAGTTAAGTTATGAATCAACTCTAGTTAGATAGGATGTTTCCAAACATTCATCTTTAAAATGAATTTGCTGGAGGTTTGTGTAGTCTACCATAGTGGGTTCCTAAAAAGTCTAGTTATCATTTGAATACATAGTTTGACACGGTTGCGGTGGTGGTATAATAATGTTATAGTGAGCAATAATATTGTGATTAAATCCCCCTTCCTTCAATAAGAGCGAATGCAAAAATTTGACGGTATTTACTGTGTCACAACGAAGAGGTCACAGGAGGGGGATGTGGCTGAGGACGATTCAGTGATAGTGTTTTTATAAAGCTTTTAGACATTTTTATTTTACAAATGCAAGAAGATGTAAGGCAAATAAGTTTTTATTTTAATTATTGACGCATCTAAACCAGCAAAAGAAGATGCCTTGAAGGTGGCGGAAATACGTCGAAAGGCTAGGAAAGTATTAAAATAAAATATTGAACTGCTGGTAACAGGTTCATTTTATTTTATTTCTTGTGAAAGAGTTAAGTAATAGTAACACATGGCCTCCCTTAAAATTTCGTATGTGGTCTTCAACAGGCATTTACCAAGAAATATTTATTCATAGACGAAGGAATGGAAAGAATAGCACCCTAAAATAGAAAGAAACAAATGAAGTGTCATTGTGTTAGTCTGGTAATGATTTAAGAGCCTAAAAGAGTGCCGGCTATATTAATAGCTTTATACCCTTATGATATAGTACCAGATAAATCTTATAATAAATGCACGACGACTGGAAACCAATGCAGTTTACCTAACAATGCGACGAAAAGGAAGTGACATGAACGGAAAGAATGGAATAACTTAGGCACTAAGTGGAAAAAGAAAATTGATCGGCAGAATAAATATATTATTAACAAAATCTACTTTGTAAAGTATGTAATTGTGTATATAATTTACTCTGTAACAGCAAACTAGAGGTGCATTGCCCACGGCAGTTCGCGTACAACTCCTCATCTTTATAGCCTGAAGGTGCTGTGGTAGAGTTGTCTGCATTATCAGGAAGTAAGGCTAAGGTTAAAAAGAATTTAAAAATTATTAATTATCGAGAAAAATAACTGTGATTTTATAATTGAATGAAAATGGCATGATTATTAAGAGAAAATAGCATTCATAAGTTCTAATTATAATATAATAATTGTTCCTTTCAAGATGGTGGCCGTTTTAATGGTTTCGTTTCATGTAATGTTCAGCTTCTTTCAACAAATCTAGCCAAACGACTTCCCTGGAAACAATGTTGTCCTCACAACGAATGACATCATTCGCTAAACCTTTAAATATTGAGATGAAAAGCAGATCATAGATTTATTTTGGGCGCGAGGTCTACAGTTCACAGAGCTACTAGTTTTAGTCACAGTCGAAATTAGGTTCATGCTAGGATTATTCTTAACCTATCTGAATCACAAACTGTAATGCAGTTTATTTGTTTAAATTCTCCACTGTGAAGAAAGAATAAAATATAATACTGATACAGTATTATATAAAAAAAAAAAAAAAAGTAACGTGCCAAATATTCTAGGGAAATTATTAACCTTAGGCCTAACCTCCATTCTGAGAGCAACCGTAGCTAAGACGAACGATAAAATTAATCGAAGATCCAGCTGGAAATCCATATTGTTACAGAAGAGTGTTTAGAATCCGAAGATTTATAAAAGAAAAGTCTCGGTGTAAATACCAGTTTAAGACAGATTTTCTTGTACTGTAAATAATTATTAGATAGATAGGTAGTAATTAATTCTTTTAAAAGAATTCAGTATACATTTTACTATGACTGGGAACTTAAGAAAATTAACATCATAACACAATGAAATCATTGAACAACTACATGTATGGGCAGTACAAATAAGAACCAAGACAGTTATCAAATACAAATATTAAAAATACCAGCTTAAGCTGAAATATCCATCTTAACATTTAAAAACAAACTGTAATAAAGTAATGCATTCTATCAAGTAACGCATGAGAGGATTATCTTCATGTACTGTCACAATTTAATGGATTTATACTAGCCACTTGCATCTACATCCTTGTCTGTGCTTTTCCATGGGAAGATGTTCTGAGAGTGAATGCACATTTCTGCGAAATAGCATAAGTTTATCTCGCAATTTGCGAGTTGGATAACGGCAGTTCCACTAATGGAAGATCAGTGTTCCAGTCAGTCGCGTGGATGCTGGCTGACCCACTTGCACTGATCGACCTTCACTCTGTATCCAAGACGTCCATCAGAACTTAATGTTATTATTAGAAAAGCCTGCCATTTTTATGTGTTTACATTTGTAGTTTAAAACACGCACTCACAATGGACTAGTCAACGTTATATTACTGACGATTATTTTTAATTTGCACTGTGGAAGTCAAGCGTAACCAACTTAATGATAACTTGATAATGCTTTTTTATAAAGTTATTTTATTCAAATACTTTCAGCCAATTCACTTCATTCTCTAGTTAACAGACCTACCCAAACAAAAGTTACGTCAAAAAAATTAAGAGAAAATCCATCTGGTATAGCTGGATTTTTCACTGAACGTATACCAAGGCGGATTATTTACCTCAGTGGTTCTATAAGTTTTTAACAATATTGTATTCCTCAGTCAGCACAAAACTCTAATGTGCCGCCACGATAAAATTTCTCTAAATAAAAGGTTTAATAATATGACTATTAGCTATCTACGAAGACAGTTTTTAACTAAGTAGAAATAGGATCTTTCTAGTACACCTTGTAAACAATCAAAACATTGTGAACAGAGATAATTTTATAACACCACATAACAAACAATGTTTTGTGTGTGTGTGTTGTATATATATAAAATAATATATATATATGTGTGTGTGTGTGTGTTATTTAATTTTTTATCAAAATAACTTTTCCTATAACTTAATTTTAGTTTTAATACTACTGTACACGTAAAACTAAAGTTTTAACCTACAAAATGATGTAGGATTAACAAAACAAAACTTCTTTGTGATTAAAATTCAAAATTCATTGTTTGAACAATATTTTTTCATCGTAACCAATTGAAGACGTCGAAAGTTAGTAAATCCTGCTTTCTTTATTTAAAAAAATCACGTCCGGATTTTAATTTTTAAACCCAAATTTTAGAGTTTCGCTTTAAAATGTATTAATAATTATTAATTATAATAGCTTGCCTTAGTATGCCTTATAATAGCATAATGTCATTACTGTAGACTATAAAGCATTCCATGCATTGCACGTGTGCTTTTAATTTATACTTCTTTGCTTCGTTCAACATTCAATTCTGGTTCAGTGTTGAAAATATTTTTCTTTTGGATTTGATCATCTGGGCTACATAAAATAGCTTAATTTGAAGAAAGAGAAGCATGCATGTTTAAGTTAGGACCGACAAAGATGACAATAACAATAGAACATATTAGTAATAATAATAATAATAATAATAATAACAACAACAACAACAACAATAGTACTCTAGGTCGAGTTGTAATACAGAGAGGTTAAGTTTCAAGGTATTACAAGAACATTATAAAATTACCAGCTCTGTAAACGTCTTTACAGTGCACATAACAATGGCGCATAAACATATTTCAGTGAATGACAACTCCTATGTCCCCGGTAATAAAATATTAATTTACTGTAACATAACGTGTCTTATCATTACCATGGCAGTTAAGTGCAGCAAGCAAGAGCTCTGGTCATGAAACTGCATTACGAAAACCTCCATTGAAGCGATTCGAGTTGTAAGGCACAGGGCAAATTAATATCTCAATGTATGTTTTTTTTCTTTCTTTTCTTCCCTCGGGTGCTGACATGAAATTGAAATAAACCCACACAAACGCTTATAATAGCGTCCATCTTGTTCTAAGAGTTTGTTATTCATTAATTTCATATCAAACGGTTTCAATATTCTAGCAGCATACAGAATTTCTCATGATAAATTTATTTCGATCTTATTGAGATTCGTTTGATCATTTAACTGATATTACGATATCCGTAAGAATAAAGTGGAAATGCATAAGTCGACTTGTTTGTGAAAGCAAAACTTAGTGTTGTTCATAACGCATCATAAAAAATAGCATTAGGCCTACGTAATTTTCCTCAACGATCGATGACTTCACTGCAGTGTCCTTCGAAACCGTTTTGCAAGAGTTTCAAAATAGAAATTATGAGTAATAACTTCTTGTAAATTTTTGCATACTTTATGTTTTTATGATAATAAAAAATACTACAGTATAATATATATATATTATATTATATATTATATATATATTTTACCACACACTGCAGTGACATTTACAACGCTTTTATGAAATACTCACCATAGATATTTTTTGTACAAGATTTACTAATTTATAATCATAAAAAATTCTAACAAATAAAGGATAATGATATGCTTTAAATACTAGAAGTCCTGCATTGTTGACTGAAAAAGACGGTTTACTAACATAGCACAGAAACATATAACTTTGTATTTATAATGGATTAATTAATAAAATTCCCATATTAAAACAGAAAGAATGTATACTTTTTAAAACGTCCCAAAATATTTGTTCATATACTAAAATATTTCTAATAATTTTCTATTTTTCATATCATTGTACTACATTGTACTACATTGTACTACTATTGTACATATAACTACTTTAAAATGCCCACGTATACTGATACCATACCTGAGCACGAGCTGAGCTCATTCAGAAATATAGGCCTACTAATTTAAGTATGTATTCATAAAAAGGAAATAGTCAAACAAAGCAACCTACCTGAAATATCCCAGCATTTGCTTCCGATCAAAATTTAGAAACTTTACTTCCTATACATATTGATTTAAATCACAAAGCTATTTTTGACTACTCAACTAACTACAAGAAAATGTAATCATAACCGTCAAAATGATTAATTTTACGAAATTATTCTTTATCCACTAGCACATACACGATTTAACGTTTAAATAAAAATCTTCTGCGCTGGAAAACGACTTCAGGCAGTCTAAACGACGATTAAAAAGGAGAAAAAAAACAGGCCAAAAAAGATAAAAACAACCGTGAAATGAGGTTGAGATCTCTAGTTTCATTTCCTTATACTGTGTAAAACAAAACACAGTCTGTGTGCAGGCGGAAGACATTATGGGAAGATCAGTGTGATGGTGATTCCACCAAAGCCTTTCACCGTTTGTGGAACAACATGATGCTATCAAACTAGTGATAAAATTCGAAGCTAGGTCAGATCACATAAGGCTTTGTACTCGTTTGAGTTCGCTAGTAGGCTTATCTAAACAGAAATTGTTAAAAGTAATCTTATCTCCTTCGCAGACGTTTATTACATCGAGTCGATAGGACCTGTAACGTTTATTTTATTTAATAATAATTCCACAACCTAATTTGACCTTCTTCAAGCTTCATTGAAACTGATAACATCGGTAGGACTTCGCAGACGACTGGTGATAAATGAGGAGTAAGCACTGGAATAAATCATGAAAAGCAAAAAACTGGATATGGACGGAGATTAGTGTAACAGCCCGAGAAGTCGCCTGACAATGTCCAGCGCTAAGAGAAGGATATTTTGTTTATTCTTTTAAATACCCGGCTAGCTTCGTGATAGGATATTAAACTATACGGATGTGCAGACAATGAGCTTCTGTAATATTTGGAATAATTAAGTTTACTCTAACCCAGGGCTACCCAACATGAGGCCCGCGGGCCGCATGCGGCCGGCGACCTCCCTTTTTCGGCCCGCGGAACTGGCCTCTAAATGTATAAATTACCCTCAAATACGAAATTTATAAAGTCAAAATATAGATGTTCCCTCTCTTTTATCAACAACAAATATTAAAGTTAATATTGATGCATTAGTTAGTGAAAACCAACATCCTCAAATTTCGCAGTAAATTTTTTGTAATTTGATATTTTTTAATAAATTAAAATAATAATACAAACACTTTTTTCCTTTGTATACCATACCTATTAAAACTCACTGATAAAGTTGCATACGAAGTATTTCATAATGCGGCCCTCCAAACAGCATTTTTTTAAAGCGGCCCTTGGGGCACTTGCAGTTGGACAGCCCTGTCTAACCTTTCGGTAACAGGATAGCCACCTGCACTGATAAAAATTATTACAAAGGGTTTACATCAGAGTCTAGAAGTGAACAAGCCTCAGGTCTAAAGTCCAAGCCTAGAAAAAATCTTTAATACAGGTATACAGATTTTCCTGTTATCTTTGTATTTGTAGACTTGACAGGAATATACCCCATTTGCTTATTTCCAACAAAACGAATAAACTAGACTTATACAGTATGCTTATGCGCGAGTACTACTCCATAAAAGCTAGTCGTGACTTTTTTGCTGAGGTTGCCAAATCTCTGGCTGCCGCTCGGTTTTATGAATCCATATGCGGCAACAGGAATCACTTGCCCGGGGAAATATAAATTAGTAATATAGTGAAAATTGACTCTTCTCCTTAGTTATGATAATAGTAATGTCTGTCCATCATATCACTGTAAACATTAGAAGTTATAACTGACCATTTGCTCATAATAGAAATAATAGGGTCTAACAATAACAATAATAATAATAATAATAATAATAATAATAATAAATAGGTATCAGTGTAAACCTCCGATTTTGTTGATTTTCTCGTCTGGCAATCCTATTTTATGCAGAGTTTACTGGTACAAAAATTATATTTATTGAATTAAGGTAAAATAATATTTATCCTCGAAGAAAAGCAAGCCCGAAACATTTTGGTACGAAGTGGTGCTCTTCCTTTATGAAGCACTAAGGCAGAACTAATGGATTGAATATGTTCTAATAATTCACAGTATCTGAAGCTCTGTGCTATTTAGAAATAAGCCTATACACAGTACGAGATAAAGAAAGTGAGCCTCGTGGTTAAAAAAGTAAAGCAAGCTAAAATGAGTTTTTATCCAACGCCACCACTACCCTAAAGGTTTTGTGGTATTCTCTTCTCCCCTGGATTTTTGGCGGAAGCGTAGCCACATTTATCTATTTGGGACACCATTTAGTCGATGAGGGTGATTATATGAATGCTGGGGGAGGGGGTGAGATAAAATTTCCCTTATCCGGACCAGAACTCTGACCACTAGACCATGGCACCGGTCACAGAAGTGACAATTCAGGATCTATATTACATTTAAAAGATTCCAGAATATAATGGTCCTAAAACATAACTTATCATCATTGTACTATTCTATAGATTGTATAATTTAAAGCAACTTATAATAAGCAAAGATGGTTAAATAATGTTGACATAGCTTTGAAAAGGTCTATGACAAATAGGCATTTTATTATTAATCAGAAAAAAAGATAATTCCTAGTAGAGTGTATTTTACATATGAAAATGGAACCAATTTGTGGTAAATTACTATTATCAGAAAGAATAGCTGAACTTTATTAATAACGTATTTTAAACACATCTCAGACAAGGTATTAAATAATACTGCCACATTTTCAGGTATTTAAGTTTGCCGTAAAAACGTAATACTATCAATGTAAGATATTTCCGAAAATAACTACATACCATTCTATGACATCCGGAAGTTAGGTGAACATTACATGAAATCAAGAATTATTCTAAAGAATGGCTAGCTGTAAGCATAAGGCCTAAGTTGTATTTCCATTTCTGGCAGACTGCTACAGCACGCTCTTCCATTTACAAAAATGTCTTCCAGGCATTTCGATATCACCATCATTATAATCGTAGCATCAATATGACCCCCAGTGCTCGTCTGATCAATCACTGAATTTTAATTCCGCTCTATAATAGGAATTAGAACGATAGACAAGTAAAGAGACGAATGATTGAACAGCTATGTAAGAAACATTCTCTTTGTGTTCATTAAACCCATGAAGACCCTTAATATTAATTTTTACAGTTTAAAAATTCAATTCCTGCATTAAATAATCCCGCCTTATCAATTAATTGAATCCAATCTATTCGTATTCAGATAATTGGACTGGTGGAGAGAAGATTTCCGATCACTTTAATGAGATCTTTTTATAGTTAGTTACGTTTTAGTCGGAAAGAAAAACCAGTAAGTTATACAGGCTTTAATTATCGGCCACAGTTCTACTCCAACAGATCTCCCAAGAGTAACAAAAAACTAACAATAACTAGAACCAGATCAACTGGCCAACCCAGACGACTCCGGTTAAGTCAACGACCTTAAAACAATACGGACAAGGAAGCAATGTTTGGAAGTCTGTAGTTCGAGGGGAAAGTGTTAACGGGACAAGAATCAACAGGTGCATGGACACGACCACAAATGATACAGCTATTCCGGTTCCTAAAAAAAGAAATGTTGCAAGGCATAGGCTAGAAATCCGGGATGTGTACGTTTTGAGGAATTTTTCTTTTATATTAGAGATCCTGGCAATATGTTTTAACTATCTTCATTCAATCATTATTATTTTAAAATAATAACCTATCGTGCTTGTTTCAATCATTCAATCATTATTATTTTAAAATAATAACCTATCGTGCTTGTTTCTTTAGCTACATGCTACATTTCATTTTGTTTTACAAGAAGGTTTGGAAGCTATGGGAACAGTATAATCCTTGAGAGAGTTGTATAAAATATTGTGTGAAAAACTGTTTTATTTGTGATATCAGTATAAAATAAAGTGAATGATTAAATTTCTCAGGCTCGTGCAAAGGTTGAAAGCTTAAGTTTGTGCAAACAATGATTTAAAGGAAAGGTGAAGTCAGGCTAAAAAATTCATTGCCATAGCCGGGATTTGAACCGGTGTGTCGCTGCTTTTACCAAGTCAGTTAGAGAATTTAATGTTTACTGGCAAGTTGCCATGGTAGCTAAGTTAGTAAGAGCAGCGGCACGGAGAGCCGAAGATCCTGGCTATGGCATTGAATTTTTCAGTCTGACTTCACCTTTCCACCTTAGCCTAAACACGGAAAGTGTGAAGGAATTATCATTCCACTATGACCTACTAGTGTTTTACTATGAAGCCCGGGCCTTAAAAGCACTTACGAGTTTATAAGTCGTCACCGGGTTGTATCTCATATTAAGAACGCCTGGTGGTATACCGGGATATGTGTCAGTTGGAGAATTTAATGTTGTACCACCATGGTGCCATGGTAGCTCAATTGGTAAGAGCAGCGGCATGGATAGCCGAAGATCCTGGTTCAAATCCCGGCTATGGCATTGAATTTTTTAGTCTGACTTCACCATTCCACCTTAGCCTACACACGACCAGTGTGAAAGAATTATCATTCCAATGATTTAAAGGGCAACCTACTATCTGAAATATCAATGATGTCACATCTCATAGAAAAATCACTAACTTATCAGTAAAATATAACTTTCAGAATATTATATTTGGTATCTGGGCCGAATAAAAAAAATAATTTTAATTTTAATTTTATTAGAATTGTGTACCAGTAATGAAAAATTCTGGAAAAATGATCCAAATACTGATCCCTCTCTATTGACATTGATCTGTAAGAGACACGAAAGGAGAAGTTAAGCAGCTTACTGAGACATAGTAATAAATAATAATCAAGATCCACAAACAACTTACTGTGTCAATGATTCAACGTTTACGAATTAGTTAGGAATGATATCGAGCAGCATAGCATAATGCTAACAGAATGTGAGGTTCGAAAATATCGACAAATGACTGCGAGTACTCAACAATAACTTGAGGTTCAGTACTTCTCTTATACCACTTTTGTCTAAAGATTTTCACAACATACAACGCTAACCGGTTTATTTAGAGTTTGACCTGAAATCTATGTTCTTTCTTTGTCGTATGTACTCGGCTAGTATAGTGCAGTATGAATTCAAGCATCTTCAATTGGTAGCTTTCAATTAAACATATTCTGCGAAGACACGACTTTATCGACATTACCATATTCTTTCTTACACTTTCTCATTTACAAGATTAGTCAGTAATTTTACAAGATGTAGGCCTATATTCTAGAAGCTAAGGTTTCGAGTACCGAGTAAGGATTATTTCAATTAAATTACGAAACCCACGCGAGCAAAGCTGAGGGCAACAACTACACTAGTCACTATAAAAGTAGGCTACTGTAGGTTCTATCCACCACTGATACATCAGTCGATAAAAGATAGCTCCTCTTATGAGAGTGCGAATGTTATTTCATTGGAGGTCTCCGTTACATCCATGAATTCAAATCCCCAATGTGAGTCTAATACCACCTAAGACAGCGTATAAATTTAAATTTTCGTGCGCGAGCTTCAACAATAGCATCCTGGAGTGAATAAAATTGTACAGGATAATTACATAAATTACGGATATGAAAATGACAGCATTAAGAGAAACGAGTTACACGCTTTGAGAAACAATGCTAGTGTCGAAACACAATTCAACACATCGCCCCAGTTTCAACACCCTCATTAAAATAAGACGTGCTAAGATGGAGGGGACTGGTGTAATTTCAATTTATTCCGAAATGCATTACAAATTCAAACCAATTCCATGATATTCTTCACACCTTCTTCATGTTAGTGGGATGGTTCAATTAGACTTTTTTTTTTATTAATATTAACAACACCCCTAAAGACACAAATTTAATCATATAATCTGCTATATTAACTACTTTAATTCGTGTTTATTAAATTTCATTTTTTAAAAAGTAAGCCTATGTTCTGAAGATAATAATAATATTATTATTCTTTCCTATTCTCGTTCTTTTCTTTCATTATTTTATGTTTCCTTTTTTGATGCCTGTTTAAATTTAAATTCATATTTCCTGGGACTTGCGTGTATGGGAGGAAATTACTCTAATTAGTTTAAATTTTGTGATGATTAATTAAGGATGTCGAGGGACATATTGTTAATTTTCTTAAGATATTCATCGTGCTCTACAATTTGATTATTTTCCTTATTAAAAACAAGTTTTTCTTTGTCTCACGCGACAGCCCCATTTCTGAAGAATTCATAATTATATAAATATAATAGGCCTATACTCAGAATTTTCTCTTTAATCATATATTAATGTGAGTGTTTAAATGGCATAGAAGCCTAGACACCAGGATCTAATCGAGCAGATTTATTTACTTTTTTATATGATGGAGATCCCACTGGTTGAGTATTAACAACTCTGAAGCAAGTTTATAGTTGCCGAAATTGAGACTTGACTGGAACTACGGTAAAATCGTAGAATGGTGCAATGCCAAAGTGGAATGATTCGGTAGCCTGAAAAATCCGCAGCTGTATTGTCCTATATTTGAATATTAGGTCACCACAGGAGATTCGTACATCCTACTGCATCTTTTTTGCCTACTTACCGCATATGTGTGTCGTTATATCAACGTCTGTAATTTTGATATATCTATTATTGCAGACATGGCATATATTCCTATTAATTAGTTGAAGTTTACAATTTAATCTTACCTGTGTCTTGACTTCATTTTATAGGGTAAGGTGGTACATTTTCGAACATGGTACAATTCTGAACGGACTAAGATTTTTATCCATTTTGGGGTTTCAAATGTTAGCCAACCTCTTTTTAAAAATATAGCGTCCATACTGATTGTTTTCTTGATCTGTATCCGCGAGAATGATGTTCCGAGTTGTCTCATTCGGCCATAAAAAATTATTTTCCAACCGAAGGTAAGAACGCCATGCTTGAAAAATGGCACGTTATAAAATTGCTTATAATTCCACGTTGTGTTACTGGAATATATTTTTGAGGACCAATTTTTAACTCATACCAACAAATAGCGTAGTCTTTAATACGTAAGTCATTGGCACAACAATGGGCATTCGTGAGCGGAATTTCAACAATGTAGTAATTTACAAAAACTAGCTCGAGGTACAAATTCGAACAAATTTTAGGTACAATTTCGAACAGTACTTTAACCCGCGATTGCTTGCTTAAGACTTGCATGGAAAAGCTGTTTTGCTGTCACAGCATTCTGCATGTTTATTATTATTAACTGTGCAAGTCAAATATAAAAGGGTGGTATTCATATATCTCTCAACAGTGGTATTATTTCAACGAAGAGTAATAAACTAAGACTTCCTCTGTAATGTTATTTCATCTCAGCATTTATGCAATACACAATAGCATGCAGCTGTTAAGTATTTTTATTATTGCTCTTGATGTTATAACAGACCGTCTTAATGGTCTAGTGGTTCCTGACTACGGACCCTCAAGTCTGGGTTCGATCACCGGTACCTCCTCGGATTTTTCTGAGGTAGGGTGATCTGGAACGGGGTGCATTCAGCCTCTTGACACCAACAAAAGAGCTAATTCATAAAGAAGTAGCGGCTCCGGTTCAGTAAGCCATCAATAACTGTCGTAGGAGTCGGCATGCTGACCACATGCCCCAATCCGGCCATCTGCCTATTTAAAACGTGACACATCATTATTACGCTCATATTACTGATAAATAATAATAACAGAAAATAATATTTGGAAGAAAGCACTTTGTTCGTTGAAAATGCCACTGTTCGAAATAGTACCCACTGGTGTTTAGAATTGTACCTACTGCGGTACATTTTCGAACGATATTCTGGAAATGAAAGATCGATTGCCATGACCAATATTGCAGCTGTATGACTTTGATATTTTTGTGAAGGGTCAACTACATTGCCAACTTTGTGAATACAATACAGTTGAACTTGTCTTATGTTTATTGTGTTCATAAAATAAGAATATTTGTTAAGTGTTCGAAAATGTACCACCTTACCCTATTTTAACCCTTAACTGTGCTTGTGGGGTCTGTGAAACCCTCCACTCTTTTGTTTTGTTATATTAAACCAGTTAAACATGATGTGTCGTTGAGGCTTTTTGTAATCTTAGTATATATTGTTATTTGACCATTGCTGGAAGTGGTGTGCATTATTGGCGCTCGAAAGTGAAATATCATAGTTTTTAACCGTTTGGACCCCACGAGCGTGTTGTATTTGTCTACAGAGAGACAGAAAAACTAAAAATTGGTGTGAAAATGGGTGTTATTTCTATTTCTAGCCTATTTGCCCATTTTAGATGTGGAAATTGTTAACAACCTTCTTTAACGATTAGCAATTCTGTATTTTTTCATAATATTATGGTTTATAAATAATATTTGTTTTATTTTACCTTTTTATTATTTTTTTATTTGGGGTATATAAGACCCCACCAGCATATTAGTGCAACCTGAAAACACCACCATAGTTAAGAGTTAATATTTAATTCACAGCAGGTAACTATGATACGATCATGTATGGGGAGAACTCGAATTGCATGCAGGATCAGGTAGAAAAAAGTAAACGATAGAATTCCATGCGGGGATTTTAAAACGCACACTTGAATTGCATGCTGGCGTGCCCTTGGACGTTCCTTTAATATCTAGTAGGAACTAGGCAACGAATTACCTAATGGAGGTATGTAGTGGTTCTTCAATATTGCATTAGAAGAGGTGAGTGATAGAATGAAATTTAACTGTAACTAGTATAATATACAGCAATAACATACGAAGTCAATACATTGATTGCATTGAGAGTATAATTTTTTTTTTTTTTACAATTTTTCAAGTACTAAATTAAATTCAAAATAACGCTTACTTGTCGTAACCTCAACTAAGCCCTCAACAGGCATTTATTTATGTTTATACATATTTTTTTTTACCAAATAAAGATTCCAAGTAGATAACTACTGTATATTTAATCTTAGATAAGTATGGAAATAAATTTTTCCTCAGTTTATGAAAATAAGATTTATTTTGAGTCATAGTATTTAAAGAAATGTGTTTTATTTAGCTGACTTCAACCAAGGGACTATTGGATCACGAAACCAAGTGTAACCACTTCCATGAGTGAGAATCATCGATGGCTTCAAATTTTATTTTTAAAAGGAACTAAGTATTAATATGTAAAGATGAGCGTGTTACAAGGCACTTTCTAAAACTCATGTTAAAATTAATGAACAATGTGCTATAGTATGGAATAGTCCGAAAACGGGAAGGAATTTTACATGTTTTTGGATACTTCTTGCCACGCAACTCGGACACCTCCTACAAGGCATGGCTCGGATAGATCCTAGATTTTATTGGGACGCAATTTTTAAATTTCTCCCTCTCCGCACGCAATTCTTAAAACTGTATTTATAATACGACTACTTAAGACAGGAAGGTGAATGAAGTTGGTACGTATTTTTCCATATACAGTAATAGAAAAAACGTATGCTTTAGGTGCATTGGAGAATCTCGGAAATATATTTAAAAAAAACTCTCCTTTGGCACATCGCTTTTCCAATATTGCACTTACCACTCTCGTATCTCAATATACTATTTCTGATCCTTCGACGCTCATCATAACGAAGAACCACGTTTTTAAAGGTTGCCAAATTGAAGTGAACATCAACGACAAATTTACAGCAATTTAGGTGTCAAGTACATGAGGATCATAACATTCAGATTGCGTAGGGTGGGGGATCACTTCAAATGGGAAGTTCAAGTGGGAAGTATCACCCCACCTTAATTAGTTTCAATAACCTCACAAATGGGCCCTGTTAAATATGTGAACGCTACGTGAGATGGCGCAATACCGGAGCGATTAACCTTTCAAAACTTTTATCCACGTTGGTATAAAGCACCTCTCGCACCCAAAGGATACAGCTGTAGCAGCAACTGATACAGCAGTGGTTCATAGGCACTATTTTGCTTCTATAAAATTACCTACTTCAGCGTCCATTATTATTTAGAAAATTAATTTCTCTGTGAATAATCCATTCTTAGATATAGATAAATGATGATGGCAATAATGTACCGGTTCTAGTTCACTATAAGTTAGTATAATTTAATTCTGATGTGGTAAATGGTCATTGGATAATCGAGAAGAGTTTGAAAAGATGAGCCAAAAGAGATTTTTGTTTTCCGAGACTCCAATGCACTAAACAACTATTTTTTTTTTCTATGATAGCGATTTAAGTGATAAATACGTGAAAAAGTTTTTTTAAAATAATTAATCACTTGGAAAAGCTGTTGTCAAGTTGTATCCAGCTTTAAAAAGCAGTTCTATTTTAATCTTGGTGACGATCGTTACATCGATTACTTCAGCGCAGGTACCTGTATGAAGAATTATCGTAAGTGAATATTAAGAAATACAAAGTCAAGACAGATAAGACTGGAATTATTCAATTCAACTAGCAAATATGATTGTATTCAATGTCTCCAATAATAAATATCTCAAAAATAGAAGAAAGTTAACACCGAAATTAGCCGAACACGACTAATTATGGGCTAAGAACTTATGTAAGTTAAATATTATGTGCACGATTAAAATAGTCACTTGAAAAATATCATAATATAATCCACACAGAAGCCGAATCATTGGATCATAGCATGGGACCCCGCCCTGGGAAAGTATTCTGCATCACACAAACTGTTGTGGCAATTGAGCTCATAGAGATGCTAGAAAGGAAATCCGCGGTTAGAGCCCAACAGAGCTCGTTTCATTTTCCCAGATCCCCTCTCGTCTTCCGCAGCTGAATTCCATGAATTGTTATCCATTTTCCAAGTCAATACTTTCATTTCCGACTCAGCACTTCTCTCCACTATTTACATGGAAATATTTCGTTTGTATATTCCTCCTATTCGTTTTGTATCTCCGCTTTTTAGGGTTTCTCTTTTAAAAGCACTCTATACAATTTCAACTTCTAAAAATCTAGAATTTCAGATAATTGCTTCTCAAGACTCTACTGAAGAACTCGAACTTTTCTATTACATCTCAATTTTTATGATGGTTAAATTATCTCACAGAACTTTGGATAATCATCATAGTGGAGCACTTAAAATAACACATCTAGAGTACTGAAATTTTGAATTTCCTTTTGACCACAAAAATTTGTAATACATAGGCCTACATACTACACGCCTATTTATGCATCAGTATGCTCAAGCTCACGCTCTCCCCACTTCTCATAGGTCCTTTTTTTAAATACATTTATTATAACAACATGTTTACTTCTCAATTGTCTTAACTATGGCGTAGTAATACTAATTATTAGAGGTGTACATATTCTGATTTTAGCTTGCCTGCCCCTTTGAAATTCTGCAACCAGTCACAGCTTTTAACTTGCTTGACTTGAAAGCAAGCCAGATTACAAGCTCTTCATAACCTGGTGGGTTGCACAGGACCTAAGGAAACTGCAAGGCCTGGCGGAGAGAATATGAAACTGGGTATATCAGTGCACTGGTAAGTCGTGCAGTTACGTAGTTGAGGAACTTCAGATGTGTTTAGAGAATTTTACCCTGAAGGAAGCCGAGGAGAAACTAAAATGTGGACAGTTTGAATTATCAATGAACAAAGGTAGTACTAGTCCGGCATGGGAAAAATTTTCAAACATTTTCGAGAAAACATCATAAAATCATTAATAACAATAACAAAAATACCTTTAGGCAAGCCTACAAGCTGAGGTAGATTTCGAAGTGCTTTTGTTTTAATTTACTGTCGCTGCGTAGCACTCTTCTTCTTTAGCCTTGGCATGACAAACCCGCAATAATAACTGCAAAAAAGAGGAAAGAGAACTTTTTCAAACATTCAAATCTCGCCTTATATGAGAACTATCAAGAAACTAGTTATTGATTTGTAGAGTACACATCAAGAGCTTTTCAACGATACCCCACAAGACGTAGTTTCGAAAATTTCGAATTTCCATCCCCATACCCCCACCCCCACTCGTACTCCCAAAACCCCCGAATCGTTGGTGTCACTGTGAACTCCATAAGGAGTACTCTAATTTATTCAATCAAAGTTTCCCTCTATACTTCATAGGTGCCGAGATATAAATGTTTTAAAATTTCAACCCCCTCCCCCGACCACCCTCTTGCGCCAATTTTGCTCATTAACGAACTTGTCTGAACTGTTGGGCCTAGAGATAACATAATAAAATTTGATTCAAATATCTTGAAAATTACAGCCGCTAGCGTGTAAAGATATATATATATATATATATATATACATACATATGCATATACTGTATATAAATATAAATATCTCAATTTTTTTAACAGGCGGTGGTTCCGTACTTAGGCAGGCATGAAACGTAAAGATATGAACGGATTTTTTGAAAGTCATTAGGTAGATTTTTCTTCGAAATCTACCTAATAATAAAAATAATAATTGTGTTAAGACGCTAAAACGATTTTTAATACTTTATCCACCTTTTATTTATCTGCATGGTGAATTTCTTCTACCAGCATGTAGAAAAGCAAGAAAGTATTACCTACACTTAGCAACTACAGTTGTTTAGCTGATAGGAATGTCGCAAGCTTATTCTGGCTTGCGTAGGCTGGATTTGACCTGATCCAACAAGCTTAAAGAAACCTGCCTGCTTCCTAGCTATGACGCTGGCAACTTGCTTGCCTGGCGCTCAAGCGGGTATGGGCAAGCTAAAATCGAGATTTGTACACCTCTACTAATTATGGATGATATAATTTTGTTTAGAAGTTATTATAATCTACTTTCGAGTCTTCGTTTTGGTATTTATTTATTTTATTTTAAAATTACATAAATGCATAGAAGGTCCTGAAACTCCGAAAGAGCAGGAGCTCGTGCTCGGGGGCAGTTCCATGCTTATATTTACATGTTTTACATTATTAAATTACATTTATTACATTATTTACTTTTATATTATTACATACCACGTTTACCTAAACTTCAGAACACACAAATAAACGCTTTTAACCGATGTCCTACGATCATTTTTTTTTTTTTATCCAAGTTTCTAGATAATCAAATTTTGACACAGAAGATTGCCGTTGAAAATAATAATTTCATCCTCAATTGGGTTGCATACGACGTTTCTTTTTTTCTACCCAAAATATATTAATCAAACTCTCCCCGCGTGACCCGCACGACGTAGAAACATGGCAGCTGTCACCATTATTGCAACCGGCAAGGCCTAACGTTGAGGTGCTCTGGAAATTATGAAAATGATTCGGCAGAAAATGTGGCCAGTGTATATCGACCGTCATGTTGATTATATTATAGCAGAGATCAATTTTCGGGTAAGAGCTGAGGTGTATTGAACCATAAAGTACTCGAGTGCACAGATAGAAATAACTGTAAAGAAATACTTCTTGATACAACTTTCTGAACCAAAAAATTGAATTTTCGGACATTTCCTTTAGATACAAGTAGAATCTTCATGTCAAGAATTTCACGAACATTCCGCAATTATGTAGTGTAAGAACATGTCCAGGTCAACATTACTAAGTTCACGACTGTCTTTGATGTTACAGATCTTGAACATTTTGGCTAACTACAAATCGCTGCCAGGTAGGCCTACAACCATTTTGCCACGAATAAAATTGTATTCTACAGTATTTTTCAAATGAGAAGCCATTTCCTTCACCGCCAATCACGTGTACGAGCTAACGAAGCGCCGCAAGCAGTAAGAGTCTTCCCTCCGTCTCGCCGTCTCTGATTGGACCGCGTATCTAAGCAGGTGAAGGACAAAACGGCTTGTCATCTGCAAAACACTTGTAGTTCATTTCGTTTGCTTTTAATGTGGGTTGTTTGACGTTAAAGCGTCAAGAAACACCCCGCGGCCTACAGGTATTTTAAAATTCGAAATCTTACACATTTAATTAGATGGTCGAACAAACACAGTCGTATGCAACTTTCCTATAATGGTATTTAAGACATTCTTATGAAGATTATGAAACTCGTTTTGCTCGTTTCATAAACATACTCGTGTCTCAATAAATATCTTAATAAGCTCGTTGCATAATACACTATTATGGCCCTTATATTTGTAATGGTACAATAGTGCCCAATAAAACAAGTGCAATTAATGAGCCATAAATGTTTTAAAATATTGGTCTAGACCTGTTTATAGGCCTATTAAAGGAATTTAAACGAAACTGTTAGCTCCAACTAGGCAGAACAATACTCAAATTTGTCATCTTACGTCACTGTACGCCCATCATTGTTCTACGTTCTGTTTATCAAGCTCTTTTCCAATCCATTATCCAATATGGCATTCTCGCCTGCTGAGGTTTAACGAAAACAACTCTTAAGCCCCTCTGCCTTAAAAAAAATTAAAACCTGTCTTACAAATAGTGATTACCGAATTAGTCTAATATTTTCGGAAATTAACGTTTCCAAATTTGATAAATTTACACATTTTCTTTATTAAAATATTTTCACAAATTTCGTAGAAATTATGTATGATTAGCCTATGTATGCAGTACTACTAGACGAAATACTAATTTACCTCTAATAGAACCCAAATATCTCACATCGGCAGGATTAAAGCAAAGCATTAATTTTGATCCCCGCTTTTATAACTCTATGATCAGAATCCGCCCTGAACTGTCAGCACATTTCACCACTAAATTTAATATGTATATAAAATGTTTATAATTTTGAATGTTAGCTGTCTCCAAGATATTTATATTGGATTCCTTTTAAATCTCTTTTCTAAAATTTTGTCATATGTCGTCATTTTGTTACCTTTTTCATAAGTTATATCACACTTTTTCTTACTCAGTTCTTTGTCTCTCCTCGTTTTCCATTTGGAATCCAGCACGAGCAGTCTTGCTCATTCGGGTGTATTTCTCAATGTTATATTCAGGCTTATTATCTTGTACCATAATTTGTTTCGTATTTTGTTTCATTGTTTGTAACAGAAAATTTTGTAATAATAATAATAATAATAATAATAATAATAATAATAATAATAAAATTACTGTGATAGTAAAATTTTAGACCTGCATCAGATAAAATTTCAGTAATTTCAGAATATGGAATTGATATCGATTATTGACTTTTCACTACTGAATTACGACACCCCTGGCAACAAGAAAATTATAGTTTTTTTTATGATTTATAATACATTCCATGGATAAAATTTTGACCTGGGTGGGAATCAGACAGGGTTTACATGGAAATTGGAGGCGTCAACGTTTCAAGCTGAAAACCCGGATTCGATTCCAACCTAGGACAAATTTTCCTCTACACAATATTGTAGACATTCACCTTTATTGGTGTCGTAAATTCAGAAATGACTGAAAATGAATGTGAAATGAGGTATCTAGCCCCAGAATCATGAAACTCTGTAAAATTATGACAGGCTGAAAACTTTAAAACATAAGAAAAGATAAGATACATGCATAACATGTAAATTTTCATTGTACAATATAATGTAATACGTTAAAAACTTAAAAAAAAAAAACTATTTTAACGAATGGCAGCAATTGAATAAATTCATAAAATGTAACGTACCTGACAGAGTCACTAAAGTATTTTTCAAATGGGAAGCGTTTTCCTTCACTGCCAATCACGTTTACGAGCTAATGAAGCACCGCTACCAGGAAGGGTCTTCCTTCCGTCTCGCCGTCTCTGATTGGACCGCGTATCTAAGCAAGGAGAAGAACAAACCGCTTCCCATTTGAAAAATACTGTAGGATGGCCGTATGTGCATAAAATATTGAATAACACGGAACTTGACACCTTTTTACGATTTACACCATAATCAACAATTTGTCTTCTAAAATTTAAACTGTTTTGGAATGATGTTACAAAAGAGAAGGGTTTGCTATGTCACCTAAATAAAAATCAAGTCGTTCTACTGAATGAAGACCAGGTAGATCTGTCATCGGAACACAGATCGTTTCTTTCTCGCGTCTGCTCTAGAAACTGATGAAATTAAACTGTGGATAATTGTTACATCAACCTTATAGAAGAGTCTGCATCACTTTGTGTACTTGTCACAATGCGGATTTAAGATAAACGTCATGGGATGTAACAAAATAATGATGCAATGAACAATACTGGTCGTGCAGGTAGTATTGTTGACCCTGGTAGTTTTCTGGGTTACAGCGGCAGATTCCAATGTCAGTGTCCTACTTTGAAGAGGGAGATACCAAGCCTCTATGAAAGAAGCTACATTTCGTTTCGAACTTAATTTGAAATCATAAATCACAAAATGAGGTAAATTAAATAAATAATTGAATATTTTATTGAAAGTTTTTGTTATGAAAACTGGATTATGGAGATAAAGTCTCCTATTTACTTTACTCAACACAATTCATTAACTTAAAAAAAGTATATTTTAAAACATATCTCATACAGTTACGACGGTATAAATAACTTAAAATTAACGAAGGATATGGGTTTATTTAATAATTAATATAACAAAATGCATTGCATTTAAGATGGATATATATGCATTTATGAACCACAGATTGTTGTCTTTGTTGGACATTACATGAGAATATTAGTCTATAGGAAAAAAATTCCTCTGACACTGGGATTTGAACCCAGGATCTTTGGCTCCGTGCCACTGTTCTACCAACTGAACTAAGCCAGAGTTCATTTCACAGCGCCAGATGCAACCTCTCTCCTATGACTGATTGCCCTTAATGGTCTACCTCACTGACAGACAAGTTATGTCACTTATCCAGTACTGTGAGGCACACTAATTAACGATTTTTGTGACCGAGCTCATATTCTCATGCATTTCATTTACCAGCAAAGATGAAAGCTCTCTTTGAGTCGAACATTCCTTTTCTTACGCCCCTAACCTGCGATGTCGAAAGTCGAAGGTGGATGGAAAGTCTTGTCCCTCATGGGATGTCGCGCTTCAGAATTTTAATTTAAATAACTTACGTACGGTGTTCTCCTGTCCCTACATGACTCTACTAAGATAATTATCGCTTTTGAACTTTTTAAACTGACATTCTTACGTTTTTGGAAGTACGAGTATTAATTACCTTAATAGTGCGCGTTCAACTGCAACAGTAATAATTTATTTAATATAATATTTCTACAGCTTTTAGAAAATAAAAAATGTTTGATGATACTGTTCTCTGATTCTCGTGTTTTATTATTTACTTCCTTCCTTTCTTGTAGGCCTATTGTTTAATTCTCTCTGAATTTACAGCTTAAAATAATTTCAAATAAATACTAAGCCTATTTGAGGTTGAACTTACAGAAATCTGCAAGGAAAATTAATGAAAATGTGATAATACTGCAATATATGAAAGCGAGTGAGCAAACCCATTGTATTGTTTTGAAGGAAGGAGGTAAGAGAAGACGACAATGACAGATAAGCTTCATATCGACTTCCATCACGCAACCCAGACGTGGATTTATGACCGGCGTGCGAGATGGTTTCGGGACATCCAGGTCGAGTTGAGCTGCTACTTAAGACAATTGCTACGCATCTTCCCATTCTCTCAGATTACTATCGCATCAGTAATAATTGTAGTGTTATGAAAGCACCTAAATTACGAACTGAATTAGCTTGCGCACGGAAGAGTTTCTTCAGACGACATAGAAATACAATGAACCTACATACAATACAAGTAATGATAATCCTCATTCTTTCTACTTCATCTCATAGCCTAGCCTATAGATACTCCTTCCATTCATCATTAAAAACGTCGCAGTCCTCCAAGAAAACTGTCACTGATTCCATTATTAGGCTATAGTTTAATTATAGTTTTCATTAACATAATCTACATCTATATAATGTAATCATGTTTCTCTTTTTATTATTATTATTTTTCTTAATTAGATTATTTGATAAGTTTTGAATGTATCCACCTCTGCTTAGTGGAAGAAAAGGCCTTAACTACACCAGAGGGAAATATAAATAAATAAATAAATAAATTACAGAAAACTTTTGTGAATGAATTATTTTTTCTAATAATAATTTCATAGGACTGTAGCTATAAAGCATTTAATTTTAAAAACTCCGAAATTTTCCTTAAATCTTCCGGAATGTTTCCGAATTGATTTTTCAGAACTGTCAACACTAGTCAGCTCTAAAAGAGTTGAGAAAAAACTGGTCGAACACTTCTCCCCTTCCTTACTCCAAGTATTCGGCATTACATTACACATTACGCGAGGTCTTAAGTGTGAATTTTCAAGTACAAAATAATGTCAAGGAGTTTGTGATTCCCCAGAACACTTATAATAGAAATAGATGTCCCACATCAAACTTGATATCTCCAAGTAATAACGGAAGCAAAGCACGGACCTTGACGGTATATCTTTCCCACACGGTTGTGATAAATAGTTGTTGCGGGGTGTTAGAAAGTTGAGTTTCAGGTCACTTGGTCAACTGATCTCACGAACAAGACCACTCTTCCCACTTGCTGCATTGTAAGGAAATGCATCTGAACGCAATTATTGTTGCACATGAGAACATACCTCATTAAAGAGCCCAGATTCTAATGACATTTCATCCATTTATTGATGCTGCATAGACATTGCCAACTTGTAGATAAATCCTTATCATGGCCTCTAAATTATAGAAATGCTTTTTTGGTCATTTTTTGCAATTTCATATTTTTAGGGCATTTATTTCAATTTTACGTCATTACTTTGTCATTTTCGTGTCATTTGTTTCCTTATTTTGTCATTTTCATGCATTTACATTGAGTGTATTAACTTTTTTTGTCGTCCCCAGCGGTGCTGTCTTTGAAGGGTTGTTTGTTTAATGCAAGAAGGACACACTCGGTGTTGAAGTGCTGTCATGTCTCAGTCGGAAATGACAATCAAAGAAACGCCAAAATTTTGTATTATATTACTGTTGTTTTTAGATTGACTTGGCAACAGAGTCTGTCACCTGCTTGGATTTGAGAGTGCAAACTACTGTTTACCCTCAATAAACAATAATATAATCCGGCAGACCGCAAAAGGAAATACCGAAGTTTAACTCGCCAGTACCTCAGTGCCAATATAAATTTCCGCGAAGAAAGAATATTCACAACAGATACAGTTAGCAGAATGATTTTATTTTTGGGAAAAAATAGTTTTATGCAGCACCCTAGGCTCCTCTCTAATGAGGCCCGCCTGGGAAGGTGGGGTTTAGGGATTTGTCACAGAAGAAATTTAATGTGAGACATAATAAACCTCGTGCTATTCAGTATATTGCTCCTAAACTAACATAAACGTTCCTAACCTAACAAAACGGCGGAGCTTGGCTGGGGTGCAGCATAAATCTATCTATTGCCTTATTTTTTACTTTTTACCATACTTCAAGTATTCACCCATTGTTTCGGCGGATGAGGAGAGGAGCTTCTCCGTGTATAAATTTATGCTTTTAGACAATCGGGGGTCATTTCCGTATGCTGACAGTGATTTACTGCAAGCCTTAATAAGGTAGGGTTTACAACCTTTTTTTTTCCTCCCTTACGGGTAATATTTAAATAAAGTACTAGGTTGCTATAATGCAACATTTTTGTGGGATCTACTTTACAAACAATTTTCTTACTTTTCTTCTCAAATGCTCCAATCAAGAACAAAGTTTTTAGACCTACAACAACCTTTCTGCATTTACAGTTTGTACAATTATGTAAAAATTAGTCCAGAACTTCCTGTGTACAATAATATTTTTTTAATAAATAAAATATCAGTTTTTAGGTCATTCTTTATCATTATTAAGTAATTTTCTTTACAATTTAGGGTCATTTTATAGGTCATTTTTTAAACAATTTTTGCACATCAGAATCCGGGCCCTGCGTCTTAATCTTCAAGGAAATGTTTGGTCTACACATTTTGGTAACTAAATAGATCAATTAATGATCATAGTTTTCAGCAACATGTTAGAGTAGAAAATAAGCCTAAAGTAATATTTTAAGTGTATTGTAATCATACATGAATATCTTGGGTGGACAAGCCAGCGCCTGATGACTGACAATAAATTAAACTCTATTGTCTTGCCGACTAAATAACACGCAAACAAGAAATGTTATATAAGTTGCTACGGCTGTTTCTATGAAGTAGGCCTGATGACAAAGTTACGGGATAATGTTAAGGGGAATAGGTTTAGCAACAAGATGGGAAAAAGTTCTTAAAACTCAGAAAATAATAAGAAAAAATGGTAAACACAGGCTTTAATCTTTTCACTGCTACCGTCGTATGAATTCGTCACTTAAGAAACTGTTTAATAGCAGAAATATAAGATAGCCTATATTGAGTAATTCTATTTGTAAAATATGAGGGTTTTGATTCTTGTATTGCGATTTTTTGTTGTTGTAGAAACTAGCTATTCCACTAAATTTTTTTCCATTGATGATTTCACTTAATGATTGCTTATATCATTTTATAAATTCAGCCTTTCCTAACCTAACTGCCACTTACTTAGAATTGGAAGTCGACATTATGAAAGAAACTAAACCTTTTTTTATTCCATCAATTATGTCCAAATGAATTTTTACTCTATTTATAATAATAAAAATCAAATTGAAAGAAAAGACTGAAAGGAAATACCAAACTTCCACCTAGGTATATGAACATTGTTAGAAAGAGGTCCACTGCTTAAGCCTCTTAGGGAAATAATATGTAGTATTTAATAACTTCACATGTCATGTCTGGAAAAATACTGAATTATCTAGAATTGAGATTGATTAATGAACTGCATATCCGGAACGAAAGACCAGACAGGAAAAATTATCCGCAATTCGTAAATTAGCAAGTTCTTCCTTTGAGGAACTTTTAATTTTGTAGGCAGTCATGCCTTATTACATCCTGCCCCTATCTGACTTTGCAGTGGATATTCATTAAAAGCAGGGGTGCCCACCCCCCCCCCAAACGTCATGACTCACCCCCCCAAACGTCATGACTCACCCCCCCCAAACTTCGTTGTTCACCCCCCCCCCCAAACTTCATTGCTCAGCCCCCAAACTTCATTGCTCACCCTCAACCCAATTTGCTGTCGACAAGGGCGCCCATATGATATTTTCCAGGGGGGGGCAATTTTTTTAATAAATTTATTTTTTGTCGCTTTAACTTCTTGGGCCACTTTATAACATTATACTGTATTAATAATATAACAAGTGCAACAATGACGTAGCCAAAAAATAATTGCGGGGAGGGTCGGAAGTGCCGGGGGGTTGGAATACCCCCCAAAAAGGGGGTCCATACCCAGAAAATTTTTAACTATTGAACTAATGAAAATCACATTTTACGCTATTTTAGCATAGAAAAACTAGTTAGGAAATTTGTTTACCATACTCGAAGACATGCCAATGTAAATAAGAAATCATTACCTAAGTGGGGGGTCCACCCCCGGAAAATTTTTAAGTACTGAACTAATGAAAATCACATTTTATGCTATTTTAGCACTCAAAAGCTTGTTAGGAAATTTGTTTACCATACTCTAGGACATGCCAATGTAAACAAGAAAATGTTACCTAAGTCGGATGTGCACCCCCCGGAAATTTTTAATTATTGAACTAATGAAAATCACATTTTACGCTATTTTAGCACTGCAAAACTAGTTATAAAATTTGTTTACCATACTCTAAGACATGCCAATGTACATAAGAAATCATTACCTAAGTGGGGGGTCCACTCCCGGAAAATTTTTTAATATTGAATTAATGAAAATCACATGTTACGCTATTTTAGCACTAAAAAACTAGTTAGGAAATTTGTTTACCATACTCTAGGACATGCCAATGCAAACAAGAAAATGTTACCTAAGTCGGGTGTCCACCCCTGGGAAATTTTTAAATGTTGAACTAATGTAAATCACATTTTACACTATTTTAGCACTGAAAAACTAGTTAGCAAATTTGTTTACTATACTCTGAGACATGGCAACTTAAACAAGAAATTGTTACCTATGTTATAATACTTATTACTATTTATAAGAAAAGTTGAATAACACATGGAACAGTGGACATTATGTTATGAAAAGAAAATAACTGCTATATCATATTTGACACACCAACAAATCTTGTTTAATTAAATAATTTTTTTAAAATACAAATATACAATTTTAGGTTTTGACTTTTGGGGGTCCAAACCCCCTGAACTCCTAATTCACTGTGGATTCTGCTTCCAGTTTGTCGATTTGGTAAAACTTCTGCAATTCAAATAATTGTCTTAAAAGAAAAACACCTGACCATAATAATTATTAATATACATTTTTTCCTTGCGCCCCCCCCCCGCCCCCGGGTATGGGTGCCCATGACTGTCAAAATTCTTCATCTTTATAAAGAATTAGAAGAGACGTTTTGAAGTTATAGAACTTGACTGTTTTTATTTTTAACATATAAAACTCTAATTTTGCAACAATTTTCAACCCCCCCCCCAGAAAATTCATAAATGATAATATTTTGCCCCCCCCAGAAATTTCAATGACGCAGTCTGCGTCTTAGCCCCCCCCTGTGGGCACCCCTGTTAAAAGATACTACTAACAAGAAATTCGGAAGGCAATTATCTTTCTGGAAAAGAATTATCAGTAATTTTCCAGGAGTGCTATGTCACTATGACGCAAATGTTGTTAGCCTAACTGCCACTAACCTAGAGTTAAAACTAGCTAAAAAAGAAGAAAAAAAAACATTGGTCCTTCCCTCACAGCCACAAACCTACGGTTATCACTAGCAAAATTAATACAATGCATTGTACCTAACCTAACTGCCACTAAATGTCACTTTACATCACTCCTGGAAAAATACCAACAGTTATCAGCAAAGGCTTATTCTTACCTCACGGTACGATGATGCCTACTATGTGAATTGGTTAAGTTATATACGAGGCTAGCAGCAACTTACTATAAATGTTCATTTCCGTACAATTGGGGATTATTGTAAAGCTTGCTGCATATTGTGTTATCCTTACTCTGTATTTTAACATGGAAATAAATAATATAATAGGCTAAATACAGGTATCCTTCAAGGAAAAGCATGTTTAAACCAAATAATTAATTTAACTAGACAAGTGAACAACACAGAAAACTGATTCAGCTTTCAGCAAGAACACTGTGATTAGTAAAATTGGGCTAATAACTTTGAGTTAACGAGGTAACTAATACTTAATACAATCCTTACACCATTAGGGATATAAATAATACCGGCCTATAAGAACACAAAGATTGTCACAATCTCAGAACTTAAATTTACATGGACACTTGAAATTTCTATAGCCTGGATTCTTTTAAAGTGGGTTCAAGAAGCTGAAGAATGAGATGATTCATGTAGAAGTTGTAAACAAGACGAGACGGTCGAGATAACCCAAGAATTACTTGTGTTAAAGAATGACAAAAATGCGGTCATCTGGGTTTATTTAAAAAAAGGAACAATTGTATTTGGTTAGGATTCGACATGTTGCATGAATATTGGTCAGGTCAACGTGCACCGTACTTAACAAATATTTTATGTACAAATTGAAGTCCTTATATTATATTGAAGGTGGAGCGGAAGAGAAGGCCTAATGGCCTTAGCTCTGCCAGCTTAAATAAACAGAATAACTAACTATATTAAGTTAGGATTCGACACATTACAAGAATGTTGATCAACGGGCACTGTACTTCCCAAAGATTTTATGTAACAACCTAAGTTCTCGTAAAAACTAGTACTTGTACAGCCCTGTACTTTTTATTTTATTCCTAAAAGCTTTAGTATAAATTTCATTGACGGTAACCCTATTTGGAAGATTATAATAGCATTACATTAAGAAATGTTGGTCATAAAGAAATAATTAGAAAGATGACAACACCACCATAGGATAAAACAACTAACATTCTGATTGCTGATGTATTTACCTGTTAACGTAAAGCTGCTACCAAAAGAATTTCTTTGCCCCTTCGATATCACCGTCTCTTATTTCTTCCTCAGTGTACCATGTATTTGACCGACCTTGTACCGCGGGTCTTTGATCATGCCTTCAAACCAATCTCCCTCCTCTTCTTCCTTGTTTACGCCACACTCCAACCACAAAACATAAACACACGACTCGTTCCCTCAAAAGTGAACACACTAGGATGTGTCAGTTGAACGCGGCGCTTGTTCGATGATAACTCCACGGAGGATGGCAGAGAAATATACACACGATATTTTAAAAGGCTGTGGTTGATAGTCTAGCAGCCTACACCCTCTACCGCTCTCTGTTGCTGCTTGTCGTATTACTCTCCCGCCATTTCTCTTTTTCGTTTTTATGACAATACTACTAGCGCCATCTGTTGCAGAAACAAGAAACCATCTAGTGGTCAAGATGAAAACTTCGCTACTTTGCAAAGTAAAAAAGAAAAACCAACCAATCCGATACGTACAAAATTCAACCCGAATTAATAGGGTTATGGTAACTTAAATTATACCTTGCCAGAATTTTGGTTCGGGAGGGGCCCACCGGGAATCTGGGGGGGGGGGGGGATTTTTTTTTTTTGTGTTATTAAATCTTCAAATTTCTTTATAATTACTTTTTCAGTTAAAAACAAAATAGTCTTTCAAAACATATAGGCCACCACACGTTTTACTGTTCCAAAATAATATTTTGGAAAAAAAAATTGAATTCTAAACCTTAATTTGATACTGTTAATAAGTACTTTTAGTTTAATATAAAATGTCATAACTAAGGGTAATCAAACATTTTATTTAAGGATACTTTCAGCTTGAGAAACTTTACAATTCGATGTAAGGGGGGGCAGGCTGCCTCCCCCTGAAAGTTTTGTTTACACATAAATCTCTTCTAATTTACATAAATCTCTTCTAATTTACATAAATGACCTTATATTAAATTTAAACAATCTTTGTAAATGTAAATGAATAGGTGGTGTTTTTAACAAATAAACTAACTCTAAATTTTGAGTAAACATTCTTATTGAACTGCCAGCAGACAATCAGCACATCATTGACAAGTCGGTTTCATTGGTTAATATATCAATGAGTGCATTCAATTCTTTGGTTTATATACCTTAAGTTGGAAGCATCATATCCAACTCATCATTCCTAAACTAAGCTTAGCTTGTTTTTCAATAATATCTTTAAAATTTATCAAAAGCTTTTACATTTTGAAATCTATATATTTTGCACATTTCCACTCAGTTATGTCTTATGGTAGGCTATAACAGTCTTGGGTAATTCCTACAAAATGAAAAATATATGCTTACTGCAAAAGAGAGTTCTTAGAATAATAGCAGACGTTAAAAACAGAAACACAAAGAAATTAATTATCTTTTAGATGTGGCCCTATTATTCTCAGTGTGCGATATATAGGTGCTGTTAATAAGCACATGTCAGATGTACACAGTTCTAAACCTAATGTATGTAAACCCCAAACGTCACTGCAGCAATAAAGTTTTGTTGCGAGTCTTATTTGGAATATTAATTAGGCTTATTAAAACGATCACTGAGTGTGCAATATATAAATCAAATTATATTGCCTGCAGATATTGTCATCTTGTTATGATATGTTGAGTAGTCTTATACTGATCAGTGAAGCGGTTTTCTGTTGGGAATACTGGCTGAACCTATTCTTGTGCTTCGTCAGAAGAATCATGTTGAAATGCATCTTCTGAATTAAGTCTACAACATACTGAGCAACCTTATGGAAACATAATTCTTTACACAAGACACCAACAAGAATTCTGAATGAGACCTAGACAGCTGAATATACACTCCTGCATTGCGGCTTCTTACTTTAAGTTGCAATGTATAAGCAAGTAAAATATGTGAGTCTTTCACATAAAATGTTTCTCACATTTATAATGCTACTTAATTGACAAAGAAAAAACAAAATCAAGAACAACATATCTTCATTGTTAATCCCACTAGAGTTTATCGATAGATGTGCGAGGTCAAATTTGGAGCAAATTTATCTGATGAAACTTTAATTTCGAGTGGAATTTATTAAGACTATTCCATGAATAAAATGTAATGGATTATAAAAAATAATAATTACTTTCTTTCTTTGTTGTTTAAAATGAAATCAGTATTCTGTCAGCTGTGAGATCATGGCATACTAAATGAATGAACAATCAATGAATCAAATTAATTACCAGGTTACAACCAATGATACCAATAGTTAGTATGATTAATAGTTAACCTAATTCAGGTAAGCTTAGATCACAACAGAATAAAAATACACAAACTAGCTTGCACCGAATCGAAACTGTTTATAGTCAGTGCACAATTAAAATATTTCAATTTCCTAACAAGTTATGTAGTATAAAATAATGTATTTTTATTCTATTCACTAGCAGTAAGTTTATGTGACATAATCATTGCATAATGATACTTCACGTTTCCTGTAAAAATCTGATGTTTTATCAGATAAAAATTGCTTCCGTATGTTCCTAGAAAGCATATTACAAGATAAACCATGATTGGTCGATATCAGACATTGCTAAACATTGTTTGTCAATATCAAATAAGAGTCATACGAATGGAATAGCCTTACTAATCATGTTTAAAGCCGATATAATCCCAAAAAGAAAATTTATATAAATATCGAAGTTGAATGTTTGCCTTCGACACATAGATAAGAATTACTTAGCCAAAGACAAAAGAGCCTTCAGGAAATATGCATGGGCTCTCCGGGAGGAAACTTAAAAAGGCTGTCCGGGTCAGAGATTTCAGGCCCATTAAAGTCATCATAAGCCTTTACGGACTACAGCCTGTCAGAAAAATGTACACATTTCTTCCAAAAAACTAAATGTCACAACAAAGTTGACCAAACATATATTCCTTAATTAACTAAATAAACGAAAACAATGTTCATGGCTGTATAGGGTCATTAGATCACAATCATGATGTTATGAGAAGTCTTACTACAAGGATGTTACAAGTAGAAAGGTTTCTTGGGACGTAAAACTCCTTACCTGGACGTACATAATGAACAAGACTTTATAAAACATAACATATATTTATTATTCACATTTAAAAAATATTTTCTCAAGAATAAAAAAGTACACACAAAACACAACACCTCAAACCAACAAACCATAGTAACATAAGTATAGCAATATCTTATATTTGGCTCAGTAAACAACTCGTTCCATACACCACTGTTAAGGCTTAAATCAAAAACGTCTTTCATAAAAATCGTATTAAATTGATCCTCCATATGAATTCATTTATTAAATATTATTGTCATGGCAGGAAATTCTCAGTATTGCACAATCTTCTCGAAAAACACATTCATATAAACGTATGTGCAGACAGGAGAAAATAACAGGATATTTTACCCTGACAAAACTGCCTCATTATCAAAACAAAATTAATTTTCTGTTCCCTAGGTAAATTTACATAAACACATGACGCTTAATACATGTTGGATAAGATATCTGTAAGGTGGTTTTTTAATACGATAAGTTTTGATATATTGTAATAAGATAAAGCAAATGACAAGCGTTTCCCATTATACATTTCTCCTTCCAGTAGACAAAGAAACTGGTAATATGATTACATTCCGCTATGAAGCCTATAGGAAACTTTTGGTGGCACATATTTCATTAAATACAACAATAACAGTCTCTTATCTCATTTGGACACTTTTTGCCATCTTCAATAGCATACATAAGGTATGTAGGGTTGTTTCAATAAATTCTTATCGGATGCAGCAGAGACAGACTAAGGGCTAACAAATTAAAGTAAAAACAACTTAATGATTAATAAAGGTTTACTATTGTGAATTATGTAATGACTATTACATAAAACTAATCAGAGTATACAGATAAATAACATTTCTACCAATTTACAGTTCGCTGTATTATATAGCCTACTTCATGTATTAGTGTTTGGATTATGTTTAGCCAATATTTTAAGATTCTCCTGTCTAGGATTTGTCTAATTTTTGTTTTGATTTTGCTCTCAGACCACTTCATTCTTTCTACGTGTAGACACATTGAAATGACATAACTTAATATTAGCTGTGGATAAGTGGATTCCTTAAATTCTGCTTGGAATTGCCTAAATACTCATTTCTGCTGTTATGAGATCTAAACACAATTATGTCTTGAGATCTTGTTGTATCACTTCAACTGTCTTCATTAACGATGCAAAGCATTTATTATTTTTTCCCTTAAAGTTGTATTTGAATAAAAAAATATGTACTTTCGTTATGGTGATAAGGTGATAGGGTAAAAGTATAAGCACCATAAAATATCTTCACAAGCCAGGGAAAAACTCTAAACATTACATTACACTTAATAGAGATAAGTTAATTTTATACTTTGAAACTTTCTTCTTCCACAATATTTCTAACAACACTACAAATTTTAAGATAAATTATAAGTACAGTAAAACCTCCTATTTACACTTTTCAAAGGCTGATGCAAAAAAGTGTAAATGGCAGGAAAGGGTAAATTGCAGGAAGTGTAATAGCTGTAATGCTATAAAAAATGCTATAATGCTATATGCTATTTAAAATATGGTGCAAAATATGTTGCACAAACCTTCTCACATACACGTGTTGTTTTATACTTTGAGTTTTTATACTTATTGAGTTTCAAGGTTGACGAAAGAAACAAGTATGTAAGTTTACCATTAAAAAATTAATGAGCAATCTCCACGTTAATTAGATTTAGGGATTTTACAAAATGTTTCAATTAATATTCTCCTATAATATTCTCACATATTAAATGAAAAAATAATTACTCTGACTATTCAATAGATTTAGATGGACGTGTTCTGCCATGTGAATCAATACATAATATTTCCTACTGCAAAGAAATGCAGTTTCTATTGTTTTTCTTCAATTCCATGATACCACCAAAAATTATGCAACACAAAAACACCAGTGTTCCTTCAAATCACAACGATGAGTTGCGCTGTATGAATAACTACAGTAGCCCTATAGTGAAATGCAGTAAATTGCACCCACCGCATAAAAGAAACCAACTTCACCTGGACTAATGCAAACAGCAACTGATACCACATCTAAAAATGTTGGCAGCTGCCTAGGGCGACAGATTTGAAGGGGCGGCTTTTAAGCTGTTACTGTTTTTCTAAATATATTAAACATCTTATTCATAACTCTTCAAAATAGTAAACTAATGTAACGCACAATGAAATATAAATGAATAACATTGACAACAATACGCTCAAATTTAATTAACGAGTAACCTCCTTCGCTAAAAGAAATTAGAAGTTCCATTGTTACTGTCAATGAAATTGGAACTTTCTTTCCATTTAACCGCCTTTGAATAAACTCTGACATTCTGATTTCAAGGCGGTCTTCGTTATCTTGTGAGACACCGCTATTACTTTGTGGTACATTCGTGTGGAAATAAGGGGCGCTTAAGCAGCTAAATACGCTCCTGAGTGAAAGCAGTTCTTCATCAAAAACCAATGCTGTCAACGAGGAAAATATGTAAATGGCAGGAAATACAACTGTTTGAAAGTTGTTAATGGCAGGAATGCTATGTACTGTCGGTATAGGATAAAAGACGGGACCAGGGGAAAATGATGTTAATGGAAGGAAAATGTAAATGGCAGGAACATTACTGTATTATATTATTCTGTTATCTGATCGTAAAACAATATTTTGCAGTCTGGTCCAGTCTCAAGACTACTACATAGTAAATTGTTTTCTTCACATCACTTACTCTTCATAGTGGAAGTTTATTCCTCATAAGTTTAAAAATATTAGTTTTGATTTCTGAATCATTTTTCTTTACTAGAATGTTTGAACTACAAAATATCAGTAGTAAAATGTAACTACGTATAACAAATTATGTTAGAAATGTGTCATATTGAATTAGGTATTTATTTAGTTATCTGACAAGGAATGAACATTTTGCAATAGCCAGTCATAAACAGCATATAGGCTGAATGGATTAGGATTAAGGACTATTTATTTTTCTGATTTTGGCCTATGAATTCTTATGCTTGTATGCTTATTACTGTGCCAATGCTTAACTATTAGCTAAATAGCCTGGTTTACGTTTATGGAAGGCTAAGAACTCTATGAAATGGAAATCCCATTTCTTATTTTTCCAACATGCTTTTCAATAAATTCTATTTTACACATTTTCATCTTTGGAGAAAGGGTCAAAGAAGTTTAATTTATTTGAGGGTGAACCATGAAGATTATGATAGCTAATTATGACATACTCTGATATGGATTCTATGGATTTCATGTAGCGTTTTGTTATTTTTACATAATGGAACTTCCATGAAGAAGAACATAGGAGAAGTTGCCATTTTGCCAAATGCTGGAAAACAATGGGATGGCTTATACTCCTACCCAACAAACACCAACCACCCAATTAATTGCAAATTATTTAAAACTTTCCCCGTCCGGCTATTATTAATTACAAATTCTCAGAAAACCATCCGACTGACATAAAGATACTCCAGTCTCCGGACACATGAGGATGGCCACAAACGGCAGGGAGTATGTTGATTTCATCCGGTAGATTGCTTGATAATTTGAATTTTATCAATCAATTAATATTAAAAACTCACCAAAGCTATTCGATTCATTTGCATGTCTCTCTATCCATTATTTCTTGCATGCAGAAGAATTCAGCCCAGAATAGGCTATCCCATACCTGCTTTTCTTTATAACCAAATAAGTTAATATCCAGGAGCCCTAGGATGTAAGGTAGCCTAAAAGAAAACAACCCTATTCAGTCTTCCTGAGTTTGGCACTAGAGATCTCAATGCTCTTGAGCCAGTGGTCCAGTTCTTCAGGGATGGGTGGCCTTTTCACATCATCTCCAACCAGCTTAGCCATCATTTCATCTACGTTCACATTCACAATATTTTGTTTGCTTAGAGCCACTGCTCTCACAAAGTTATCACGGAGGGTCACAAACCGTTGCTCCAGATAGATAGACTTTTCATCCCAGTATACCAGCTGAAACAAAAATTAATCCTTCAACATCTGGCATCTCATCAAAAGTTTACAGACAAGAAAGCACGTAGCTATATAAAACTGTAAACAAAGTGATGTTTCATTATTTTCATGAATTTAGGTCCATTGTAAACTTGTGTGGTGGTTCTGCTGTTCTGAACGCTTTTCCAACGGTTTAACTTAGCAGAATTCAACGTGTTTTAAATTAAAGTTTTCCTAAAAGTAGGTTATAACAGCTATGGAACCTGAAGTTCTAATAACTTCCAATAAAAGGTATATTCTTACTGTGCTAATTTAATTGAGGGATACAGGCTAGCCCATTAAATCATCACAGCAACTCCTTAAAATTGTACCTTAAAATTAAGATGCATTTGAAGGGGGAAAATTGTCCAAAATATGTTACAAAAACTTCCTCACATTTAGTCTACATACTATTTGTATTGTTGCATCTTTTAGGTGGACTGAAGGAATGTAGCCTATTATCAGAAAATTAATATAAGAATTTTCAATTATAGATGGCTTTGGGGATCTTACAAAATTAATTATATAATATTGATTCTCTCCAAAGCATAAATTGGTCATGCTATCAGGTGATATGCTGAATGAAAGAAACAAAGAGCCTTATAATATAACATAAATTCAAATTTATAATTAAGCACTCCGTTTCCCTCAAAAGACAGTTCCTCAAAATGCCTACAGAATATTTTATTATTGTAAAAACAATATGGGACTCTTTCCTTTTTTCTGATTTATACCTTTTCCGCCCAGGACCCAGTCTCAACATTCTTTTGTAATGCTTCCCCCAGCACCAAAAATGATAACTCTCAACAATTTTTGAATATTGTATTTGTCTTGAAAGTAAAGAGATTGTTGGTTCATAACTAAGGCCCGGAAGTTAACGCTCTATTAAAAAAAATAAAAAATAAAAGTGCATGGAAATATGCTCTAAAATTTGTAAGATATACTCCGGAACCAAAGAAGTATGCTCTATCATTTAAGTAATTTTAATATTTACGTTTTCTTTCTATCTTAATTACTTTATAAAAAACAAAACAAAAACTGAGTAAAATCACATTACGAAACTTAAAAAAACAAGGTCAATGCAACAAGTTTTAGTAAATTGAAAACTAATGAAGTGAAACGTCACTTTAATATACAACCAATTCCAAAAACATTAGGCTATGTGGTGTCAATTATTGCACAGTTGATTCTCCAAACATTCACTTAGCCAAATATATTGTAGTAAACCAGTAGCGGCTATTCAGGGGCAAGGCTTGTAAACTACAGTATAGTTTACTGATCTTGATTCAGGGGAAGATGGTGAAGAACAAATTCACCTACCATTTGTTATTTATTTGATTCCAATTTTATTTTTTATTTTTTTATGATAATTATAAATATTATATTAGTATTACTATCATTATTACTTTTACTGTAGTTCAAATTCAGTAATATAGTGTTTGAATGTTCGCGCCAGATACAGTGTTTCGCAGATCCTCCAACAGTCACCAGAATGGCGATCACGGAACACCAATGGACTGGCTGAAGCACAAACTTTCCAGCAAGTTTTGGTCTTCATGTTTACAGCGGTTGCTATGACAACGGGTAGAAAATGTCCCCCGTCACTCCACCCTTACTCAGAGATATACGTCATAGGTGAAGGAGACAATTTTTGGTCTTCTCGCTTGCTTGCTTATACCTACCAAGCTAATCCGATAGATTTATGACTACTTGTCTATCCGGAAGGGACCGTCTAAAAGGTACTTCTTTCTTAAATTCTGCAGTCTTCCCACAAAGTAAAATAAATAAAGATAGCCCTAATTATATTTTTTGTTCTTTATTAAGTTGTATAAGGAGGCGTTATATTTCCTCAGTTCCTCTTTCTTTTAGCTACATTTTTTCAATTTCTTAATTGAGAATCTTACAAGCAGGGGCGTGGCGTTAATGTTGCCTCTGTTGCCGCCGGCAACAGCTAATAAAAATGAATAAAGTGTATCCAAATTTTACATGATATTTTTAAAAGAATAATGGAAGGTCTGAGTAATTTCACTTTCAGATTTCTTCATTTGTGATCGATCCGCCGAGACCGGTCGATGACAGCATCTTCCAGTTCTAAATTGCTCGTTATTTTGCCAATGGCGCTTACCGGCAAACTCGAAGCTTATAGACTCGTAGGGATGTCAGTGACCCTGGGAGACTTCAGTTCGCTGTTTGTAGCACCATTGTTGCCTGTCCAGTGAAAAGGCAAACCTTGAGTTTTAGTGTTAATTCTTAATGTATACGAATGTAATGGTGAATGGTTAAATGTTAGTAGTACAATAAGAATAATGACATCACAATTTGCGGGTAAAAGTGACTGATTATGTGATCGAAAACCTTTTAAAACGGTCCTTGAGTTCGCGTTCTTTTGGCGAAAAAATCACATAATTTCAACAGGAAGACCAACTCCGGATCTTAAACCATTAAAAACTAACTCACACGGGGGTTTCGAAAGACATTTTAGTAGCTCTTGGTACAAGGAGTTTCCTTGGCTGTGTGGTTGTTACAAATTATTGAAACTATTTTGTTGGCCATATCTGCTTTAATTCTTATGAAAAGAATGCGTGGAAAACAGATGGCATCAGTAACATGGATAGTTTTCGCACCTTGAGGGTTTGATGTCATTTTCAGCTTCAAGACTGAACTTGCCGCCCTATTTAAATTAATGGCAAGAGATGATGATGATGAATGGGATGCTGAAACAAGAGCTTGTGCAATGGGCTACTACCAGAACCTCCTAAGCTTTGATTTCAGATTCTTGCTTTTGGTGTTTTCGCTTGTATTTCCTAAGTCTGATGCTTTGTTTAACTTTCTTCAGAAAAATATTTTTCATATTGCTTTCTGCAAACAAAAAATCAATGACTTTAAAACAGTATGAACGACTTGCGTGACAATTTTGACGAGTTAATTTGGTCAAGGATAGAATCTGATCAAGATTGCCACGAAACACCAATACTTTCAAAGAGATAGAGACTGGATAAAGGAGAAAATGTCACAAAATCATCGTATCGACGAATATTTTATGAGATCATAGATACGATACTTGGCAAAATAACCAACAGATTCTCGGATATAGACAAACTACAGTTCCTATCATTGTTGAACAGTGCTTCATACGCCGAATATGACAAGACTTTCCCAGAGAGTGCGTTTAAGACTTTCCTTACTTATTGCGGACAGTACTTCAACTCAGTGCGATTAAGGAACGAACTCTGTTATTTGTACTCTTCCCCTGAATATCGAAACAAAGCTCCCTACGAAGTTCACCAAGAGTTGTATGCCTTGGAACTTAGAGAAGCTTTGCCACTGGTGTATAAACTTCTTGAATTAATTTTTACTATTCCTACCACCATCAGCAGAACGATCTTTTTCAGCGCTCTGTAGAATACACACTTATCTAAGAAACACACAAACTCAAAATATACTTTCATATCTGTCTCTTTTATCAGTGGAAAAGGGGTTGCTTAGTAAACTTAAAAAGCAACAGCAAGCAACATTTGAAAATTCTGTAATTGATGTTTATTTGGAGAAGAATCGGCGGATTGAACTGAAGTACAAATAGACACTGTAAATTAGAGATATTGTAAATACATTTTAAATTAAGTACGCCATTATAATTTTTATTTATATACTTGTTTGAGTTTGTTTTGTTTCATACAATTGCATACAACCTATATAATATTAACTAAGAAACCCTCGGAATTCGCGACTGGCACTCCCCAAATTAAGTATGAAGCAACTGGCAACACTTATGGATCACCCACGCCACGCCACTGCTTACAAGTAATTTTAATAGTACTGTACCATGGAAGCAAATGGAGAGAAAGATTTATATTTTGAACACAGCCATGCTCCTGTGAAGCCTTATTCAGGGAACATGCATTTCCCCCGGCCTTAATAATATCAGTCTGTTCTGTGTCGCGTTATGTGCCAGGCGCTTCTTTACCAGTTCTTAACGTATTCATTTTATTTCTCTTTATTACTGTGTGCTTCAGTTTTTTTTTATAAATTACTTTTCAGTTTGTGTGTTAAGGAATGTGAGTTTATCGTAAGCTGTAATGCAAAAATGAATCCGTTAAACGACCCCGTGTGCACTTTAATACAAACTCCGTTTAGTCGTTGGAGGGAAGATGATAAGAGAGATCTATTGTTTCTAGGTAGACCTCAGCCAATTTTAGACATTAATTTTAAAAAGTTAAATTGCCAAGCTGGCAAGGCATATAATGTACATTTCAAAACTTTATGGTACAACCAGCACCAGTGGTTATGTGGGAGCCATTACGTTAAAAAACTATACTGTTGGCCATGTCTTCTTCTTGGGGTTAAAAAAAACATGCATGGAATGAAACTGGGTTTAGTGACTTTTCAAATGTTAGTCGTGCTCTGCAGAAACATAAAGATTCGGGGGAACACTTAAAATGTGTGTTGCAGCTGAAAAACATACAGAAAAACTTGAACACTATTGGGGATGCTCTGAAAGATAACGCTAGGCTTTTGTTAACGCAGTATAATGAAAATGTTCGTTTAAACAGGTTGGTTATGCGTTCAGTCATCGACGCTGCTTTATATTTAAGCAAGCAGGAGTTATCGTTTCGTGGCCATGATGAAAGTACTTCTTCTCTTAATCGTGGTAATTTCAAGGAGTTGCTACAACTATTAATCACAAGAAGTACTGAAGAAATTTAAAACCACTATAACAGGATTAAAACTATTTTTTCTGGGGAGTCAAAGACAATACAGAATGAAATTATTGAGTGCATATCAAATCACATAGACGACTATGTGAAAGAAGAAATTAACAATGCAGAGTTCTTCTCAATCCAAGTGGACGATACAACAGACATTTCACAAACCTCGCAGTGTTCCGTTTATTGCGTTTCGTTACCTCAGAAGCTGAACTTGCAGAACGGTTCTTGGGTTTTCATGACATTAGTACTGATAGAACGTCCCAAACACTGTTCAATCTCATAGATACAATTTTAGGAGAGTTCAACTACAAAGCTAAACTTGTTGGTCAGTGTTATGACGGTGCTAGTGTAATGTCAGGTCATTTGAATGGTCTGCAGAAGAAAATTAAAGATGAAGCTCCTCAAGCACTTTTCGTTCATTGCCTTGCACATCGTCTCAACCTTGTATTGCAACAAAGTTGTAATCGAATACCGAAGTGCCGCATATTTTTCGCAAATGTAAGTGGCATACCCCCATTCTTTCATCATTCAGCGAAAAGAACTTATGTCTTGGACACTGTAGTAGGCAGAAGAATTCCCACAGCAACAGACACTCGATGGAGTTCAAATTCAAAACTTGTAAATGTTGTTGTTGAACACTGGGACAATTTAAAAGCAGTTTTTGAGCAAATAGTTAATGACAGTGAATCAGATGACAAAGCTGTGCGACTTTCTCAAGGTTTCCTGAACGAAATGAATGATTTTGAATTTGCCTTCCTGTCCCTTGTATTCAGTGATTTGTTTGAAGTTACCGGGATTCTGTTTGAGATTCTGCAAAAGAAGTCTTTGGATATTTGCTTTTGTTGCGAACAAATTAAATCCACTCGTAATGTAATTCTTACAAAAAGAAATGAAGAGTACTATGGTCCCATGTTCAACACGGCGAAGAGTAGAGGTGATTTCTTAGGAAGAAAGTACAGTGGAAAAAGTGAGGCAGAACATTATCAGAACTACAAGGTCTTGATCTTCGAGATCATTGACAATATCGTAACGCAGATCGATACAAGATTTGAGGATGTGAATAAGCTTCGTTTCGTTAGCCTTGCAGACACTAGCAAATTTGAGAAGTACTGTAGGAACTTCCCACATGAAGCGGTTTCTTCTCTACAAGAAAGTTATTTCAACATGTTCAAAAAGACGCAACGTCTAAAAATTGAACTGGAACTTTTGTATCAGAACAGTGAATATCGGAATGTACCGATTAAAAGACTTCTAGAACTTCTTCGTGACAACGATGTCCACAAAGACGTGTTCGAAGAAGTGTACAAATTATTTTCCCTCATTTTAACACTGCCATCAACCAGCGTCTCAGTTGAAAGGAGTTTCTCTTGCTTAAAGAGAATAAAAACATATCAAAGAAACTCAATGTCACAGAAGAGATTGTCAGCGCTAGGGAATATATCACTTCAAAAGGAAATTTTGGACAAAATTATGAACTCACAGCCCTTCCACAACGACGTTATTGACAGATTCGCAGCCTTGAAGGACAGGAGGATCAACTTGATATACAAAAGATAGGTAAGCAATATAATGTAATAACGTACTATTTCCTACTGTTGATGCATTTACATGAGCTTTGCAAACCTTGATTTGTGCTTCACCTACGTTTAGGAGCGCGAGCCGCTATTGTAGTAAACATTTATTTGACAGAGATATTAGATAGATTAATTAGGTATTAAAATCTGTCAAAATTATGCATTTAAAAATGAGAAAAATTGATAAAATATTCACATTTTTCTAGTAACAAGCAAACATGATGCATTATCGCAAAACTAACAAAATATGCAACAGTATGCAAATTGAAAGCATCTATGTTCTGTTATTCCTTCCATGTCTTATAGGCCTACACATTTTAACACTAGCATGTAATAGAGTACATCATTTAAAATATGATTTTTCATAAACTTTCTGGCCCTACATAACAAGAACATGATGCAAAAGTCTATCATAACCAGGGCCCGGATTCTGATGACATGTCATTTTTTTACTGATGCTGCATAGACATTGCCAGCTCATAGATAAATCCTAATCATGGCCTCTAGATTGTAGAAATGCATTTTTACTAGGTAATGTTTTGTCACTTTATGCAATTTTATCTTTTTAGGGCATTTAATTCAATTTTACGTAATTATTTTGTCATTTTCGTGTCAATTGCTTCTTTATTTAGTCATTTTCATGAATTCATATTGAGTATATTAAATTCTTGAGTTTTGTCCATTCTGTAGCGATAATCTTAATGATTTATGTATAGCGTAGAGCTTTATCACTGGTACTCACTACTAAATTGCGGTATTTTGTTACCTGTTGGAGCGCTTTCAACCGCATGGAGCGGCCATCTTCAGCAACTGACTTCCGTGGTGTTGTTGTTGTTGTTGTTGTTGTTGGGAAGACATTTCTGGATAACTGTATCGTACAGCGCGTGCGATTTGAATTGTAACTGTTCGTTTAGGATGTTGGTGTTGTCTTGTGTGGTGTGTCTGTATATTTCATATTGTTCGAGTGTGTTGAGTGTGTGACCTTTGTGGTTAATGTGTAGGATTTCCATGTCTGTATTGATGTCTGCGTATTCGTGTCCTGTGGTTATTATATGGTTTGCATAGGCGGAGTCTGTGTTTTGTTTGAGAGCTCGTATGTGTTCTGTGTATCGTGTTTTGAAACTTCGGCCTGTTTGTCCTATGTAGAATTTTGGGCAGTCGTTGCATTTTAGTTTGTAGACTCCTGGGTTATTGTATTTGTTTGTGTGTTGTTTGTTGTCTGTGGGTTGTATTTTGTTGATTGTTTTGTTCTACTTTAATCAACAAAATACAACCCACAGACAACAAACAACACACAAACAAATACAATAACCCAGGAGTCTACAAACTAAAATGCAACGACTGCCCAAAATTCTACATAGGACAAACAGGCCGAAGTTTCAAAACACGATACACAGAACACATACGAGCTCTCAAACAAAACACAGACTCCGCCTATGCAAACCACAGGACACGAATACGCAGACATCAATACAGACATGGAAATCCTACACATTAACCACAAAGGTCACACACTCAACACACTCGAACAATATGAAATATACAGACACACCACACAAGACAACACCAACATCCTAAACGAACAGTTACAATTCAAATCGCACGCGCTGTACGATACAGTTATCCAGAAATGTCTTCCCAACAACAACAACAACAACAACAACACCACGGAAGTCAGTTGCTGAAGATGGCCGCTCCATGCGGTTGAAAGCGCTCCAACAGGTAACAAAATACCGCAATTTAGTAGTGAGTACCAGTGATAAAGCTCTACGCTATACATAAATCACTAGAGTATATTAACTTATTTTTTGTCGTCTAGCTAGTATCGTTGTCAGTGGAGTTGTCTGCTTAAGGCAAGAAGGACACACTTGGTGGTTGAAGTGTTGTCATGTCTCAGTCGGAAACGAGAATCAAAGAAACGTCAAAATGTTATATTATATTACTGTTGTTATTATATTGACTTGGCACCAGAGTCTGCCACCTATAATGCAACATTTATGTAAGTTCTACTTTAAAAAACTATTTTCGTACTTTTCTTCTCAAATGCTCAGATCAAGAACAAAGAATAAAGCTTTTAGACCTTCAACATCCTTCCTGCATTCACAGTTTATACAATTATGTACAAATTAGTCTATAACTTTGTGTGATCAATAATAATTTTTTATAAATAAAATATCAGTTTTTAGGTTATTCTTTATAATTATTAAGTAATTTTCTTTAAAATTTAGGGTCATTTTATAGGTCATTTTTCAAACAATTTTAGGTCATCAGAATCCGGGCCCTGATCATAACATAGACTTTTGCATCAAGTTCTTCAGGCTGTGCAGTTAGCTTTAATCCATGCACATTATGTTATAATGATACCTAACGGCTGACGCGGTAACCGCTATTCAGTACAAATTATTACATACAGAGATTTCAATTCAAGACATCCGCCACTCTATTCTATTTATGACATTCGGCTGACAAGGCTGTAATTATTAATCACCAGACTGCTGACAGTGACTCCTGGAGTTCAACCTACTGGTTAGGAGACTCTGCATGACCCAGCAGTTCCCAAGACGTCGCCTGCCCATTGTGAACGTGTTCATTTCCGCCAACGCGTCATAACACAAACAGAAGCTATATCTACCACTTAACTGTACTGTACACGTAAAATTGAAGATTTTACAGTAAAGACTGGTAATGATCATAAAATGCATTGCATAAAAAGTTATGTTTTCTTGGTTCCTGAATGATCGTCGGGGCAATTTATTAATAAATTAATCCCTTATTTAAATCGTCGTCTTCATGTAATGTTTGGGTATTAAAAACGTGCATTATATGCGCCAAATCAAAATGCAAAAGAAAGTTCTGATGAATCAAAGAAACATTCAAAAAAGAATAATAATTAGTTACTTTCAAACCAAAAACTTGTTCATAAAATTAAATACGAAGACTATAATGAGAATTTGTTTTTTAAAAAATGTTTAAAACTTTCACTACATAGTGTTTTATCAGCAATAATTGATAGGAAGATAAATCACGAGAATTATTTCTAATTGAGTGGTGTCTAAACAATATCACTTGTTACTTAAAATTACTGATGCCAACCAAGCAGGAATTAGGAATTCTTTGGTTAATATAAATTTTCCCTACTTCTCTGTGTAGGAGAAATTTATCATAGGATGGCATCAATTCTTGAGAAAAAATTCAAATAAGAATGAAATAACGCAAATCTCTACGCAAGGAACCATCGATCCACTGTCAGAACGGGCAGAAGGCAGAATAGTAAAAGGATCAGCACAGTCAACTGAAAAACACGTCACCAAATATTTTAGGTTGACGCGCTTTTTAATTAATAACTTTTGAGAAGAAAGTGGCTCCAGAAATCCATCAATAGCCTGCAAATTTATTTCTTAAGGATGATTCTACATATTTGTTAACCCAATTAATGCACAGATGTTTCAAGTGAGAGGGGTGTCTCGAAAATATGAAAGAAGTTGTAAAACCGATATTATATTTTGCGAGAAGGTATGTTTGCGAATGTAGCAGTATTATGAGCAAAATGATTTATTTTGCCATGTGTAGCCTATCATACAATATATTTTAGACAGCCGTTAATATTGTAATATAATAATTTTAATATGTACTGTGAGTCATATTGGGAGGCCTCCTGCTGTCCTGCCATGTAGTATGCACAGGAGCAGATAGAATTATTTAATTTCTGGTATATGACTGCCAATGTAAGGGATGGAGTGGACATTTTTTTTTTTTTTTACCATCGTGTTTGAGTATTATTGCGACACCGTGACTAATGAATTTTAACATTTTCAATTTATATCAAACTGAGTCTATTTCATAATCAAATGCAATTATTACTAACTAAAACATTACTTTCCATCTGACTGAAATCATGGTTGGTGATAATGGAGTGCCATAAAGATTTGATAGCCTTTGTGCGATGATATGCAACTTTTACCTCGTGAGTATTGTGTTAGAAGTTATAGCCTACTTATAACTCAAGCTGTACAAGAACACTTACAACAATTCATAATTAGTAAATATAACTTTACTATTTACTTTTTTACTTCTTGATTTGGTTAAATCACTGAACCTATTAATTATATAGTTCTCTTCGCTTATTTATACTTCTATGGATTTTAAATATCAACCTTCCTTTTTTAGTCTTGCAAACTTGTGTAATTTTTATTCTTCTTGCGCATCAGTGGGTTACAATTCTAGTTCTTGAATTGTGCGTAAATTTTTTTAAATGTAAGAGACTCTCGAGTCATCAAGCTGTCTTTAGGTATTTTACTTTTATTACGTTAATTTTTTACGCGTGTTTCATAAATCATGAAGAAATTCCCAACCCTGGTAGTAACATATTAACATAAACATATCCGTCGGGAATATGTTAAATACCACTTATATTTACCCTGGTTTCCACTTTGTACAGAGTGAATATAGGGATGGTCCTCCTATACCGAATATTTGAGGCACCTTGCAGTGCATTGCCCTTCATCTTGGTGACCTGGCGGTAGAGGCCGGAGCGGTCGTAGAAGTGGAAGCGAGCGAAGTCCAGCTCTCTGATATAACGGGCATTGTTCATGTGACGGAGGAAGATATCCACATCTTGAGTGGTGCAGAAACCTAGAAGAAAATACAGTTTCATTATTAGCGTACCATAAACTAAATCAAGGATAACGTCAGATGAAGAGATGCTGGAACTGTTAGTAGTTATACATAGGCGGTATATGATAAAAACTTACATGTTGGGGGTCTGAAAGTACCTTGCCCCCTAAAATCAGCGCCTATGGTTATCTAGCAATAATCTACGAAAGAAAGATTGAAATATTAACAAGTTGCAATTTACGGGGAAATTATGTGAACCGCTCGCATAATGTTTAACTTTTCACATTGCGAAATTGAGTAGGAGGCCACATTGTGGGAGTGCACATTCAGCTGTCTAAACCCGTCTTATTCGCGAAGACAGAAATATATGTTGACGAGTTAGGTAGCTTCGGGGAATTTATAGGAAAGAAAACATTTTAAATGTAAGTTTTAACCCTTAATAAATTCAGTGTGGGTTGATAAATGAAAAAATCGTAAAAGACATTTTCGAGAAAATTGCAAAAAGGAAAATTAAAAACGGTAGTAAAAGAGAAAGCAGTTGTCATGCTACGTGTCACATCCCGAAAGATATTTTATCCAAACATAAAATTTCGATCTTATACGAGTTTTCGTTTTGCAATTGAAGGGTAGGCCTACAGGGGAAAAACCCCGTCAGTCAGTTTTTCAAGGAAACGGAATAATGATGCCATCTAGTGGATGCTGAAGTATACTTTTGAATAGTCTATCATCTTTTGTACAAAGTCGTACAAAAGATGATAGACTATTCGAAAAGTATACTTCAGCATCCACTAGATGGCATCATTATTCCGTTTCCTTGAAAAACTGACTGATGGGGGTTTTCTCCCCCTGTAGGCCTACCCTTCAATTGTGATTAATGCTTAAAACGTGACATTAATTTCAGGCACTTCCCCTATGCTTTTATGCGTTTACATTTTCCCCTCTGTACATTTTCCCCTAGGTATTTATAATTATGTTTTCAACCTGCTGGAAATAAGAAATCCCTGAACCATTAAGAAGAAATCCGTTGAAAGTTGACATGTACTGCAGAACACAAATATTTACATGTTACGGAACCTATCTGGCCTGAGGCATTGTGGGGTAGGATGAAATGTTGAAATGAGAGAAAGCAAGAGAGGATAGGCCTACACTTGACTACCTACACTCTAATATGTATTTCAGTAATTAATAGTACAGAATTATTTAACATATAAGTGTCGATACATGAATATTTCAATGCTCGGACCGTTTCTAGTTCTATCTAGGTTATAATGTCGCTAGAAAAAAAAATTAACACTAATACAACACTAGTACTTCCTACAGATTACAACTAACAAATACCCTTTAGTTCTGTACAAGAAGTGTGCATTTAAGTTACAACGATGAAAGAGACAGTTGATTTTACTTATGTAAGGAATATTGTGAAATAAATGTAATTTCTAAATGTCTATTACATTTAAAACTTTGCTGATTTATATAACACTAAACTGATTCAAACCTTAGCCTAAGTAGTGTACAAAATATATAATTTCTTGAATGCTCTCTCTGACCACCCCATCTACATTAAAGTGTCCCGGAATGCCATAGGTAGACTACTAACTTATAGCTAAAAGTATTATGTTCAACTGTTCAACATTAAAATTTAATGAAGAGTTTTCGGAAACATATCCATATGTCTGTGAACAAGGGTGAAAACTCATATAAAACGAAATAATTCTTTATTTGGGTTCGAAATCTTCCAGGGAAATGACACGAAGCATGCCGAAGACTTTCTTTTACTTTTACCAACACTTGACGGAATAAAATGTATTGTTTAGTCATTTTCTTGGAAACGGCTTAAATTTTGTACACAAATGCAAACGTGCTATCGATTTTATATTAAAAATTATTTCCTCTAAATACTCTGATAGGTAAGTTATATACTGTTCATCTCATCTATAAACCTAGGCTAAACGATTTGCCTCGCGAATAGGCTAAAACGGATTGGAACGAGAATGTTATAGGAGAAAAATTCCTCCGACATTGGGACTTGAACCCAGGACCTTTGGCTATTCGCGCCAATGCTCTACCAACTGAGCTAAGCCGGAGTTCAATTCACAGCGCCGGATGGAACCTCTCTCCTATGAGTGATTGCCCTAATGGTCCACCTCACAGACAGACAAGTCATGTCATATGCAGTACTGTGAGGCACACTAATTAGTGATTTTTGTGACCGGGCTCCCACTGTTATTGTACAGTTGACATTCAAGATAGATATATAGATAGATAAGATAAGATTATTGTCTCTGTTTGACATTACATGAGAATGTAATGTCAAACAGAGACAATAATCTGTGGTTCATGAAAGCTTATATATCTATCTTGGATTGGAACGAGGCTTACACAATAGTTGCAAACTACCCCAATGTAAGAGCTACGTAGGAATAGGCCTATGAAGGATAAAGGAAGTCACATGAATGTTTTATATAAATTTTGACACTTCCACTGGTTTTTAATTAGCCTTCTCTTCTGGGTGACCACTATACCTTTCCCTTTTTTTTGGATAGACCGCTAGGATGTACCTCCATAGTAATCCTTGACTAAGGACAGCTAGCCTTACGATATTCTCTCAAGAATATTATATATATTTGTTTAAATTTTTGTCTCGTTTGGCAGAGGAAAATGCTGCATACGCTGTTTGCTAAGACGTACCGAATTTTCTATTCTCCTTATAAATTCGTAATACAATTTTGTTAAAATGTTATTGAACTATTTAAATTATTGGAGAAATCTTAATTTGCCTACACTTCCAGTTTGATGACTTCAGGTAATCTAAAAATGTAACGCGAGAATAATATATTTCTATTAAAACCAGCTAGTTAGAAAAATATAATAGACCACCAAGGCTTTAACCTTTCCGTTGCTAATGACGTATAGATTCGTCGCTTCAAAAAATAATATAAAAGCCGAGTAAGGTTAATAACGTTAAGGCTTTATGTAAATTGTGAGGATCTTTACACAAGTTTTACGATTTTCATTTATGGAGACCAATAATACTCTCCTGAAATTTTCCTCATCAAATTCAAGCATGATTTCACATCATGCAAGCAATTATTATTATTATTGTTATTATTATTATTATTATTATTATTATTATTATTATTGTTATTATTATGTGGAAACATTTTTAATTTTATTTCAATATTATTGTAATTTAATAAACTTAAAACTTAAACTTTAAACTTAAAAAAAATATATATATAGTACCTCGTGAATAATGCGATTTTTAAAATCAATATATAAATCTGCTCTGAATGGATTAATAGTTTAATCACTTTAAAAATATAAGTTACACCGGTTAGATGGAATAACTGACAAAATGTTTTTAGCGAAAGTGATATGACATAACAAAAAAACATTGCTATATTTTAATGTAAATATCACTATAATTTTCTATCCTTTACTTAAATTTATATTCGCAAAGCACACTTGCCGGTGTTTTGACCTTGAATAAACAGCATGGAAAAAAGCAAGTCACGAAACTTAACTTACCGTAAATTGTGCTCTTGTCCAATGCTTTTATCTTCTTCTGGAAGATTCTTCCAAATCCAATAGTGAATGCGATTCTAATAAAATAGTTCACATCCCAGAAAATGAAGAGAGCAGCGATGAAAAACGCAATAACTATACCGGAATAGCACAGCCACATGATTCTTCACTGAGACTTCACAGTCAACTGTTTAACAGAACAGGAAGCTCAGCAATCGCCACGGCTGGTTAGAAACTTAACAGCGTAAAAACTGAACAGATGGCCTTGTTTCTAGCGTTACATTACAATTTGACTCGTCTTCTCAACTTTTTTTCTCTTTCACAGTTGTAAAAGATTGCTTACGGCTCGTCACCTTCCGAAATGACCTAAATTTACCGGTTAAAATAAATTAAAAAACTTGTATTAATCCTGAGTGATATTCTAGCTGTATCTCTCGCAGAAAGAAAATCATGTAGTACAACGGTCTTCTTCTGGCAGATTGAATTCAACGATCTGGTTATGGAAAGGTGTGTTTTTTCTTAACATCTATGGTGTTTCATAAAATTGTATAAAATGTATTACATAGCATTTTTTAAAAAGTACATATCAGTAATTTTACTTTCCGAATGTGGAACAGCTAAATATTTCTTTCCGATTAGAATCTTCGTGTAATAATCATCATTTCTTCACAATAATAAACCAAGAAAAATTGTAAATGTTTAGTGACGTAGATTCTTCGAAAGTAAATCTAAATCATCAGCACCAATCTCAATAATTATTGTTTTAATCATAAACTGAATTGTGCTTCTAATCAGATAACTTTGTTCTGCATCCCTTGCAGAAAGAAAATCATGTACAGTACAACGGTCTTCTTCGGTCAGATTGAATTGAACGATCTGATTATGGAAAGGTGTGTTTTTTCTTAACATCTATGGTGTTTTGTAAGATTGTAAAAATGTATTACACAGCATTTTTTAAACAATTCGTATCAGTAATTTTACTTTCCAAATGTGGAGCAGCTAAATATTTCTTTCCGATTAGTATCTTCATATAATAATTTTCATTTCTTCACAATAATAAACTAAAAAAAATTGTAAATGTTTAGAGTGACGTAGATTCCTCAAAAGTAATAGATCAATTAAGTAGAGCTTGAGCGGATTTTGAGAAGCCGAAAGGTAATAGACGTAGTCCTACAGCAAGCCTCAAATTCTTTAAAATTCAAAGCTAAATTCCTTAAAATAAGATTACCAGTGTGAAGTCCCGTTAAATAGGCATAACAAAATTACTATTAATTGATTCATTGATTAAGGTTGTGCTGGGACTTAAATGATACGCACGCAATCCTCCGTTAGGAAAGACTATCTCAGAAATAATGACTGGGAGACCCGAAGGTAAAAGACCACTTGGAAGACCTAGACGTGGGGGGGGGGACAATATTAGGATACATTTAAGGGAAGTAGGATTTGCCAGGGATGGGTGGAGTTAGCACAAAATAGTAGGGTTGAAAGGCGGGCTCATGTAGCCTAAGCACGGCATAGAACTTCTGGGCTCCATAAAATATATTAGATAACCTTCCCTTACAGTGTTTTGCAGATGACAAACAGTTTGTCCATCTCCTTGCTTAGATACGCGGTCTAATCAGAGACGGCGAGACGTAGGGAAGACTCGTACTGCTAGTGGGACTTCGTAAGCTCGTACGCGTGATTGGCGGAGAAGGAATCTGCTTCTCATTTGAAAAATACTGTAGCTTACTTAGGAAATGTATATTGCCATTGAGTAAGTAAGTAAGTAAGTAAGTAATTAAGTAAGTAAATAATTAAGTAAGGAAGTAAGTAATGACAAAAAGACTGAGCTAAGCTAACCTAATCTAACCTAACATAACCCAACCTTACCCCCAAGGTTGCTCGTTCGATCCCGGCCCATGTCGATGGCATTTATGTGTGCATAAATGTGACAGCTCCATGTCAGTAGATGTACTGACATGTAAAAGAACTCGTGCGGGACAAAATTCCGGCACACCGGCGACGGTCACAGGCCTAAGTTGCAGTACACCCCCGTCGTTAAATAACCATTTACCAACCAACCAACCAACCAACCAACCTAACCTGTCAATCATTTCTACCTTTCATAGATTAACTTAACCTAATCTGTCAAATATATAATGATATTTGTGGAAATGAATATTCATTACTTTTTTGTATTCATAATGACCTGTGCTTGTGTTTCAACTTTTATCTGTACCCACAATTACTTAACTATTCCTTTAAAAAAATAAAAAATAATAATAATAATAATAATAATAATATTAATAATAATAATAATAAAAAGTGGCCACATCAACGTCAGCACAAAATTTCCTATTTTTAAAGTGCAATTTTACGTTCTTAATGGCAGCGTAAATGAGCTATAAGTTTAGTGGGAATCAATGCACATCGAAGACAAGTAACGTATTTAAATAAATGTATTCTGCATGACAGTGGCCGCACATTTTAGTTACATCATGCTATATTTAAATTACTTTAAATTTACTAAGCTACTCCTTTCATTTAATTTTATTTGAGAGGAAGCATGAAGATTGAATGTAATCTAGATTATAATACATTACACAATATATATATATATACAACATCTCTTTAAGTAAAATTGGTCATAAGGAATCCAGTCGATGTGGGAGAATGGTATCTTCGTGTACAAACCTGTGAACTAGTTCAATAAAACCTGCTATTCTCCACAACCTCAATATTCTTGTCGGAGTTATCACATTGGCTGATCCAGTTACTTAGCACTACGTTGTCACTATTACTTTTATTCCTCTTGAATTTGCTTTGCAATTCCGCAGAACACATGATCAGAAATAACACATGATGATTACTACTTGGCTACTGAGGTGTAGGAAAAGATCCGTACTGCTAAGGCTGGAAGTATTCTGAAGGCACTGTTCTTCAGTATGATTATATGATGAGTGATACATTGGTTGGTATATGGTTATTTAACGACGGGAATATACTGCAGCTTAGGCCTGTGGCCTGTGTGCCGGAATTTTGTCCCGCAGGAGTTCCTGAACATGCCAGTAAATCTACTGATATTGGCCTGTCACATTTATGCACACATAAATGTCATCAACCTGGGTCGGGATCGAACCCGCAACCTAGGGCACACAAAGCACGATACTAACTGCGCTACCCAGGCCAACAATGAATGATACAAAACTTTATCATTTTGAATTGGCGTGCGCTTTCAAATTATTACACCCTCTTTATTCTCCTCTTCAGCTTGTTTCCTATATCACATTTGGTGTCACTCGCTCCACTCATCTTTATTGTGAAACCTCTTTCTACTCCACTTCTTCTTTTACCTCCCTCTCTTACTCATTTCTACAAACATTCTCATTTGCCTTATTGCCACAGTATTTATCCTTGTTTCTGACTCCTTGCGTCCATCTATCCTCTCCCTTCCAAAATCCTTATATTATCAGTTTATCTACTCCCCACAACTCTCCCGGTACTGTTTTAAAATGTTAAGTAACAAATTTATTATGTTCAAACCTAAAGGAATTGCATCTCTTTTAATTTATTACTAAATCTATAAAATCTACAAAACATGAGGCATTACTCTCAATGATTGGAAATATTTTACATGTTGAAGTCTGTAGAGAAAGATGATCGAAAGTTTCAATGAAGATAGACTTAATGTTATTTGAAGTTTTGGTCCAAGTAGGGTAATTTCTTGGGACTTGTGAGAACAGATCGTTATATGTTAAGAGGTATATATCAGAATAATTATATTTATTAAACTAAGTAAATAATGACAGCACTAATAAATTTGTTCATAGGACGAGAACAGAGCTCATTTCGAACAAGGCGCGTATGGGATAAACATGACAATGGCGACTTGATAATGACCACAGGAGATCAGAGTTATGTGACATTCCTCTCAAAGGTGAGGAAACCCCCGAGAAAAAATCATCCAGGTTACATATCCTGACCGGGAATCTAATCCGGGCCTGCAACGAGAGTGGAGCGAACGCATCCCCTGCGGGACAGCGGTTGACTACTTTGTTGCGGTTTCACCTCTCCCTATTAGGGACATTTAAACGACCCAAGCCGCCGGGCCTTACAGGGGCGCGACCTGTCGGGAGAGGGATTATCTTTGGATCACATACATACTTCTATGACCAGACAAGGACATGGGGAGTCTTCCCGGATGAGTGATCAGCCCAATGCCGGGGCCACCTCCGAGACAACATGAACACATAGGACGAGACACACCATTCACACACACTCATTCCAAACACGGCGAGGATGTGATGATGATAATGACTGCCAGATGATATCCGGGGACCACAAAGGCCCAAAGTTACCCGACATTTGTCTCACAGATGAGGAAAACCCCCGGAAAAACCTCACCTAGGTAACTTGTCGCGACCAGGATTTGAACTCGGGCCCGCTGGCTGCGTGAGAGGAGCGAACGCATCCCCTACGCCATAGCGGGGGACGCTTTGGTAATAATAATAATAATAATAATAATAATAATAATAATAGTGGCGTGTTTGCAACTATTATTTCTATCAGGCATGTTGTTTTTGCGGTATTCTGGATCCTTGTGGTCACCTAAAATTTCAGGCAGAGTAAATAATTAAAATAAGGAGAACATAAACAATATTCGGGGATATTAATCCGAGAATATGGATTTAGATTTATGGACGGCTTCCGAATTTTAAACCATTATAATAGTTTAGAGAGCAGTTGAAAAGCATTGTATTACACTGAGATTATATCCAAAACACTTCGGACTTTAATTTATAGCGCCCTAAGAGAACTTTGCCTCTACATGATTGTGGTGCTAAACTCTATATTTTGTCCATGCCATTGCATGCCATTTATTCAAATTTTCTGAACGATTAGACCACTTTCAAATTACAGAACACAAACGGGTCTAATGAAAACGCAACGAAGCTACTTACTTCCAAGTTGCCTTCCCAACCAAGCAATCCTTTCATATCTGTGGCGGACGCAGAATTTTTTTCGGGGGGGGGGGAGGTGGGAAGTTGAATAGGTAGAAAGAATACTAAAAAAATTAATTAACTTACATATATAATTAGTTTATAAAACTGGCCACTTAGAGTGCATATATAGCCTTTTTTCAAATTTCGGGGGGGGGGGGATATATCCCCAACCCCACCCCCCTGCGTCCGCCACTTTTTCATATGATAGACATAACCATTTCGCCTGTTTTCTTATGTCCTTAAAATCTTCCCTAGAAGTGTCCTGACGGATTCTAAGAGAATATCGAATTCCAAATGATTCGGAAACCACGATAATTAGTCGCCTTGGTGGCTCAGTTAGTAGCATACCTAATGTAGGCTAAAGTCTGTGATGAGCGCTATAGCCTAAATCTTAGCCGAGAACTTTGGAATTTTCTAGAGGAAACATCTCCAACACAGCTATTCCATGAAGTACTTTAAGACGAATATCCTGAGTGTGACAGTACATTTTCTGTATGAACCGAATTAAACTATCCATAATAATTAATCAATCACTAAATTCAGAAGCTTTTTTTTTGTAAAGAGTATATAAACCTGTGCATATCCCTACCATACCGTGCATTTACAATACTAATTATATCAAAATGTGGTTGACTGTGAGAATATCCTACATATAAAACAAATTTAAAAAATCACAAGTATGTTAAGTCCTACGCGAGAAACTCGGAATCTGACTCAAGTTCGAATTTATTTTTTATTTCCACCGACACTCTTCGATGTCACCAACAAGCATGCAAAAGTAAAAATTTGAGATTTAGAAATTTTTTTTTCATGGAAATAAGAAAAAGGAAGTTGAGTTTGACAGATATTCATTTTATTTAGGTTTGCTGATCGAACTCTATGGAATCATGCAACATAGGCTAGTTTACTAATGTGTACACAAATTTGAGTGAAAGTTTGAAGCTGAAAGTACAAACAATTAATAAGTGCTATGGCTTTCAAGTTATTACGGTTACATAAATAAGTGACGAGAAGGAGCCCTAATGGTTTACAAAATATTTTAAAACATTAACGTTTCTTGAATTTGAGTTTTGATAGTAGTCTTTTTAACATTTTTCGTTTGGGTTTACCTTTTGCTGGTGTAGAGCTAGAATTTCCTGGCATAGAAGATTCTACTGTTACAGAGACAACAGACGAGGGTTCGGGTGGTTGGAACGTTGTCCTCATTTCCTCGAAGCTTGGAAATATCGTTGATTTTATTTCCATTTCTTCTTCTTGCGAATCCTTTCCTTTCACGCGAGTCTCTTTAATTTTAGGTCCATTTGTGTCTTCATCTCCAAATATTTCTCTTTCCTGATCACTTTTCTCATCTTTCATAACTGATTTCCTTTCATTAGGCTTTGCTATGCCCATATTTAACATCCCAGTAGATTTCGTTTTCGAAGATGTCTCTGAGTTTATTTGACTGTCCTCAATTTCCGATGACGTTTCAGAGATTTCATCTATTTTAGGCCAAGTTGTACAATCAATTAGATTTACACTGTCTTTCCAATTAAGATTCTCACCAGGCAGGGTGCCTGAACTTTCATCCGACTCCACTGAAACGTCTTCTACAGTAAATCCACGTGGACGGTGGGACGTAAGAAATTCTTTAGGAATGTCCATCCCCTCTCCTTCACGTGAATCCCGTTCTATATATACGTACTCATCTTGAGGAAACAACGATGTAACAACGTCCGATTGAGGAATATCAACTGGAAACGTGACAGCTGTTTGAATGTAGCCGTATGTATTAGGTATAGGCGTCTCGTTTTCTTCTGATGACCCTCTAGTAATATCCGTCACAGGAAATCCAGCTACCAATTCTTCTTCATTGCCCGTTGATTTCGTTCTATTTTTAAGTGTATCTATTGGAATCTGCGATTGGTCTGCTTCAATATACACGGAATTGATTTCATCAGAATCCTCAATGCTGCTCAGAACAGTTTCCAATTCCCAATCTTCTTTTCTGTTCCTTGCAGATCCTTCGAATCCTGCATTAATAGCTGGAAGGTTAGATATGGTATTCGTAATAGAAAAACTACATTCAGTTGCATCTGATTTTTTCCTATCTGTATGTGAAATGGAGTTTTCTTGAGTCTGGTCTTTTTCAATACTAGAAATTTTCATTTCTCCAATATACTGAAACTCGGCTTCTGGAAAGAGTGCTTCAGCGACTTCAGATTTAGAAATATCCAATCCAAAAGCATTATCGGTTTGTACACATTCTGCACCAACTGTAGTAATTGCAGACTTAGAAAATTTTACTTCGATTGTTTCATATTCTGCCTGAATGCTGACTTCATTTTCCAAATCACTTGCCTGCAATTCTTTGGAATTGTTACCATGATCCGACATAACGCAATGTTCATATTTTGACAACATATATTTAGTTGTAGAACTTGTTCTGTCACTATAGTCAGCTGGAGGAGGGATATAATTTGTCACCGCCTTATCGATATCATCATCTCCTTTGGTGAGTTGATTTCCGACTCTTCCATTCGTACTTTCACTGAAAGGTAAGGATCCTTCTGGAGTCACTATATCAACTGTGTTGTCTGAATGTTGGGAGCAATTGCACTCTGTTTCTTCCCCCATTGTCTTGTCTATCTGGTCATTCGATCTACTCTCTTCGATGGAATTACTAAAATGGGGAAGTTTATTTGCCTCATTTACTATGACTACTTTTCTGTTAGCATCTGTTTCAAGTTTGGACACATACCCTTCGGTTTCTGGAGTTGTACATCCATCTGGCAAAACGTCTACTGTTCCTTGCTGTGAACTTAGTAATCGATTACCAGAAACGTCGATACTTTTACGAGTGACTTCATCGAGGGTATTGTATGTCCCGATATTCATGTTGTTTTGCACCATTGTTGTTAGGTACGATTTACTCTCTTCCAAAGTAGTGTCCACAAAGCTCGATATGATGGAAGTTTCTTCCTCATTGGTTGAAAGTACATCATGAGAACTAGCCTCATATTTGCATTCTCTTACTGTTATTTTATTTATGTCATTTACGCTTTCGTAGTTTCTTTCATACCCATAGGAAAATTTATCCCCCGAGGATCTCTTCTTTATATCTGATGAGTTAACAACACTGCCTGATTCTTTTGAGGATTCTGTAATTTCTTCATTGTCAACACAGATAACGCATTGAGACATTTGAGCTTCATTTGATATCTTGACAGGCCTATCATAAAATGCTTTAGTAGATACCAAACCGTTTTCATTGGATATTTCATCCAATTCTGCTGAAAATTTCTCTCTTCCTTCAATATCGTTTTCAACGATGTTGAATTCTGACATTTGTTCAATTTCGGCATTAGGCAATTTTACTTGCGATTGAGATCGTTGTAAGAATTCTGGTTCTGTGTGTTTAGATTCATGTACAATGTCTATGTTATCGTCCTTGTTGGAAAAATCAATTACATCTATGATTTTCGTATCATGCCCAAGTGATTGAATAGCACTTGGTTCTTTTAATTCAAGGGTTTCAATATCTCTGGTTTTGTGTACAGCTTTCTCGGTTTTGATTTCTGTCGATAGACTTAATTTAATGAGTTCGGACTTTATTTCTGAACTGTTTTCCATTTCTGTTTCCGAATCTAGATATCCTTGTAGTAGATTGGCTTCTTCGTCTATTGAAGTGCTTTCAACCATTTCATTTTCTAAATACTTCGATAAAATTTCAGCTTCATATTCAACATCATCCTCATTTATATTATCTGTCATTACAATAAACTTAGTCTTCTCAGTAACCAATGACTCGAACAAAGTTCTCTCTTTTTCAAGTTCTAAATCTAAATCCAACTCTCCAATTTCTGACTCTATCGTTTCAGTAGTCTCTGAATCATTAAGCAAATTCGGCTCTAAAATCTTAGCAGCTTCAAGAATTTCTGGCTCTGATGCCAATTCCGATACAAGTTTCCCTATCTGATCACTTTTAGATGTCGATACCGGTACCCTTTCTTCAAAACTAGTGCCTACTCGTTCTGAATCTACGTCTCCTGTAACGACATTTTCCAAATTCAGCGTATCTAAAATTCCTTCTCCATCTTCGGCAAGTTTTTCACCAATAGTTTCCTCTATCAGCTTCCTTTGAATCCTAGCTACTGCCTCTTCCACTACTTCCAAAACCAACAGTTTCGCTTCTTCTTCGATAAGGTATGGTGAGAGCATATCACATTCCGTGAGATCGCATGGAATATCCATTCCCGATTCGGGACTGATAGTTGACTGTGAGGCTTCAAAGCAAGAGTGGACTGTAGAAACCAATTCTTGTGGCTTTCCATAATCGGTATAAATAGCTTCGTAATTTAATTCGTGGTTTGATTTTACTTTTATTGCATTAACATCGGTTCTTTGAATTATTTCGCCGAGAAAAACAGAATCCATTAAGTTTATATTATCTGTTTCAGGTTCATGTGTTATCGGATCCAGACATAATATAGATGTTTCAACTCGATTATTTACTGCAAGATTTCCTCCATCTGACTCAGGTTGATCGACATAACCTTCAACTTTACCTTCTTTTTCGCGAAAGAATCTACAGGAGTCATTACAAGCTTTCATTTTATCTGTTTTTATAGGTGTATGGGATTCATCAAGTGACATTTGAATGTGCGTTTCTTCGTTCGGTCTATTTTCACCGAATACCTCAGATTTGTCGAGTCCTTGCAAAATGGTTTTTGTTTCACGCAGGGGTTGAACATCCTCATTGTAACCGGAGTGATAGTACGTAGGGGTTTCGTTTTGCGTGTTTCCAAATTCTTCACTTTTTATCCCAGGGCTCAAATTTGTTTCTGTTTCGGTGCTATTTATTTCAGAAATGTAAATGCATGTTGAATTCTCGCTGCTATTTGCTTGATTTAAATTGGTATCGGTACTCATACATTTTTCTGTTTTCAGGATATTAGACTGAAAACTATCAGTGATGGTTTTTCTGAAGGTATCTTCTAGTTCGAACATTGTACAAGTTCGTTTACACTCTTCATTTTCAAACAAGATATCTTTATCTTTCATATACACATTTTCACTAATAACTTCACCTGGAGTATATTTAATTTCGCCTTCATTTTCAGACTCATTTTCTGATGGTTCTACTAACTGAAATTCTCGTTCGTCTTCAGATTCATTCACTTCTGTTTCAGTTTGAGCTACTTTAATGCGATCCGAACCCAGTTCTTTCATTCTTTCAATATCACCTAAACTATCACTTGCTGAAGTACTGGTGCCAGAGTATTTTTCTCTTTCACTTACGGGTGTTATTTTAGAAAGCATTATATATTCAATTGTAGTATGTTTACTTTTAGCCAGTTCTGCTTTAACTTTATTTGCTAAGAATTCCGCAGCAAATCCACTGACCGTTGGTCCACTGAAATACTTGTCCTTATCTTCACTTCTCGGCTCTCTCTCTTCAGCTGTTTCGGATTTACGTAATTCAGGTATAATCTTGTTTTCTAATACTTCTGCTGAATATTTAACGGAATATGAATTTTTCAGCGTCTTTTTATATTCAGTAGCATTATTACCAGCTACTTCTGGCTCAAGTTCTGGTAGAATATCTTCTAAGCTTTGTGCTTGAAATCTATCTGTCGGGGATGTACCGGAGCCTGTACTATCTAACTCATTTTCGTTTATTTTCCTTAATAAGCAGGCAAATATTTTTTCATCGACAATGTCATTTTTAAGGTTTAAATCCAATTCAGATTTTTCCAAAATATTTTCGTTGATTTCAGTGTCTTCTTTCGAAAATATTTGTTCTGGAATTGAAGTATTACGTTTATCCGTTTCTTGACGATCAATATCTGATTTAGAAACTGTAGACGAGACCACTTTGTTTTTTCTTTTAGAGATTTCTTCAGTTGTAAAAATGCCTGGGTGAGTATTTTCAAAAACTCTTATTTCTGCTTCCTGAGGATCTGTCCTAAATGATCCTGTGGGGTTCTGCGTTTCAGTATTTTGTCTGATATCCGTCGTCTTTATCCATTCAGTTTCTTTTTCTATGGCGTCAGCAGGAAATATGATATTTCCTTTTTGTAATAGTTTATCTTGATCTTTAGTGCTTGTCCTAGTTTCGGTTCTTTCTTCTTCATCCTTCATGGTTCCCAAACAAATTTCATTTTCCTGTTTAGCATTTTCAGTTAAAACAAACCGGTTTTCAGCACAAGATGTTACACTTTTCATTCTTATTCTATTAAAGTCTTGTTGTTCATGTTCGACAGAAATCTCTATGTCACATATAGGCACATTGCATGACATATGTTCAGTATTACAGATTTCCTCCGGGTTTGTATCAGTCGTATCTTCGGACTTACCTACTAATAGGTAACCTTTTGGCGTATTATCAAACTCCATGTTATTTTCAGATCTTGATTCTACACATATCTTGGATTGATCTTCACATTCATAAGTTACTTCTGCATCAATTGGAGCATTTTCTTTTTCAGCTTCAATTGATGGTTCCACGAACTTTTCAGCTGCAATAGGAATGCGCTGGTGTGAGCTTATGTTGAGTTCAATTTTATCATAATCCAATATCAATTTATTTTCCTCTGTTTTGCTGACCAATCCTTTATCACCAAAAAGCAAAACGTTATTTGCTTTGACCTCATTATCAGTTTGATTCATACAATGCTCCTCTCCACTTAGAGGAATGCTGTCGCCAGCATTCTTATCAAATTCTGTTAGTGTTTTTTTATATGGACTTTCTTTATCTGATTCTACAGATGCAATTTCACCTTCCACTTTCATTATTTCTTGATCCACTCGAATAGCTTTAGGTGTTTTAGAGCCATCATTTTCGTCTTTTAATTTTTTGTCTGTACTGATATCAAATTCTTGTTCACCAACCATTAATTTTTTTTCGTGGCCCTTTTCTTTAGATTCATTGTAAGTTCTTGTTATTTCAAAAGTGCCTAAAGTCATTCCTAAATCTTTACGAGTAGCAAGTATTTCTGACAAAACTGCAGAAGTTTCGGGATGTATCTGAGTTAGGCTAATTGGTATGTGATCGCCTTTTACAGAAACATTTTCCTTAAGATTTTCTTTCTCGCCGTTAAAAGAACCATTCATTCCTTTTCCTTGAGGTGTTATTACAGGAGTCTGTAATTTCAGTACATTTTCAATTGTACCACATTCCACGCCATTAGTATAGAAAGATGGAGTATATATTCCGTTATAATTTATTATCAACGTTGGTGGGTTGTCTGAACTGGGGCATATGAATTTATGGCTAACCCCAAAGCATAAATTTTGTTCAGATTTTGTTTCTACTGTTTTAGGTATTAGATTCTGCAATCCTTCATTCAATAGCAATTTATGTGTGCTCACATTCAGTTTTACATCTCTTTCATCAGGTGTTATAACATCGATAGTAAGTTTTACCTGCTCTGTAGAAGTCGAAGTAGTTCCACCTGGGTCATTTAGTTTCATGATTTCACACGATGTGCTGTCCTTTGCTTCAATGCAGCCATTACTATTAATTGCAATGACAGCTTGCCTTTGGAATGCTGGACGAATATCCTCCTGCACATCTGACAAGATATTATCTGTAAAAGGACCTGCTACCTCCTTACCTCCTTCTGATTTTTCACCGACCTCGTCTGTATTACTCATTGTGCCTGAGGTTTTATAAAGACTCCTTGTTTATTTATAGAATTTATGGAGAAGACTGCATAGGCGGTTACAAGTCCTACCAGAATCTTGCGGTTACGTGATGCAAAAGATGGCTACTTCAGACATTTTATACACATATAATTTTATTTGCATATTATAGTTTTTCGAGAAAATTAACAGATGACGAAAGATAACAAAAACTTGAAGCGCATTATCTAGTATCTTAGAAACAAGAAACTGAGTCAACTGTTTTATGCTATAACGGCACCGCCACTGCCTTCTATAAGAAATAAAGAAGGCAGTGGCACCGCCGTCTCGAAAATTATTCTCGAGTCGGCGGTGTATAAAGGATAATGTAGAAATTGAAGCGAAAGTGTATTGAATAATTTTAATACGTTAGATGCCATTGTTTTGAATTAAATTAATACAATTCTATTGCACTTAAGACAGCTTTCAATGTCAACTCAGTCACTGTAACATTCACAATATTAATATTTTCTTGGAAACAAAATCCCTTTACTAATGCGCAAGTCATGGAAGTCTGTCCGTGGCAGTGGATACAATAGTCTATAGCAGCGGTTCCCAACCGGTGGGTCGCGACCCACTAGTGGGTCGCAGAAGAGTTACAGGTGGGTCGCGACTCGATCCTAAAACTATCAGAAACCATCGAATAAACCACCAGAAGAGATAAGAAAAATCGAAACAAATCAAATTGTGTTTTGATTGTTTCTTTGGTTCTTGATTTTTGGCATCTGGGGCAGAAAACAGAACCACTACATCCCTCCCAGATGACTCACACAGTCACACAGGTGGTGCACACTCTCAATCGAAACAGCCCCGAAAATCTCATTAATATAGTATTCTTACTTAAAAACTGCAATTTTGCCTGAAAAAATAAAATGGTCTTTGTGTACTATTATAATTATAGTTTTTATCTTCTCCTAGGAACACTTGTTAGTGAGTATGAAACCACTTGTTGCATATATTGCAAACATATATCTATTCTTAAATAAATAACTGTTTTGCTACAAAGTGCTTATATTTTGTCAACCATTTTCAAATCAGAACACAAATTGTTTATCAATAATCAATCTGTATCTCTAAAAAAGCATATATAAGCTTATATATTTGCAATATTTGATGGTAAATGGGTATATATGCATAAGGAAGGGATACGATACAAATAAGGTTTTTTTACTCCACCATGGACCGATGGACCGGGGAGGTATTCAGATAAGGAAAGGTGGGTCGTCAGCTGAAAATGGTTGGTAACCACTGGTCTATAGCAATGTTTTTCATTCCGCGGCCCGGAGGCAGCATCCGGCCCGTCACTTAATTTTTGGCGGCCCGTAAACAAATACTAGTTTTACCTAAAAGTAAAAGTAGTATTCTTTGTCAACTATTCTGTGTCAGGTCTCATATTAGATTGAAGAAAAAAACTGTGCTTTGCGTTATTCATTAACAGTAAGCATAAAACACACATATGTATAATGTCAAGTTTTCCCTGCATTATTTGTAATGTAATTATGATATACTGTATTTGTTACCATAAGAATCATGTTATTAATAAATCAACACATTAATGCGGCCGCTAGTCTTTCACCAAAAAGAAAATGGCCCTTTAGTTAAAGGTTGAAGACCACTGGTGTATAGAATGCTTGCAGCACATGCATAATTAATTAATAGTTATTTGTGTTAAACTTTACATTAACAGAACTTCACACTGAACAATTTATTTTCAGGAATTTCTTTCTTTCTTTCTTTTTTTTTTTGTCGTAGTTTAACCTCTCCCTTTTAGGATTTAAGCGACCCAAGCCGCCAGGGCCTTACAGGGCCGCGACCTGTCGGGAGAGAAATTAACTTTGGATCACATACATACTTTTTTGACCAGGCAAGGAAATGGATGATGAGTGATCATACGAACGCCGGGGCCACCTCCAAGACAACACGAACACACAGGACGAGACACACCATTCACAAACACAATAACCCAGAACAAGGCGAGGATGTGGATGAAGATGATAATGACGGCCAGATGATATCCGGGGACCACAGGGGCCTAAAGCTACCTGATATTTGTCTCACAAGTGAGGAAAAACCCCGGAAGAAACCTCACCTAGGTAACTTGTCCCGAACAGGAATCGAACCCGGGCCCGCTGCGTGAGAGGAGCGAAAGCATCCCCTACGCCACAACGGTTAATCTGAATTTAATTAAAAAAATTCATATAAAATTATATTACTTATTCTTCCTCTTTTCATGACTTATACGCCGACCTCCCACTTATAGGAATGTCTACATTTACGCGGCCCACGCCACCCGGGGGTGGGAGTTTCTATGGATCATGTATATACTTTTTGAATAGACAAGGACATGGAGGGCCTCGCGGGATGAGTGATCAGCCCAATGCCGGGATCACCTCCGAGACAACACGAACAAATAGGACGGTACACACAAAATCATCCCGGACAAGGCGAGGATAGATGAAGGTGATAAAAAATGACGGCCAGTTGATATCTCAGGACTAGGAGAGCCTAAAGTTTCCCGACATTCGTCTCACAGGTGGAGAAAAAACCCACCAAGGAAACTTGTCCCGTCCAGGAATCGAACTCGGACCTGTCGCATGAGGAGCTCGAACGCGGCATAAAACTACATTACTAAATAGCCCAATTCTACCTAGAATTATTAATGTTCACTATTTGTTATATTAAGACAATGATTCACACACTATAATAAGGTTAATGATCTGTTAGGAGTCGATGCGATACAGTTGCCATTATGGATGCTAGTATTAATTCCATTCCATTTCTTAGGACTATACACAACATTTCTTTTAAAGCAGGATATTTAAGATATTTTAAAACCTTTTTGCGGGTCGCAGTGTAAGGTCTTAAAAAAGGAATACCATGCAAAAAGCAGGACATCTGGTCATCCTACATATATGAATCATGGCAAGGAAATATGCAATCCAGCAATTGTTTGCGTTATGGAAACCACGAAAACTTCCAAGTCAAATTAGCAGGCGAGGAAGTTTAAACCAAGGACCTGCAGAATGCAAGTGAGCGAAGTTGCCCCCTCGGTCAACTCCCTCGTTTGGTTTATTGTAGAAATGGGTTTTGAGACTTGAGATACTTTATAAAAAGTTATTGGCTACTGTGTGCAAATGTCAGTAGTATTAATAGCAGTGGAAATATAACATGAATGGAGAAGGGGGATCATAGCTGAAATCTGCATAGAACAATTTTAGTATGGGTCTTGGACCCCTTACTTAAGTGTGCATTACGAAATAGGTAAGTTAAAATTATTATTACAGATTAACACAAATATATTACTAATGATCAGTTAATATTTTTATTTTTTGAAGAAATGTGTGAGATATAGTAATAATTTTAACGGTCTCAACAACTTTACTGTGCAAACTTCTCATGGTCTTCTACCAAAATTGAGGTAACCAACAAAAATCGAAAATCAACAAATGTAAACTACCCCGTTGTAGAAAAACGAATAAACCTGTTTTATTATTGAAAGTTAGATTTTAATTCTTATCAAAATCGTTAGATGGTTCTTTAATCATAATTTTGAAAAATATTTTCAAGAAAATATATCCTTAATGCTGTGCTTTAAAAATGGAAACCAAATTATGGGATGCAATAAGAGTCGAAACAAAGTACACAATTAAAAAATATAACTAAATAGAATGCACCATTTACCTACAACAGGCCTGAAGAAATAGGTAAAGAGACAAACAGATTGGCAACGTTCGGAAAACGTTCTTTTTGTAGGTTCTAGTTATCGCGAAACAGGTAGCTCCGTTATCTCTATTTCGACATTTGACGAAGTTACTATAGGCTACTTTCTCTATACTACGTAGCTTATATTTATGTGAGAAAGTAAAAGCGATTTTTTAAAAATAGTAACTTACAGCGCTGTTACTGCTGATGTTGCATTCTCCTAACCGTTGAGGGAAAATCATGAAACGAAACTTCGACCCAGAGTGTAATTATTAAGTTCTTATCGTTTAGGCACACTCTGGTATAATTAGATCGTAACATTAATTCCAGAGGACAGGAACCGAACCTGCGCGGGTAAAACCCATTACAGTTCAAGTCCAACACTTTGACCACTCGGACACCGCAGCGAATAAACATAAAAGCCTTTCAACGTCTTTTTCTTTAGGCATGACCTGTTACAATTATAATGTAAACAATAAACGCTGCGGACAGGATTCGAACCTATGCGGGTAGAACCCATTGGATTTCGAGTCCAACTCCTTAACCACTCGGACACCGCAGCAGATAAATAGCTATGTCTATTATCGTCTTGTCTTTTAGGCATTTCCTTGTACAATTAGAATGTAAAAAATAAACGCTGCGGACAGGATTCGAACCTGTGCGGGTAGAACCCATTGGATTTCAAGTCCAACTCCTTAACCACTCGGACACCGCAGCAGATAGCCATGTCTATTATCGTCTTGTCTTTTAGGCATCTCCTTTTACAATTAGAATGTAAAAAATAAACGCTGCGGACAGGATTCGAACCTGTGCGGGTAGAACCCATTGGATTTCAAGTCCAACTCCTTAACCACTCGGACACCGCAGCAGATAAATAGCCATGTCTATTATCGTCTTGTCTTTTAGGCATTTCCTTTTACAATTAGAATGTAAAAAATAAACGCTGCGGACAGGATTCGAACCTGTGCGGGTAGAACCCATCAGATTTGAAGTTCAACTCCTTAACCACTCGGACACCGCAGCAGATAAATAACCATGTCTATTAGGCATTTCCTTGTACAATTAGAATGTACAAAATAAACGCTGCGGACAGGATTCGAACCTGTGCGGGTAGAACCCATTGGATTTCAAGTCCAACTCCTTAACCACTCGGACACCGCAGCAGATAGCCATGTCTATTATGGTCTTTGCTTTTAGGCATCTCCTTTTACAATTAGAATGTAAAAATTAAACGCTGCGGACAGGATTCGAACCTGTGCGGGTAGAACCCATTGGATTTCGAGTCCAACTCCTTAACCACTCGGACACCGAAGCAGATAAATAGCCATGTATATTATCGTCTTGTCTTTTAGGCATTTCCTTTTACAATTAGAATGTAAAAAATAAATGCTGCGGACAGGATTCGAACCTGTGCGGGTAGAACCCATTGGATTTCAAGTCCAACTCCTTAACCACTCGGACACCGCAGCAGATAGCCATGTCTATTATCGTCTTGTCTTTTAGGCATCTCCTTTTACAATTAGAATGTAAAAAATAAACGATGCGGACAGGATTCGAACCTGTGCGGGTAGAACCCATTGGATTTCAAGTTCAACTCCTTAACCACTCGGACACCGCAGCAGATAAATAGCCATGTCTAATATCGTCTTGTCTTTTAGGCATTTCCTTTTACAATTAGAATGTAAAAAATAAACGCTGCGGACAGGATTCGAACCTGTGCGGGTAGAACCCATCAGATTTCAAGTTCAACTCCTTAACCACTCGGACACCGCAGCAGATAAATAACCATGTCTATTAGGCATTTCCTTGTACAATTAGAATGTAAAAAATAAACGCTGCGGACAGGATTCGAACCTGTGCGGGTAGAACCCATTGGATTTCAAGTCCAACTCCTTAACCACTCGGACACCGCAGCAGATAGCCATGTCTATTATCGTCTTGTCTTTTAGGCATCTCCTTTTACAATTAGAATGTAAAAATTAAACGCTGCGGACAGGATTCGAACCTGTGCGGGTAGAACCCATTGGATTTCAAGTCCAACTCCTTAACCACTCGGACACCGCAGCAGATAAATAGCCATGTATATTATCGTCTTGTCTTTTAGGCATTTCCTTTTACAATTAGAATGTAAAAAATAAACGCTGCGGACAGGATTCGAACCTGTGCGGGTAGAACCCATTGGATTTCAAGTCCAACTCCTTAACCACTCGGACACCGCAGCGGATAAATAGCCATGTCTATTATCGTCTTGTCTTTTAGGCATTTCCTTTTACAATTAGAATGTAAAAAATAAACGCTGCGGACAGGATTCTTACTTGTGCGGGTAGAACCCATTCGATTTCAAGTCCAACTCCTTAACCACTCGGACACCGCAGCAGATAAATAGCCATGTCTATTATCGTCTTGTCTTTTAGGCATTTCCTTTTACAATTAGAATGTAAAAAATAAACGTTGCGGACAGGATTCGAACCTGTGCGGGTAAAACCCATTGGATTTCAAGTCCAACTCCTTAACCACCAGGACACCTCAACCGATAAACAATCTTGACTTGAAATGTTTGTCCTTCTGGATACAAAGAAACAGGTGCCGCGGATTGGACCCAAACCCGTGTTTATACCATCCGAAACTGATATTTTATATCTTTCCTGTCGATTAATACGGCTTTGCGTTAGTTAAATGAATGCGCAATCCCTCAAAATCTCTGTCGGAAGATCACTAAATCCATTATTAGGTTAGAGAAAAGCAAATTTAATTCAGGATATCTTAGGTGAGAAGAATCATCTGAAATAAAAGACATAGACTAATGCATATAACTATGTATGTATTCTCTTTCTCATTGCATTTGTTCATATTAATTCCAAAATAAACCTGGTATATTACAAGCAATCATAAGCACTGATCATAATAACATTGCTTAATTATGTTATCTTAAACGAAAGGACATTTGTTGAAACAGTAATATTAAAATTGTGCGAAACCATATCTATTTTAATAAACATTATTTAGTTAAAGTAAACGAAGAAATTTAGATATATTTTTATAGAAATGGCCAAAGTAAATTCTTAGGTTTCAAATACCAGGAAATCTACTACTATCTGAAGAAGAAGAAAGAAACACACACACGAATCCGATAAGTTCCTCTGCCATATATTGAAATCCACTTTTTGGGTTAAGTGATTCAGTTCGTCTTTTTCCTTCTGATGTAAACTGAATGTGAATACATGTATATGTCATTTGTGCAGGTGACGTAGAAAATATGTCTTCCTAATAGTGCAAGTTTGTATCCAATGAAACATCTTACAAGTTATAATTATTTCTGTTGTCAACATATCTTTCTATCAACTAATATAGGCCTAAATCCTATAGGAATGAATACGATATTAGTGTACAGAACTTTTTACAGACTTCTGACATAGCAAATTTAGTTTACGTAAAACGTACTATTTGTTTAAAAATTTCATACATACATTGATCTCACCAAATGGAATTCACACTGCATGGAAATGAAACCGATGTACAGCTAGTTTCCATGAAAACACTATTGCTTGCAAGCGTGCTCAGGGGCTGAGTCCTTACGTGCACCGCAACGCCTAGGTCCCCCCTTCACAAGAGAGGACCTTGCGCTAAGGTCCCTTGCGCTAAGCATGAGCCACCGTGACTTAGGGAATGGGCATGATACTGGAATTTGATGTGATCAATCAAATTAGAGAGGCTATCGACACAATTCAATACTGTAAATCAGTTTTATAGAAATCATGGTTTCGGGTACCTCCTCGGAATTTTCTGAGGTAGAAAGTTCTGGATGGGGTGAACTCAGCCTCGTTACGCCAATTGAGAAGCTACTTGATATGGTAGATGGCCTAGTTTCACAAGGAATGTAGCACCACAAAGTTTAGTATGTATAGTACAGATATCCACCTAAATAAAAATCTGATGTGATGAACTCACTAACTTTCTCCACCCCGAGCATGGACAATACCATTTTATCAGTTAACATTTTGATAAATAATAAGTTGTCGTGTAGCAGGAAGTGCACATTCAGTAGTCTCAGTCTCACACAAATACAAAATTCGAAGCCTGAGCTTGTAAAGGATGGGCAACGAGTACGCTGTGTTTAGCAGATAGTAAAAATATATCCTGTTGACTGATATCATATTCAACGTCGTAGGCTCTGTATTAGCTGAGAAAAGGCTAAATAGGCTAATTATTTTGGGAGGAGAAGGGAGATTGAATTTGCGAAATTTTCGCACGGGTATTCTCTTATAACATATTATATTACAGTATATTTTTTCCTAGAGATAGAACAGGCAATCAAGGAACTGATACCCACCTTTACAACCCTGTAATTTTTATAATTTTCAACATTTAAATATAAATAGAACTATTTTTACATAGACCTAAGATATACTTTTCATTTTCTACAAGATATGTGGGCAGAATATTATTTTGATAAGAATAGTTTTGCAATTACTAGTGCATTTATGCGAAAAAATCATTTCAATAATATACGGAAACACCTACACAGAATTAGGTGTTTGTTGAGAAGTATTTATGTTCATTATTTGAAATCTTAAACTGTTACTCCAGTTATATAATATATAAATTAATTTATAATCACAAATAAATCCAGAATACTAGCATTTTACTATATCGAAGAGAAATGTTTTTGATAGATGTAGAACATTGCAAGTGTGTAAATATTAGGAATTACTGTGAGCCATTACTTAAATACTCTACTTGCTTACTTCATTGCGGACACACTGCTTTACGTATTGAAATGCATTTTCTTATTGTAAGACTATAGCCTACTACAGATTTGCTTACACCAATGTTCCAGAGAGCTAAATACATCCATTTCGAAGGGCATGGGATAAAGATAAATGGTTTTAGATTAACCATTCTACCATTTACACCTGAGTTCCTCTTAAAACTTATATCTACAGGAAAGATTGTAATATCAGTATATTTTATATAACTGTACGAAAATTCGCATATACTTTTGTTAAAAATGTACGTTTTACAAATTGTAGAACAGACCCAGCGAACTGTCTAGTTTTGACATTTTAGAAATCTTTTAGCCGAATTCAATGAAAACTGATTATACATGACAAAAATTATTTGATACAATAACTACATGGTACTCCACCTACATCTAGTTACTTAAGGTTGCCATAGGTCGCGGAGTTCAAGGACAATACGCAAATTTGTGGTTTATTAACATGCGCAGGCCGAAAAAGACTAAAAATCCGGAATTATTTGGCTTATTTTTAATATGTTGTAAGTATTGGTTATCTTAAATGCTGCCGTTTAAAAATACTCATGCCACGATTGATACTGTAGGGCTACTCTTTACCGACCCTACTTCAAGTATGTAGGGCAATTGTAGTCACATAGCAAAGATTATTAATTAGCCACAAATATTAAATAAATGTCTCTTGTTCCAATGTTTTTATTTGAAGGAAGGCGTTCAAACGACACTGTTAAATCTACTGAATATGACAATAAAATTCTAGTACTGTGTATGATAAAGGCCAAAATCATTTCAGCATAGGGAAGTCAGGGAGAGATGCCGCATATTTTGCGTTTGTTATTACTGTATCCTTCTAAATCCTTCATTTTAGCTGAAAACTTCAAGGCTGAAAATTCTTCATGTCTACTTCACTAAATTTAAAGCACAACAGCTAAAAGATGAAAATCAAGTGTGTTATAGAGTGACAAAAAAAAGTTGCCTCTGCGGCGTCTCTCCCGGACATAAAAAATGAGGCTATAGGCACTTCCAAAACAATTCAGCTGCGTTCATGCTTATAGTTATGGCCGCTATATTTTCTTTAATTTTTTCATTTTCTTTCGCTATCGATTTATAGTAATCGTAGGAAATTATCACCTGGTCTTTCACTCCCGAATTATGGCAACCCTAAGCTAAGTACAAGCACTCAATTATATTAATAACTGGGAAAGTAAGAACTTTTAATCCCTAAAACCCTTCGTTGCGATTTAAAATAGCACACTCCGATTTTTATCGATATATTATATCGATATAAATAACAATATAATTATACTAGATAATCACTAACATCGATATCTTCTATAGAAACTATTCTAATCACAACAATACCATATTATCACGAAGATCACAGTCTCTTGCAAGACTAAGCCCATTTATCGTAAACATAACAACGTCCAAAACACACGTAAAAACACGAACGTACTCACTGTCTTCCATAAACTTGCAATTCACGTTTAAATTGTTCATCATATTATTACTTTCAGCGTAAGATTCAATTGGTACATTGTACTAAACAATCACATTTCTTGTATAAGTAGCATTTTACCCTGAGTAGAGCTCAAGTATATATCTAGAGGGGTTGGCACTTCTGGATATGAAATTTTATCTAAATACTTAACACATACACCTATACAAAATTGGGACGTTTTAAGATTTCTTTAACTTCCTTCAGTAATTTTTTCTGCACGCCGCCAAAGGCTTTTCTTTTTAAATTTGTATTTATAGTGTTAAAAGGCATTAAACCATTGCATATTATCTATTGTCTTCTATTACAATCTATTGTTGTGTATATATCTCTAAGGAATGTTGCATATAAAGTTATGAATGATTTAATAACAAATTGAATAAATAAGAAAGATAACATTTTCAAAAGTAACAATGAAACTTGTGGAATTCATTTCACTTACTTGTGTAAAAGTTATACAACGCAATAGGCACAAATATACAAACATTTTACACCTTAATGTTCGTATGGTTCGCATGACATATATTTTCTGCTAATGTGAATGTATTAAGTATTGATAAGAATACAAAATGCCAACTCTTAATCATAAGTACAAGTCCATTAATTTGTACATTAAAACCTTGCGTTTTTATCCGGAAAAGAACACAGTCTAAAACGGTAGAATAATTTGTTTATTCAATTAATAAAATGTAATAATGTCACTTATTTGGTTTTTAAATTCTACCCGATTCATTTTTTTTTTTAAATACGAGCAGTGATTACATCCGAAGTAATAATACAATGCATTCAGAATCAAAATTAAAAGTGGAATAAATAAGAATTACAAATGTCTTCACCATTCATCCAATGCTTGAAATAAAATTTAGGCCTATACTTTCTGAATATTACACTGAATGGTACACTTGGCTCACCATATTGCACATAGGCCTTCCAATGCAAAATCGCCGAGCGCAGACATTAACTTGATCCATCAAGCCATTCGCGTGCAATAGAAGAAAGGAGTCGCGGGTTAGGAGTGCAGGAAAGAATCTAATTTTGTCATTTCATCTAAACCGGCAAAATCCTAAATAGAAATCAGTCATACTCAAATGCATTCCACATTCATAAGCATACTATTTTCAGCTTACTTTTGGCAAAATACATAAAATTATGACACGAACGATATAGCCTACTTAGCATAAGAAGCGAACTCTTTTCGGGTTAATGCGAAGAATTTTCCTACCCAATAACCACCAATTGTTTAGTGATTCAAAGAGTGTTCAACGTGGCAAATTATTAGGTTACGGGTACTTAAATACGTCATACTTAAATGGTATAAATCCCGTATAAAATTTATTGGAGAACAAATTACAGTATGCAATTAGCTGAATCACTTGAATGTGGATTAACTTCACTTAGGAATTAGCTCACAGTCACGTATTGAAATTATTGTCGTAATACCACTAATAATTATTGTTCGCGATAGTAGGCTAAGTCAATTCTTATTATTATCGATTACTGTACAATTTGGTCTAATAAAAAAGAATAATTGTGTTTGGAATTATGCTGAGTTTTCCCCCTTAATAAAATTCCTGGCGACGCCCATGGCAAGGGCTATGGATAAACACTGGTTTTAAACAAATGCACAGTATGTCGTGTACTATCGATTTACCATTCTCGCAGTCTAGACGGCTTAACTGCTCTTAAATTCCCAACTGCACCGCAGAACCTACACCATGGCATTTGGATACATTAAAGTGCCACTAAATGACAGAAAAAAACCTTTTCGCAGTTTTTTTAAAATATGCATATGAATTCTCAGCAATATGGCCTCTTGAAGTGAGACACTTAAATTATTCATATTTAAGGTAGATAAAGTTATGTGAGTGCAATGCATCAATTTTTTTATTCGTACAGCATGTATGTTTATGAAGTTCCATTTAAACTAAATCTAAAAATGTAAATTTCTTAAATAGTTATTCAAGTTTCTGGATTGCTGTGGTATTTTGACTTTATTTAACGAAAATCCCATGTCCCATTTTTTAAAAAGAAGATCTATGACTCATTTCATGTCATCTAAATTTGCTAAAATACTATGATTATTTAATTTGTAATATTAAGATTCATTTAAATTTATTTAATCAATTTCGAAGACCTTACATTACAGGAACAAAAATATCAAATGAATGTAAATTGTAATAATTACTTTTAAAATGTTTCTACTTTTACAAAGCCGAAGTCTTACAAAAATAATTGATGCAATACATGTAACACAACTTTCTCACACATACATATTCAAATTTATATTTTATAGGCCTATTCTTATTTTAGGTGGATGAATATTACATTTAAAATATTAAATATTCATGTTTAATTAGATGCTACCCTATGAGTTACAAGCCTTTTGTTATAGACCTACAATACAACTGAACTTTTTTTTTTTTTTTTTTTTTCACATTCTTCATAGCAATGACCAAAGTATCAAAACACAAGTTTTCTTTGCCTTGTTTGCACTTACTGTACGAAAAAAATGGTGTCCTATGTTTAGTGTAAATCTTAGGATTGTATTTGTCCAAGTTCCTTAATACAATCAATGTCACTTTTATAAATCTACAATAATAAAATGAAGTGTTTGTCTTTCTGTATTTCTGTCTGTGCGCGATGCCCAGCGAAATCTACTGAACGCAGAGATCTGAAATTTTAAACATAGATGGATTAAAGGGTGGGCGAATGCACCTCGAAGCCGGATCTTTAATTTTCGCTTTGGTTCGTGAGTTACGAATAAACTGTCAGAAAAGTGCATTTTTTGCTCTATCAATTTTCAGTAATTTTTTTACAATTGTCAAATCAATTGCAGGTGGTTTTGCCTACTTTTGTCATATCTTGGAAATAAAAGCATCGCGATCACTTGGATTTTGTAAGCCCACCCTGGTCGATTCATTTGTTTATAATGTCAAGGCCCGCAGACATATAAAATTTTCAACACAGACGGAAGAGGGATAATGAATATAGGCCTAAATGGGCAAACATTAATCAATTTAGACGAAACTCACTATGCAGGGGTTTTCTGGTCCAGAGAACTCATATCAGAGGTTGTTTTTCCCATGCTGCGTTTTCTAATCGTGGAATTCACTTCAAAGACGGATTTTTAACTGTTTCATTAATTATTAATCGTTTAGTTTAGGCCTATGAATATTTCGCGTGCAAGTGTTAATAAATATAATGTTTTAATCATTTTGCTCTTAATTTTTTACCTTCCAATTAATTATCGGGGGCGAAGACGCGGGGATCTGCTAGTATTTTCATAAAATTTAGTCACTTCGATTTTTAGAGCGAGGTGCACTAAACTCTTATTTTAGTTCTGGTGAGCTTCACTGTTTCTTGTATATCTGTCGGCAGAAGAGATTATTCATGGAGCCTTATTTTGAACTATTTGTAGGGGATGAAAAACAGATCTTGGTATATAGCAACGTGCTGCAGAAGCATATGTTAACAGTGGCTCAAGCCCACCCAATAATTTTCCATTATCATAGTTATTTATTGCTATTTCTAAAAATCCTGCTCCTTTGTTGAATCGCTGTACAACGAAAATCAGGTTATTGTTGATATAGATAGTACAATCTCGCATTGTTCCAATTCACTGACGTTCGTTTGAAATCGCTCCTCAATTCATTAAATTTTTACAACTTTCAGCGCAGTTTTCACAGCCACCGCCGGAATGTTTTGTTACGCTTTGAAAATACTAAAGGATTTTTAGGAGGCTTTAGTATATCGAAATGGGAAAACATTAGGGCCTACATAAATCTTACATTTCTACTTTAATCAAGTATCAGTAGAGAATAATTACTTAAGTATGCAATTAATAAGTACAGATTTTTACAAAAAACACTGTTAAAAACAATAATCGGAATTAGGGAAAATTTTCATCTGCCTAGTTCCATGAAGTTCAGGTTTTGTGGCAGCTTGGCAAAAATAACACAAAATAGTTCTGTAACGATCGCATCAAATACTTCAATAGTCCTTCCAACGAATTAAAAGTATTTTAGTACAGTATTTGCATTCAAAAGGACCGTCATATTACCATTCGTATCCAAACTTTCTGTATGATCTGATTTCTCTTTAGTAGGCTAACAGAATACCACTTAATGTTGGCATAAACTTCTATTTTAACTTTTATAGATTTTGCTCAGGCATTACAAAGATGTACTGACAAATGGTGATCATTTCGAGTGAGAACAGTAGCCTAACAGTAGTTTTGTAATACTGAAGGCTAACCTGTGTCCTCGAAAGCCAATCAAAATGCTTCAGGTCACCCAAAATCGGATAATACAATACAGATGTTCTAAATAAAGTGGGAAATGGCTATACTTTACTGCAGTCGTGTTTGTGAGCAGAGTTTCACGGCTAACATTTTTTTTAAAATTTAGCCTGCCATAGGCCAATTTTCTCAATTTTTTTGTATTTTTTCCGTTTGTTTACCTTGTTTTACCATTTCTTTAGCTTGCTTTCCGTATCACATTCAAACACCCATGCCCGAGGTGGGACTCGAACCCACAGTCTCCTTCACCGCGGCTCCCCGTATTCTTATTTATTACAAACGAACTTGTCAACTAGTCAAATTGTCAACATAAAGACAGCCGATCTACCTATAAACATATTTGCACTATCACAAAACTTTTGAGAATGTATTAGGCTACTTACGATAACGAACTAGGCCGGCTTGTCAATGCTTAATAACCACGAGAGAAGGTAGTCCAGTGAAATCCAATCACATCGAGTGAAATATAAAGAAACAATAATCACAAACCGTTAATTTTACCACTGTTACTACTGAATATGTCACATAAAACATAAATAGAACAGAGCTTCACACGCTAGAACACATACAGTCCGCCATGTCATGGGTTAATCGAAACAAGATTATGTAAATCGATCGATAAAGGCTCGATACAATAGCTGTTGCTTTTATTAGTAAATGAATCGAACACTATAACGAATGGCGCTGACCTCTTGAGGACTTCCAATTTCAATCTTTTGTCTAACACTTGTTAAGTTATAGATTTCATTGTAACCTTGTAAGACTTTGTTGTAACCAAAGTTGTAGTCATATTTTCCATTTTATGTAAAAATTACATTCTCTCAAAACATAAAGAATTTCGGTTAACTTTCCTGGCGGTTGAATTATAAAATGTTTATCGTGCAGTTTTATATTCATCCGTAGTCATATCAATACTATTAGGCCTGTCCATTTCATGAACCAAATAAGGGGCGGGAGTATGGAAGTTTTAAAATCTGTTGAGCCCACCCAGTGCTTTTCAAAAGTTGGCGCCAATGTATGTTAAGATGGATAGAATTAACATCTTGTATCTTTTCTGACTTCATTAATTGAAATTGGTTGGACTATTGCTCCAGCCGTAATTCTAATTTTTATTGCAATCCAATCTCTTCGCATACTTTATTATTCAACAGACGAAATTAACAATCCAACTTTAGCATTAAAAACAATTTTATATGAATGATGAATAGCTATGAATATTCTGCAGTGAATTTCAGAAGAGGATATAATTTTGATATGCGTGCCCTTGCCTTGGATTTGGTGACTTGATTATACGTATTTATGCCCGAGTAATTTGAAACTACTGTACATGCTAACGAAACATACATTTTCTATTCCCAACATGAGATGGCAGCACAATCTGAAGGTTAAGCGTACGTGTAGTTCTCGGAGTTGGACCTAGATGACACTACATGCCTTCCTAGAAATGCAGGGAACAAAGTAACACACTGCTTGATCTTCGCATTCAAACTTTTTTACACAACTACACCTTTTCAACATCAATTTCGGAAATAGTAATCTTTATTTCGGAACAGTGTTAAAATAAACGCATGACCTAAATTCAATTAATGTTTTTTTTATATTTTTTTAACACATTTTTTAAAATTATAGCTTCCTAACAGAATAGTTAGGCATATCCCAGAGGCATATCCTTTATTTCGACTGCCAGCGCGTCTCGTAGTTAGCGGGTCAGCAGGCCAGGGTTCGATCCCCGGTAACTCCTCAGATTTTTCTGAGGTATTGGAAGGGGTTGCACTCAGCCTCGTGATACAAACTGAGGAGCTCCTTGATTGAGAAGTAGCGGCTCCGGTCACGGAAACCAGCATTAACGCCCGTGGGTGTCAGCATGCTGACCACATGCTCCCCAATTTTGCCATCTGCCTATGGTAGATGACGCAGCTGTCGGATGGTAGGTCTAGTCCATCCAGGGATTTAGCGCCAGGGAGTTTAGTTTACATCCTTTATTTCGGAACGCTGTTTTATACATAAATCAAACTGATTAATAAATTAATGGATCTCTGCAGCCCACAAACATAAAGTTCAATGAATGTACAGAATTTAAGGAGGCTCTCATTTTTTTCCGTACTGTTAGTTCGGAAATAATTTTCAACTTTGAGAACAAATTTAATCACAATTTTATTGCAGTACAACATTAACGAATCGTTAATTTACTCGTAAGTCTGAACTACAGTAATTCTCAGTTCTTTCCTGCCTTAAAAATGATATTTTGACATTATTACTTAGAGTGTATATAGGGGACCTTGGTAATTTTTAGCTCAGGAAATAATTGAGTTACTGTTTCCAATGGTTACGAGTAAATAAGGAATTATTCGTTTCACAAATAATTCAGACTTTAACACTTGGAGAGGACCGCTGATGCTGCAATGCAGATTCAAATCTGCTGCTATGCGAATGGACAACACGCCTCTGTGAACTGAAAAGAGGGTGTAAAATTCTATGTAGGCCTAGTTAAAAAATATTATACTAGCGATATTAGCAATAACTATCTATTAATTATTCTGCTATAATTATATTAACCATTAAATTAATTTAGGCCTATGTGTTTATTTTAATACTTTTCCGAAATGAAGATTACTATTTGCGTAACTTAAATTACTTTTTCCAAATTTAAATTAACTTTTTGCAAAATTTAAATTACTTTTTTTTAAATATTGATTTACTTTTTCCGGACATTGATTTACTTTTTCCGATATTGAAATTACCTTTTCCGAAAGTGAGGTTAAAAAGGTACAGATGCTGGCTGGCAGGGAAATGCGTCTGTGGTTGTGACAGCAGAATCAAAGTATAAAATAGACATACGAGAACATTAATTTTACCCATATATACGTAAAGGCATAAAACACTTGTATCATGAAACTTTAATCAATGAAATTAAGTAGGCCTATGTGAGAAGAAAGGAACAAACACAAGAAACCATTACAGAGCCAGTATCTGATGAATTTGCTCACTATTTTGGCTGATCTTGTGATCTACTCGTATGCACCGAAAAATACTGTTATTATTATTATTAAAAAAAAATAAAAATAAAAATAAAAAAAAACACACAATTTTTACAAAATAATGGACTTAAAATTATGAATTCGTATTGTTAACATATTCCATATCTACAATGATTGTAAAAACTTGTCAATTAAGAAGAAACAAGCTAAATTTCTTGAATAAGGGCAAAGTTCACGGTCTACCAATAAAATGTACTTAAGCCAGAATGTGAAATTAAACGTCTTGATATACTTAACATAATTTTGACACAATAAAACAACTGTTAGAAATCCACAAAGATTCGAATGGAATTCGTTGACATTATACTGTATGAGGTGCATAGACCAGACTTCGGAAAGTATAGGACCTGGAAAGATGAAATTGGGCACTTTGTCACCGCAGCTATTGACAGCATTCTTCCATACTCGAGATGTAATCACTGCTCAGTTACATGTTCATAAAATTGCTATTACATTGAAACTTCACAATTAAAAGAAATCTGTATCCAGATTCATATTCTTTCGTCTTTATCAAAAGACAAACTTCGCTACACTGAAATTCAAAGAAAGAAATAAAAATCAGTTTAATTATTTATATAGCAGTACAAACTAGTACGGTCTTTCTTTTCAATATTTTCCATAAGCTCAGCAACAATGCACTACAACGCCAATTGAATTGGGTTGTTATTTTTTTCTGGTATCTTAATGCAACCTCTTTGAAATATTTAGGTAAATTTCACAAACGTTTGCTACTCTTATTATTTTCTTACTTTTCACTTATCTTACAGGCATAGCCATTTAATCACAACGTATTCATCACATTTTTGTCATGGTATTGGTATAAATCTATCAGTCTTCCGGCAACTGACAAGGGTAAACTGCCACTTCAATGCCTTACTCAGGAATGAAACAAGGCTTAAATGGTGAATAATGTATATGGGCCAAAAATTAAAAGCAAAACAATTAATGGGTAGCTTTGTATTATTAGGAAATTACAACCATTCATATAAGGTATTTTTTCTTTAAATTAGATTTTACAATAGAGTAGTGAATCATTAACATTGAAAGGGAGCATGTTGTCTTGTGTAATTTTTTTTTGCCTTTATTCTTCTGATCTGTCTAGAGAATGGGAGGCACAGCAATCATCTTGTTTAATTCTGGCACAATTAAAATGTAAATTCGTTATCCCTAAAGAATTCTGTCCAAAGTTGCACATCTAAGTAGCTGATTCCCCTTGTCAGCGTTTCTTTTGCTTAATACTAACAATGCATAAAGTTCGGTAACTTCTACCAGTACTGTAAATACATTTCCGTACACAGTATGATTCTCTGCTGAAGAAATTATTTTCTTATTTTCTGTACAAATACTTTTTTCGTATTATATTTACAGTTGTATTGGCAATTAATATTTTACTCTGCGGACACAGCTCACGTTTCATTTCGTACTATTTACTATCTCGCCTCAAATTCTTTTAACATATACAAATTTCAGCTACAATTGCTGAATTCTTTTTATCTTCTTTGTGTGTTTTGTTTATATAAACAATTTATGGAATCTTGGTTCCCCAGTGTTATAAGGATTACTATAATCCAAGAACATAAACTAAAATTGGCAATATTTCCCTAATATTTTCATTTTACTCTATTCCTGTGAGTAACACTTCCGAAGCTTCTCATGAACTCCATAAATAGAAAAAATAATGTTAATCCTAAGACAATGGACAATGGCAAGGAGGAGTTCTTAACGTAAGAATACAATTTACAATCTGAAAGCCCGAGACTTCGTTTACACATATTTTACCACTAGTATTTTAGACTCCTTTTTGAAAGAACAGAGTCCTAGAAGAATCACTTAGCAAGGTATAATCGAAGTCGAAAGCAGCGTTCCTTGCTAGACTCCTACATGTGGTTAAATTCAGTTTTTAAAAAGTATATGTGATAACGTTTTAGAAACGATTCTTATTTCACCACCCTGCAAGATTGTGGTTATCTGAAAAAAAAAGTCCTCATGTTATTCCGATTATTCTAAAAAAAAAAAGCCAGTCGTCACACGAATGCCGGAGATCACTGTTTGCCATAAACCCCAGACAATTTCGGCAAATAAACTATGCAGTTTACTGAAATAAAAATTACACCTGAGCATGAAATATTGTTAACTCCAAGTGTATATCCAGCAATGATATATATAACACCACATACAAACACTGCCTTTAGAACAACATATTGGTAGAATGGCAATACGAGAGCAACATATAAATAACATTATAATATTATAATGGACAACGTTACAGGTTCACGGGGATTCTTGTGACGTCAGCTAAGTCTGTTTGGCCCTCCGCATAAACCACAGGTTTGGGGTTAAGTACGGGGGGCTTTTCCTTTTGTCAGCAACCATTACGGAGATTCGCGCTGGAAATCTCGTTGCATTCGATCCATTTGGCGACTTCTAGTGGAATTTCCGGCTTCTGGGCACCTCCTTCGGGTCCAAGAAGCTCCTTCATGATGTCTTCAGCATTGCACTTGATGACTCGCTGCTGGCAGATGGCGATGGCCCTAACGAAGTCGTCTTTAGGTGTAATGAACCGATGCTCCATGTATAGCGCCTTACCATCCCAGTAGATGATCTGAAATATAGAAATAGCAAAAATAAATATTCACAATGAATGGAGGTATGTGAGTGTAAAGACAAGTTCAGCTCTAGGTTTTAATTATTTACGAAATAAGACCATTATGCAGGGTGTTTCAAAAATACTTTTACAAACTTCGGGCATGAGTTTCTTACACCATGTCCCATAATCCTTGTTTTCTCGTTAGGAACTGTTCAACACATTGGTACATTCATAATACGACAACACACAAAACTCATAACAAATGCTCGAAATGTCCTCCTCTTGCTTCTAGATATGCATGCATTCGTCGAATCATGGACTGTCACACCCTTTCAAATACTCCGGGATGGTGTCGAATGCTTTCGCAGGCTTCCATGACACGTCGATGAAAAGGATTATGAAACTTTTTCTCCTTCTTTTGGTGTAAGGAACCCATGCCCGAAGTTTGTAAAAGTATTTTTGAAACACCCTATATAACACTTAACAGGCGAGCACGAAGCTAACAAAACGAGCGCTAGCTACTCTTTTTATTCGTCTGAGCCTTTGAAGTTCATTGTAACGGTCGAACATCGTAAGACTTTTATGTTACTTTTACAGTAAATTTTAAAACGAAAATTATTTCATTTCGCTTGTGTTTAGAGTAATAATCGCAAAACTTTTGGTAATTTCATATCCTAGCGGAATTCAGACATTTTTGGTTAACAACAATTTGTTTGGAAACAAATCACTTTACGAAAACAATTTAAAATACCAGAAACATTTGTGAAAAATAATGAATCGTGATGTATTAAAAAAATGGATATCTCTCCTGAATAGGCAAATAAGGAACTAATATTAAAAAAATCCTTCGCGTTGGTAAGGAGTTTCAGGCATTTAATGAATGGAAAGTAAAACATTCTAAAACGAAACTGTTGTGTTAGCTTACTTTTGTGTTTTTCTCAAAAATAGACTATTTAAACCATCTACTTCATGGACCAAATTCGCAATGCTGAAATAGTTATTTAAGTTATTTTAAATGCCGGTTGTCGACCAAGAGCTAAGGTAAGTTAGATTAGCTTAGCTCTCATACAGTGCGGGATTTCATATGTAGTTGTGCCGACAAAACTACATATGAAATACGGCATAACTATATATGAAATCCCTCACTTTATGAGAGATAAGCTAAGCTAAATTAGCTTAGCTTTTGGTCGACAACCGGCATTAATGTAAATGATTAATAGATACGCGTTAGCAGTAAGAGTAGGAATCATAGCAGGCCTGTCCGTAGTGGTTAAAAGGAAGGAAATTTATAATTATTATTTTGTACGAAAGGGAAGAGACATCTGGTAACATTCGCAATATGTATAGTAACGGGCTATCCCCTCTTTTTACAACTCAGTCCGTAAAATTTTTACAAAGACAAAGCGAGTTCTGTTATACAATGTTTTTACGATTCAAATAACATAACATAAATTAACATACTTGAATAGGACGTTTTATCTCATTATCCCCGACTCGAGCGTTTGCCAATAGCTGACATTAGCATGTCGCCTCCCGTCCTCGTGGTCATACTTAAATCCGGTCCATGTTATTATGTACAGATGTTTCAAAGTTACGTTGATGGCACCATATAAATATACGTCATAGCAATCAATCTTTAGGGTACAGATGTATTTAAAGAAGGTGTTTGTGGAAAAGTGCGTAGAAAGTTCGTAAGTTAAACGCCTGGTATTCATTCATCGTGTCATTCTCCGAAGAAGGACATGATATCTGAAACGTTAGGTACTAAAACACGACGCGGCCCAACCCGATTAGCCAACACAATCAGTTCAAATATGACACCGGCCGTGGAAGCTTACGAACTTATTTAAAAGTGTTATAATATCCACGGGTTAGAAACGTTGGAATTAAGGTTTCGTTGTATTAGCAACATTACAGGTATTACGAAATCATAAACACAAAATAATGTGACTCCAGAAGCTATACAAGGCTTCATTACGAAGCGCGTCAGCACCTCGCCGACACATAACATATATACAAGTATGGCTCGCCTGATCGGCTCTGCAATTAACAATGGCGACAGTGAGATTCGCAATATCCGGCCCGAACGCTTCCTTTCCAAGAAACCTATAAAAGTGTTTTGCGGCGGAAATTGAACAGCTTCTATAACCTCATTTCGCCTCTGCATGTGTGAAAAACGTAAAACACCAGTTTCAACGTGCATAAATGAATTGCATAGGAAGTAGGGTATTTTATAACTGATACATAGATAGGCCTACATAGATACGGAAATACAGAAAGCTTGTAAAAATTTTTAATAATATCTAGATGTATCGGTAGTAAAAAAGCTCACATGAAAAAAAAACTCCGTTGCGCTCCATCCCTAAAGGGACAAGACCCACCACCCGACCACTGCGTCATCTACCATAGGCAGACGGCAGGATTGGGGAGCATGTGGTCAGCATGCCGACACCCACGGCCGTTAGTGGTGGTTTCCAAGACCGGAGGCGCTACTTCTCTATCAAGTAGCTCCTCAATTTGAATCACGAGGCTGAGTGTACCCCTACCAGACCTCCCTACCTCAGAAAAATCCGAGGAGGTACCGGAGATCGAACCCGAGCCGACGGATCTGTAGTCAGCGACAAGACCACGCCGGCGGTCCACATGCACAGTAATACTGAAAAGTCTTTCCGTTTTATTACGTTATCGACCAACAATATAACCTGTTTTTCGCACGTGTGATAATGAGAGGTTAGATAAAGAATGCATTCCTATGTTACCTTATCATAAACGGAGTCCTTTCTCATTACAATTTTTAATAGATATCTCATAACCAAGGCCCGGAAGTTAATGGTCTATCAGAAGACGAAAAAAATGCTCTAAAATTCGTAAAATATATTACGAAACCAATGAAGTATGCTCTATCACTTATGTAATGTTAATACTTTACCCTTGTAATTAATACTCTTGTTAATTGAATTATATTATCTTTCTTTATTTGTCGTAGTTTTACCTCTCCCTTTTAGGATTTAAGCGACCCAAGCCGCCCGGGCCGAATTATATTATAAGCCACAAAAAAAGTAGAACTTGTATAAATTACATTATAAAGCTTTTTAAAAACAACATCAAAGTAAAAGAGTTTAGTAAATTTAAAACTAATAAACTGAAAAGTCGTTTTAATATTACACAATCAGTTCCGAAAAGATTAGGCTACGAACTGTCAAACTGTACAGTCTGTTCTCAAAACAGTTCTTATCTTCAAAAGCTACCCAAGTGCACCACGTGCAGGTAAACGGCAAGTAAATGGCAAGTAAAGTAAATTAATGCAGACCTAGTGACTTTTTCAATCATCACACTCTTAAAAAAAAGAATACTTCATAAAATTCCTGCACGGCCATTAAACATAAGGATTTTTAAAAATTACAGCAATATTAAACAATTTTCATGCTGTAGAACTAAATTTCATTTTTTTTCCAAATTTTGATTTGTGTTCGATCAAAATACGGAATTTCTAAATTTCATTTGGTCGTTGCCTTGACAAGTTTATTGTCTGCTACAGAAATTCTTAGTAGTTTATTCGAGTAAAACAATATTATTTTCACCCTAAATAAGCATGGCACAACCTAAAAATTCCAGAGTTTCAATTGTCTCATGAAGATGATATTTTCGATCCAATGTACCTGCTCCCAGTAGTGCTCACTTCTGCCATGGTCAGAGTAGGTCCATAATTAGAGATGTGTGCCACCATATGAAGTAGCCAGCTAAAAAATCCACGAGGCATCTTCTTCGGGAATCGAACCCGAATCATCCGACTTGAAGCCAATTCATCAAGCAAATGCTCCAAATAACCCGCTGTTCTGCGTAATACTGGTATGTGGAAGAAATTTACTGCCAAGTGTTTATTTTTCCACGAATCTCGACAGGTATGATGCAATTTGGATAATCCCATTGCTCGTTAACCAGATTCACTTAACAATGACGTCTGTTTACGCGGATTTTTAGCTGAACAGGTTGTTCATCACATGGGGCTTTCTGGTGTAATTTTCCACTGCATACCGTAGGTGTTAATCTTGGTTTATTCGTTGCGTGTTCAGTTAGAGTGCCTCAAGGCATTAAGCTAATGAGATAGACACCTGTACTCGCATTATAAAAACACCAAACTTCAAGTTTTTGTGAAAACTGAGGTCCTGAAAATGTGTTACATCACAAACTAAAAACTAACTATAAATCACTAGTCTCTGCACTCTGTATGGAGCACGAAAGAAAATTGTGCCTTAAAGGGGGATATACAGATTTCAGTGAAATTCAAGGTGAGAAATAGGTGAATTTCATTATTTTTTCCTCAGCAATGAATTGCTCTATAATCTTGCAATCTGATATGCTCTTTATTGACTACTTCTACAATTGTATGCTATTTTCAAAATTAATCAAACCGTTACAGTCACGGGTAATTATCGTTTCAAAATGGCAGCCACGTTTCATGCACTGAAATGCCGTTTCCTTGATAACTTTCACAAATATCAATATTTTTGAATGATTATTTTTCTGTATATTTGTTAATATTACATGAACAACACTATAAAAATCATGATTTTTAAAATATACTTATACTGTAGATATTCCAAAGATTGTGCATTATGTGTTCATATGACGATAGCAAATAGATAGAAAAAAGAAACACTAAAAAATATTGCCACTTGTGGAAATTATCACTTAAACGACATTTAAGTGCACGAAACGTGGCTGCCATTTTGTAACGATAATTACCTATAACTTTAACAGTTTGATTAATTTTTAAAATAGTATGCAATTGTAGAAGTAGTCAATAAAGAGTACCTATGTCAGATAGCAAGACTGTAGAGCAATTCATTGCTGAGAGAAAAATAATGAAATTCACTTATTTCTCCTCTATAAATTTCATTGAAAGCTGTATGTTCCTCCTTAATTAATTCCATTCACGAACGGAGGATTAAGATTACGAAGGAACAATTTAAATAGTGAACAACAGATGGCAGGGTTACTATCGATTGATTTCCCTCTTTCCGGAAAACAAGAAAGCAGCTTTTAGTGCTTTAATTTTTTATTACAAAATAACCTACTCCCTTGGCAGCCCTAGCATTAAGCACCAACGAATATCCGGGGGGCGTTTACAGTTGATTGTTATTACAGACCAGTCGCTAAACCCACTTGTTATGATAAAAATTGCAAAACAAAAGTGTAAAACACAATTTGTTGGGCATTTTAAACTTTTGTTAACTTTTTTTAACTAACCGAGCGTAGTAAATAACAAGTTAAAGTGAATTATTTATCATGTTTACTGCACGCAGCATACAATAATACTATATTCATAATACTGTGAGAAGGTTCTGCAATAAAGCGAAAGTGAAATTCTTACAGTCTGTCGCTCAGATTGTAACAGTTTTGATAATGAATAAAGACTTTGACGCTGCTTGATTTCTGATTCAGTATTTTCTAAAACATGACGCTATCGTCTCATTCCACCATCCGAGGTCCGGGATGATTTTGACGATTCTAACGAGGGTCACTTATTGCTTGCTAAGCCAGAGTCAGTGCATTTATCGAATACACGTTCTTCTGATGTGATGCCGATGACCTTTTTGACATCTGGGTCAGAGAAAATTTGGGTCATAGCGGCTGCAACGACACGATACACGATACTGAAGGCAGAAAAGGCAGAAAACCAATAGGCCTAGTGTTGTTTCTAGGCCTTTAAGAAGAATCGTATATTGTTCACTAATCTTTACAGATAAGTAGCTTAGTAGATATCTAACACCGGATGAAAGGGGTACGCCGTAGCGTAGTGGTTGAGGCGCTGCGCTACAAACCGAAAGGTCGCGGGCTCGATTCCCGATGAGGTCGTTGAGATTTTTCAATTGGCCTAATCCTTCTGATTGCACTATGGCCCTGGGGTCGACTCAGCCTCTAAAAGAAATTAATTCCAGGAGCAATCCTGGGGGTAAAGGCGGCCGGTGCTTAAGGCTGACAACCTTACCACCTCCATGTGCCGAATGTCCAAAATCTGGGAGCCTCAACCTCCTGGAACCCTCTGAGCCTCCATGGCCTGTACAGGAATCACTTCATCTTTTTATGCTCTCTGTAAAATTTAATATGAGTAAAAAGTTTGCATGATTCAATATATGTCGAGATATTTCAATTTAATAAATTAACAATCTTTTGCACAGTACCTACTTCACAAGTCCTGCACCATCTGTGTTATCTTGTTTTCGAAAATATAATTGAATCCTCTTACGGATATTTCATAGCATTACTGAAGTTTGCTTGAGGCGTGCTTCACACAGCGCAGCTGGCCTGGGAAGAGCAATTATTGGTAAGATTGAGACTTTCTACTCCCATGTTCGCAGGTTCGATACCGGCCCAGGTCGATAGTATTTGCGTGTGCGTAAATTCAACAATCACATGTAGGCTATGACTTAGAGGCATATAAAGAACTCATTGTTACAGGTCTAGTAAAAGAACAAAACCGTCGTTAAATAACCATTAAACACAAGTAGCCTATAGATATTTACAAATAAGTTGCCTGGTTAGAAGTAAGGTATAGTGAAATAAAATGGACACTCATCTGCGACAGCATCGATAGTCTCAATAGTCAGGCGTATTTTGCTTGCTTCACTGCTACTGAACTAACACAGTAGCATTTACTCGAAAATAACATATTAATGAGAATATTACAGTAGAATCAATAGGGTAATCAATCATAAGAGAGCGGTTCCATCTGTAGCTGTGAAGCGAACTCTGACTAGCTCAGTTGTTAGAGCAGCGGCACGGATAGCCGAAGGTCCTGGGTTCGAGTCCCAGTGTCAGAGAAATTTTTCTCATATAATATTGTCATGCATTATCCAAAAGAGACAATAATCTGTGGTTCATGAATGCATATCCCAATTACGTATTAATGTCTTGTTGTGTCTTGATTTCGCATATCTGGCTCCACAACATTATTTTCAAAGTATACTCTGGTCCTATACAATGATTAAAATCACACGTAATTTCCAGATAACTTGCGCATAATTTATACCACGCATAATTTTCTACAGCTGCAGTTCATACAATTTTTAATGTGGGACTAGAGATGTGCCCAAAATCTTCTCCTTGTCATTGTTTTCTATCATAGGCTACTGACATAGCAATGAAACGTAATTTGCATCGATTGTCAACTATATAAAAATGACGTCTCATGTGTGGTACTGTACGCCGTAGCTTCGTGTATGGGAAAGACTTAAGTTAGTTACTAGTTACAATCCCACCCGCTAAGCCCACGCGTTTATAGAAATTACCAAAGACCTTAAAATAGTATTCGAGGTTTTAGCAATGAAAAGAGTAAATATTTGCCAGCCCTGAAGAAGGAAGAGCGTTTTCCGAGAAGTTCACTATCGGTAAGCATCTGACATAAGTAAACAAGGACAAGGAAAAAACATTATATTGAATTCACAGAGTTAATTGATAACACAGCGGTGTTAATTGAATTCACAGAAAAGCTTCATCTGATATTCTGGAAGTCAAGCGAGAAATCCCAAACACTGAATATCTGAATTTGAGGTTCTTCCAGTGATGGAATGAAAGCCATTAACTACACATCATTATTTACCTTTGATGTAATTTTGAAGATAGAGAAGGGCCGTACAAAACGACGATAGCGGATAGTGCATGCGCCCTGGACCACTGCGCCTCCTTTCTGCCGGATCTTCTTATAGAGGCCAGTTCTCTCGTAGAAATCCACACGAGCGAAATCCAATTCCCGCAGATACCGTGCATTGTTCATGTGGTACAGCAACGTATCTACGTCTGTAGTGATGCACACTCCTGAAACAAAGCAAAGCGTAAATGAGTTTCATCACGGCCTTTGAGGGAATATTATATATTGGTATTATATTACGTTCCACCTTGTACTCTCAATTAATTAAACAGAAATAAAACCAGGGCCAGGGGTGTTGCATAATAGAAGTAAAGTGTTCTCTACACAGGCGATGGAGGTCCAGAGGGTTCTAGGAGGTTGAAGATCCCAGTTTTTAGACATTTGGAAAGTGAAGGTGGTAAGGTTGTCAGCCTTACGCACCGGCCGCCTTTACCCCCAGGATTGCTCCTAGTACTCATTTATGTTAGAGGCTGAATCGACCCCCGGGCCATGGTGCCAGCAGAAGGATTAGGCCAATTGAAAAACTCCAACGACCTCATCGGGGATCGAACGCGTTACCTTCCGGTTTGTGGCGCAGCGCCTCAACCACTACGCTACGGCGTATCTCTTTTGCATCATAGTTTACAGTAATTTATATTACGATATTAATCAATGAAACTTCTGATACAGTCTTGTAAAATTTATTAAAAGCAGGCCTGAGATTTATATTTAAAAAAAAAACTTATTGTAGTGTTAATAGAATAAAAGGTTCATTAATATTTTCTACACTCTTATTATAATATTAAAATAAGGTCAACGATCCTTAAGCTTAGGTTAAACCTTTAAATATTAAAAACTTTTAAAATCTCAGACCTGATTTTAATATATTTTTTATAAATATCACAAGATTCATTGGTTAATATTGTAATAAAAAATTATTAAGCTATTATGCAACACCCCTGGATTTATTTCTATTTAGTTGTTTGAGGGTATAAGATGGAATTGAATTAAATGCCAATGAAGCAAAGTGTATTTTTCTATCAATTTGTAGTGATATGTTACAGGGTACAATGAAATAAGTACACATTCCTAGCAATATATGAATAAAATTCTTCATCTATTAGAATATAGATGAATATCTGGAATGAATATTAGAATATCTGGATGTGCCTTATATAAAACTACGTGATAATATGCCTTAGCTCCCCATTCGGACAGCCTTCGAGTTCTTTTTGAATAACATCTTGAGATTTTTTAGAAACTGCTTCAAGCAAATTCTGGTTTAATTCCCTTCCCTTCGGCATTTTCAGCTCATTTTGCATTTTTCTGAGCACCCTCGGTATCGTGCAGGAACCATGGGAGTCATTGTCGAGTACCTTAGGTCACTTTTAGTCATTTTCGTCAACTTCGGGCATTCCGTACAACTTCTGGCCATGTCATTATTCCAGCAAAGCTCTTCCCTTGACGTATACTGTACCTTCACGTACGTATGGTCATCTTCTGCACAAATTTGGCTCCCTCTGGCCTTCTTGTAGATTCTTTTGGACAATTTTCTTGCCATGACTCTTTTTGCCAGGTTGCTTTGGAATTCTTGGGCCATATGTATTTGTTTATATAAATAAATAAATATATATATGTATATATACATACATTAATACTAAAACTTCACAGGAAAAAACAAATAAAATACTCCTCAATCTTAAGCACTTTACATCTTAGAATTTGGCAAATCTTCAAGCATACATAAGCAAAAAGGGAAGTCTGACTAAACAATTGCCAACCCAGAGGGGTCACTTGCATTTTATGAGTAGCCTATATATATTGTGCATTTGAGGGTGTGTTTATGTGAGGGTGTGTGCTACTCTACAAGCTAGCAATTAACTTGGGCGGAACGAAGCTGTGTTTGCTGCAAGTAAGCACATCATGGTTTCATTCAGGTTCTTTTCTAGCTTGTGAACCTGAAGTTTTGTGCCTTTTGATCATAATATAAGCTCACTTGAGATTTTGGGTAAATTGTTGAGAGGATCGTTGTCTCCTTATTATTAACGATTAGCAAATTATGCGGCCTATGATAATGATGGCTACGGAGACTCACAGATAGCGTGTGTTGTCGTTAAGCCCCTCACTCAATATCAGATACTTAAAAGTTTCACATTCCACCCTTTGTATTAAGAGTGTCTCCCAGTTTAGCCTCGGTAAAATCCATTCACGATCAATAAAAGCTACAGGTAAAATGCATAAGTTAAAGTGTACGATAGGGCTTGCTGACCTTGTTTAAGTTAACATCTTCTTCAACTTCTTTCGTAATCAAAGTTGTTTACCTTCTGTCATATTTTCTTTAAGACATCCAATTATTATTACCGGTGTATCATTAACAATAAATTACAATCAAAGCCTGAAGGAACTACATGTAATCAAAATATTCAAAGAAATCTTTGCAATGAAGTTTTTATTTCGGTACGGAATTACTTTTTTCATACAATTAGCACGACGTTATTTACAAATATGATTTGCACACAGTAATAACCACGTATTTTGATACTTACGAATGGAATACAATCATTAAAAAAAAAACAGGCAACATAATAAAATGGTTAATATCGATACATCAGTGCAAAAGTGTTACAATTCTAAAAACCTCAATCTTGAGTTGTTCTATGCACTGGTAGAGTCTTCACCTTAAAACTGAACCCTTAATTTTCTTTCTTTGGGATGATTCAGTTTGACACAGACAATATTTAGAGTATCTGCTTCATGCAACACTCTATCATTTTGAGTTGTAATACTTATGCTCTGTATGATATTAAATAGAACTGTCATATTTTGAGTTGCAACCGTATTGCTACAGTATTCAGTGAAAATGTTCTTTTTGAGGTGTAGGTAAAACTGTAATATTTTATTTCAATAAGCCCTTTCTCTGCATTGTCGGTGTTCTTGTGTGTAAACATTATTATGTGAGTGGAACGGCGATGGTATAAACAATCTACTATGAAAAATAACTGTGATAAGCATAATGTCGTAATTCCAATAGGTAAACGTATTGTAGAGTTATGTCTTATCAAAGGAGAAGCTGTAGGGAATGAATTTTTTAAACATTGTTGTCATACCCTCAACTTCAGCTGAATGAATGAATGGAAATGGACTAAAATATTATTATTTTAATAGTTATAAGTCAGAATAGGAATATTTCGATTCCACACTAAAATTTTACAACTGAAAAAAACCGTCACAACTCAAAATTTTCTACCTTTGACTCAGTACAACACTGTTAAAACTCAGACATTCGCTATTTTTTTTCGCAATAATTAGATTCTAGGCCTAACTCTAGAACTCTAACTCTAGAACAGGCAGTACTCCGAAGGTGTGAAGTCAGTTGCGCAACTGAACCAATCGCTATGCTTTGGAGGTCACGAATGGAGGGGAAGTAGGGGAATGACTTCACACCTTTGGAGTAGGCCTACCTACTGCTCGACAGGCCTGCTTTAGCACTTTAGCACAGACCTGCCGAGGCGGCTTTTAATGTAAATAGATATGCTATTTTGCTATTTGGATTATTTTGTTGCATACTTACACCAAATAACAGATTTAAAATCTAGCTTACCAAAGTAAATGTTGGATGTCAAATAATTTTCTTGCCAGTTTTTTTTTTTTCGTCTTAAACTGCTTATGATATAGTCTATATTTCCCGGGTAACATTATATTCGCACGCGAAATTACCTTTGGCAGACAAAGCATAGTTTATCAAAGCAGAGACACGCAAGTGAACCCGATGTTTGCGTGTATATGGTCTCCATATTGTCATGATATAGTGAGACTGTTCGCTTTGTGTTTCCCTTTTTGTATAAAGTCTAATTTTCCCCTGCAAACAAACCTACATATCAGAAGGACAACCAAAAGCTTTATTGTATTTTCTCACCGTTGTAATTTTATAGCCTACTAGAAACTCGAGGCAACGTTCTGTTTAAAAAAATCACATAAAAAGCTTCAGTATAAAGTACTATAAAATGAATAGACTTATACTGAATTGGTGATCGTTTTTTGAAACTCGTTGAAAACCAAAAGGTCTACAATGAGAAGTTGGGAGTAAGTTCTTACAAAATCAACATTGCTTTTTTAAAAACCGAGAAAATCAACCTTTACGAAATATGTCAATGGAAGTAGGCCCTTTTTTCGACCATCTCACGGTAAATTCAAAGCTAAGGAAATTCTGTAGTTATTCATTACCATGGTTATCGACGGTGGTAAGAAAAATGTACCACACAAATCTATTACAAATTTCATCTTACAGGAATGCCAAATTCTATGTGCTATGTGCTATGTACAAAAATGTTAATATCAACAAATGACCCAATGTCACAATGGAATAAGATTTAATAATCTCCTATAAGCAAGTTATTACTAAACTCTTGAAACTACAAATTTCAGAATTTAAAACTTATTCGAATAAACTCTGACTTCAGACTTGAGAAATAGGCTATATGTAAATATGTAAACACAATACCAATTTGATTGTAAGAATAATAGTAACTTCTTTTATCTATCACATTTTCGTGAAATAAGTAGAATACTAAGAGTCATAAACCATATACAGTATTTTATACACAATTTAACCATGCCAAGTTTTGTTCTTTCTCATCCCAAAATACAGTTCAATCGATTTTACAAGTTCTCTGTTCTTTGATTACATGGTAAGCCTACACTTTGTCCCACGGGGTATGTTCACTTAAAATTAAATGATCATTGTAGGCCTAATTAATTGTATTGTGGACTATTATATAATAATTTTTTGATATTGTGAAATTGCTAATACATTTTAAGAAGAAAATGAGTGTATTATAAGCAATTCATTGGACTTTATGTTCAGAAACCGTCAATAATAATTTAACTGTCTTCCACAGTCCGGAGCTGTGATTCTTGATCTCTCAGTAAATTTGGCATCCGTTCCTATGGTAAGAAAATACGTAGCCGTAAATCCCGCCATTCTGAGATGGAATTTGCTTATCGTTAAAGCATATGTTGCCGTTAAACTATACAGTAGAAAGTGCAATGAATTATTACAAGAAAAAGTCGGGAAGGTGGCATTGGGGCTGCAGTCGCAGAGTTCGTGAAACTTTTGTGCATGTTGCCTAAATCTAATTCGCTCCGAATGTTACGATTTTTCATATTTGCAAAAAATATATAGGCTATACTTTCTTCTCGTATAGGCCTATTATGACACACTATTTAATTAATACTTTTACATTAATATAGCTATTACGTAACATACATTTTCTTTTAAATTTGTATATCTAAAGCAAGACATGATGTAATAAATTTACAAACCTTTGATTGCATAGCAGTCATGGTCCTCTCTATTCAATGTCAAGAATGGAATAAACGTACCGAGGCCGTGGTGTCTACATTCATTTATTCAAACTTCACTATTTCCGTTACATCTATTTTTCCTTTCTGCAAGTGAACCCCTATAACATCAATTATAAAGCTATAATAAATATAGATTATTCAGAATATCACGGTAATACTTTCCACAACGCAGAGTGATATAGACCCGTGCTATTGCTAGAGGAGATATTGATATAAGTTAAGGAGAGGAAGCTATGGAAGCTCGCATTCGTAATCTCAAAGAAAGCGACAATAACTTAATAATAACTTCATTTCATGTGAACTGAAAATCTTGTTAAACGATTGAAATAATGGTAAGCCATCATTTTATTTTAAACTTACACTTATATCTTGTATTTTAATATATTAATTTCCTTATGTTGTATTTTAATCAGTGTCAACACAATAATTTTTATTTTTTCTTTCTTGTAGGATTCATGGCGTTCACCACGGTGGCGTTCACTCTCCTCACGCAGCGGGCCCGAGTTCGATTTCGGATTATGGGCATTTTCTGTGAACTTATGAAGAGTTCGAAATAAACAAATATTTCCTGCAATAAATGAAAATACCAACGGCGGAAAGTTTGAATTAAGTTGACAACAGAAATACCTGTTTTTAGTAATAATGGTGAGTGGATTATAAAATTTGCATATATAGGTTACATTTTTAAAATACCACCACTAAATTAATAATAACAACGAAATATTTAAATTATAATGCGAATTTTGCACATACCTCTACCAAAGGCACAACAAAGCATGCCCAATTATATCAAGTTGATTTCTACACTGGATAGCTTAACTACCGCTCTCTACGTCCCCGTACAACTGATCGGCTATATCGAACTTGACGCCCTAAAATCATCACAACTTTTTCCTAATATTACCAAACATAATAAATTACATTATAAAATCTGGCCAGAGTATATATATTTGTATAGGCTACTAAAAAGACATATAAATCGGTTCATTGGTTCTTGAGTTATAAGCGCACTAACGAACAGACAGACTGCCATACAGAGAGACGTTGCGTTTTATAATAACCAAGGTCCGGAAGCTAATACTCTATCAGGAGACGAAATCTGCAGGCAAATATGCTCTAATATTTAAAAAAAATATGCTCTGAAACCAATTATGTATGCTCTATCATTTAAGTAAATTTCTCTTATCATTCTCTTCTTAGCTGAATTACATTTTAAATTACAGAAAATAGTTGAAGTTGTATAAGTTACATTACAAAACAAAACACAACAAAACAAGGTCAATGCAACAAATTTTAGTAAATTGAAAATAATGAAGATGTCACTTTATAATGTAGCCTACAATCAGTTCCGAAAACATGATTGCCAATTATTGTACAGTCGGTTCTCAAAACATTCGCATACCAAATAAGCGTTAAACGTTTGAAGTAATAGAGATATGCCCAATATTTAAAATCTGTCAGAAATAAGCCGTTTAATATGTTGATAAATTAATAAAATATGCACAAATATTTTATCAAGCGGATATATGCATTACCCCAAAAATAACAAAATACAAAACGAAACCATCAATTTTCCGTTACTTCTTTCAAGTCTTGTGGACATTTTAACAGTACCATATAATAGGGGGCATTATGAACTGATTTTTCAAAAGCTTTCGAGCCCTAAATTATGTAGGGAAGATGACTGAATATATGGAAAATATTATATTAGGCAATACATATATAGGTAATACATTTGAGAAATTAGAGCTAGGCTATGGGCATGGATTAATTTGGCTTCACATAGAGAACGTTTCCAGCTACAATATTTCGATGAGTGTTACCGGATCAATATCCGAGACTGCAGAGGAAGTGGCGGACGGCCGGCGCGCCGGTTTGTTTACAGCATGCTGCAATATAAAACCCTGGTGGTATTTCAAATATTTTCCTCATTTGCAGTGTAGAATTGTGAGGCAGCAGAAAATGAACGTAATGCCGTGCATTCCCTTCACAATCTTAGCAATCCTAGCAACGTGTGTAATTTTTCATCTCAAACAGACTGACAGCTTGAAAAAATATATCAAATAAATTTATAACTATGAAAATATCCAATTTTAAAAGCCCATGAACACGAACCTTTTGATACGAGATGACTTTTAAGATTTTAAGATTTAGACATCGCGTCGGCAAGACCTAAATGAGCATTACATCTGCCATAATATTTTAATTCACATTGCTATTTTTACTTTATTTTAAAGTATGTTTTTATTGCCCACTTAATCATTTTGTAATAACATTTTAAGCATTTAGGTACACCGTTCAGAAAATAATTTCAGATTTAAAGGGAAAAAATCAATTTGGCTAATATTTCCTTTCTTTAGAATTTAGATGATAGGTTTAATAGATAACGAGATTTTTTTTTTTTTTAAAATTATATAAAACCACTCATATTGAAAGTTAATAGAAGTGTTAAAAGCCAAATAAAAGGTAAACGCCTGCAGAATAAATGTCAAAATTGTATGAAAATATGTCCAGATATAGTTAAGTTATTCAACATTATTTAAAAAGAGAGACTGCAACTTCATAAGCCCCCAAACATCCTGCGCAATTATACTTTCTCTAGGAAACTTCTTCCATAATTTTATTACATTTATATACAGCAAATATAGACCTAAAGATGTAATCGACATTTTACACGTTTCTTCTGAAGAATATTCACCGGTAAAATCCAGAATGATTTGTAGAGTGCAATAGTATAAGCTCCTAGAAATATCTCTTCATTAACATTTAGAGTTATTAACTTTGATTTATTGCTAACAATACCGTAAAATTTTCTAGCATATAGCACCAGAAATAAAACAATGACACATTTATTTATTAATCCAATTTAATAAGTTTAAGCTTACACCACATTTCGTTATTTACTGCTTAAAAACTTCTAAGTTAAGTCATTTCTGCTTTATCTGGTATTAAATCGTCCCTTGCACTTGACTGTAAAGCAGTATATAATTTTATATAGAGATATAAATCAGTTTAATATGCTTCTGGTCGGGTTGGAGGAATATATATTTCCAAGGGAGCTGAAATACGTATTGATCTTTCTCTGCAAGGAGAGAGAAATCCTATTGAGCTTCACACTGGCTTAAAAGTAAAGTCTTTTACCCTGTTGCCTGCCACCACACCGTATCCATACCCTTCAAGACGCCTTCAAATACATTTATTTTTAATAAATCAGTCGTTTCAGAAAGGAGATGAAATCATAAAAACATACGTTAGAGGTAAGAACTGTTTCAATCTTCCAATAAAATCAGGCAAACTGATGTAACCAAGTGCCAGAATGCATTTGTTTATTCAGTGATCATTGTTGTAATCGATTTTCGAGTTAACCTCCAGATCGGGAAAATGTCTGTCCCTCTGTTTGTTTGTCTGTCTGTCCGTCCGTCCGTGTGTCTGCACGCGCAATAACTCAAATAGGGCCTACGCTTTATCGGGTTTTCATGAAACTTGGTATACGCATTTAAAACGTCCATGGGAAGAAGCCTATTGACATGGGACCATAGAGGTTAACCTGTACCGGAGTAGTGCCCAATTTAGTGCCTGTTTTATGGTAATATATTAGAAAGAATTTATCAAATGCAAATCAGTTCTCATGGCAGCATATTGTTTTACAGTGTTCATATACGGCCTTGGAAGTTGCAATACAGGTAAGTTTGACAAATAACACTCTCCATACATTCCTTCACAAATGCTTATCAATCTTCAGACCTTTGTTTTTCCGTAAGCCCTGCTTAATGAATCGGTGTGGAGGTTAATTCGGAAATCGATTACAAAAAGAACTTATTTTATGCATATTATAATTGCAATCATCACTGATTAAAGAAAACCATTCTGGCACATGATTACATCAGTTTACTTGATTTTATTTTTCCCATCTTGGTTGCCGAGTAATCCGAACTGCCGGGATATCGAGTGCCGAGTCTATTAATTTCCAATCCAAAGCATTACATCACCTAACTAGCGTTGTAAATGCATCTTAATTAATAACATTCTCATCACACAAGGTAGTGCATGCCCGTTTAACACCACTATTTTATACTTCGTAAGTTTATTTATAACTGCCTCTTACGTAATGTTCCATAGGGCACAGTAGGCCACGAACCGTATACAAATTAGTAGCAATAAAAGGGGTGACTTAATGTCTGACTCTTGCCGTAATTTAGGTGTCAACTACAAAGCTGTTTAACAACGAAGCTAATTCATTACACTAAAATAAAAGAACTTAAACATTCAGCAACCTACTTCTTTCTTTTAAGGTGTACAATGTTGATAGAAACTCTACAAAAATTTGCAAACTGTTTGGTTAAGAGCCTTAGTTGTTAGAACCGTATATGAAAACTGAAGATTTGTCCCAATATAATTTTTCTTAAATTCTTATAACCACTCCATCCTGCTCTGTCCTGAGCTGGTTTCACCTTCGCTGCTCTATCATGGGCTACTACCTTCTCCGCTGCTCTACCATGAGTTGCTACCTCTTCCGCTGTTCTACCATGAGCTGCTATCTCCTCCGCTGTTCTATTATGAGCTGCTATCTCCTCCGCTGGTCTATCATGAACTGCCATCTCCTCCGCTGCTCTATTATGAGCTGCTATCTCTTCCGATGTTCTACCATGAGCTGCTATCTCCTCCACTGCTGTAAAATGAGCTGTTATCACCTCCGCTGCTCTTTCATGAGCTGCTATCTCTTCCGCTGTTCTATCATGAGCTGCTATCTCTTCCGCTGCTCTTTCATGAGCTGCATCTATTCCGCTGGTCTATCATGAGCTGCTACCTCCTCCGCTGCTCAGAGATGCTAAATCCTCCACTGCTCTATCATGAGCTGCAATCTCCTCCGCTGCTGTATCATAAGCTGCTACCTCCACCGCTGCTCTATCATGAAATGATACTTCCGCTGCTCTACCATGAGCTGCTATCTCCTCCGCTGCTCTATCATGAGCTGCTATCTCCTCCGCTGCTCTATTATGAGCTGCTAACTCCTCCGCTGCTCTATCATGAGCTGCTATCTCCTCCGCTGCTGAAGGACGAGCTGTTATCACTTCCGCTGCTCTACCATGAGCTGCTATCTCCTCCGCTGCTCTATTATGAGCTGCTATCTCCTCCGCTGCTCTATCATGAGCTGCTATCTCCTCCGCTGCTCTATCATGAGCTGCTGTATCCTCCGCTGCTGTAGAATGAGCTGTTATCACCTCCGCTGCTCTTTCATGAGCTGGTATCTCTTCCGCTGCTCTATCATGAGCTGCTATCTCTTCCGCTGCTCTATCATGAGCTGCATCTCCTCCGCTGGTCTATCATGAGCTGCTACTTCATCCGCTGCTCTACCATGAACTTCTATCTCCTCCGCTGCTCCATTATGAGCTGCTATCTCCTCCGCTGCTCTATTATGAGCTGCTATCTCCTCCGCTGCTCTATCATGAGCTGCTATCTCCTCCGCTGCTGTAAAATGAGATGTTATCACCTCCGCTGCTCTTTCATGAGCAGCTATCTCTTCCACTACTCTATCATGAGGTGCATCTATACCGCTGGTCTATCATGAGCTGCTACCTCCTCCGCTGCTCTGAGATGCTAAATCCTCCGCTGCTCTATCATGAGCTGCTATCTCCTCCGCTGCTCTATCATGAGCTGCTGTCTCCTCCGCTGCTGTAAAATTAGATGTTATCACCTCCGCTGCTCTTTCATGAGCAGCTATCTCTTCCGCTGGTCTATCATGAGCTGCTACCTCATCCGCTGCTCTACCATGAGCTTCTATCTCCTCCGCTGCTCTATTATGAGCTGCTATCTCCTCCGCTGCTCTATTATGAGCTGCTATCTCCTCCGCTGCTCTATCATGAGCTGCTATCTCCTCCGCTGCTGTAAAATGAGATGTTATCACCTCCGCTGCTCTTTCATGAGCTGCTATCTCTTCCGTTCCTCTATCATGAGCTGCATCTATTCCGCTGGTCTATCATGAGCTGCTACCTCCTCCGCTGCTCTGAGATGCTAAATCCTCCGCTGTTCTATCATGAGCTGCTATCTCCTCCGCTTCTGTATCATGAGGTGCTACCTCCACCGCTGCTCTATCATGAACTGATACTTCCGCTGCTCTACCATGAGCTGCTATCTCTTCCGCTGCTCTATCATGAGCTGCTATCTCCTCCGCTGGTCTATTATGAGCTGCTATCTCCTCCGCTGTTCTATTATGAGCTATCTCCTCCGCTGCTGTAGGATGAGCTGTTATCACCTCCGCTGCTCTTCCATGAGCTGCTATCTCCTCCGCTACTCTATGATGAGCTGCTATCTCCTCCGCTGCTCTATCATGAGCTGCTATCTCCTCCGCTGCTCTATCATGAGCTGCTATCTCCTCCGCTGCTCTATCATGAGCTGCTATCTCCTCTGCTGCTGTAAAATGAGCTGTCATCACCTCCGCTGCTCTTTCATGAGCTGCTATCTCTTCCGCTGCTCTATCATGAGCTGCTATCTCCTCCGCTGCTCTATCATGAACTGCCATCTCCTCCGCTGCTCTATTATGAGCTGCTATCTCTTCCGATGTTCTACCATGAGCTGCTATCTCCTCCACTGCTGTAAAATGAGCTGTTATCACCTCCGCTGCTCTTTCATGAGCTGCTATCTCTTCCGCTGTTCTATCATGAGCTGCTATCTCTTCCGCTGCTCTTTCATGAGCTGCATCTATTCCGCTGGTCTATCATGAGCTGCTACCTCCTCCGCTGCTCTGAGATGCTAAATCCTCCGCTGCTCTATCATGAGCTGCAATCTCCTCCGCTCCTGCTGTAACATAAGCTGCTACCTCCACCGCTGCTCTATCATGAAATGATACTTCCGCTGCTCTACCATGAGCTGCTATCTCCTCCGCTGCTCTATCATGAGCTGCTATCTCCTCCGCTGCTCTATTATGAGCTGCTACCTCCTCCGCTGCTCTATCATGAGCTGCTATCTCCTCCGCTGCTGAAGGACGAGCTGTTATCACTTCCGCTGCTCTACCATGAGCTGCTATCTACTCCGCTGCTCTATTATGAGCTGCTATCTCCTCCGCTGCTCTATTATGAGCTGCTATCTCCTCCGCTGCTCTATCATGAGCTGCTATCTCCTCCGCTGCTGTAAAATGAGATGTTATCACCTCCGCTGCTCTTTCATGAGCTGCTATCTCTTCCGCTGCTCTATCATGAGCTGCATCTATACCGCTGGTCTATCATGAGCTGATACCTCCTCCGCTGCTCTGAGATGCTAAATCCTCCGCTGCTCTATCATGATCTGCTATCTCCTCCGCTGCTCTATCATGAGCTTCTGTCTCCTCCGCTGCTGTAAAATTAGATGTTATCACCTCCGCTGCTCTTTCATGAGCTGCTATCTCTTCCGCTGGTCTATCATGAGCTGCTATCTCATCCGCTGCTCTACCATGAGCTTCTATCTCCTCCGCTGCTCTATTATGAGCTGCTATCTCCTCCGCTGCTCTATTATGAGCTGCTATCTCCTCCGCTGCTCTATCATGAGCTGCTATCTCCTCCGCTGCTGTAAAATGAGCTGTCATCACCTCCGCTGCTCTTTCATGAGCTGCTATCTCTTCCGTTGCTCTATCATGAGCTGCATCTATTCCGCTGGTCTATCATGACCTGCTACCTCCTCCGCTGCTCTGAGATGCTAAATCCTCCGCTGTTCTATCATGAGCTGCTATCTCCTCCGCTTCTGTATCATGAGGTGCTACCTCCACCGCTGCTCTATCATGAACTGATACTTCCGCTGCTCTACCATGAGCTGCTATCTCTTCCGCTGCTGTATCATGAGCTGCTATCTCCTCCGCTGGTCTATTATGAGCTGCTATCTCCTCCGCTTTTCTATTATGAGCTATCTCCTCCGCTGCTGTAGGATGAGCTGTTATCACCTCCGCTGCTCAACCATGAGCTGCTATCTCCTCCGCTACTCTATTATGAGCTGCTATCTCCTCCGCTGCTCTATCATGAGCTGCTATCTCCTCCGCTGCTCTATCATGAGCTGCTATCTCCTCCGCTGCTCTATCATGAGCTGCTATCTCCTCCGCTGCTGTAAAATGAGCTGTTATCACCTCCGCTGCTCTTTCATGAGCTGGTATCTCTTCCGCTGCTCTATCATGAGCTGCTATCTCTTCCGCTGCTCTATCATGAGCTGCATCTCCTCCGCTGGTCTATCATGAGCTGCTATCTCCTCCGCTGCTCTATTATGAGCTGCTAACTCCTCCGCTGCTCTATCATGAGCTGCTATCTCCTCCGCTGCTGAAGGACGAGCTGTTATCACTTCCGCTGCTCTACCATGAGCTGGTATCTCCTCCGCTGCTCTATCATGAGCTGCTATCTCCTCCGCTGCTCTGTCATGAGCTGCTGTCTCCTCCGCTGCTGTAGAATGAGCTGTTATCACCTCCGCTGCTCTTTCATGAGCTGGTATCTCTTCCGCTGGTCTATCATGAGCTGCTATCTCTTCCGCTGCTCTATCATGAGCTGCATCTCCTCCGCTGGTCTATCATGAGCTGCTACCTCATCCGCTGCTCTACCATGAACTTCTATCTCCTCCGCTGCTCCATTATGAGCTGCTATCTCCTCCGCTGCTCTATTATGAGCTGCTATCTCCTCCGCTGCTCTATCATGAGCTGCTATCTCCTCCGCTGCTGTAAAATGAGATGTTATCACCTCCGCTGCTCTTTCATGAGCATCTATCTCTTCCGCTGGTCTATCATGAGCTGCTACCTCATCCGCTGCTCTACCACGAGCTTCTATCTCCTCCGCTGCTCTATTATGAGCTGCTATCTCCTCCGCTGCTCTATTATGAGCTGCTATCTCCTCCTCTGCTCTATCATGAGCTGCTATCTCCTCCGCTGCTGTAAAATGAGATGTTATCACCTCCGCTGCTCTTTCATGAGCTGCTATCTCTTCCGTTGCTCTATCATGAGCTGCATCTATTCCGCTGGTCTATCATGGGCTGATACCTCCTCCGCTGCTCTGAGATGCTAAATCCTCCGCTGCTCTATCATGATCTGCTATCTCCTCCGCTGCTCTATCATGAGCTTCTGTCTCCTCCGCTGCTGTAAAATTAGATGTTATCACCTCCGCTGCTCTTTCATGAGCTGCTATCTCTTCCGCTGGTCTATCATGAGCTGCTATCTCATCCGCTGCTCTACCATGAGCTTCTATCTCCTCCGCTGCTCTATTATGAGCTGCTATCTCCTCCGCTGCTCTATTATGAGCTGCTATCTCCTCCGCTGCTCTATCATGAGCTGCTATCTCCTCCGCTGCTGTAAAATGAGCTGTCATCACCTCCGCTGCTCTTTCATGAGCTGCTATCTCTTCCGTTGCTCTATCATGAGCTGCATCTATTCCGCTGGTCTATCATGACCTGCTACCTCCTCCGCTGCTCTGAGATGCTAAATCCTCCGCTGTTCTATCATGAGCTGCTATCTCCTCCCCTTCTGTATCATGAGGTGCTACCTCCACCGCTGCTCTATCATGAACTGATACTTCCGCTGCTCTACCATGAGCTGCTATCTCTTCCGCTGCTCTATCATGAGCTGCTATCTCCTCCGCTGGTCTATTATGAGCTGCTATCTCCTCCGCTTTTCTATTATGAGCTATCTCCTCCGCTGCTGTAGGATGAGCTGTTATCACCTCCGCTGCTCAACCATGAGCTGCTATCTCCTCCGCTACTCTATTATGAGCTGCTATCTCCTCCGCTGCTCTATCATGAGCTGCTATCTCCTCCGCTGCTCTATCATGAGCTGCTATCTCCTCCGCTGCTCTATCATGAGCTGCTATCTCCTCCGCTGCTGTAAAATGAGCTGTTATCACCTCCGCTGCTCTTTCATGAGCTGGTATCTCTTCCGCTGCTCTATCATGAGCTGCTATCTCTTCCGCTGCTCTATCATGAGCTGCATCTCCTCCGCTGGTCTATCATGAGCTGCTATCTCCTCCGCTGCTCTATTATGAGCTGCTAACTCCTCCGCTGCTCTATCATGAGCTGCTATCTCCTCCGCTGCTGAAGGACGAGCTGTTATCACTTCCGCTGCTCTACCATGAGCTGGTATCTCCTCCGCTGCTCTATCATGAGCTGCTATCTCCTCCGCTGCTCTGTCATGAGCTGCTGTCTCCTCCGCTGCTGTAGAATGAGCTGTTATCACCTCCGCTGCTCTTTCATGAGCTGGTATCTCTTCCGCTGGTCTATCATGAGCTGCTATCTCTTCCGCTGCTCTATCATGAGCTGCATCTCCTCCGCTGGTCTATCATGAGCTGCTACCTCATCCGCTGCTCTACCATGAACTTCTATCTCCTCCGCTGCTCCATTATGAGCTGCTATCTCCTCCGCTGCTCTATTATGAGCTGCTATCTCCTCCGCTGCTCTATCATGAGCTGCTATCTCCTCCGCTGCTGTAAAATGAGATGTTATCACCTCCGCTGCTCTTTCATGAGCATCTATCTCTTCCGCTGGTCTATCATGAGCTGCTACCTCATCCGCTGCTCTACCACGAGCTTCTATCTCCTCCGCTGCTCTATTATGAGCTGCTATCTCCTCCGCTGCTCTATTATGAGCTGCTATCTCCTCCTCTGCTCTATCATGAGCTGCTATCTCCTCCGCTGCTGTAAAATGAGATGTTATCACCTCCGCTGCTCTTTCATGAGCTGCTATCTCTTCCGTTGCTCTATCATGAGCTGCATCTATTCCGCTGGTCTATCATGGGCTGCTACCTCCTCCGCTGCTCTGAGATGCTAAATCCTCCGCTGTTCTATCATGAGCTGCTATCTCCTCCGCTTCTGTATCATGAGGTGCTACCTCCACCGCTGCTCTATCATGAACTGATACTTCCGCTGCTCTACCATGAGCTGCTATCTCTTCCGCTGCTCTATCATGAGCTGCTATCTCCTCCGCTTGTCTATTATGAGCTGCTATCTTCTCCGCTGTTCTATTATGAGCTATCTCCTCCGCTGCTGTAGGATGAGCTGTTATCACCTCCGCGGCTCTACCATGAGCTGCTATCTCCTCCGCTACTCTATTATGAGCTGCTATCTCCTCCGCTGCTCTATCATGGGCTGATATCTCCTCCGCTGCTCTATCATGAGCTGCTATCTCCTCCGCTGCTGTAAAATGAGCTGTTATCACCTCCGCTGCTCTTTCATGAGCTGCTATCTCTTCCGCTGCTCTATCATGAGCTGCTATCTCTTCCGCTGCTCTATCATGAGCTGCATCTCCTCCGCTGGTCTATCATGAGCTGCTATTTCATCCGCTGCTCTGAGATGCTAAATCCTCCGCTGCTCTATCATGAGCTGCTACCTCCTCCGCTGCTCTATCATGAGCTGCTATCTCCTCCGCTGCTCTATCATGAGCTGCTATCTCCTCCGCTGCTTTATCATGAGCAGCTATCTCCTCCGGTGCTCTACCATGAGCTACTACATCCTCCGCTCATCTATCATGAGCTGCTACCTCCTCCGCTGCTCTATCATGAGCTGCTATGTCCTCCGCTGCTCTATCATGAGCTGCTCTCTCCTCCGCTGCTGTAGAATGAGCTGTTATCACCTCCGTTGCTCTATCATGAGCTGCTATCTCTTCCGCTGCTCTTCCATCAGCTGCTATCTCCTCCGCTGCTCTATTATGAGCTGCTATCTCCTCCGCTGCTCTATTAAGAGCTGCTATCTCCTCCGCTGCTCTATCATGAGCTGCTATCTCCTCCGCTGCTGTAGAATGAGCTGTTATCACCTCCGCTACGGATCTGAAATTTGGGTTATGTAAAACAATCGTGTTATGAGTAGTGCTCTGTAGATACGAAACTAGATTCTGTTTTCGACAATTCAGAACAAAACACTCAGAATATTCGAGAACAAGGTAGACCTACAGAGAAAAATTTTCAGACAGTAACGAGATGAATGAAAAGGGAATGAAGGACAAATTTAGTGATGAAATTCAAATTCTATATAGCCTAACACCTAATAATCATGTAGACATGGTTGGGCAGAACTCTAGCTCGAAGAACACAGTTTCGTGCAAGTTATTGAGGACCTAGACACAGAGGGGAGAATTACCTAATATATTTAAAAGACCCGCCTTAGGGAGATCGGAAAGAGACAAGTAGCTTAAGCAGAAGAAACTAGGACGATGAATATATTTTTGTTGAAAGTTTTTTATTGTTCTACCGAAGGAATAAGCTGTAAAAATCTACATCCCATGTTTTTGGCTAAAGCCATGCTTTGCATACTCGATACATAAATAGCTATTCACCTCTTCTTAGAATTCTTGAAAGTCTGTAAAAGGGCCTATATAAGATTTATAATTGAGTAATATGGTATCATATTTGTCAATATTAGCAAATAATGTGTTAGCAATAAATCAGTGATATGTGACTTAGTTTCAGGTGAGTGAAATTGATGGTGGAATATGTCGTTGAGATTAACCCGAATAAACAGTTCTAAAATGTATTAAAACGAACTCTTCTTAAAGTACTCATATCAAGTATTGAGAAATCTCTCCAGGGTATTGACTCGCAGAAATATATACTTCCTTAGTTTAAATCAATGATAACTGAAGATATAAAGATATCTCTGCAATATGAAGGAAAGTCAATTTACCTTAGTTATGTTGCGCGCCTAAATAAAATCAATGCATATACACTTACCTTGAACACTCATATATTGTATAGCCAATTGCGTAAAGCCAAATTTGTGCCTGCATGTAGAGGTTTCTGTAGTATCATTAATAAAAGTCGTGAACAAAGATTCAAATGTTTTTTAGTTACCTTGTTATGGCATAGTGCTTCAAAAATAAGTTCTAAAACGATTAAGTTACTTATACATAAAAAATAACACAAATAAAAACAATTAACTACATTTAATGTTAAAGAAATTATTCTTCTATCTTATAAGAATTTCTAGTAAAGCAGTTAATTTCATCACTATCATTCCGTGAACACTAGCCTCGATAAGAAAATATATTTTGGTAATCCTTGGTCGCTGAAAAGCGTTGTCCCCTCCATCCCATAATATGTTGGGAGCCATGCACCAGAAAATCAAAGCCTTGCTGCACAAGTACATACTAGGTGGCAGGACGGCTGGAAGTTACCAATATCGCAGCACGGCACGCAATAAAATTTGTATTTCACAAATATTAACGTCTGTCTAAAACATATTGTATGTTACACATGGTAAAATGGTTTTAGTTTGCTCGTAGGATTGCTACACACGCTCTTACGGGCTCGTTTCGCGAACATAGAAAATCTCGTTTTCGCCACTTGTTTCATAAATAACTATTGTTAACTCATTTTTTCATTATCTCTAACCCTAATATACCTTCGGGCGAATTAGGGTTTAATCCAATTTTGGATATTCAATAAAAATACGGTACATGGTCTAATCTAATTCCATTAAAGCTAATTATTTGCTGATCACCATATAGACCGCCATCAAGTTTCAGCCCTTGCCTGCACCACGTGACCCAACGATTCCCTCCCCCTGAGCAGTCGATTCTGTGAACACACATTATTTCATTGCGCCATTTTAGGTTAATTTTGTGTGAACTTCTTAGTGATTTTATTTATATTTACAATACTCCAAGAAACAGATGTAATAACATGGATTCTCCAAACATTCTCATAGTCTCAAACGCAGATATCTTTGTGCTCAAACTCTGATTTTCAATATATTTGTTTGCAAGGATGTTATAAACCGAACAAGGCTTCCTTTGTTGAACTTATTCCTTCTGGATTGCATCAGTTTACAAATAAGTGAGACGGCTTTGGCACAGTCAGTATCGTGTGCAAGATTGTGTGCAAGATTGAGAGTTCGATCCCGGACCGGTCTACTACATTTATGTATGCAGGTTGATGTTATCTTTGTTCGCTCGTATCAACATTTTCTCTACGCGGCCGGCGGGTTATACGAGGAACTCTGTGTACCGCTGCTGTAGACTATCAATAAATGACTTGTTAATTTAAACGTATCTACAGTATAACATGAGACGCGCTGCTAGGCCTATAACTTCATAAAAAAACGTTGTGCTAAAATTACATAAGCACTAATTCCATTAGGCAACATTCCAAAATACGGTTTGAAATAACGTTATAGGCTATAAAAGTCAGAAGTTCTTAAACCATTATCTCCTACATGGATATAATGGGCTCTTTAATATTAAATGAAGCAATATTTTTTATTAAAATTATACGCTTTATCTTCTAATTTGGGTGTTTCACGCAAGAAATACGCTTCCCAGATTGCAAATAAAATTATTTAAATACCCACATCAACACAGGTGCAAACCCACACAAGAATACAGTACTCATTCCGAAGTTATAAAAGAAACCAGGACAAAAACCACAGGCTATAAATACCTGAATTCTAAGCCTAGCGAGTGTGTTTTCGGAAGTTGAAGTCTTCGGAGATTCCATTTTATATGCTTTTGAGAAACAGAAATGTTTCTCAAATCACTACTAATTTTGATCCACGCCGAAAATGAAGAACGATCTCTTAGCAACAAAATTCTTTGATGGCGTACAAGAATTTAGTAATATCTTGGCAACATGTACATAACTTATTTTTAAAAATGTATTTCTCTATGTGGGAAAAAATTACTAAGTGCTATTGACCGGCTTGAATCTGGAAATAACAGTTGGTTCGGTATGTTTTGAACAATTCTCTGGCAGAATATCAATATTCAGATTCCTGGGATGAGAATGAAAAATAAATTCTATGTATGAACGAAAAATAAATTTCCAATGTTTTCTCTACGTATCTTCATGACCTAAGTGGTTTGACAGAAATATCCCATACTTAATGACCATTTCATTAAGAGTTAATTATTCGCAACAACATCCAAAAGTTTAAGCACATTTAATTAGGAATTATTTAATAAATCCTTTTGATAAATCAATTATAATTGCAATAATGATATGCAGAAAATAAGTTTTTTTTCTTTAATCAGATTAAAATCGACTAGCGTCAACAGAACTGCAGACTAATGATATCTTGACAAACGCACACTCACATAAAAATACAATGAAAGTCAAATTGGCCGGTTTCGGGATTTGAACCATGGACTTCAGAATGTGAGGCCAAGACGTTACCATCTCGGCCACCTGGGTCAGTTTAACGGTCTAGTTTGATAAGCGCATGTAAAGCAATAGTGTTTTTGGTCATAGCTAACTGTATTTTAATTTTCAAAGCCTTATAAGATCACAGTAAAACAATAGGCTATGTTGTCAAGATAACTGATTCGCATTTTTTTTATAAATTCTTTCGAATACGTATATTACCATAAAATAAGCACTAATTTGGGCATTACTCCGAAACAGGTCAACCAATTTTATCCCATATCAATAGACGTCTTCCTATGGACATTATAAATGTGTATACCAAGTTTCATAAAAATCCGGTAAAGCGTATTTGAGTTACCGCGTCTTTAAAATAGACACTAAATTAGGTTTTACTCCGGTACCGGTCTACCGATTTTGTCCAATATCAGTAGACGTCTTCCCATGTGCATTATAAATGAGTATACAAAGTTTCAGGAAAATTCAATAAAGCATATTGGAGTTATCGCGACTTCTTATATATTAACATAAAAGGCACTAAATTGGGCATTATTCCGGTACTGGCCAACCGATTTGGTCGAATATCAATAGACGTCTTCCCATAGACATTATAAATGCGTACACGAAGTTTCATAAAAATCCGATCAAGCGCATTTGAGTTATTGCGCCTTTAAAATAGACACTAAATTGGGTTTTATTCCGGTACCGGACAACAGATTAGGTTCAAATTCAATAGGGAACTTTTCATGGATGTCATAAATTCGTATACCAAGTTTAATGGAAATCCGATATAGCGTACTTGAGTTATGGCGCCTTTCTATTAGAAAAGCGCCATAATCTATAAAAATAGGCACTAAATTGGGCATTACTCCGGTACCGGTGAACCGATTTGGTGCAATATCAATAGGGTTCTTCCCATGAACATTATAAATGAGTTTCATGAAAATCCGAAAAAGCGTATTTGAGTTATGGTGCGTACAGACGCACTGACGGACAGACGGACAGACAGACAGACGGACAGACAGACAGACGGACAGAAATTTTTTTCGTCCCCCACACAATCTCATAAAGTACCATACTGGCACTTAATAATGGAGCAATCGTTACAATTACTTTTTGTATTAAGTTTATAAAAATTTTGAGTTATGAAGCATGTTAGATGTCTGACTTCACAAATATCTAGAATTTTTTTGTAGAACCAGAATTTATCTGAGAGTATTTGAAAATTGGGTGCTCAGGAAAATATTTGGGCCTAAGAGAGATGAAAATGGGGACTGGAGAAAACTGTTTAATGACGAGCTTCATAACCTGTAATCGTCACCGGATATAGTAAGGGTAATTAAATCACGGAGGATGAAATGGACTGGACAAGTTGTGCGCATGGGGAAGGAAAGACATATCTAAAAAAAATACTGGGAGACCCAAAGGGAAGAGACCACTTGGAAGACCTAGACTTAAGTGGAAGGACAATATTAGGGTAGATTTAAGAGAAGTAGGATTTGAGAGGGATGGTTGGATTGAGTTAGCACAGAATAGGGTTGAATGGCCGGCTCAGGTAAGCGCGGCAATGAACCTTCGGGTTCCACAAAATAGCTTGCTTAGGAATTGTCTATTCCCATTGAGTAAGTAAGTAAGTGTATAATGTAATTATAATTACTTCCACCATTTACACAATTACTTTTATCACTTTAACCATTACTGCTGCTATGGAAATGCTCGAACGTATTGTGATAATGATTCTGTATTATTTTGAAGTAAAAGTTCACTTGAAAACTATTACTCAATGATGACATATAATATACAAATTAAAAGCAAATTGTCATTATACATAATAATTTGTTCAGTTTTCGCAGTATATTCTGAGATGTCTAAATGCACGTCCTATACTGATTCTTGCAATGAATGGAATGCCTACATGCGTTGTGAATGAGCAGACTTGACCCATTTCTGTGCTTATAGGTCTAGAGATAAAAGTGGCACTCTTAACTCATTTTTGCGTTTTTCTTTACTTATCCCCTTACTGCAATGACCGATTCGTTTAAGAAAGCTAGTTCCAAATATTATTAAGCACAAAAACAAGCTTGACCAGTTCAGGCGGCCCAATAATCAACTTGTTAGAAGTCAATAACACCTAACAACATCGTCGTATTAGGACATCAAAGAGCTCAAGCTGTGACACAAATAGCTTGCTAAGTCTCTGTTAGATTGCTTCCAACCAATAAGTTATTTGTACCAGACGACGATAACTGAATTTGAACACGACAGTCTAACGTGAAATAAACTTTTTGAATTAAACTCTTAAAAGAAACTCTGCCCTATTAATAATATCGATAATGATCTTATATAAAAGTAAGTACGAGCGAGATACTCGTATTAGTTAGATATTTGGTCATGGCAAATTTAAATCATATTTCGAGCGATTTAACATCAATGTTCCAGATGGTTACTTATGCTTCTGTGGCTCCTCTCAAACAGTGCAGCACTTGATTTTTGACTGTCCTGACTTTGGAAGATCAAGATATACCCTACAATATTATCTGAATTTTTGTCACGATGAACTAGCAAAACCTCGGTTTCATATATTTAAAAAAACATTGTTGTTATTCTAATTTTCTAACATTCATACACCGCATCTTTAATAAGCTTCAATCATATTGTTCAATCTGTTGTAAATTGAATGAATTGTTAACTATAACCCTAATATGCTAATGCACAATAGGGTTCTATTTTCTTTTTTGGAAATTCAATAATAACAGTTAGATATTTATTCACACAGTCCAATGTTTTAGGGTTATTTTACAAGATTGCAGACTTCTTAAATATAACATTTTTATAAGTATATACCGTAGGCCCTAGAAAAAATGAATGGATTATGTATTGATTGAAAAACGCATGTATTTATATTAGAGAAACAAACAGAGGAAAAAAGAAAAAAACTGACACAGTAGTTGAAATCACACTTTTGACTTGAGAGAAAGTAAAATGTAACAAAATAATGAATACAGCATGCGTATAAAACATATATATATATATATATATATATATAATTTTAGTCATTAGCATAAAGAAGCTCTGACTTTGAGACAAAAGAAGAAACTTTATAATGATCAGTGTACAATGTACTGTAAAAGAAGATGGTAGACTTTGCACTATATCGCCACTTTTGTTGCCACTAAACTTGGTATAAGTGCATTAAAGAAAACCAAAATCTACCTCCCCCCCCCCCCAATGTTTTCTTTGTGTCGGCGCGCCTCTTCGAAAATGTTCAGAAAACGAAAAGAAAAATAAATTAGCAAAGAAGACAGACGTAAAGAAATCAAATACTCTAGGTAAATCAATGGCAAAAGGAGTAGGCTGAGAGACAGTTTGATTACGGATGTTGAATTAGACTCGTATGACGCAATAGAATCCTCGCACAATTGTCAGCTTGGATATCCATTATCAACAGAAGTAAACAATCTATCGGCTCTGACCACTTAATCAAAATGTGATGACTAGTTTGGCTTCAAACCCTCACAAGTGTAGTTATGACATTTCACCGCAATCTCTCCATCGGGTCATCTGGATTTGATGTGCTATCACCAAGGGATTTTATATTATCTCGTACAGTAAGTTAACTGGAAAAGCGGTTTACACTAATGCGACACTCCCATATAAAGGAAATATCGCATCAGTTCAGCTATATGCTATCGTTTGCCGCATGTGCTTGACATTCAAAATAGTTGTAATCCTGATACAATAAACCCATAATTCTCATGAAGAGATTAAATTATACGGGTACAATGTAGTATATTTAATCTATTTTATTTGGATAAATTTCGTAATTTACACTATGCAATTTTTGCTCACTTATATTACAGATAGAATCATGAAAATTTGCAGGCGTATTGACACATCAAACTATCAAGCATGCTAAATATAGTGATTCTAGCCCATGCCTAAATATGGTGATCCTAGCTCATACCTAAGTATGGAAAAACTGACTGGAAAGTCGTAACGTCATTCACGGCTTCGACGGTCTAAATCAATTACAACTCTTCCTCTCTTTCTCACAATATTATAATTTTCTTCAACACTATCTATACATAAGTTTTTATCATTTTCTAATTTTTTTTAAGTCTTCTATAATTGCTTTACACTGTAACTTCTACTATTATACTAATAGAGATTTCCTGAGAATAACAGGTACAGACGGATTATCACCAAGAATAGGACACTTCAGTTTTGAAAACTTAATGGGCTAGAATGGGCACATGCTCAAGCAGCTAATTTTTAAAATAAATAAGCTAGGAAATAAAAACTTTCATGAATCGAGACTCCACGCCATAAATCTTATTTCCTACATACACATCACTTTTATAATGGATTTATCTTATTCAGACAGCATAAGAAATATTTATAGAGATAGGTCTATATCTAGAAGATAAAGGTTTTGGAAATAGAATTTTGCGAATGAATTAACTTCATATTGCCCTTTGAGTTAAAGATACCCCAAACAGGGTATTTGGGTAATAAGGCTTAACCCTCTTTTAAATTTACAAAACAGAGTTTGAATCAAATATGTTTAATGAAATACACAGGACATACTAAATTGATCTGGTCATCTGGTGTTTCTTCTAAATATTTTAGTTCAATGCTTTAAGCAATCTTCAAATTAATACTAATATTTAATCAAGTTCCTTTGAGATTCTCGAAAAATGCTCTATCTTAAAACAGATTTGAAATCGGTATACAATTCAAATTACTTTACCTTAATTCAAAAGTTCTCGTTGTTGACTTTAACGTCAAAATTAATTCTAGTACTTATTTATTTATTTTACTTTAATTAATGTACCATAAGTTATGGGAATATACTGCAAAATATAGCTGATATTTTTAGAAGTGGAAATCAAATGATTACATAGAGGTCAGAATAATTAATTATTTTTGTAAAAATCTATGCTAATGTACGTCTAAATTATGTGGATTTGCGTTTCTATATTAACCCTCTTCCTATAACTTGCATCAAATTGATGTATAGACCAATTCACGCTCCAAACCAAGAAACTGAATGCTAACTATGAATGGTATGGGAATTGGAAGGGTTTATTTGGGGACTAAATGAGCAAATATATGTTGTGTATTATTAATTCAACCATAAATTATGAATCTTGATAAAAGATATATAAGTTAAACAATATACATTTTTATGTTCTAAATATTTGTAGTCCTACACGATGAAAACCAATGAACCAATATCATGAGTGATTAGCGATGCCACAAGGTGCATTACACTCTGCATGTAATGATCCGGAAATCCGAAGCTAGGAAATATATTCGTGGGAGCGGATAAACACGGAAATATGTGTCCGGCTTCGCAATATCCTGCCGTCCTTGGTTCAATGAAGTTTCTTTCACTTTGCAAGGTCGGCTGTTAACCTAATCTTGCGCTGTTTCCTATACCCGAGACGAGCTATGAAAGAAACCTGAAGTAAACAAAAACCAATAAGTCTGTCTCACTCTTAAGTCAAACAAGTAATGTGCTAGAGTGAGATAGATGTACTGGTTTTTGTTTACTTCAGGTTTCCTTCTTAGATGTGGTGTTGTCTGTTCTAGTTCTTAGCAAGAGCACTTGGGTGTTTATTCCATTTGCTAGTAGTTTCGTTATTTGTCCGCAATATTAAAAACATGATTTGCTTATTAGGCTTTTAATACTTTTATAGTTTAGTAACTAGGAGTCTTCTTTCTTTGTGGTAGAGAATGTTTGATTTGAATTTCACTTCCATCTATTTCGATATGGTAAATCATGTTAAAAAATAAACTCGTTTCGTTAAATTTGTACTTTCCCATCCCAACTATTATTCAGATTTCACTTGTAGCCTATATAAGAAGGGTCTATTAGCAAAACTGGTTATCTCCATTTTGAAGAAAGATAGAGATGCTAACGTCTAATGAAAGTTTAACGCATTTCCTGCTACGTATTACAAATCCGACTTCCCATATAAGAAAAGAACTCAGATTTACAACACACATATAAAATATGTACCAGAAATGCGTTAAAATTTCATTAGAAGTTAGCATCTCTATCTTTCTTCAAAATGGAGATCTCTGGGTTTGCTGATAGATTCCTCGTATGGTAACCCTACACCAGGCACACTCCGACCCCAAAGAACGCTGTATTGTGAGTTTCAGTCTCTCATGAATTTTGTACTTCAGCAGATTCAAGCTTTGGCAATTCACGTCCATTATTCCCGTCTTGGTTGTTCGCTAATCTTAAAAACGAGGCAAAGGCTTCATCTTGTTGACAGGTTGTACTGCTAACCAGAATACTTTCTTTCCATGCTACTATGAAAGCAAAAGCGTTTTACGTAATCGACAACAATACTTCGAATACAAAGCTCGATACTTGAATGATTTTTTTTTTTGCATTTGATATCATGCAAGGATTTCGCCAAACATATTTGCACACATAGGCTTACATTTCTTGTAACAAGGATTTACCATTAGAAATTATTTATAGCTATTTCTCATTACATCATTATCTTTTTCTGGACTAACAATAATCACTGCCTGACATACGAGTATTTACTTATTACTAGGACACGGCATTTAATGATCATAAAATAGTAAATAAAAAATAAAGAAATGCATTTATGCTCTGAAAATAGCAACAAAATGACACAAATGACAAAATACCAATGAATTATCCATTATTACTTATAATTGTTTTTTTTTTAAGTAGTGAGTTGATTTTAGAGGGCAATTTAATGGTTGACAGAATGTTACATTTAAAAATACAATATAAAAACACTCTTTATATTGTTACTAACGAAGTAAGTAAATTAATACTAGGCCTACTTGGACACCCTTTGCGAAAAAAATCTGAACTGGCATGCCCATCAAATTGCCCCTAGCAAATACCTTAACTCTTACATACAAATGAATGAACAATGAAAGTTCTTCTGATATACCTGAAAATGAGCAACATTGCACGTGCTGGGATGAGTTCATTATGTACATTCCTTTAATATAGGAGAAGCAGGTACTGTTTATACCATATTTTATTGAAAAATGTAGTACAGTTCAAAATGCTCATTCCTTAAAAGTAGGGGAACCATATTTTATGGAAATGTAATAGAGTTCAAAATGCACATTCCTTCCACTTATACTGCAAGTCGTTTCTTGTGGACCTCATTTGCTTATAAAGTTATAATAGATAAGCATTTAAAAAGAAATAATAATGAAAAATTAAAAATATAACGCAATGTAACACTTTGTTTTTTAATTTTTTTTAAAATGCCGAATATTACCTAAACAAACCCAAAAAATGGCTAAGTTATCTCTAGATTATGACGGAAAATGTAAAAAATACAAAAATAAATTGCCCATATTTAATTAATTCAATCATGATACACATTTGTATATATTCGAGCTATCTTTCAACTTTCATATAAAGAAAGATGCAAAATCATCAAATGCCTTGCCCTACTTATTAACCATTACAAGGATGTTTCCTCAAACACAGGCGTTGGATGAGATGAGAATATTATAGGAGAAAAATTCCTCCGACACTGAAAAGCTTATATATCTATGTTGGATGAGATATTCTATACTTTTTTAGTGAACCACATTAGTTGACAGACTGGCTGCTTCCACAGCAGGTTTTTGTTGAGTCTGCACTATTAGAAATCAATGAACAGAATTTAGTACAATGCCATGTTTACATAAGATGTTACGCTACAAACCGGAAGGTCGCGGGTTCGATTCCCGATGAGGTCGTTGAGATTTTTCAATTGGCCTAATCCATCTGGTGGCACTATGGCCCTGGGGTTGACTCAGCCTCGAACAGAAATGAGTATCAGGAGCAATCCTGGGGATAAAGGCGGCCGGTGCGTAAGGCTGACAACCTTACACCTTCATGTGCCAAATGTCCAAACTCTGGGAGCCTCAACCTCCTGGAACCCTCTGGGCCTCCATGGCCTTTATAGGGATCACTTTACTTTTTAAAAAAATCATGTTTACATACCTAAAATTATGTTTCAATTTCTGATGTTGAATGAATATTGTACAATAATATTGTATTATCAAATTCGTAATTTAAATCCCGCGCCCCCATAAGAAAAATTACAAGGATTCCGTAAATCTGTAATTTTCTTCTGTGTTTAGATTAACGATTTGTTACTTCCTTCGTAGTGAAATGTTATTGTAAATGCCGATTTGCTTATTTAAAGTTCACAAATTCAAACACAGCTGAGAGTATATTTGGCAGACGAAAAACTTGCAGCAAGCCCTCGTACGGAAGGAAAGTAAATTCGTCGGACATGTGTAGTAGATTGTTTCCTGTTTCATGCCCCAACAATTCCTTCTTCCCTTGTTTGTCCAAGGCTGTGAGCAAATCCTGCCGGAAGGAATGAAGTAACTTCTGTAGAATTACTAAGGAACAGGTCTTGTTAGATTCCTGCGGGAAAAGCCTCCTCAAACAAGCACACACACACAAGAATATTCGCATTAATGTTTGTGAGATAGTGGCTCGTGTATTCCCTGAAGAAGAAAACAGCTTAACTTCACTTGAGCATTTGAAAATTTTAATTTTGTTACTACAGAAGAGAAAAGCCTGTGGATCTTAAATGTTTTGAGAGGGTTGGAACACAATGGGGTTTAGCAAGAAATGCTGTAAAAAATATTTACTAAACGATCATACAATAAGTCACGTTTGAGATTATACTAGGTTTATCAGATACTACCTAAATCCACACATAACAGCCCTACATTCCTTTACGCGCTTAAATGGATAGGCCTAAGACTTTAATGCAATATTATTTTTCCAAAATACATCAATATTATGATAAGTAATTACTTATCTGCTTTGCATGACCTTAAAATAAGATTTACTTCAGTGTATTTACTTTTTGACATGCACGAGAAATATTTTTGCCGTTGTCTGGAAACGAATTAGGACCATACCATCAGTAGCAAATCGTCTTTATTGATTCGGCAACAGCGGCTGTTAATCCAGTTCAGCCTATTTACATAATATCATTATATCATCAATGTCAATTTATCGCTCCATATTTCTTGTTTAGAGACAGACATCCACTGAACCAAATAAGGGTCCATTACTCATTTTAATAGGCTAATCGATAAAGAATGGTTTCCATTAAGTGGACAGATTTTGGACAGATGAAAACTCGTACAATTTATACAGTACTGTGATGTATATGTGAATGATCATTCTTTACCCGGTGACGGCCCCATGCGATGCAAGATAGAAGTCAGGTAGATTCATCTTTGATAGGGCACTGTATCTGAAATTATGATTGAAACCACGTCTGGTAGAAAATTAATCCGGTTTTATGGTATAACACTGGAAATAGCTTCAGGCTGAGTTGTAGGTCAAGTTCACATTTTACTTTCACTGAGTATTACTGTGTGTAAACAATCTCTTGAGGGCAGTAATTATATTACCGAAACATTTCCTTCAGGACAAACGCAATGAACTTGAAACAAAAACAGAATATTTCGTCAAAGTTTCTAGGTCAAATTATTTTATTCCCTTTCCATCAGATTAGAAAAATATAAATATAGAACTTAATAATATCTCCTTGAAGTGCTTCATACATTGTAAAATTTAATATTCTGTACTTTTAACAGTAAAATGTTGTTAGTAATAATATAAGAGTACTTGAGTGCACGAACTAGATAATGATCACATTTTTAAATTTAGATTTTTAAATAATCCTGTAGCCCTATTTATCAGTATATTTTCACCCACTGACCTTATATTACTCGAAAGAAAGCGTTTAAGATTCAACTGTCCTTCTTTGCAAGATCTAGATAATTATCCAGTTTTTAAATTCAATTCCAGATTAGCTAGTTCAGAGTAAGAAAAATGGCTAAGATTAATGGAACATATCGGCTTCTGGACATCAAATTTTGATTTATTAGGCGTTTTAATCCCATTTTTATTGATAAATTGCTTAATTTTCATCATGGGGGAATTTATACGTGATGGAATCTTTTAAAAAGTAATAACTAAAAAAATACAACTCACAATGATAAACGTAAACTCTTATGAAATTGAAAGACAAATCTTGCAAAACTTTTATATTAATCAGTTGTTTTCTTAAGTCTGGTAATCGTGGCTACCAACAAAGCTAGTTTTATATTATTTAGTCAGCCTGGAGGCGTGAGGTTGATTCATTTGCTTTTAGGAAGAATATTCCCTACTTGCTGAAACAGAAAACAATTTTTCCTCCTACTGATTTCTACTGCCATAAGATCTATTTACCGGCGACAACGAATTGCTGGCGTCACTGCTAAGACTAGAAAACATGCCCATCCATGTACGACAGATCTACTGTAGAATAAGGCTTAAACAGAATGTTTCACGTTATGACGACCTCTTTTCCTAGAACTGCTGCTTACACTATTTTACCCACTCCCTTTAGGCCTGTGAATCAGTGAACAGCAACTCAATTAGTTGTAAGCAGAAGTTCCTAACTTCCTCGATTCCAGGAAACATTTACCCTATTCAGTCATAATACAAAGGAACTGGTCGCCATGTTGACCCGACACCAATGCGGAAATAATTAACTATTGACCGCTGTTCAATACACAAGATGCAAGGGATATCAACCTTAAAAAGCATAGAATATTTTTAACCTTTGTGGCAATCAATACACCGATTACTTCAACGCTGGCTCACTAGTTACATCATACTTAGCTACTGGATGAATTAAATCTAAGCCAATATTAAGAAATGAAAAAGACATACAGACGATAGGTAAGAATAAAATGGAAAAAAATAACTAGAATTATGATTACATTTCATTTCTGCTAATTAGTCCAGTCATTTCGTGCTCAAAAATGGGGTTACGTGGAAAGTATTCCGGAAGTTTTGAAAATTGGTGATTTAATAGATTTCGACGTGCTCTTTTCGAATTTTCACTTTGCTACCTCGTATCTTTGCCGCTCGCGCCGCCATATTGGAAAAATGGCGCGCAAAAACAGTTTTTTCACAATATCTCCTTTCCGACTCATTTTACGATGAAAATAGTTATGTAATAAATGAAACTAGAGAAAATTTTCTATAATTTATGTCGTAACGATTTTTTTGTAAAATGGATAGTTTCAGCGTACGAGCGCCGCAAAGTCTACTCCGACACGCGTTTTGGCCAAAGCCACGGAAGATGCGGATACGCTAATAACAATCAATACGGCAATCAACACTTCATCTACATTTGATTCCGTAATAGTTGTCGGCAAAGATGTAGATCTTCTTAATCTTTTGACGGCTTGCTTAGACTAGCTTACAGGATAAAAAAATACTTAAAAATTAGGATAATTTTGATAATAGTTTTCGGGGAAAAATCAAATAATATTTTCAAACAGTCCAAGACGTATGTATTCCAGTACTTTTTGTGAGTGCAGGCCAAATAAATTTATTTTTGCCAAACCATCTGACGCCGTACAAATGCTCAGTGACAAAAAAATCGAAGTTTGTTTGGAGGGGGAAATATTAAGGATTTGAACTTTTGGGAATTTTTAAATTGGTTATAAGCTAAAATCTATAAAATATATTTTAGTTTAGCAAATGGTATCTTATTTATCTTATTACATTGATTGAGCTGAACGGTTTTGAACATGTATTTTAATAAATCTAAAATCTATAAGTTAGCCAAATTTCAAGTTTCTAGCTCATCTGGAAGTGAATAAACATAAATGTTAATAAGTGGAAGATTAGACTGTCGTAGATGTGAATGATGTCACGGCTATCCAGCAATTTTTTCTATACTTATGGGGCAGCTAGAAACACCATATTTTGCACGCTTATGTGCCCAAATTCCTACCAAATTGTATGATTCTATCTTTCATACCATGTGTGCCAATATTACATAATGTGAGAAAAATATACAGAATTTATTTCAAATAAAAAAAATCTAACTCAATCTAAGGGATAACCGATGAAGATACGTCAAAAAGTCATAAGACCAAACTTGTAGATCTCTAAAAATCCGTTACTGCTTCTGCAACAGGTTTTTTTATACGACTTACTGTTTAGCTACTATAAGCCCCCCAAAAAGTCTACACAGACCTTAAAATTGCGTCCGCCATAACAGCAAACACGAAAACTAGATGTGAAACAACAAAAATAATGACATTTATGAAATCAGGAGACCTTATTTAGTTAAGATCGCTCATTAAATGCTTTACCGCAAAATGATGCAGGTAGTGGCGTATCCGCTTCTTCCGTGGCTTTGGCCAAAACGCGTGTCGGCGCTCGTACGCTGAAACTATTCATTTTACAAAAAAATCGTTACTACATAAATTATAGGAAATTTTCTCTAGTTTAATTTATTACATAACTATTTTCATCGTAAAGTGAGTCGGAAAGGAGATATTGTGAAAAAACTGTTTTTGCGCGCCATTTTTCCAATATGGCGGCGCGAGCGGCAAACATACGAGGTAGCAAAGTGAAAATTCGAAAAGAGCACGTCGAAATCTATAAAATCACAAATTTTCAAAACTCCCGGAAAACTTTCCAGGTAAAACTACCAAATGACTGGACTAAATAAGTACCCTATATTAAAGTTAGAGGGTTTGATTTATTACCGCACCTGGGCTGCAAAGAAGGATAAAGAGCAAATAAATTAGATTACCGGCACTGGATACAGGATATTCGAACTTCAGCTATAATAGCATGAACGAAAAATGGACTAAAGAATTCTATCGCAGCAAAAAACAATATAACAATGTTAAAATATCGTTACTGCAGCTGTTCAAATGTTGTTGTATTACAGATATTTATTACTATTTTCGTTAAATTCTTCTAAGAGATGTAAGGTGTTTAATCACAAGTCTACTTTCAAATGTACTTTGTAATGGTAGAACCGAAATGGCTATTATGTTTATGTCTGGAGGAAAAGGTTGCAGACTTTCGATTTCCCTGTCAGTTTGGATTTATTCTCCCAGCGCCGTCTCTCCATGCCCCGGCAACTTCTCTTGCACGTGCGACAGCCAAGGAAGTCTATCCGAGTGTGCGTTAGGAGCTGCTACACTGCAGAAGAGAAATGGAACAGCATGGCGCATGGCGCAATATGGCCACTGCCTGCAACAACTTTGCTACTTAACAAACTTCTCATGGCTCATATTATACTCTCCTACAAAACCAGAATTTTACTCTCTTCATTTCTCATTACACAAAGAAATTTGGTGCAGCACAGACACTAAATAAGAAACTTGTTCAGAACTTTGTATTCTCTTTTCTACTTAAACTAGGGACAAACTCTTCACGTGGTGCATGCTAACGTAACACTCAGAATTTTCTATGCAGTAAGAAAGTAAAAAAGTATAATAATAATAATAATAATAATAATATTAATAACAATAATGTAATATTTGTCACCATTAGGTCAAACGGTATAAATAAAAAATCAAAATCCAATTATTATTTTTCAACTTTACTTTTAACATTTGAATGCTATTTACTTTCATAATCTCTAGGGGAATTTTATTAAAAAGTTCGATACCTAAAATAACATGGCTGTTACAGATTTCTGTTAGCCCAGATAGGAATTATGTTATTTCGCGTGTAATGTGGATGGACTGCACTATCAGTATCAGTATTCACTTAGACGCTCATATACGTACGTTATGTTTGCTAATACATATAGTGAAGAAACAGTCATCAGTTTAAAATCTGTAAAAATTGGTTTGCGATGCAATTTGGATCCCACATTTTAACAATTCGAAAAGCCTTCTTTTATAAAAGGAGCATACCTTTTGCATTACCGCTGTGGCTCCATAATAAAATGTCATAGTTCTGTTTGAGACTGCAATAATGCCCATAATAGGCATTTAATGAAGCATTAATTAATACCAGCTGTTTAAGTTTACGGAAGACAAAAAATATTTTTTAAAGTTTAGTATAAACAACTTCAACGTATTGCTCCCAAGTAAGTTTACTGACTAGATAAAATCCCAATAACTTAGCTAAGCTTTCAGTACTTATGATGTTATAGAGGCGAAAAACAATGGTCTGTACAGTATGTTATCTACATATAATCACAAAACAATTGCATTAAACCATTTAAACACAACCCACGTATATTTCATGATAAATAATTTTTAAAACAGTGGTGTTATAAATATAATAAACTACTGTATATTATGAGAGATAGCTGGAAAATCAGAGACAAAGTCAATAAAAAGACCCAATATGGAACCTTGTGGGCTCCGAAATTGAATGGCTAAGAAGAAGAGAATTTACCAATGATTTCTACGATCTTCCTTCTGATCGTGAGATAAGACAGCAATATAGACGTTGTCTTCCCTTTGATTCCATAATTCTGAAGCTTACATATCAGAATGTCATGAGGTAAGGAATTAAATGAATAAGCAGTCAAGTGTAAGTGTGATTCACCACCGACGGTATCCAAATTCTGTAAGCTTGACTTGGCTAAGGCTGCAGATATGAGGAAGAATCAACAATAAAAAATAATTCAACATATGCCAATATATTATTTATCAAAATAGCATTGTTAATATATCAGAGAAAACATACAGTTTATTGAATCTTCATATCTTTATGAATCTTTATAATGACTTCCTAAAACGATCTCAATGAATGTCATATCACAGAACAATGACGAGTCTACGAGTAAATTCAAATGTATATAATTATGTAAGTCTATATGTAAGTACCTTAAAAATATATTTTCCGTCTATCGGTATACAAATAGCATTACAATGCATAGATAATTTTGACACTTTTTAAAAATTGGAAAAATATGACAATTCACTGAGTTGTGGCATTTACAGTGCCATAAACGAAAATCTTAAGAGCCGAGAGAAGTGACGAGATGGTAACGTCTTGGACTAGCATTCGGAAGGTTCTAGGTTCAAATCCCGTGGCAGGCCAATTTGAAATGGGGTTTTCATTGTTTCCTCAGTCGTAAAGGCAAAAGCTGAATTACATTTACATTTACAATTACATTCAAATTTACATACCATGAATCATCCTCACCATTTCATCCTGTATCATATGCATTTAAGTTAATATCAGTTGAAATTTACTCCATCAAATACACTAACAATAGAAAATAGTAGACAATCAATAGATCCATGGTCTACCCTACTGTATAGTCGCAGATCCCGAACTTCTGATATGGCCTCGTAGCTAAAAGAAGTATAAATACAGCTGAAATAAAAATAAAGCTTAAGTGTTATCATCAGGGCCCGGACATGTCATCTTTTTATTGATGCTGCATAGACATTGCCAACGTGTTGATAAATCTTAATCATGGCCTCTAGATTATAGAAATGCATTTTTATTAGGTCATTTTTTGTCATTTTATGCCATTTTATACTTTTAGGGCATTTATTTCAATTTTATGTAATTATTTTGTCATTTTCGTATCATTTGCTTCCTTATTTAGTCATTTTCATGCATTTACATTGAGTATATTCTTATATATTTAAATAAATTACTAGGTTAAAATAATGCAACATTTTTGTAGGGTCTACTTTAAAAACAATTTTCCTACTTTTCTTCTCAGATGCTCCCATGAAGAACAAAGAACAAAGCTTTTAGACCTACAACATCCTTTCGGCATTTACAGTTTTTACAATTTTGTATGTGTGTACAATAATTTTTATAAATAAAATATCAGTTATTAGGTCATTTTTTAAAATTATAAGTAATTTTCTTTAAAATTGAAGGTCATTTTATAGGTCATTTTTCAAACAGTTTTAGGTCATCAGAATCCGGGCCCTGGTTATCATATATTTTCAATCTGCTAATTAATGTAGTTTTTATTTGAATTTTTTGATGCTCACATTTTTGTACATTATTCTTAGTCGGAAGTTCAAGAATCCTAGATTTAAAAAAAAAAACTAATGAACCTAAGTAATTTTGTCAATAACATGACTTTTTGAAATTAGGTAGGGGAAGAAAAAGCTTTAAAGCCTTAACTACACCAGAGGGAAATATAAATATAAATAAATAAATTTCATAATTGGGGTGCGCATTAGATTCCTGTAAATATGGTGCATCCACACACACACATACACATCATTTCCGAGCACAAGACTTTCACTTACTTCGGAGCGAAACTTTTTGCTTGGCATGAAATGTAGTGCTTGAATCGCACTGTACCTTTGACGAACAGGTTTAGAAAGAATGAAGCGTCCAGTTACTGACCCGCTCAAGTATGTTGTGTAATGGGAAAGAAAGGAGGGGAGAATATTAATCGGTGTCAGAAACTAGCTACTTTGTAACAACTCACTAATAACAACTGTCGTGGAATTTCACCGAGATATTACGCCTGAAATGTTATTAATTACATAAAGCACGAGAATAGCTGTTTTCTGTGATTTTCATATATGTTACTTAACGTCTGTTCCACTTTAGACCACTATCGAAACATTGTTATTATCATTTAGTCGAAATTCAAGGCTAACCAAAATACATGAATACTAAATTCATCCTAAAGAAGCACCAAGGACATGGAAGAAGTTATTTATATCAACTTGTTACTAAACTTATTATTTCAACGGTCAGACGTAAGGTGTCTGAATTCCGTACTCATAGTACAAAAACAGTATTGTGTGGAATCATGAACACATAATATCGCAACTGATTCTAGCCCTTTTAAGTGCTACGCGGTCCTTTTATGGTCTTGCGTAAGGTGCCGCTTTCCACTTAATGGCCACCAAGTTCAGAGTTTTATACCTTGCATTTTAAAGGAATGAATAATAAACCCTTGGAAAGCATTATATTAGTTCTTTATTCTTCGTTTTGAAAGATTGAATTAAAAATCCTTGAAAAGAGTTAAATTTCTTCTATATGTATCTAGCAGAATATAATGAAGAATAGTTGATTTTTTGGAAGAGTAGAAAGACAAGCACCACGACTGATTGTAGGAGCCGATTACCTGACATCAATACACTTCTAAACTCCGATTTGGAACTATCCGATATAATAAAATACGTGGAATCATTTGTTGTAGTTTGCAACAATATTGTGGTTGGTTGTATGGTTATTATTTAACGACGGGGATGTACTGTATTTAGACCTTTGACTGTTGCGGGTGTCTTCGAATTTTGTCCCGCAGAATTATTTTACAGACTTGGGCCCGTTACATTTATGCATCTATAAATGTTATTGATCTGGGTCGAATAAACGTTTATTGGACTACCCATCAGCGAAGTTAGTTTCTCAATGCCATGTGCCAAGTGTTCTTTCTCGACGATAACAGCAGAGATCAGCTATCGGAAAAGATACATATAAATTTCTCGTTTCTAGAAGTAGTAATACTAGAAGTTAATGTTCCAGCTGACAGTCATTGTCGTTTTTGACTCCGTTGTTATTAGAAGCAATCGTCGGCATGGTACGACTCAGGATCCGCAGGTTCGATCCCGAAAATTCTTCGGATTTCCCTCAGCTTCATAAGGATAACAGAGGAGCTACTGGATAAAAAAGGAGCGGCCTCGTCACAAAGCCATCAATAACGGACATTGTTATACACATGTCCACAATCCTGCCTCCTGCCCATGGTAGATAATGCAGCAGTCGGATGGTATGCCATGTCCAAAAAATAATGATGTAGCGCCTCAGTTTTAGTTTAATTATGGTCAGCGAGTGTTCCCATTTTTGCATACTATTACCTGAGAGTGATCCCAATTCATTTTTTTTTTTACAAAATTTCTTGGCCATAGTAGAGCATAGGCACGAAATTCGAAAGTCACGGTTCGAATCCAGGTTTCAGAGTAATTTTCTCCTAAAATATTCTCAAGCAATATTCAATAGAATCTTTTCAGGAATAAATACTTAAAATTTCTTTGTTTTATAGAAATTAACTACGGGAATTTTATAAATCTCAGACCCAACAAGATCAGATGACTTAAACAAAGCAAACTGGCATTACTCCTCCTAAACAGGTGTTCCAGGTTATTGTAAATTTATACTAGAGTTTCCTGACATGACTGTACTCCAAGGTCTCGAACTAGAGCATTCCACTTGGTTTCAGATCTTCCGGTTCACTGTGTGGAATATTTGAGAAGGCCAGAGTTCTTAAGGAACGCTTTAGGCGAACGCGGTCCTTGAAACCCCGGTGCTGTGTAAGCGATATTGCAAGAGCAAGGCGTTTTAATAGGTAACGTAAGGACACACAGCTTCTCAGAAATGAGAGCTTTTAGCAGGCACAAGACCAGATCTGTGGAGAGGTCTGCAAATGCTAGATCGATGAATCACTAATGCGCCACCACGTAAAGAACCTGCCTCCCTCCACTTCGAAATAATTTCTGCTTTCAATTCACCAGTGTTGTGTATTCTATAGTGACTGTGCTGCACCAATGTGTTAATGGTAGTCGAGAATATTCTATCCCAAAGCCTTTTTTCGAGAAATAGTGACAATTTTTTCCGAGACTCATTGTTTAGACCTCTCAGAAATGTTTTAATGTGGGTAACGAGGGTCCACAACGTGAGTTGTAGAAAAAATATTTTCTCGTTCTCACAGAAAATCGAGGTATTGAAGCCTCTAAATCCATAAATTATTTATTTATTTTTTAAAGATATCTGTTGGTGTCTGTCCATCCTTAAACAACATCGCTCAAAAACGATCTACGTTTTGTTACGTTTTACGTTTTAGATTACGTTTATTACGTATTACAGCTGAGTCATCTTTTGAAAATGTGACACGAAATTCTGTAGTTTCTTTTTTTTTATCTAAAAATTGCTTTATTAGATTTTTAACAAAGTATTCACTAACATTGGCGCAGTTGGTTGAGGCACAGCGCTACAAAGTCGCGTTTCAATTCCCTATGAAGTCGTTGAGATTTTTCCACTGGCCTAATCCTTCTGATAACATTAGCTTATAGCTCTGGGGTCCACTCAGCCTCCGACAAAAATTACTACCAGGAGTAATCCTAGGGGTAAAGGCGGCCGGTGCCATCTTCAAACACCGAATGTCTCAAAATTTGGGAGCCTCGACATTTCATAACCCTTCATGGCCTGTGCAGGGATCACTCTACCTTTTATTCATGAATATTAATACGAAATACATCCATAAAACAAACAAACATTTAGTGTTAATCTTGATAAAAAAAAAGACCTTACATATAGATATCGATTTAAAATATTTGCCTAAAAATATGAAAGAAATCCCCGACAATATTTGTTAATATATTTAACCTCAGATATCTTCGGTGATAAATACTTAAAAGTGTCTGTCCTGTTATATCTTAAAAAATACTGGTGTTTAATTTCGAACCCAAAGGGAATTTGAAACAAGTTAATGACATGACATTATTTTACTAAACACTTTCATACAACCACAAATTAAAGTGGCCATGGTGCTGACAGGAAGTACGAAAATTACTTTCAAGTCCGACATTGAATAAAGAAGAAAGGATTCTAAAATGGTAGTTACATTTTAGTAAGCTAAGGTGACTTAAATTTACATATTCAATTACGTACTGTTTTAATTATTTAGTAATTACGTTTCATCAACAGAAGATTAAATTTTTTGTAGCTCAGTTTGTTGAGGCGCGGATTCTATCCCCGAAGAGTTCGCTGAGATTTTTTTTATTGACTTTATCGATTTCATGACACTAGCCCCTGAGATTGAGCCATCACTGCCTTTTTACAAAACAAAGAACTCGAATGCTTTGAAGAAGTTTACGCTATAGACCAGTGGAATATTTAGTCCAGTGATGACGTTTGTGAAGGAAGTGCACGGCAAGTCACTGGTTGTGGCGTCAGGCAAGAGCGCTGCCCTACTCTTCAATACTAATGCCCCTGTTCAATGGTCCCACATATTCCTCGCAGAAGTCTTACCGCGTGAAGGGAGAGCAGAATGAAATGACATCACAGAGCAACCTTCTGTCCTCCCCTGCTAAAGACGAAGAGGTTTGCTAACATCCTAGCACTTCAAGCATCCACCAGTACTTATATCATTCATCTTGCTATAAGATTCGAAAGTAAACAGGATAAAAATTACTTGATTTAGAATAGAAATGCATTCCGCTTTAGCAGTAGCCTACTATGATTTTCTTGTACAAGGATCGGCCTAAGTGGTGCAGTCTATATGGTGCTAGCTTTCTGACGTCAAGGTAGCGGGTTCGATCCCGGCGTAGGTCGATGTCATTCATGTGTGCATAAATGTGACAGGCCCATGTCTATAGAATTACAGACATTGTAAAAGAACTCCTGCAAGAAAAAAAATTCAGGCACACCGGTGACGGTTACTCGTGTAAGTTACAGAAAATCCCCGTTGTTCAATGTAAAGCCCCAAACCAACCATTGTTCAAAGACTTCTGTTTGGTGCCAGGAGAATCATTTTCGAAGTGTTGTACAATTTTTCAAAAATTTTATTCTCGGTATGTATCAAATACATCCGACGTCTTTGGGAGAAATGACAACATCCTATTCAGTTACTCTAGTCTGCTGTACAGTCTCTTGTAATTAAGAATTGTAAATTAAAAATTATGTAAGTTAATTAACCATTACGGACATAGTGGAAAGATATGTATTATAGTAACTAACTGAATTTAAGCAGTTCCATTGGTTATTTTTAATGAAAATTATATACCCATATTATAGTGGTCAGCCGCGGTGGTCTAGAGGTAGCGTGCCCGCCTCTAGATTCGCAGGGCGCGGGATCAAACCCGGCCGCGGTCGATGGATTTTTCAGGACGTAAAAATCCTGGTCCCGTGTCGTAGATTTACGGCACGTAAAAGAACTCCAAGCCTAAATTAGAGCCTCTGGACAAAATTTCTCGGCCCTTTCACGTCCAAGAAATACTTAGTTTCCAGAGGGGGGTTGCTAGGCGATGGGCTTACCACCTGTCCCTCTACCCTCTCTCGGAAAATAAGCATATCAAAATTAGTATAGGTAATGAAACCTCCATAGGAGGCCCCTTCGCCCCACCTGGGGATCATAGGGATACAGATACAGATACAGATATTATAGTGGAAGTGCATGTTTCGGGAAAGTATCAGACTCCGTACCCACTGCTGAAGGTCTTTCCTAGAGAACCCTGTTGAAGGTTAGTTTGTCAGGAAAAGCTATTGTATTGGACCGAGATAGAAGTCAAAATCCTTGAACTCAACTGAACCACCATAGGTGCCTCTAGATGAATATATAGTTTGCAGTGAAGCTGCGGAAGTAAATATTAATTAATTACAGTTTCAAAACTGCAATTTGTTAATACACAGTATTCATTACTTGTAATCCCCCTCACTCTCAAGTAATAATTAAGTTGCATTCAACCTGCTAATTGGCGGGGACGTAAAACAGTAATTAATAAATAGTTAATTAATTTAAATCTGTAATTAGTGTTTTATCGCATTACCGACGGGCAAGAAACATGCATGAATGTTTAGGCATGTATTTGTACGATATTATAACACACTAGCTGGTTACTCGTCCATTATACGTCCTACGGTTTGCGCTCTTTTTAGCATTATTTGAGCAAACCACGAGGAACTGGCCGTTTCTCAATATGCTTGACGTTATTCCGAAGTTTGATAATGGCGCTGAGAAGTATATCTGCCTTTCTCTAACGCCATGCGTGCCTAATACGTTTTCAGTGTCTCGCTAGATTACAGGGGCATGATTCTTGCAACATCTAATTCTAATCTCTGTTGTCGGACTTGATCAAATCATTTTCTCGCACAGACGACATTGCTTTCCATTTTATAGGCTTTATAGAAAGATTACGATGCCTTCTCGTTGGAAATTTGTTTTGTTAGTTGAAAAACAAAGAAATGTCCTATTTTTCACCGAACTCAAACGGGTTTCTCTTGATAGACAACCGTAAAAATATTTAAAATATTTTTTGTACAAAATATAATTTAAAATACTAGAAATGATCTCCGAATTCGATTTGATCAACGGTATGGCCATAGTAATGTTGAACATCGGCAAGGAACATAATCCGGTAGTTAAGGTAAGCCATTAAAACGGCAACAATGAAACATTTCGAAACGATTATAAATCTTATGTCCTTTATACGTACAGAAACTATCTTCACGCAAAATTTCAGCTCTATCAGTTGAGTGGTTTTTTACTAGTTCTATCATGATCTATCATGATATTATCATTACGGTATTTCTATGATTTAAAGCTGTGTTCTGTACCCGCATGTGTATTGTATAATTCCGTTGAAAAAATTAAATAACGACTATTTCAGCTAGGCCAATATAGTTCAAAGCTAACAAGTTTTAGGTAGAAACTCATTATATCCTTCTTCTTCTTCTTTGGCTGTAGGATATGTATCCTGCTGTTTCCCCGTATAAGCGTCTTCCTCTGAAGATGTATATAGTGCATAGGCTATACCATACCTGAGCATTTGAGGGGAAACGTTTTAGTCCCCCATCCTGCTGTGACGTATGAAACCTGCTCTTCATGTTCAGTGTCACGTCGAAACTGCTTTATTCTGACGTCAAGGGCGACTGTAGTGGGAGACATCACCCCACCGCACAGTGGCACAATGTGCCACAGATGCGCACCCGTGGGCTATACTCTCTGCTCATCTTTTTGGAGGCTCTCCTCTCTCTTCCAATTTATGGGCCTATCTTTTTTAGCTCTTCCCCATCAACCGATCCTCCGCCATACTAATTATGTGCTCTTTCTATTTTTTTTTGCTACCTTTTGCTATCTTCTGAAATTTTTTATATCCGAATTTTGCTATTCTCTGTAATTTATGTATTACGTACCCTGTCAAATAGTGTTAAATACAGGCTCATAAGCATGGTGAAATAAGCTTTTCTAGGGACACCCCAAAATCAAGGATCTTATTATATCCCATACTGAAAACAAAATTTCAGGATGCGATTGACCGTGTAGATTGATTCAGGTGGCAACGTCTGGGACTCGAATTTGGGAAGTTTTAGTCTAAAATCATAGTTGGATTTTCATACCCACGGCCCTTCCCGTCTAAATTCTCCTAATTGGGCGCTGATGACATTCCATTTTCGTTTATGCAATTATGTCGAATATATTTGAATGCTCATATGTAGTTCCCTTGCTTATTCTCTGCTTCTTAAATCAACCATTTGCCTAGTTGAACCCTCATCCTTCCTGGTGTAGCCCATAATGAGCTCCACTTCACCAGTTTGCTGGCTGATTATTTTAGTTTGGCAATACGGACTGGAAACAGCGGTTTGTATGGAAGAACTGTAGGTTAGGGGCCAAGGAAGCACAAGCAGGTTTTGGGACCTTGGAAACACATAATAAATTTCATACTCTGGAGATGCAGAACAAACTACCGAGAAGTCAGAATACTAATATCTCGCCTATAGGCTACCCCTCCTCCCATCATGTAACGCCTACTTTTTAATTCTTGGTTTAGAACTTCGTGTATTCTTCAATTTCGTGCGGAAATATGCACTATTACGGAGTACGGGCAGATGCATAATAATTAATACAACATAAGAATAAAGATGTTCACAGGATCTATGTATTTCCGAGAATGTCCCAATAGTTTCTTACTCAAGATGAGATGATATAGGGCTCTAAGAAGACAACATTTCAAAACAGAACTAAAAAGAATAGACAGTATTACTGTTAGTAGTTGCCAACTACTGTTGGTGCTCAAGAATATTACCTAATATTTAATGTCCGAAGAAAATAATGAAGTCCACTACTCACCAACTGAAGTTCAGGTAGAGTTTATATTTCTAGATATTCCAATATTGTGAACTTACCTAAAACAGAAGAGACGTAAAATGTTACAGAGCTTTTAAGTAAGTGTTATTTTAATTTAAAAAATAATCATTGATTAAACTTTCAATAATGTTAAATAAATAAGAATAAATTTATTTTATTCGATCTAAGTTATAGAGGTACAACCCCTGTAATTGATTCATTGAGAGAGAAAAAGCAGGATTTTTTGTTTGTTTACCAAGTAGCCCATGAAATATTTAATCTTATTATATTGTTATTTTGACATGGCTAATGTTAATGTAAACTGATATTGATTTTATTAGGTGAAATAGATAAGATGAGCCAACGACAGTAGTCCTATAATTTTCCCGGGTATAAAAGCTATGTTCATGCATAATTACAGCTATAGTTTTTGCAACAAATCGGAACAGATATAGATGAACTACTGCATTTTTATACAACTATATGGTGCGAATATAATAATGAAGTGCTAGAACAAGTTAACTCACTTCAACACTAGAATGCGACATATCTTTTGAATATGACATGGAGCTTTTGGAAACGTTTCGAGTATCGACACATTTGTGGTAGAGTATGATTACTTCCACAAAGTCTCTGGGTTTTTACGTATATACCTTAGGAGCGAGTCTCACCGTTCATAGAGTTCCTGCGTAGGGGAGGTAGCTGCACCCTGATTGGCTATCCCACTCCATGTGTTGTCTGTCTCTGTGTCTGCGGCATTATCCCTCCACTCAACTATTACAGTCTTTTCTACCACTGCTAATATGCAGCATGATCTTTACTCTCTGCCCAGCGGTAGCTTACTGATCTTACGCGCAGCGAATTCGCGCATCTTGGTAACGAGACGTAACGAGAAGCTCGCTGGCTGGGTTAGTCTTCAAGGCCAGAGACTTTGTGGGAGTAATCCAACTGTACTATAAAAGGCACATTAAAAAGTAAAACGAGGAAAGACACTATGTTAAAATTCTGTGGCAGTATCTGTTTTAACTTATATATCTGAGAATTGTGCCATGAATAGAAGCAATAAGAGAGTGATTAAAACGGCGAAGATGAGAGCATAAAGATATATCATAATGTTGCTGGTATACGCTTCAATACCACAGCAGAAACGAGAACCTAAGGGGAGTTAAACATATTCAACATGTTCAAAACACAAGAAAATAAACAAAATTAGATCAACAGTACTCCAAATGTCAGAGGATATGTTAGCTAATAAAGCTATTTACTATGAGAAAAAATGCGAGATACAGGAAGGCGTCACTGGGAAAACAATCTTCTGAGGCGGAACAGAACTATCTTCAAAGCTAATGATGATGATAAGTTACGCTCAATTCTTCATGCAATGTTATATCTAAATTGTATGAATTATCATAGGTAATCCCACGAGAGGTTACGAGTTTATCGATAGATTCGCGACTGCGCAGCAGGAGCGAATTTATCTTATGAAACTCGTAACCTCGAGTTGGATTTATTAAGACTATTTCACGAATAAAATATAATAGATTACATGAATAATAATTACTTTCTTCTTGTTAGTTTAAAATGAAATCATTAATACTGTCAGTTGTCAGATCACGGCATACTAAATAAATGAACAGTCTCCATAATGGAATACTAATCAATGCTACCAACGTATATTGACAAAATACCGTTGTGAACCACTACCAACGTATATTGATAAAATGCCGTAGTTAACCTAAAAATCAAGATACGAAATAAAGACACATTTTAATTCAAGAACGTAATTTTAATATATGAGCAATCTGTTGCATTTCAGTTTCTTTAGTCAATTCGTACTTACGTTCCTCACAAAACTTTTGGAACTGAATCCATATGCATTTTTTATTTCTTTCGGTATTTTGTGGCCTAGCTTCCTTTATAATAATGTCAATTTCGTCAACAGATGCATTACCAAACTTGAGGCTGCCATTTCTGTTTTCAATTTAGCGCCGACAATGGATGACGTAATCTAGTATCACTGCATACCGATACTGTTACAGTTCAGTAACGAACAGCGTGTTTTACCCGATAAAATGCTATCCTCGCGATTCCTACAAGAATATTGTAAGATAAACGGCCGTGATTGGTCTATATCCGAGGATTTGCTAAACGTTATTGGTCAATATCAAACACGCGGCATATGAGTGGAATAGTCAGAATAAAAACTGGTTATCTAGTACAAATTTAAATGGCAATAATGACTCTGAAAACTAGAGACAATTAGAGCGAGACATTATTATTATAAATAAAACTAATTTTCTTCTCATTTCACTTACTGGCTTATGAATAATTTATTCACAATTATTATATTATAAGCAGAGTTACTATGAAACAGGTTTCATAAGTTGATTCTAAAACGTTATCTATTTGTTTACGTCTTGTTAAATACATATAAACGGACATATGCATTAACATATGTTTCTAAATACCAGAAGCGATCTTAAGTTAAGCGAACCAACTGACATTTCATAATCGAATTCAAGTCACATTTCTCGTCCTTCGTACAGCTACCGAAGCACTACACCGTTTCTTAATGTACCATAAATTATTTGGACCACTCTTGCTGAGCACCGACCAATAGAACGTTCTAAGTCGAGACGTCAGATAACCAGGAAGAAATGAGTGGTATTAATAACACCGGGTTGACTATTTGCAGGCTCCGTCTTGTCCTTGTACAGATAACAAGAATGATAAGAATTTTCAGCTTGTAGGCCTAATTCAAGAGGTACAAGGAGGTATTCCATGCTGCTTGTTACTTTTAGTACTTGCTCTGTATAACCTGCTTTTATTATACTTTAATAAGTCAGGTAAATAGAAAGTATAGATTCTTTGCTACTATAGAATTCTCAGAAGTTTAGGTTTAACTACAGTATTAATAAAGAGAAGGCAAATGAAAAGCTACGAAATTATGACTGACTTTTTCCAGTAACCCCAACTGTGGGCACAGGGCCTCCAATTGGAGGTTTCAGTAACTAGATTAATATTGTTACGTTTATTTTCCGAGAGAGAGGGGACAGAGGGACATTTGGCAAGTCCCCGCCTCACAAACCCCCAACTTGGACGTCAAAGGGCCAATGAATTTTGTCCAGAGGCTCTAATTTAAGCTTGGAGTTTTTTTTTATTTTTATTCTTTTTTTTTATGCCGTAAATCTACGACCCCCTCCCCCCAGCGTGAAGTCCCACCCGGAGGACTAAATAACATGGATATGTCCTGAAAATCCATCGACCGCGGCAGGGTTTGACCCATCGAGCTTTGGATCTAGAGACGGGCATGCTATCTCTATAACACCGCGGTAATGTAGGATCAGGATTTAAAAATATATAGTTAATAAAATTGATTGACTGAAAGTTTGTGGTGGAAAAATGGGGTAAAACAAAGGTAGAAAGTGCAGTGTATAAAAGTATGTAGAAAAGTGTATACTGCCGATTAGGGGATATTTAATCACAACATGCGATAAGAATAACAACATGAAGAGAAAGACCGATATGTCAATCAACACGAAAATTATAGGAAAATTTAAGGGCAGGAAGAGTGGGATTAGGTTGGGGTATACAAGGAAAAATTGCAGACGAATACACTTGTATTATGACCTTTACGGTAGAGATCCTATGGACATGGGTTTGAATTTCTTTTGAAATAAAAACAGGCTGCTATTTTTTCCAAGATCTTTCCCCAATCTTCAAGAGAAATTTTGGATAATTTCCTCTAAAACCTAGGATTAATCCCGCTTTATCGTTCAGTCACTTCGTAGGTGCAACGGAAAACCTCCTATTGTTTGTTTCTCATGGTAGTTTAATGGCAAGACAGTGTATACTGATATACAGGCTTGTAACCGTCACTGTGTGGTAGACCTTTGTCCTGCCGGAGATCTACAGCAAATCTACATACATAAATGTCATTGACCTGCGCCGGAATTGAACCGCGAAACTGGGAATAAGTGTCTTACACACTAATTAAGCCTATATGTAATTCTTAATTCACTTGGGTCTCTTTTTTATATAGTACTACCCTAATTTTAACTTGTTGATGGCTAGATACATTTTTACTTCCTCTGCCCGTACCATAGGTACTATAGGTAGAGGAAGTATTGTTTTCGACCCTAAAATTCGAAGTTGAGTTTTTAGCATATATACACGTTTCAAGGCCCCCTGAATCCAAAAATACTATTTTTGGAAACATGTCTGTGTGTCCGTGTGTGTGTGTGTGTGTGTGTGTCTGTCTGTCTGTCTGTCTGAGTGGAAGTTTGTGAACAGGCTAGCTCCGAAACGGAGAATCGTATGAAAACAAAATTTCGTATTTGGGTCAGGTACCCTTTGAAGATGTGATTAGAAGATTGGCGACAAATTTCCCTTATTTTTAAGGGGACTTTACGTGAAGAAATTTTTGTTTTTCGCGATTTTCTCGAAAACGGCTCTAACGATTTTCTTTAAATTTTGCGCATGGATTGCTTGTACCAAGAGCTAAAACTTTTATTTGAAACATTTTTTCGAACAAATTTTCTGATGGGAAGTTATAAGCAACCCACTGTGAATATATGCTTTTTGCAATACGGCTTCTTGTAAATCGTACGAAAACAAAATTTTGTATTTGGGTTAGGTGCCTTCTGAGGCTGTAAAGATTGGCGACAACCTTCTCTTATATTTAAGGGGACTTTACATGAAGAATATTTTGTTTTTTGCTATTTTCTCATAAACAGCTCAAACAATTTCCTTTAAATTTTGTACATGGATTGCTTATACCATTTCAAAAACATTCTCTGAAGGGTGGTTGTAACCTACCAACTTGCCTGGTGAACCACTCAATACGCGGACATGTAAGGCATTTTATTCTATATAAGCACGTGAAGTGAGAAAAATGTACTGTTGACCCTGCTTACAGTAAAGAAATATCTGAGGTCAATATTTGATAAATTTCGGAAATTATTCTTAACAGCGGAAAGTTCAATAAACGTTTGCAGTCACTTGTTTTTTTTTCCCATAGCCTGCGTTTTTAGTCGCAACATTCAAAGAAGGGGCTATAAGATATTTATAGCATAATTAGCGTAAATGCTGCAAACTTTTATTTGGGCAGAGGAAGTTATGTGACTTTCACATCAGATTTGTTCTTATGTTTCAATGTAGATTATACCAACAATTTTATTAGTTTATTGCTAGTATTTTGTATTATGATTTCACTTATTGTATTTTTGAAGGTTTTCAAATGATGCATCTTGTAATAATCCTGGTTGAAAGAAAGAGAAGGTCCTATGGTCTTAATTCGGCCAGGCAAAATAAAACATTATATAATAATTATAATAATAATAATATTATTATTATTATTATTATTATTATTACATATATACGTAAGTTACATACATACATACGTACATGCATACATACATAGACATTCATTTATACATTCATACCAAAAAAAGAAGAAGAAGACAAAAGAACTTAATAGAAACGTAAAAGGTAAAACAAGAAAAAATGATAACAGATACCGATGTTATGAGCCACAAAGATTTAGAAAATACAGGATTACGTACAGGAATCTAAAGTAAGTCGTAGTGAAGGACCATAAGGATGTTTATAATGACAAATATGAAGAGGAAATGAAATAACGTTGGCTGCGATCAAAATGATAATTCGACAGAAACATTACAAATGAAAGGAAGAGGATTCTTCTCTGTTACTGCTTAAACATACAAAGTCGACTAGGAAATGAGACATGATATTCGAATATGGTACACGTATAGCTGACTGATATAACAGATTATACAGACCTTGGAAATAAATTTAATCAATGTCGGCATGCCAACTTGCAATAAGGATCTATGTATGCTTTCATGTTTATAACTAGGGTTATTTTATAATTTAAGAGAATTAGAGTTTATGGCAACAAGGCAGTGCATTAAAAGGCTTTGAAATTCAAGGTAAGGCAGATCTGGAAATTGGCATATTAGCCTATACATATACAGGATGTAAATAAAATATGCAATAAGGATGATTTTAGACCTGACATGAATCTATACCTTTCATTCAATTATTTAAATTAACCAATTGAAAATGTGAATGAACCTATTTCGAAGGGATCAATGGTTTAAAAAACAGTATATGCCTATTTCACAGAACTTAAATTGAGGTAGCCATCTAAATTTGAGATTGCCTGTTTATATCTTACAAGTGTCCATCTATTAAACTTCAAAGCATGCCTGACATTCAAAGCTTTATTGATTATAAGTCTCCGTTAAATCTACTTGCTTACGAACTTACGAACTTCATGTTTACTGCTTTCAATCATACAGTCATTATTACGGCAACCATAAATCATAAAAAAGGATAAAAGTATAACGTCATATAAGGTAGGCCTATATTGTTGGTACCCATAAATGTATTGTAAAGTGGTCTACTATAGGTCAGAAAACTGCACGTTAGAAAAAGTATAAAGCAAAATCCGCAAAAAAAATCTTTCACTCAGTTTTTTAAACAACTATCTATTATTGATAATAGGTAAACAATTATTTATGTATTTACATATAAATATAACTTATATTTACATATGCCTATATGTTTTGAATCTATAGTACATAGGCCTATGACCTCACTTTTAAAATATAATGGTTCATATGTTATACAGAGTGGAAGTATTATGACTGTGTTGATTAAGGAGTGCAGTAGACAGCATTAAATAAATATAAATCTATTTTGCGTTTTGTGTTTTTGTCTAAGTTTAATGAGATAATTAGTTAATAGTCTCCGCAAACGGGCAACAGCGCACTGTCAGAATTCCTTTCTGGTGGCAATGACCTATCGTCTCAGTATAAAAAAAAACACTAGTGATCGAAGACCTTGACGTTGCCATATTTCGTGAAGTCTGTGGTAAACGCAATAATGCTTGCAGTTGCATGAAAACTGCCAATTTTAATTAAAAGCCGCAAAGGAATATTTATTTCTTATTTTTCCTCTGCTGCTGTGAAACAAAATTAGAATAATACGTATGATACCGAATAAAGCAGAGTTAAATTTGCGGACAAGATGTTTATTTCTGAGGAAAGTCCCACTTGGGACAAACGCGGTATTGGATTTTTTGTTTGTTTCAGCCAAAATAATAAGCTGTTAAAATATTCATAGTTAAATTCGCAGTTAAATTATTGGTACCGATTACTGATAAAAAATGCCTCATATGACTTATTATCCTAGTATCCACTCTATGTTTGTCAATGCAGGCATTCGTGTCACATTGAAACCTTGAAGAGATACACTCATCGCCCTCAAAATTTTCATAGGTGATCTTGAACGTATCCTTTAATATTGTATTATACAATATTTATATGCTGGTAATGCCGCTTCGGATAACGGCAGCCTGCCAGGCATCAGAAAGTTAACTCGATTCTCTGCGAACCTTGGAAATAACATGCGAAATTTTTGTGTAAACATGCTTCAGCATTAATTTAGAGCTGCAAATTCACAACTGAAATTATATTTACTCATCCGATTTTAGCAGTCACTCATGTAAACTACATAATAGAGCATCCAGTTTCTAGCAAAATTCTATGTGTAATACAAGATTCAGTGTGGAATTAGTTAGGAGTTCCGCTGGATATGACGACAAATGTTAACGTTAAATATTTAGGATTTCCTGTATTTTACTTAGGTAAAGTTCCACGGATTTTAGTTAAGACTGCATTCCAGGATGTATTTTTTACTTCAGCAAAGAAGTAAATATAACAGTTATAAGTGAAAGTCAAACACAGAAGTCAAATCCAAATATAAACTCATTTGGCCTAAAATTCTGTAGAAAAATCTCACATTGCTCAACATACAGAAATTTACATCCGCAGGCAACTATAAACGTTACAAACAACCATGATATGGAAGGGATTTGAATTACATAGACCTATTATACACACAGTATCCTCAAAATAATATATAGGCCCTATTGCTGGAAATGATATCCCACTGTTTATTCATCATCATAGGAACAGTTTCAGAACATACACACATATATATATACATATACATATATATATATATACATATACATATATATATATACACACATATGTATGTATTCCCCCCTTGTATATTTTTTTTCTTTTTTGGAAAAGAAACTAAGATGTAAACCAAAAATAATAGGTAAACATTGTAATAAATTTTAATTTCTGGGTGTGATCACATAAAATAATTAGGAATACAGCTGAACTCTCTGAGTGTTTGGAGTGGTTTTCATGGAGCGTTGTTGACTACAGATCTATATATCAGGATTCGATCCCCGGTACCTCTCTGGAGAGAAAAAAAGTCTTGAACGGGATGCACACATCTCATAAGGAGAAAAGAAGGGCTATTTGGTGGTTTGGTTCTAATAATGAAAACCGTCATTAGTGAAGTCGCCATGCTGTCCATATGCTTGCTTTTTGCCAAATCGAAATACAGAAGTTAATGACGCAGTTATCGGATGGTAGTTTCTGACCCACTAGGAATATCGCATCACAGAATTTAGGAATAGTACATGCAAGAGAAGAACTGCATTGAAATTTTAGCATTGCTGATTGATGATCTGCAGGCTTGGATTTTTCTCAGGCTGAGTTCTGAAATGGGTTGTATTTAGCCTTATAAGGATTACTGTAAAGGTACTTGATAAAAAAAAGTAATGGCCACGTTCAAGAAAACCATTTCTAGTCATAGGACTTGTCATTCTTTTCTGTCATAAATTATATTCCCAGGGGTAGACGCACAGCGATTGAGTAATAGGTCCTATCGCCTATCCTTTCGTGAGTTATAGGGCCACGGAGTTTAATTTAGCAAGGCAAAGTAACTCCTGTTACCCGTGGAAACTGTAACTATTCAGTGTTTAAATAAATTTTGGTACGACATTTAGTTTCCGAGTTATGCAATTCATAGATAATGATACAGAATCAGAATTTTGAAATGGCTCAGTGGTTTGTCACTTTATATTGAAGACTAGCTTCGTTCATTGGGGGCTCCGCCCCCAAACCCCCCGCTGAGGTTCTCGGGAAAGGTTTTTTAAAATATCTATGGGAGATAGAGTGCGTGTATTTAGTCTGCTGCATTGGCTATTACCTTCCAGAGCCCTATGTGAACATTGTTTGATAATACCGTGGTCAAGGAAAACGAGCCCATTTTCGGGGGTTTTTAGGGCTATAAATAAAAACAATAAACTTTTTGGAATTTTCCTGTGGTTTACAGCTTAAAAGCTATATGTGTACCAAATTTCAAGTTTCTACCTCATCTGGAAGTGGGCAAACATTAATGTCAGTGAGTGAGCCTTTCTTGGGGGGGGGGTTTAGGGCTAAATATTTTTAAAAATTACTTTTTTGGAATTTTTATGTGGTTTATAGCCTAAAAGCTATATGTGTACCAAATTTCAAGTTTCTAGCTCATCTGGAAGTGGGCAAACATTAATGTCAGTGAGTGAGTCCTTTTTCGGGGGGTTTTTAGGGCTAAATATTAAAAAAAATACTTTTTTGGAATTTTACTGTGGTTTATAGCCTAAAAGCTATATGTGTACCAAATTTCAAGTTTCTAGCTCATCTGGAAGTGGGTAAACATTAATGTCAGTGAGTGAGTGAGTCAGCCATGTGGCTTTATATTATAGGGACTTCATATTGAACTTAAATGTCAAACAGAAAATTCCCCACTTCAGATAAAAGAAGACAGTGCTCTAACATAGGTAAATGTTCAGTGATGCACTCAAATAAGCCATTTAAAAATTTCATGTAAATAACTTTCAATGTAATAGACAAAGTATACTTTATAAATAAATAAATAAATAAAAATTCAAAACCAATAAGAAAGGAATTCTTAAAGTGGTCGTGTTCATTGCACCGGTACACTATAATTATATACAAGAAAAGGATAAAGTGCCTACAGTCAATGGACATGCTGCATGTAACACCACCTGTGCACTGCTGCACTCTTTTACAATGCATGATCAGGTTTCCAATCGACAGACTTTTTCTTAGCCACATCGCTAGCATTCTCACGTTCCTGGCTTTTTTCTTCAACTTGCAAGTTTCCAATGACGTCATGTCCAGCGGCTATGAGGAATAAACGTCAGTATGTAATAAATAAACAGAATAAAGTAAACTTTGTATGTTTGCGCATAATGTTAACATTTATGAGGCTTTTCCATTGAGTTTACACAGTGTTTTCTTCACGTCTGTCATTTCAGTTTACTTTACATAACATGAGTTTAATAATGCTGAAGAATATTTCCTTTAGATTTTTCTGTACGATACATTTCAGTGAAGAGTCCTTCTACGAGAGGATTTCGTAATTTCCGAAGAAAAGATAATACCTATATTATCATTATTATTTTTACTAATATACCAACTGGCAAAGGCTAGCCGTTTATTTCTATCAGACAATAAATACATCGAATATGTCTCTCTGTTATACAAGTATTTCTGTTATATATATATATATATATATATATATATATATATATATGATTTTCAGAGAGACGGCCTACAATAAGTTTATTTATAAACAAAACCAATCTAAAATAATAACAAAACCCATAAATAACACAAAACATTTTATTTATACGGTCTACAATACAAAGTCGGCCGCGGTGGTCAAGAGGTAGCGTGCCCGCCTCTAGATCCGCAGGGCGCGGGATCAAAGCCGGCCGCGGTCGATGGATTTTTCAGGACGTAAAATCCTGGGCACGGAGTTTTCCGGGAGGGACTTTAAGCAGGGGGTCCCGTGTCGTAGATTTACGGCACGTAAAAGAACTCCAAGCCTAAATTAGAGCCTCTGGACAAAATTTCTCGGCCCTTTCACGTCCTAGAAATACTTAGTTTCCAGAGGGGGGTTGCGAGGCGATGGGCTTACCACCTGTCCCTCTACCCTCTCTCGGAAAATAAGCATATCAAAATTAGTATAGGTAATGAAACCTCCATTGGAGGCCCCTTCGCCCCACCTGGGGAACATAGGGTACCAGATACAGAGATACAATACAAAAGTTTTATTTCTTAATTTATATGTATTTATTTGTAACTCTTTTCTTTTTCCATTTTTTTTTTTTTTCATTTCAAAGTAGTCATGTACCATCCATGCTCTTTTCCGACTGTTAATCCTCTACCTTTGCGTCCCTTTTTTTTCTTCACTACAAATGAGAATTTGTCTAGCCTTTTTATAAAGGGCATGCTAATCGAACAGCATATTTTCTTATAAGCTATTAATGTATTCAGTTCTAATAATTTTTGCCTACTAAAGGTTCTATTCCGTCATTTGTCTCTCTATATTCTAATGCAATGTGTAATGCATCCTCTTCATCATTTCATAATGGAAAATTATTTTACTATCATTCCTATACTTAACTTCCAGAAACACAATTTAGCCCTGAGTCAATAAAGAAGCCATTTTTTTATATACACGCTATAGTTTATCGCTTAGGGATGGGATGTCTACATTGATATTATCGAATTCGATATTTTGTTTAGGATATACGATATTTTGACATCGATGTTTTAATTCCCATAATATCGTGATATCAATATTGCTCTTCGATAATATAGATTTTTTATAATATCGAGGGTGAGAGAGAGGGACTTAAACATAAATATATTATTATAACATATTTTTATAAAAATGGGCAATATCTAGTAACAAAATTAATAAAATGAAAACATTAGTTTCATATATTGAACTGACGGCTATTACACTTATTTTCAGCATTTCTGGTCGTCAATTTGAATTTTGCTGCCACAAGGGCGTCTCAATCTCACTTACTCGTCAGAAATAACAACACGCAGTGATGCTAAAGTAGCTAAACCATTCCCTAAATCGCTATAGGGTTTAAATCTTCAATAAACGACATTATCTTAGTAAAAACGTCCGTATTATCGGAAATCTATATTTTTTTAACGATATTATACTGTTATCGATATGAGTAACCGATATTCCATCAATATCAATATTGATATTTTGCTTCCGACATCCCATCCCTAATGGGAATATCAATTTATTTGGTGGATATTTGCACAAGATTTGAAATTTCACTACTATCGATTTGTGGTTTGCTCGATTTTGCTGGCCGTCCATAATGCTTTCACTGGCAGAGAGTATAAAGAATAGTTTTTCGTATCTACTGATCTGTTTTGACAGACCACCAAGAGGAAGCATCTTCGGGAGACATGGTTAATAGTATGTTGACTTGTTACTATTACAATTTCACGTATTATACGAGATGGCATCTCAGCAAACGAGAGTGACGTAACAGCAGCAAGTTGCCCTGACTGGAATCTCCAATGAGTGAAAACTTGGTCACCGGTACTTTAATGCTCGTGGTGACCAATATTCTCTTCGATAAGCTGGCAGACCTCACAATGTCACTTCTACTTTCTTCGTGAAATTCAATTCGTTGGTCGTCGGGTATATATATTAAATATATTTAATGCAGTGGAACGACTGCAAATTCCACTCAATGATAATAACAATAATAATCATAATAGATTGTTTTCAAAAGGAAAACAGGTAGAAGAAAAATATAAGAAGTATCTAGTGGTTCAGAACCTACTCAACCGTCCTATTACGCGATCTAAACCGTCCTAGGTCCAAAACAGATAAAAATAAATCTCCCACAATGCCTAAACAGGTGGGTTCAAATCCCACTCAAATCGTAAAACCCCAGAGAATGCATTCAATTGAAAGGAAATTAAACCTAAAATCGTAGATTATGGTAAGAAATTTAAGTACTTTTTAGCACATTCTGTAACACACAATCCTTTGAAAATAAACAATAAAAAATCATATTAAATAATATTATAAAAATATCAAATGACTACAGTACATTAACAAAATAATAACAATATTAAAAACAATTAATCTATAAAGATAAGCAATATTGTGCTTAAAGTGTAATTTCTTTTACTATAGACTATGTAGCTTAACGAACAAACCTCTGATCACTATGCGTGTTGAAGAAGTGAATGTATTTTACAATTCTGTAAATGCGTGTGGGAAGATGTAAGCCCTACGATCAAATATAGGCTAGAGGAGATTTACAAATAAGGCGTTATATCCGAATTCCATGAGTTTTCATACCTCCAATTTGATTTAGACGCAATGCATTACTTGTAAAATATAACAGGTCTACTAATATTGATTTCGATAAGTAATAAAAATATGCAAATGAGACATAGTAGCCTAGAACTTGTTTAGATGCGGACAAAGAATGTGTGTACTAATACGCATTATCTAATACAGGTTTCCCAGGGTATTAGGTTAAATGAAAGTAAACCAGACTAATATAGTATCTAGCCACTAAGTAGTTGAACTTTCACGCTTCTATAAATTATGATGCAACTTTGTCACAAAAACTTATATTATGGAAACCTACTTCCAACTCTTTTATCCTAGCAACTTCAACAGTGTAATTAATGTGTACCAATATCCGTACTAGATCAAGTGTTGTGTTTTGATGTCTTACTTTGTGATGCAATTTTCCCAACAGCTATATCACAATTAGAATAAAAGCAGTTAAAACTTTAACTGTTGTTAAACTTTAATTAATGGGTTGTGTTCTCTTTCACCCAGATTATGAAACGCCTTTGAGTAAAATAAATCCAATTTCTCCATATCTAGCCTCTATCCCTCCACTTATGAGCACTTTCAAGCAATCAAGTTGAGAAGATCAAACCTTTTAAGTTAAGGGTTGTCAAGAAATTCATGACTACTAATGTTTATGACGTAAAAAACGGAAAATATGTCTGCAAATATGACCTTAAAAGTGACTAAATATGACCCAAAAATCCTAAACTTGTCCCCATAAAAGAATGTATTTTTAAAAAATGAATATTCTAATTTAAAATTTAATGATAATAAATTATTACATAATATTAATTCAATTAGATAATCACTTTTTAACAACTATACAGGTGATTTACAGCTTTACTTGTAAAGGACGTCTAGTCTTTTAATGTTTCCAGATTACCACTGCAAATGTGAACTGAAAACCTTTTAATACATGTCTATTGGAATTTGTTAACAAGAAGGAGGAAGAAGTAATTGTGCTATTACTTGTTATTGTCCCTCACATTTCAGTTACAGTAAACCCAAAATATTCGTGACCCTTTTTCGAAAAAAATAAAAAAATTAAGTCGGCAATTTAGTGCACATACGTCATAATTGTGCTCTTTTACCAAATTTATAACTGAAATATGACGTTATATTATAAATATATCCGAAATATGACCTAGACCATGAAAGTGATCAAAATATGACTTTATATGCAAAATAAAAACGGTCTAATTAGGATAAAAAATGTGCAATTCATGTTTAATTTGTGTTTGTGGAGAGAACGGAGGCTTTCAGCCATGAACACTCATAGCCACACATAGCCATGTGTATTTATTTTTTCTTGTGATTTTGTTCATATTTTTGTTTATGTGATTTATTGTGTATTTTTAGTTCTCTTCTATATTTTGCATTGTGATTTCTTTATATATATTGAAAGCTGCACCCGAGCCCGAACATTTTGCTCTTTCGTATGTAAATCACTTTTGTTAACTTGAAAATAGTATTATAATTTGCACTGAATTCTGCATGTTTTGTAATGAACTTTGTATTCTTTTATGTTTTATATTGTATTATAAATTAAATAATAAATAATAAGCGGAAATAACATATTGTATAAAAAGTTTAGTAAACAGAATTTCTTACAACTCTTAGAGTGCACTGGAGCTGATAATGAATAGCACAAGTTCAGGTATTTTAAGTATCCGATCATGACAGGAACAGGGATCCAACTTGATCACCTTGAAGAGAGGAACTTGCCTACATCATTGCATTTTTCTCTAACATTGCGTCAATAACTATCCTTCCTTCCACGGCATGTGTATGAATTTAGCAAAAGACACAGCATGCTATTATTAATTTGTACAAGAATATGTTTTTATTACAGTCCAGCTATTCACGAGAAGGTCTTTGCCTAATGGTATATAATTCAATGAAACAGCGTTCGAGGAGCTGAGAATACTAAGCTTATTATCTCATTTTTATTTTCTCATAACTTACAGAAAGCGGTTACCAATACAAAACCGTTCAAAATTTTGGGTAAAACATATGACTTACATGGAATTTTTCCCTAACGTAAGTTAACAACACACAAGGGAGCATGCTACGTAATTTAAAGGATCACGTACAGCATTTAAGATAACATAATTGTGATTATTTAAAATCTTTCTACTTTAATACGGAAGAATTTCCTTTTTAGTTTAGTGAAATTAATACCAAAATACCTAAAACAATTTTGAAGTTATGACGATAAACGATAAAGTGTCTACTCAATTTTAACTTTTATTCACTCCCGTCACCTCTTGTTCAATAAATTTGTCACGAAACACGCATTTTTAAAAACTTATACTTTTATCTCATACCTTGGACAGTTTTCTTAGGTACATAATTAATAACATTTTGCAGTCAACTAAATTTAATCCACAGAAAAATTAATACTACCATTTGTTGATAATTTCAATTTAATTTTTATAACTTTTTAAAGGCAAATAAAAATTGGAAAATCATACAATTCTTAACATTATCACATGTGAATAATAAGTCATTTAATTAGCAAAAATAGTATTGTTATCAAGAATTGTATGAGCAATAAGCAAAAAGGATTTTATCTGCACAGGAATCATTACAAATCACGTTAATAATGCAAATGTATGATTTAATCACCAGGAAAACTCTTAGTACCAAAGGATTAGAGGGAATGAAACAAATAATTTTGCACTAATTTTGTCAATAAAAGGCGTAGGCTTACATCACTTGTGATTACTTCATTTTTGTGAACTTGACGAGATTTCTGCAGCGACATAACAAACAATTTTATAAAGATTTACACAGTTAATAAAATATCTGGGATATATACACTGATCATTATAAAGTCTTAACTAACGTAACATCAGATTTCAACACTTGAATACAGAACCCATCTTTCGGGGTTCTAAAATTGGAGACGTTTTTAGAGGCCCCATATCAAATTGGAAGGTTTGTGTAAACGATGCAAGCCTAGTTCAATCCCCAAAATCTAATAATTTGACAGCATTTTGCCGCAAGAAGATGCCTGTGTTGTCAATCACTATTGTACTGGTGCATAATGGAGTCTCATCTACAAGGTAGTATGCCCTGAGATAATAATCCCAGGTTCCCATTTTCTATACTTGTTTCTAATTGGGTTTGTTACATAACGACGAGCTTCATAACCTGTACTCGTCACCGGATATAGTAAGGGTAACTAAATCACGGAGGATGAAATGGGCTGGACACGTTGCGCGCATCGGGGAGGAAAAACATATCTCAAAAGTATTGACTGGGAGACCCGAAGGGAAAAGACCACCTGGGAGACCTAGACGTAGGTGGGAGGACAATATTAGGATAGATTTAAGGGAAGTAAGATTTGCGAAGGATGATTGGATGGAGTTAGCACAAAAGAGGGTTGAATGGCGGGCTCAGGTAAGCGCGGCAATGAACCTTCGGGTTCCATAAAATAGATAATACTCCTTTAGCTTGCTGAAGAGTTGTCTATTGCCATTGAGTAAGTAAGTGATGGTGTTTTAACGTCGGTTGTGTATTGTTATCTAGGCCTCTAACTGCCGCAGGTATGCCGGAATTTTCTCCCACAGGATTCATTTTACATGCCTGTAAATCAACAGACATGAGAACAAGTAAGCACTCATAAATGTCATTGACTTGGACCAGAGTTAATCCACTGAATCCACTAAATTAATACGTATAGGCTACACTACATTTCCTAATTATAAGACCATTAAAAAAAAATCTTATGTGATTCACTCACATAACTTTTCCTACTCCAAGCACGATCGATACAATTTTCTCGCTGCACATTCTCGTACAGAATACGAGGCCGTATTGAAGGTGTGAATTCAGTTGTCTCAGCCTTACGCAAAGGTGTGTTGTTCGATGCAATGACAAAAAACCTGAATTTGTGCAAAAGATGGACGGGTAGTAACTAAGCATTCACAGAACTTTTCGCGAAAATCAAACAAAGATTTTAACACTTAGTATAAATACCTTGTGTTAAAAGTTTAAATAAAATCATTAGAAAGCACAACAAATGAAAGTTTGTTCAAGTCGAGTGGTAGTAAAAGTAAGAGAAGTCCTCGCCAATCGTAGTGTTACATCCCCAAATTATATCTAACCCAAATACAAGCATTTGTTTTGAAATTATCTTTCTTTCTCTAACAATGCTAATCATAGGTACCACATACCCAAGGCTAGTCTATATACTAGCCTTGCCACATACCCAGGCATACATAGGCGTAGCGAGGGGGGGGTTTTGGGGGTTTGAACCCCCCCCCATTGAATAAAAAATGGAAAATTGTATAATTTTTTTAAGTCTGCCCATAAATTGCTTAATACAAGTATAAAGCGTGGGAAGCTTAAAACTCGTTATTTTGCGTCTTAATTTTTAAAATTTTCCGGGGAATGACCCCCGGAAGCTTAAAACTTGTTATTTTGCATCTTAATTTTTAAAATTTTCCGTGGGAGAACCCCCGGAAGCTTAAAACTCGTTATTTTGCATCTTAATTTTTAAAATTTTCCGGGGGAGGGCCCCCGGACCCCCCTCTCCTTCCATACTCGCCAGACCCCGCGGATGTTATAACCCCCCCCATATGGTCGGCCTGGCTACGCCTATGCAGGCATACACACGTTGATTGTTTCTAAAAATTATTATTATTATTATTATTATTATTATTATTATTATTATTATTATTATATTTTGGATTCAGGGAACATCAAAACATGTTTTCATAGTGAAAATTCTTACATCAAATTTCAGAGACGAACAGAATACTTCTTCTACCTACAGTAGAACTAAAAACGAAGAAGTATCGTTAATACAAATTTTCCGCAAATAAGACACAATACACGGATGTAGATTTATGGTCAATACTGAATGCAAGTGTAAACCATTGAGTGAGAAATCCGTTCCATACCGAGCTCATTTGATTCGGATTACATGTCGTGCTTCACTGAATCGGATCAAACGTGATTCAATGAACCGCGCATCAAACAAACTTCAAACAAAAGCGCTTAGCTCTGAAAAATATCCTTTTTGTAACTCCAGATAACTTTACTTTATTAAGTTAAGACGTATGGATAGCATTTAAGTACTATCAGTTGTGTAAATTGATGTTTACAGTATTTTTCATATGGGAAGCCTTTTCCTTCACCGCCAATCACGTGCACAGGCTAAAAGGCTGCCGCTGTCAGTGAGAGTCTTCCCTCCGTCTCGCCGTCTCTGATTGGACCGCGTATATATGCAGTTGAAGGACATAGGGCTTGTCATCTGCAAAGCACTATAGTTGAAATATCTAAAAGAAATTTACATTATGAAACATTTATTATTTAGGGCAGTGTGGTCCAACTATTTTCTTATTATTACTGAATTTTCAATGAGAAAGATACCTAATTTACAACAAATCCCAAGGGTATGGATTAACTAAAACATACTAGAATATATTAAGACAAATCAAAACAAAGAGCAATGAAGTAATTAAACCTACCTCTTTTCTTTTACTTTCCATAGATATGATCGAGGTTTTCAATAACTGTTCATTTGTGCTTCACAATATTTTAGTTAAGACAATTTCATTACTAAAATGCAGCCATTCTTTTTTATACAAATCCTTTCGCCCCAATTTGTTTTGCTACATACTAGACGTATATGTTTGGAACTTTCATTTTCTCCACATCGTGTAAGCCTACATTTGCTTTTTTTTTTCTTTTCTTCTTTTCTTTTTTCAATTCCAGCCGTTAAACCATTCAGTTTCCAAACCCAAATTTAAAGCATGCTATACCCGCGTATAGACGCGTTCTAGCGTCTTATCACAGATGGATGTATCTGGGTATAGGATTCTTGGCCCCAAAAGCTTTAATTTTCATACAGTATTGTAGTGAAGATTTTCCTTTCACAGAGCTAAATATAGCCTACATCTGTGCCTAATTGTATTTATTACATTTTTCCCATTTTCGTAATCTTCTTTCCACAGATGGCCCAACCAAATTTCTCTAGTTCATGCTTTAAGGTAGTAGCCCAATTTACTTTATTTAAGTTAGTTTCCATAATTCTGTAACAAATCTTATGCAATACACCTTCCTTCACTTTAAAATTCTGAACCAGTAATTCGTAATTTTTATCATAACTTTTCCCTTACTACTACACCTGCCAAGTTCCAGTATTGCTATATTCTTTGGCACCGAACTGGATAATGCTTAGAATCATTCATAATACATGCCTATTTGGGAATATCAATTTGTTCCCAACTGTTATAGAGTCCCCAGGTCTTAATCTCAAAATCAATCTGGACTCTATCAAGGAACTAAAGTGCTATTTAGCGCTTTTATTTGCAATTGTTGGTGTTTATATAATTATTATTAAAGTAAGTTTTCTCTGGAGATATTATTACTCTCCGTGAACACTTTGGTAAGATTTTTTCAGGCCAAAAAAGTTAATATAAGATATCAATAAATATGCCTATATGTTTGCTATTACGTTTCAGTATTTTAAAACGACATAGAAACATGAATTAATGTTTAGGATGTCAATAAACAATTTTAATTCATCCCTTCATTTTTTGTTGTCAGAAATTGAGCTACGACCTAAGATCTAAAAGCAGCAGTTCACGTTCAGATGATGGCATGAACGCTCGTAAGTTGATGTGATTACACGAGTTACTTGATTAGAACGCCTCAATCATGAACTACGCGCGGGTATTGATCTCCAGACTCCCCGTGAACAGCCTGGGTGGAGACGCCGATACGCGATGTTTCTCATCAGAGGAAATATCTCGACCATATTTTCCTGTGAAAACCTTACATGAAATTCCTCAAGCATGATTTCCTTTCACAAAATTTTGAACAAATGAAATCGATGCTGTTATCTTTTTCTTTTAAATCTGAAAATCCAGGCCATTAAAGTGGCCAGCAGAATTTTACGCAAGACCAGTGAGAGCCATTAGAATGGTCGCGAGGCACCAAAAGGAGAAGAACCATATCCCTAGGAGTTTTAAGAACACATTTCAGCAGAATTATTTGCAGAATTAAATTTACTCTGAATAGTATTACAAGTTAGAAAGCAACCTGCGCGGAACGAAGCTGTCATTGCTTCAACAAGCGCAGCTACCTTCCGCGCAGGACTCGGAGGTTTCTTTCTGACTTGTAGCACTGTATGAAGTAATAACATAATACTCTCCTGATAAATTACAAAATAAGAGAACATGTTATTGTTTCTTTTTAACTTTTACAATTTAAGTAGATACGTTATCAGTTCGATGGGTATTACGACGATTCTGTAAACCTTGTCCTTACATGTCAGGCTATGAAGTGAAGCTGGAAACAATATCTATATATGTGCGTTTTTTTGCATGACAATTCTTAAATTCTATCTATAAGTTGAATAATGCTTTAGAAAACACAGATCTCACTGTTTTATAATAATCTCACCTCTATAGCTTTTGTTTCGTGCATGGTAGGTGTATTATTTCACTTTACATAAGTTAAACTGTACTAAGTATGGTATATTTATCTTTAATTTTTTCTTATTATTACAGGATGTTATAACGAGAAGTAAGCCTGCTGAGAAACTGGCATATTGGAGTACGAAGAACACAGCGCAAATGAACTGTACCACTAAACTGGGCATATATAGTACGCTGGGATATGAACCGGATTCATTGACTTATGTAACATTCACTAGCTCGTAAGGAAGAAAAACTAGTATATATTAGGTGCATGAAGTAAAATATATATTGTTAGTGCAGACCGTATAATATTACTTCCCCTAACCGAAGGTTCAGTACCTATATCCGTAACTCTCACCTAGCGATATGTAGGTAGTACAACTCACTTCAATTTTATTTGTTTAGATTTCTTCTTGCGATAACATTCCTAACATTATCAGTTAGGAAATGCAAGAATGATTGCACTACACGGTCAGTTTGACAATCAGCTGTAAATTACTTGTTTTCACCTGCGTGTTTAATATTTCACCTGATAGCACAATTCTTACTTCACTTATTAAGGGACTTGCCTCATTATAATGGTGGCATAATGTAGCGACACCACTGTATTCTAGAAGTAATTTGAATGATTCATTATTATGACTTATTTAGAGATAAAGGTGGTTGATTCCTGGTATCGTCAAATGGGGTTAAGATTTAATCTTGAGCTAAGTGTTTCAACGTCATTTTACGAAAATTTTGTTTTCATTGACAAGAATTAGTTACCTGGTTAAACCCGGGTTTAAGTTAACACCTACTTTTCCTTGAGTTAAATGTTTATCTCTGGGCTAAAATAAAAATGGCTGATGTAAACCTGGAGTGTGAAGTAGAATTTCTGTATTTGGACATGCCTATGTTAAATGCTGGTCCTAATAGAAAAAAGACCTAGAGGGAACAATTTTGAAATTTTAATTGAAAAACAATTTATTAAAAAGAAAACACATTATCGAAAGAGGTCGTCACTGAAAGTGCGTTCCTGTGTGTTTATAAAAAAATTCAGTCACTTCCTTCTAGATTACTACTGTTTCTATTTCCCGCGAATGTTAAAATGGTGTTAAGTTAAACCTCTGCCGAAAAAAACAAGGTAAAACACTTTTCACAAGAAAGCGTTAAAATTTTAGCCTTGAGCCAAGTTTATTTCTGTATTTACAATGAAATTATATTAAAGTCTAACGTTGAGTAGGTTGTGATCGGCAAAAAAAAAAAAAAAAAAAAAAAAACATGAGTCAGGGTTGAAAACAATTGATACTAAAGGATAGTACACAGAATGAAGGTAAAATATTAAAATGGTGAAAGTTATAAATTAGTTGGATTTATTGTAGGCTATATGCAAGGAAACGATAACCCAGTCTCATTCTTAAATTATACGACCATGATCGGACATTAACCTATAGAAGTTTAGAAGCACAAGTTGTATTTCTAATTATTATTTCAGGCATAAGATGTGAATTATTAAAGAACGAAACACTATATAGAAATTAAATAGGCCAATTAAATAAACTGATTTGTATTATATCCACCGAATATTAGAGTGGGAAGTTTAACAGTGGCAACACATCTGTAAAATAAAGGTGAATTACAGGATGTTCAAGTCGCTTTTGTTGGACGTTGGTTGGATATTCAGCGTACTTCAGAGCATAGCAAATAGGAGCCTTCACAGTTACGAGAAGAAATTGAGCTAGCTCTATTAATAGGTCTAAAATGAATTTTGGATCTGACAGAAATCCAATGATTAGAAATAATGATTAAAATTATTCTTGATCCACAATACTATGCAATAACATAATGAACTGTTTCAAGATTGGTTTTTAAAAATTCACTTATTATGATGAATGATTGATGACTGAATTATAATTGAACCTCCGCCGGAAGGAAGTGGAAGTGCTCCTTTTCGTTATGGAATTATTGTGAATCAAGAGTAATGTTAAGGTATTGAATTATTTTTAACCATTGGCTTTCTGTCAGATCCAAAATACGTTTTAGACAGGTTGACAGAGCCAGCCAAATTTCTTCTGGTTCTGTGAAGGTTTTCGTAGTAATAGAAGACTCCTAGTTGCTCTGAAGTATGCTGGATATCCAACCAACATCCAATAAAAGCGATTTGAACTTCCTGTAATTCACCTTGATTCTATAGGTGTGTTGCCATTATTAAGTTTCAACCCTCGTATTAATTTAGATGAGTAGTCGACCTTTTGTACCAGGTCGGTTGAAGTCAATAATCAACGTTACTTACCGATGTCTAACTTTTAACAATGTTCAATTCTAATAACAATTTATGACCTCTACTGTGTTTAATTAGTAAAGTAGCATACACTATGTGTTTCTCTTTGTTTTAAATACGCGTACATTTCAGCGACTGAATGGTCCATACGCTTACGACTTAGCCTAAACTGTTTTATAACAACTAAATGATATAAGCAACCTGAACCTAGGCCTATGCCATCAAGGGTAGATTCTCGGGCGGCCCTGAAAGCAATCGCAACAGGCAAATCCTATAACCCAGTTGTTACACAGATTGGAAGAGACCTTCAAATCATAATGAAAAGCAATCACATCTCATTCCCTGGATTAGAGGAAAACACTGGCCATTATGGAAACGACAGGGCTGATTTTCTTGCCAAGTTTGACTTTAGTACGCAGAAATTAATAGAATACGACAGAATTCCCCTCTCACTTTGCAAAAGGAAGTTAGAGCAATATTAATTAAACCTGTGGAACCAACTATATATATCCTCACCAAAAGCTTCCCATGTAAAACTTTCCTTCTCCACAGTACACGAGAGAAAACCAGCATTAAGCCACTCTTCATCCTCATACGGTTTCTCACCAACCACAGCAAATTCCTACACTATTTGCACAAAATTGTAAAGGCCGAATCACCTACGTACATAGGGGGCTATAGGGTTCCAGACAGACAGATAGAATCACCTAGATCATGCCTAGAAGACAATCAAACAGTCATCCATCTTCTTATCCACTGAAAACTACACAACAAAAATAGACCTGCTTGCTGTAAGGGTCCCAATGCAATCCTGTGGAAAGCCATAAACCATATTTGTAAGATATTAACCTAACCACTAACCACTGTATAATTGTAATGTTTATACCAATTTACCTCGTTTAACTATTTAGCAAATATCCTGTGATATACCCACCGGGTAAATCGCAGGTTGTGTGAAAAAAAAGAAAAAAAGAAAAGGCATGCTATCGAAATTGAACAATATTCGCTGATGGGTTGATTTCGATCAATTCTTACACCTAATTCGTCTAGAATAGATTAAAAGAGTGGAGAATGAGAAATTGTAACAAGTATTATAGCAAGTTGATAAACTTTATGAAACAAAGAAAAGGTCTAAGGAAAATTTTTAGCAGTATTTGTCAACCTTTGTCACGACGCAAATAGCGACGTGCATAATCAACGATAGGAGACCATTCCTAAACAAAGGAAGGGTTGGGGGACCGCAACTAATCGATATTGAACATTTTCATGATTATCGATACTGCCCTGAATTTATTTGAATTACAGAAAAGGAGAGGTGCGCATGCGTCGACGGTGAATCGACGAGAGAGACGTGTGGAACCTGAAAGACGGTTAGTAGTACGTGCCTGACCACGAGAGAGAGAAGTTGAAAAGGCAGAAGGGAGAAGACGAGATTGGGATGTGTGACAGCGGTAGAGGCGTTCTGGCATAATGGTGTGTCAGACTTTCATCTAAAGGAAATTCTGGTTGTGAACTACCTTGACACGGCTATATGGAGATAGTCATTAATCAGAAGAATACACCAAGTCGGCCAGTACGAGACACCGCTACAGCGAACATCAGCTGTGAGAGTGAGTCGTGACTGCTCGCTCTGAATAAGAGCAGATATGGACATCAGGAAGTAATGGAAGACAACTCAGGATCGGAGGATAAGTTGGACATCACTGGTTGAGTATAATCGTCTAGACTTTTTCTTATTGTTTGGGGAGTGAGAAAATTGAGATATTCCTTTTTTTGTAAGGATGGTTTCTAAGTAATGTGTGGCGATTAGACGCCGTATCGTATGATAAAAGAATAGAATAGGAACATAGAAGTGAGAATTCTAGAAGTAAAGTGATGAAATCCAGTAATCCAACTATTTTCTATTTCTGGTCTAAGTTAATTATAAAAGAGCAGTCAAGAGCCTAACCGCTGAATGCCAAAGATAGATCTCTTCACTTTGGGGTTTTATGGGTGATTGTTCCACGAATGAATACATAGCTAGGGGCAGTTGGTGATGCTCATATAAACTTTGTTATTTTTGAGACAGGACGCGAGGGGAGTAAGGAAGAAAGGTAATTAAGGGGCATGCTTAGTACTTCTTACGAGGGCCCCTCCCACTTGGGTTTCTTTCAGGTGACGGGTGACTATCTATAAATAGATTTCATGCTGGCCTGTAGTGTTAAGTTATGTTTTTTATAGAGATTTATCTACAAGCGAAGGTGTATGGAATATGGTAGAGGGGGATAAGAAGTGGAAAGATTGAAGGGCAAAAGAAGGCCTACGAGTGGTAGTGCAGTAGGTGTGTACCATTGGAAAATTTACATGTTAGGGTAGAAGTAGAAGTCACTACAGGGGTTATAGAGAAGCTTACTAATCTGGGCGTGAATTAGTTTCAGTTAGAATTCTAGGGAATTTAGAGACAAAAGAAGATTGGGTGCCCATGCTGAAGAGTAGTAACTTAAGAAGTAGGAAAACTAGAATAACCACCAAGTGAATTAAATCAATGGTATAAGCTGAAGGGAACTCTACTTAAAGAAAGAAAGGGGTTAAAAGATAATAGCTGATGATTGGTCAGGTTAGAAAGAGGAGAATAGGTAATTACGAGTAGTGTACTGATGATAAGTAGTTTATGAACAAGTACTAGAGATTGTAAGGGTGAGGTGAGGGAACGCCGGAAGTATCCCGAATCAAACAAATAAAATCTGGTAGTAGGAAAGGCCTATACTAGTAACATATAAAGAAAAGAAATTTATGAGAGATTGTGAAAGCCATCGATGTTGGAGGCGAACAACGGCCCCACGTGCCTCTAGGAGAGAGTGTCAGGGACCTCTGACATCGATTTACAAAATTTTATTTTTGTTTGCGGCCCATTAATATTTTCCCGGTTGCAGGAGAGGAGTCAGATTGTTTGTAACTCAAGATCTAGACGCCGCTCCTGTATCGGTGGTCTATCGCCACAGTCACTCTGTGGGTATAGGCCTAAACTTCTATTTCTTTCTTCAAGAGACTGTCTTTCCTATCTATCTTTAAATACAATTCTTCATGGACTAAGATGACTAGTAGACTCGTATAGGAGACATAGGTGGGATTATTGAGTGTAATCTGTAGAGTTAAGGACTGGATTATGAATTGAAAACCTTTATTTATTCAAAAAAAAAAAAGAAGGTATAATATATATATATTGAACTATCCTGAAGTTGCAAATGTAAATGACTACACAAGTCAGTAGTAAATTAGAAGAATAATACAAGACGTTCTAGTAGATACCTGGAAACAAAAAAAAAGAAAGAAGGTTAAAGTAATTAATTAGGGATTTGTTATTGTTGAACAGAGAACGTACTTATATAGTTAAACTGGGTATACTAACCTTGAATAATTAAATACTATCCTACAAATAAAAATGTTGAATGGTTAATGTTGGGTAAATGTAATTTATTGTATGTAAGATTGTTATTGTTGAAAAAAGAAAAAAAAATAATATATTAAATAAATTATGGTTATTGTTATGCAAAGTAAATTAACGTGAAGTTCAGATTTTTGACCCTTATCCTTGTAATGGTTTGAGAGTCGCTGATTTTTGGGCTAAGTTATATACTTTGGTAGTGAGCACTGAAAAAGGAGAAAAAGAAGAAATAGAGAGAAGCAGAGTAATAAACGAAAGGTAAATCCGAACCCAATTCCCGTCTCCACTGTTAATTTAAAAGCTAGTCGAGAGGCATGTAGATACATAGCCTGTGTATCTATAATTTAATTTGTGACTGGGCTGATACATAACAAAAAGAAAAGAGGAAGCGTATTGATGATGGCGCCCGTTAATATAAATTTTCATCAATATTATCAAGACTGGGTAAATTGTTAAAAGAAAGAGAAAGTAGACTGAGAGTAGGAAATTTGCAATCACCCGGTGACAGAGGTAGTTGTACTGAACGTTGGAATGTGGACTATGCAGGCAGTGTTATGATGACACGACAGGTGCATGAGTGACCTTGTTTTGTAGGAGTTCAGTAAACTTATATACTACGATTGAGAATAATCACATATTAGTCGTCACAGATTTTGGCGAAGAATTTTGGCGAAGATTTAATCCAAGAAGTTAGGGAACTTTATAGCATAAAGTAAGAAAAGCCCATCACAAAGTTTGGCGCCCAAAGTGGGGCTTGATATAAGAAAAGAAAATAAACATTAATCAGTTAGAATTGGAAACTTGAAATACGAGTCGTCATATAGTTTGGAGCCCATAGCGTGGGTTGAGTTGTGTTGAAATCACAAAGTTTGATATCCTAACGTGAGGCGAGATAGTGTTAAAAGAATTTTGGGAGTTAGGTTAGTATAACTGAAATTTATTCTCAAAAAAAAAATATAATAATAATAACATATTTTTGGGAAAAGAATAACGACTATTGACAAGTAAGGACTTCTATAGATGACTAAGACAGACGACTGAACTATTGTGTTCTAATCTTTTTTTCAGTGGTATTGTTAATATATAAATATGGCTACTTATGTTGATCCATATGCACAAATAAGAGCAGCTGAGTTAACCCAAGCTATTAGGAAGTTGAGGAAGGCGGATTTAGAGGCAGAATGTGATAGAGTAAAGTTACCGACCACAGGTACAAGGGATGAGTTAAGACAACGCTTGTTAGATTATGGCCGCAAGAACCCTCAGTCATTTCAAGTGTTAATTACGGCTTTTGCTCTGAGTCAGGAAGTTTTGGAAGAAGATTTAGTTGAACATAATATAACGGTTCCACAAGATTCATATGGAGATGTAGTGTATACATGGGTTAAGTTAATGCGTAGGAAGGCCATGGCGGTAGCTGATTCAGAAGAAGTTGTACCAGTAGTACCATCGTTTACAATTCAGTTAGAGCCGCATAAACCAAATACTTTGGATCTGGTTCGTAAATGGAACATTAAATTCAAACCTGGGGATAGCATTTACTTATTTTTGGAGAGATTGGAAGATTTAAAACAAAGTTCTAAGTTACAGGGTGCAGAGTTATTGTCAGTATTACCCGAAATTTTACAAGATTCAGCTTTACTTTGGTACAGGAACAGATTAACAGATTGGCCTACATGGGAAGCTTTTTTGAAAGAATTTAGAGAATATTACTTGCCTATTGATGAGGAAGACGCGCTTTTGGATGAGATTAGACAGAGAACGCAAGGTCCTAAAGAATCGATTTTTGATTATGTTAATGCTATTCAAACGTTAATGAGGAGGCTAAGTACTCCAATGAGTCCTCAACAAATGATGAAGACTGTTATCAAAAATTTGCGTCCTGACGTAAAATTGTACCTTAGACCTGCAGAGATTCAAACTATAACAGATTTAATACGTGTAGGTAGGCAATATGAACAAATATTGTTAGATTCTGAGAGATATATTCCTCCTCCAACGCAGGTTAGAGCTACAATTAAAGAAACGGCTTATAAACCCCAGAGACAAGTTGTTATACCTTCGGTTCATACAGCGTTAGGAATTCAGGGAAAACAGGAACTTCCATCGTCTGAATTACAAAAGAAACCTAGTGTTAGTTTTTCTGCAAAGACGTGGGATAAGGAACGAAATTCAAGTCCTGTAAATGATTCTAGAATGGTTAAAGTAATAGAAAATAAAGAGAGACAGGATGAGTTGGGGGAAAATGGTAAAAACACCACTTTGCGTTTTTCAAATAACCAGCGATGTTGGAACTGTGATAAAATAGGACATAGGCAGTTCGAGTGTAAGGCACCTCGTAGAGTTACTCCACGCACTACGATTAAATGTTATAATTGTAATAAGCTTGGACATAGGTCTATTGATTGTAGGATGCCCCAAGAAAGAAAAGTTAGGCCTACAAATTCTTTAAGACAATTAACTAAAAATCAGGCTTGTGTGATGTTAAATATAAATCCTACAGATTTAGTTAATGGAGATAGATGTTTTGTTGAAATTTTGCTGGAGGATATTACATTTATTGCTTTAATAGATTCCGGTTCAGATAAAACTTATGTGGGAGAGAAAGGTGACTTTTTGTGTAAAATGTTAGATTTAGCAGTAGAAGAATCTGAAGTTAGGGTGGTGCAACTAGCAGATAAAACTTATAGTTCTATAACAGGAGAGAGAACTTTTGAGATGAAATTGCAGGACAGGATCTTTCAGATAAAATGTAAAATTATGCCAAATTTAGCAGTAGATATGATTCTGGGCATGGATGTTTTGAAACAAATTGGGTTAGTAGTAGATTTGCAAGATGGGACTTGGTATTTCAAAGATGAACCAGCAAAAATTTTTCAATTTGTTAAGGCTATAGATTTAAAAGAAGAAGATCAACTACATAATATTCTTACTTTACCTACACCTCAGGAAAGGGACAGATTGAATATGTTTTTGGAAAATCAGTTACAGAAATTTGATCAGTGTACTGGACTTACCGATCTGATTTCTCATGTTATTGATACAGGCGATGCAAAACCTATAAAACAAAGATATTATCCAGTATCACCCATTTTGGAAAAAGTTATACACGCGGAAATAGATAAAATGTTATTGGAAAAAGTTATAGAGCCTTCAAATTCACCTTGGTCGTCTCCGGTAGTTATGGTAAAGAAACCAGATAAAACATGGAGGTTCTGCGTAGATTTCAGAAAAGTAAATAATTGTACAAAAAGAGATAGTTATCCTTTGCCATACATTGAACATGTGTTGAGTAAATTACGACATGCTAGGTATATCAGTACAATAGATTTGAAAAATGGGTATTGGCAAGTTCCATTAGATGAAGCAAGTAAAGAAAAAACAGCATTTACCGTACCTGGTAGAGGATTGTATCAGTTTCGAGTTATGCCTTTTGGAATCCATAACGCACCAGCCTCATTTCAAAGATTAGTTGATACTATATTAAGAGAAGAGATAGGAGAGAAATGCATTTGTTATTTGGATGATATAGTACTTATTAGTGAGACGTTTGAAGAACATTTGTCCTTGTTAGAAAAAGTTTTAGAGAAATTAAGAAAAGCTAACCTGAAAATTAATAGGGAAAAATCAAAATTTTGCAGAAGTGAATTAAAATATTTGGGTCATATCATTACTCCATTAGGAATTGCTGTAGATTCAGATAAAATCTCGTGTATCCTTGAGTATCCAGCCCCTACAAAAGTCAAGGAAGTACGAGCATTTTTAGGATTGGCTTCTTGGTACCGACGATTCATCCCATTTTTTTCTGAAGTTGTAAAGCCCCTCACTGCACTTCTGAAAAAGAATCAGAAATGGCGTTGGACTAAGGAATGTCAGGAATCTTTTGATGAATTAAAATCGAAATTATCTAGTAGTCCTATATTAACTTGTCCAGATTATACTAAACCCCTAGTGCTACAGACCGACGCTAGTTTTTCAGGACTAGGAGCAGCATTAATTCAGACAGGAGAGGAAGGAGAGGAAAAAGTAATAGCTTATGCTAGTAGAACTTTAACGGTAGGCGAGCAAAAGTGGGCAATAGTCGAGAAAGAATTGTTAGCTATATTATGGGCAGTTCAAAAGTTTCGTCCTTATTTGGAAGGTTATCATTTTAAAGTATATACTGATCACTTTGCTCTGAAATGGTTAAATACATTACAGAATCCGACCGGACGATTAGCTAGGTGGAGTTTATTGCTCCAGGAGTATGATTTTGAAGTAATACATAGGCCTGGTAGATTACAAAAAGTTCCGGATGCTTTATCTAGAATACACGAAGGGAAAGTTCAAGAGAAAACGGTAGAGGAAGAATTTTGCCTCTTGTTGACTGATAACTCTGAAGTAGTGGAATGGGAAAATATACAAGATGCTTGGTATATTAAGCGGAAAGAGCAAGTACAAAGTAAACCTAAATTTTGGCCAGATTGGAAGGTCGTAGATGGGAAGTTGTACCATCTAAGATTAGATCAGTTAGAACAAACTTTAGAGGGAACAGTAAATAGGTGGAAATTAGTTATTCCGCAAGATTTTAGGATTAAAGTATTGCAGGAATGTCATGATGCACCTACTGCAGGGCATATGGGGATAGCTAAAACTTTCTTTAGAATAGCAAACAAGTATTATTGGCCGGGAATGTTTAGAGATGTTGCTAAATATGTTACTGCTTGTGAAATATGTCAGAGACAGAAAGTGTTACAGACGGCTCAAGCAGGACCAATGCATTTTTACCAGAAAGAGAAACCTTGGATGACTGTAGCTACTGATTTGTTGGGACCTTACCCACGTTCAAAAAAGGGAAACAGATATGTGATTGTATTTCAGGACACCTTTACCAAATATGTAGAGTGTAAAGCGTTAAGGAAAGCAACCAGTAGAGCAGTTACGGAAGCATTTTATGAATTGATTATCCTTAAATGGGGAATTCCGGGATATTTGCTGATGGATAATGGACCGCAATACACTAGTAAATTAATGCGAGAGATAGCTAAAGCTTTTAATATAACTCCTTGTTATTTACCTGTATATTCGCCACAAGGAAATCCAGTAGAAAGAGTCAATAGAGTATTGAAAACAATGATTTCTAGTTACATTCAAAAGGATCAGACAGTTTGGGACGTGTATTTGAGAGAATTTAATTTTGCTATAAATACGGCTAAGCATAGTTCCACTGGATGCACTCCTTATATGCTAAATTATGGGAAGGAGCCTGAAATTATCAGTAGGATTGAAAAGGTGGAAAACCAACCGATTTATAAAGAAATTCCAAAACTTTGGGTGGAGAGACTCAATAAATTGAAAACGGTACGTTTAATGGTTAGACATAACTTAGAAACCGCCTATAAGAATTCAAGTCATTATTATAATCTTCGGAGGAGAGAGGTGAGATTTTGTCCAGGAGATCTTGTGTTAAGAAGAAACTTTAAATTAAGTGATGCCTCACAAGCTTATGCAGCAGGCTTAAGTGCAAAGTTCGTCGGCCCCTTTATAATAAAGAAAAAGCTTAGCGAGAATAGTTATGAACTGACGAACCGTTTTGGTAAACAGTTGGGGAAGTGGCACGTTAAAGACTTGAAACCTTTTGTACCTGGGTAAAAGTTCTTTAAGGCTGGTAAAAGAGACACGCACAAAAAAAAAAAAAAAAAAAAAAAAAAAAAAAAAAAAAAAGAATGTGACCTGTGTCAACATTATTTTTTTTATGGTGAGTGCGGGAAGAATGTCACGACGCAAATAGCGACGTGCATAATCAGCGATAGGAGACCATTCCTAAACAAAGGAAGGGTTGGGGGACCGCAACTAATCGATATTGAACATTTTCATGATTATCGATACTGCCCTGAATTTATTTGAATTACAGAAAAGGAGAGGTGCGCATGCGTCGACGGTGAATCGACGAGAGAGACGTGTGGAACCTGAAAGACGGTTAGTAGTACGTGCCTGACCACGAGAGAGAGAAGTTGAAAAGGCAGAAGGGAGAAGACGAGATTGGGATGTGTGACAGCGGTAGAGGCGTTCTGGCATAATGGTGTGTCAGACTTTCATCTAAAGGAAATTCTGGTTGTGAACTTCCTTGACACGGCTATATGGAGATAGTCATTAATCAGAAGAATACACCAAGTCGGCCAGTACGAGACACCGCTACAGCGAACATCAGCTGTGAGAGTGAGTCGTGACTGCTCGCTCTGAATAAGAGCAGATATGGACATCAGGAAGTAATGGAAGACAACTCAGGATCGGAGGATAAGTTGGACATCACTGGTTGAGTATAATCGTCTAGACTTTTTCTTATTGTTTGGGGAGTGAGAAAATTGAGATATTCCTTTTTTTGTAAGGATGGTTTCTAAGTAATGTGTGGCGATTAGACGCCGTATCGTATGATAAAAGAATAGAATAGGAACATAGAAGTGAGAATTCTAGAAGTAAAGTGATGAAATCCAGTAATCCAACTATTTTCTATTTCTGGTCTAAGTTAATTATAAAAGAGCAGTCAAGAGCCTAACCGCTGAATGCCAAAGATAGATCTCTTCACTTTGGGGTTTTATGGGTGATTGTTCCACGAATGAATACATAGCTAGGGGCAGTTGGTGATGCTCATATAAACTTTGTTATTTTTGAGACAGGACGCGAGGGGAGTAAGGAAGAAAGGTAATTAAGGGGCATGCTTAGTACTTCTTACGAGGGCCCCTCCCACTTGGGTTTCTTTCAGGTGACGGGTGACTATCTATAAATAGATTTCATGCTGGCCTGTAGTGTTAAGTTATGTTTTTTATAGAGATTTATCTACAAGCGAAGGTGTATGGAATATGGTAGAGGGGGATAAGAAGTGGAAAGATTGAAGGGCAAAAGAAGGCCTACGAGTGGTAGTGCAGTAGGTGTGTACCATTGGAAAATTTACATGTTAGGGTAGAAGTAGAAGTCACTACAGGGGTTATAGAGAAGCTTACTAATCTGGGCGTGAATTAGTTTCAGTTAGAATTCTAGGGAATTTAGAGACAAAAGAAGATTGGGTGCCCATGCTGAAGAGTAGTAACTTAAGAAGTAGGAAAACTAGAATAACCACCAAGTGAATTAAATCAATGGTATAAGCTGAAGGGAACTCTACTTAAAGAAAGAAAGGGGTTAAAAGATAATAGCTGATGATTGGTCAGGTTAGAAAGAGGAGAATAGGTAATTACGAGTAGTGTACTGATGATAAGTAGTTTATGAACAAGTACTAGAGATTGTAAGGGTGAGGTGAGGGAACGCCGGAAGTATCCCGAATCAAACAAATAAAATCTGGTAGTAGGAAAGGCCTATACTAGTAACATATAAAGAAAAGAAATTTATGAGAGATTGTGAAAGCCATCGATGTTGGAGGCGAACAACGGCCCCACGTGCCTCTAGGAGAGAGTGTCAGGGACCTCTGACATCGATTTACAAAATTTTATTTTTGTTTGCGGCCCATTAATATTTTCCCGGTTGCAGGAGAGGAGTCAGATTGTTTGTAACTCAAGATCTAGACGCCGCTCCTGTATCGGTGGTCTATCGCCACAGTCACTCTGTGGGTATAGGCCTAAACTTCTATTTCTTTCTTCAAGAGACTGTCTTTCCTATCTATCTTTAAATACAATTCTTCATGGACTAAGATGACTAGTAGACTCGTATAGGAGACATAGGTGGGATTATTGAGTGTAATCTGTAGAGTTAAGGACTGGATTATGAATTGAAAACCTTTATTTATTCAAAAAAAAAAGAAGGTATAATATATATATATTGAACTATCCTGAAGTTGCAAATGTAAATGACTACACAAGTCAGTAGTAAATTAGAAGAATAATACAAGACGTTCTAGTAGATACCTGGAAACAAAAAAAAAGAAAGAAGGTTAAAGTAATTAATTAGGGATTTGTTATTGTTGAACAGAGAACGTACTTATATAGTTAAACTGGGTATACTAACCTTGAATAATTAAATACTATCCTACAAATAAAAATGTTGAATGGTTAATGTTGGGTAAATGTAATTTATTGTATGTAAGATTGTTATGGTTGAAAAAAGAAAAAAAAAAAAATATTAAATAAATTATGGTTATTGTTATGCAAAGTAAATTAACGTGAAGTTCAGATTTTTGACCCTTATCCTTGTAATGGTTTGAGAGTCGCTGATTTTTGGGCTAAGTTATATACTTTGGTAGTGAGCACTGAAAAAGGAGAAAAAGAAGAAATAGAGAGAAGCAGAGTAATAAACGAAAGGTAAATCCGAACCCAATTCCCGTCTCCACTGTTAATTTAAAAGCTAGTCGAGAGGCATGTAGATACATAGCCTGTGTATCTATAATTTAATTTGTGACTGGGCTGATACATAACAAAAAGAAAAGAGGAAGCGTATTGATGATGGCGCCCGTTAATATAAATTTTCATCAATATTATCAAGACTGGGTAAATTGTTAAAAGAAAGAGAAAGTAGACTGAGAGTAGGAAATTTGCAATCACCCGGTGACAGAGGTAGTTGTACTGAACGTTGGAATGTGGACTATGCAGGCAGTGTTATGATGACACGACAGGTGCATGAGTGACCTTGTTTTGTAGGAGTTCAGTAAACTTATATACTACGATTGAGAATAATCACATATTAGTCGTCACAGATTTTGGCGAAGAATTTTGGCGAAGATTTAATCCAAGAAGTTAGGGAACTTTATAGCATAAAGTAAGAAAAGCCCATCACACCTTTTGTTACTGAATTGAAACTTGAAAGTTAAGAAAGTATTAAAGACAGAGAAAGATAGAGAGAAAATATAAAGAAAGGAAACAAACGAAAAGAAATAATAAGGACAACTTACTGGGAATGGAAGAAAGGAGAAACAAAGAAACCAACGAAATAAGAAGTAATGAACGTTCACGCTAAGAATATAATATAACAACTTTGTATCATAATTAATATAATTATTTCAGTGACAAAAAGTTAATAGTATTGCTTACAAAATAAAAGTATAGGGATATAGTGGTAGATTCGGTGCCTTAAGTAGAACTATCATTCTCCTTGCCCTTGGTTGAATCCCTCCCGTTGCAGGGAAGTTTACGCGGCCCACGCCACCCGGCCTTCTAGAACAACGATCTGTTGGGAAAGGAATTATCTTTGGATCACATACACATTTTTCTGACCAGACAAGGACATGGAGGGCCTCCCCAGATGAGTGATCAGCCCAATGCCGGGGTCATCTCCGAGGCAACACAACATATAGGAAAACACACCAGTCGCTCAACACGAACTCTGAACAAGGTACGGATGGGATGAAGATGATAATGACGGCCAGATGATACCCGGGGACTACAAGGACCTAAAGTTACCCGACTATCGTCTTACAGTTGAGGAAAGAAAACTGGAAAATCCTCATGTAAGAAACGTCCCGACCAGGAACCGAACCCGACCCCTGCGCCACAGCGGTGGACGAGAAGAACTATTTAATTTTATAAACCTGGTGTGAAGAACCTCTGAAACTCTGTTAAGTATCTCTAAGAATCACTTCGCAGTTCATAACTCTGCGAACAACGATAACAAGCAATTAGAAACATTTAAGTACAATTTCCAAGACGTTGTGAATAGACCATGTGTACATAGCCATGAGGTATGATAAAATTTTCTTCACTTCAAGATCAAACTGATACTAAATTAATGTGGAATCTTCCTTTGTCGTGCTGTAACCGCATTAAGAAACCGTGTTTTACATTAAACATGGTGGCAAACATGTTTTTAACGTGCTGAGATCAAATGTGTGTTTTGCGACACCTGTTGATTTTGGGAAGCCAACAATTCCTTTGGGTGATGACTAATATGACGCCGTAAGTAATAACTTGAAAACGAGCTGAGTTAATCAAATCTCTCGGAGTAAATTATACCTACAGATGCTTTTTAGAACTGTAATAGGAAAAGTTGCAATGCTTTACTTTACGAGTGCTACAATATGGATTAATGTACGAATTATTTTGATTTTCGAATTCTTCCTGCTGCATCTGCAGGCTACTAGAGATAAAATATTAATTTGAACTCCGCCGATAATGAACATGCAGAAAAATGAAGGTGTGGAATATATGTAAATATAACAATTATTTCACATGCAATCAATTAAAAAATCAGAGAGAAGACCAAAGATTCATGGTCATATACCGATACCTAGCATATTAAAACTTATCTTCTGAGCCTTTCGAAGTTGTCATAACTATGAACTTTTTCAGAGTTCATGGAACAACCATGTGATGATCTGTCTTACTCCAACCAGTTGAGTCTCTTCATCGCCATAAGTATTTAGAAATTTCTCTCTCTCAATTGTTGTCGTACATTCCGAATATCTACAGGACCATATAATTGATTATTGATGCTATCAGTTTCATTGCTTAAAGCTGCAAGAAATACAGGCTTTAAATAGATATAATAACTCGATATACGTTAACTTAATGCATCCTTCATTATCAATTTCGTAAAGGTACAATTTGCTTATTCTTTTAGCTTTTTTAAAAAAAAATTTGTTATAATAAATATTCGTTTCAAAATTGTTCACTTCATACACCGCCAGGGTTGCCAAATGGGCAGACCGGTTATTAATGTCTTTTACGTTGGTAAGCCGGTGGCCAGTCGATAAAGCATAAAATCCGTGAAAACAGGTTTTTTTTTAGGGCTGAGAGAATTATTATTATGAAAAATAAAATTTGTGTACCGGTACTGACGGAGACATTCCCTGCCTTGAAGAGTAAAAACTTAACTAGTGTAGAAAAGTGCTGTAAATATTTCCTATACGAAAGTGAATCTACTCAATGTTCTCCACATCTACTTAATGTAGCCCAGTATCCAGTGTTTTTGCTATCCTTCCTTGTAATGCTTTTGTTGAAAGAACATTTAGCATTATGAATAATCTATGGAGCCCTGAAAGAAACAATTTTTTTGTGAATCTTGTGAAAGCATAACTTTGTGTCCAGTCTAATTTGTAATTATCAGGCAAAGATTTATTTTCAGTTTATTACAATTAAAAAAAGTTTTGAAAGGAAAAAGCAACAGAAAAAATTGAAATTTTCCTCAGGAGTAACACATGTAGCTTTGTACTGTAGGCTATGTACTGTCAAAAATTCCCTTTACAGTAAATAAGATCATTTAATAATTTTTTGGTACTGCTAGCTATCACTTTATACATAAAACACTCTTATGTGTATATTCATTGGTGAAACCTCCTTTTTAGAATTTGGTAACCCTATACAACACAGATTACTTTCAAGATACCAATAAACACTACATCTGTAAGATTTACTACTGTATGTTTACCTTATAATAAAATCGTATTTATTTAAGATTTTAGATAGTTTTAGGTAAGTTATGAACTCCGTAATTTAAACGGCAAACACTTCAACCAAAAATTAACACCTTCTGTAGCGGGAATCGGAGAAGAAATTGAAAGGCCTTGAAAGAGAACTGGGAAATACTGATTTTTTAAGTTTACCAATAATTATAACAACAATGAAGACGAAATGGCTTTGGTGTTGATTCATTACGATGTATTACTTGCATAAAATGTAAAAGAAAACCCAGTCATCTTAACACGTTACACAGGCATGACGAGAAATTATCCAAAATTATCCATGTATGCAATATACGATTCAGAAACTATGTTTTGTTTTTAACACATAATATATTATCGTTAAATTTACTATACTTCATAGATGCAATACGGATTGAAATAAGCGAAGTGACGGCTCACAAGCCAATATGAATTGAATGATTAACCATGGTCTGGGGATGAAACTGATCACTAGGGGGCGGATTTCTATGACATGTTATATTTTCCCCCTTTGCATTATTTCAGGTTTCCGAATAATTTAAACCCGATTCCAAGCATTCTGGTGAAAATGGAACGGCTTTTATTGTGCATATTTAGGAAATTTTCAACTATTGTAGAATATTTGGTATGAATATGCATATTTATTTCATTTTTTTTTTTTTTTGCATATTTGTGTGCATATTAAAGACATTTTGAAGTTTCATATCAAATTTTGTAAATTTTGCATTATAATGATACTTTTTGAGAATTTACAGATATTTTAAATAATTAACATTATATTTTAATAAAATGAATTGTAATGAAACTTTTTTAAAAAATACACAATGTGTAAGTGGTAAAGTCATATTTTAAATTTTATTGGTCATATTTTAATGCTTTTAGGTCATAAATGCATGCATATATTCTATTTTTAGGTCATAGAAATCCACCCCTACTGATCACTATTAATGGAATTTTTGAGATAACCAGACCCTTCTTTCAATTTTTATAAAGTGAAGTGAAATATTTTACGTCCCACCCTGGTTTAAATTTCACAATAAATTTAAGGACCTCTGCTGTATTTATATTTATCGCTAATATCATCAAATCACTACGATTACTGAACTCTGCCTAAATGATGGTCCCCCTTTAAAGGCGAATTCTATCACCACATCAGGCGGGAAAAGGCCAGGAAGGAATCTACGCTACCATGCCCGTAGGTACTGGAAACAATATTGTCTGTATTTAATAACAACTTTATGTTTACATTTTTTTTTAAAGTCGTTAAAGCCCATTACAGCTATACTGTTTCTTTGAACTTTTCATTAACAACTATCTTTAACTGGCAAAAGTCGATTTTTTTAAATAAATTACTACATGAGAGATATATAAGTCTTTATTTTAGGTTTCATTTAACTTGGTATATGACGCAATAAAGTAAGTAAGAAGTGAAATGTCTAGACGTCTGAAAATGACAAGGGAAAAATGTAAAAAACTGTATTCATTATTTTCGTTATATTATTATAATCCTGGTAATGTTATAAGCAAGGAAAGGATCTCATTATGAAACTATAATCAATTTATTGTATTTTTCCTTGTTTTTGCTTTTCAGTGGGCTTAAGTGTAGAGTCGAAAATATTATTTTAATTCTCCATATTTTCCCTTATTTTAGAATTTAAACATAGGGTATTGTGAAAATTTTACTTCTAATTTCCAGTTTTTTACACTAAAATAAAATATAGGCCTAGTCCATATTCAGGCTACTGAATTAAACATTATAAAACTCCTTTAAATAGCCTAGAAACTTTTCACATAGTCTAAATTCAAAACAACGAATTTTAAGACTTACAGTGATTCCTTTAAAATTGCAAATTTATGATTAATTATTTACAATAAATCTTATGTATTTAAAAAATTATGGTTAAGACATTACTTCACTCGTTACAACTTGGCTAAATAATTGTATCAGTTACAATACACGACAGGCCTATATAATAATAGGCTATGAATTGTATAATCCCTCACTTTTCAATAGATAATCAAAATTCAACATTTAGCTTATGAAGTGATCTGGCGTTTACAATTTGCGTGAGGTAGAAGTAGAAAAAACATTTAATTGTCATATCATAACCACTTTTTTTACAACGGTAGCAGAATGCCTTTAAAAAGGGAGTGAAAGTCACAACCAGCGCAGTGATAAGGAACTGGCTTTGAAATATAGTAATTATGGAAGCAATATGTTTTTACAAGAAGGTAATTAGACCTAAACTGGAGTCGTTGCCTTCAGATGCAATTGCAAATATTGCATGGATGCATGGTAGAAGTTAGAGTTTGTAAGCATCTCCTTATGAAACCTTAATGTGCTGTCAGGTTAAACCACTTCCGACTACTCTTCAGATAAATATTTAACTAACAGTACTTGGTCCACTCCACTAAAGAATAAACTTTGTTGCTAATAACTTAATAATAGCAGTGAGTGGAACTCCGCTCTCTAATTCATCCATTCTCCGAAACAATCATTATCTTCATTGTGCTTCTCGTTTTAAATAACAATTGAGTTATCTCCTATTACTTTTCCATTTAGATAATTTCCTCCGATATCTCAAGCGGATCGTAACTTCTTAAGTTTTTTATTTATTATAATTTTTTTTTTTAGTTTCTGTTACAATCTTTGCCGCAAATGAACAGTTATGATTTGATTGCAACCTTAACAATCCCAATAGCGATACGAAGAAAAGGAAGAAGAAAGAAAAAACAAGAGAATTTAGAATGATCGTCTTCATATGAAGTGTATAGTTAAGAAAAAAAGAAACTTAATATAATAAAGAATTCCAATTTTTCTTATGTGCAAAAGGGATATCGAAAACTCCTGACATAAAATATGAAAGGAAGAGGTATACAATCCTCCAATAAAATTCTGCTATTCAGTTACTTCTTCTCTGAGCATATCTCATTATTAGATAATGATAATAATAATAATAATAATGAAATGAAGTGTCGAGAAAATTGATTATTACGACGCAATGATAAAATATCAATCTTTAATATTATATCTAACTATAGCATGTTTACTGTTATGTTCTTGAAACCTCCAATTTTATAACACAAGTTAAATTTACACTTAAAAGATTTCAGAGCTGAAAAAATTAACAGAGTTTAATAGAAACAGGTAATTTCACTGACGCACTGACCTCAAGGTACAAGTTCGGGCTCCTTCCCGGTGATTATTACATTAAACTTTGTGTCGGTATATCCCTTGTCCTAACGCTACCAGAGCAGATAACAGGATTGAGTACATGTGTTGAGCATGCAGACTCCAACGGCCATTATTGATGGCTTGCTTGAATGGATGCGCAACTTCTTTATCAAGTAGCTCCTCAGCTGGTGCTAAGAGGCTGAGTACACCCCGTTCCAGATCTCCTTACATAAACAAAATCCGAGGACATACCTGGGATTGAACCTAGACAGGGGATTCGAAGCCAGCAACGCTAACTACTAGACCACGCAGGTGGTCTCCCGACTTACGTTATTAAGAATAGACTAAATTCTCGGAACTGCACACAAGCAGCGGTATTTCACTCGAACTTTCGGCAATACTCCCAGTCGTCATCTTCAGGAGACTTATCGATGAAATGTGTAGGTGCAAAATCGAGAAGTTATTCATAATAGAACTATACAGATTAATCCAGTAAGTAGCAAATTTTCGTCAAAGATTCATACACGTATATCCACATAAACTGTCAGGTTTTATAATTAAAGTGTTTCCTTTAACTTAAAGGCCCTAAGGTTCCTTAAGAGTGAAGTACCCACACTTTTATATACGGTATTTGCCACATGAAAGTGGTAAAGTTGTCAGCTTTATGCACCGACCGCCTTTACCCCTAGAATTGCTTCAGGTACCGTACTTATTTATGTTGAATGCTGAGCCGACAGCACGTTCATAAAGCTATCAGAAGGATTAATCCATTTTACTGAAAACTCCTAGGGCCAGAATCGGGGATCGAATCCTCGACCTTTAAGGTTTGTGCAAGATAAAAGAGAAAAAGCGCCAGTTTAGGTCTTTGTGTAAGGAAGAAGAATAATATTCTCCGGATTTTTTTAAAAATTCTGTTGTATTATTATAGTCGGTAGTCTACTGACAATACAATAAAATATTATTGCAAATAACACAAGTACAGTACTGATGATGTCACATAAGCTTTGCACACATAACTTAATATGTCCTTCATAGTCAGGCTATAGCCTATTAGGAGTAGAGGTAATGTGAGATGCAAATGTTTGTATCTCTTCTTCCATGCTGCATTTCACAGAAAATTACTCACGTTAACATATTAAGTTTATTGCTCATTAATGAGGGTGAGATGGAGCCTTACATGTCATCAGAAAATAATCAAGAAATGTTCGGATATCCTTCGTCAGTACATATTTTATTACAATTTTCGTTATAATGAATTGATTATTCTTAACCTATGACACATATCAATAAAAATATTTTAAAATAAAACCGTAATTGATTCATAAACTAAGCAATGATATTATATTTCCTTACTTTTCTGCCTTCGTGGGTAGGCTATATTGCAAGCTGCCTTATATTTCAGATGGAATATAATATATTAGAATGTAATTAACTCTTAGATGTCGGCCGCGGTGGTCTAGAGGTAGCGTGCCCGCCTCTAGATACGTAAAAATCCTGGGAAGGACTTTAAGCTGGGGGGCCCGTGTCACAGATTTACGGCACGTAAAGAGCTCCAAGCCTAAATTAGAGCCTCTGGACAAAATTTCTCGGTCCTTTCACGTCCAAGTAATACCTTAGTTTCCAGAGGGGTTGAGATGCTTACCACCTGTCCTTCTGCCCTCTCTCGGAAAATAAGCGTAACAAAATTCACTTAGGTAGTTCAGAAACCTCCACTTGGAGGCCCTTCGCCCCCAAAAAAGGGGAAACAGGATTCCAGACAGACAGACAGAACTTTAGATAGAGCAACGGAAGAAATTATTTGAAATTTACACCGTTATGATAATTTCATACTATCTTATATTAAAGGGAAGAGTAACTCATTTATATCTTCTCAAGATGATCATGAATTTCAGACTATCCGGCATTATAACAATATGGATGTAAGGCAAACCTGCGGAATTTTAATCCGTCAAAAGTTGTGCTATTTACAGAATATCTAGAAACAAGGTCAAGAGCAATGCATAAGAACAGTAAATGTGGCAGTTTTGTAGCTTCTGAAACTGGATTAACATGTCAACATTCTTTCTACATTATTAAGGAAAGTGTTATACATGGATTTTATAAACTATTTGCTGTTTCCACATGAACCTGTAAAAACCGGTCCTTCACAAAAGAAAAAGGAGTAAGCATTCAAAGTCAAGGTTTATTGTAAAATGCGCAAATAATGGTACATGTATTACATACAGTTACAACAGCAGCCTTAAGGAGCATGGTAGCCTACCTTATAAAATGTATTAAAAGCGTATCCAATGATTGCTTTCTCAGTCATTAAAGCCATTTTATAATTTGTTGGATTATTCAGTACGATCCTGTTAATGGTTATCACTTATCATTGACTTAGGAATAAGTGAAAATTTCATTTTAAAAAATTAATGGAATAAAATCAGCATCTACTTCCAGTGATGTAACTGGAAAACAAACTAACCTACTGGATACTAACTCCTTAGATCTAATATCGTCACGAACAGGCCAAATTATATTACTAATGTACTGTTATCCTTTTTCCATTCCCAAAGAGGTCGTTGAGATTTTTCAATTTAACTCCTTCTGGTATCACTATGGTCCTGTGATCGACTCACCATCCAACAGAAATGAGTTCCAGGATAAATCCAGGAAGTAAAGGCAAACATGTAGGCTAAGTAAGGCTGACAACCTGACAAATCTTATGCATCAAATGTCTAAAATTCTGGAATCCTTAACCTGCTGGAACCCTAAGGGCCTTGACGGCCTGTAAAGGGATCACTTTACTTTTACTGTTTTCGAGTGGACTTCATTTTTCTCTGAGTACTAAAATCAATATTCCATTTGATCTTCATTAAAACTACTTTGCGAGAAGGGAAAAATCCCAATTATTCTGTCAACTGCAATATATATAATTATGATCTCTCCAACATGAGTTCACATCAGTATTCTCAATCCGGGATGTTACATCAGAATTCAGCAGAGGTTTACAATGTCAAATCTTATTTAAAATGAATGTGATATATTCCCTCATCCCTTTTCTGGGAACAGTTTATAATAAGGTGTACATTTTTTAAGCACAGCGTTATACCACTCACCGTACAAAATGTGGAAGCTGAATGCTTACTTTAAATGCTAACCTTAGATTTCTTATTTTTATGTTTTTATGAACACATATCTAAAGTTAAAAAAATCTTATTGCCCAAGACATTTTATGGAAGGCCTAGATCGTAAAACCATTTACGGTAGGCTATAAGTTCGTTGCAGTTTTTAAAATTTGGTTTATTCAAACCGAGTTATTAGATTTTAATATAGTTTAATTACATTTTAATCAATGAAGAATGTAGAACGTGAATTTAAAAATGTATTTACTATGTTCTCCAAAACACTCTGTGAATATCTTCAGATAGTACCAAGGATTAAGTGCAGAAAATGGCAATACAACAGGGTAAAAATTGTTGTGCAATTAGCAATTTGAATAAGATGAAGAATTTTTTTTTTAAGTTTTGGAAATAATGAGTTAACTATCAAAGCACATGCAACTACACTTGCATTGTTTAAAAAATCTTCGACACAGACTTTTAAAAATTCTCATTGTAAACTACGATATAAACTACGAAACATGGACCTCATGAGATTCACAATCCAGAATGTTTTTTTTTAACACTTCTAAGATTACATAAATATGCATCCCACGAAAGGCAAAAGTCAGGAGATTCATAATCTGATGTATTCTTTTATTTGTTTTGAAAATACTCTAAACATTATGACAAATAAACAGGCATAACAGGAAGTTCATAATCTGAATTTTATTTATTTATTTTGGAAATAATTCTAAACGGTAAGGTATAAAAAGGTATACCCCATGAAGGACGGATGTCAAGAAGTTCCTAATCTGGAATAATTTCTATTATTTTGGAAATTCTTCTTAACAATATGGAATAAATACACATATCCCATGAAAAAACTGATGTCAAAAGGCTCATAAACTGGGACACTTTTGATTTATTTGGAGGTACCTTCACGTAAGTCTATGGCCCTGGGGTCGACTCAGCCTCAAAAAGAACTGAGTACCAGGAGCAATCCTGGGGGTGAAGGCGGCCGGTGCGTAAGGCTGACAACCTTACCACCTTCATGTGCCGAATGTCCAAAATCTGGGAGCCTCAACCTCCTGGAACCCTCTGGGCCTCCATGGCCTGTATAGGGATCACTTTACCTTTTTACCTTCACGTAAGTAGTTTTAACAATTATTTTTAAACTGTTATAATATTTTTTTTTTAGGTTTTTGCCATTTATCCCATTTTACACTACACTTTCCATTCAAAATGAACACATACCGGTACATCAGTTGTGGGTAATGTAAGTGTGCACTAAAAGTAATTTAAGACTCTGACGTACAGAACTCTTTCTTTCCAACAACAAGACCCCATAGTAAGAAAACATCCTCCTAAGTTCCCTTTCTACGCGTCTTTCTCGTATAAAGACTTTTTCATTTATCTTAAAGAATGTTTCGACAAGCGATATGTATCTAAAGAAACATGTTATTATCACCTTAATGTCACGTTATTAGGCACAACACAATGAAAAGAAATATTCGTCATACTTAGTGCTATTCCCTTCACCTTGAACTTAATCTCATAGTTTTTAAATAATGGACTCCTGTATTATGGAACAAAAACTTATGAACAGGCCGCGGTTTGATTTGGTTGGTACACTAGATAACCGGAGAAACAAATTCCTTACTTCAAATTTTTTGTTTCAAAATATATACGCTTATTACATGTGATGTAACAGTATATTAATTACATACATAAAAATACTGCCGTTCATTCAATTACTGTTGTTTTTCCAACTATCCGTTAATATCGTACGCGGAGCGATCTTCAAGCCATGAAAAAAGCAATTCAAACTTCTTAGTAAACAACTTGTATTTAAAGTAAAACGAAATCTGTTCAAGTTGATTTTAATACTGGAATAGATTGAGTTCATTTCGTGTATTTTAATGTGCATTGCTTGAGGTTAAAAGGTCAAAGCAAAGTCCTGTTCAATGTGTGTCTTTGTTGCCTGCCGACTATCGCAAAAGTCTAGAGCGACTAACAGCTGGTCCCCGAAATAGAGAGTTTTCAATTATTAGATATAAAAAATTCAAAACCTAGACATTTAATTAAGGTCGAACAAAACATTTGTAAGCAACTTGCCTATAATGGTAAGTAAGACGCGCGTATGAATATAATGAAACCCGCTACGCTCATTTCATAAACCCACTCGCCTCGTAATGAATGTCAATATAGGCTCGTTGCATAACATACTATTGGTGCATTCAATTTCTGATAATTAAAACTTACGGCTTTTTCTTTACTTCGCTTAAAACAATAACTCTTGTACTCCAAATAGTGAAAAATTTGTAAGTACCCTATATCCTTTCTTCGATCAAGGAACCCTTGAAATTGCATTTGTAATTTAACAACATTATTCTAAAATCGTGTGGTATCGAAGCAGTTGCTTGAGGCACTGTGCAATAAATTGGAAGGTCGAGGAATCGATTCGTTACGAGGTTATTGGAAATTTTCAATTTGTCTAATTCTTCTGTTGGCACTATATTTCTGGAGTCGATTCACCTTCAAACATAAATCAAGCACCAGGAGCAATCCAGGGTTAAAAAGAGGTCAGTGCGTAATACGATGGCTATAACATGAGACACTTATCTAAAGAAAATCTGGTTCCTACACCTCTAGGATCCTAAGGGACCTCGAACACCTTCCAAACAGCACTTCACTGCAAGTTTGTTTCGCGCGTTTATTTTAAATTTCAGACGCATGTTTCAAATATGATAAAAAGATAAGTAAAGGAGATTGCATACAAAAGGAGACAGTACTGAACTAATGAACTGTGTTAGTAGTGGAGCTTAATGTAGAATACGAAAACGATTACTAGAGGTTCGATTTAAAAAAAAATGTTAGCCTATATTCTTAATAGCACGAAGTCTAGGAAATAAAATCTCTTACAGAGTTAGTGTTCTTGTCTCATAAGAAAAGCAGAGATTCCTGTGTAATTAAAAAATATTATTCTTTACCTTTTATCAGTGAAAAAACGTAAATATCCATTGTAGGCCATATGAAGATTAGTTTAGTGAATTTTCATTTTACGTAAGTTATATGCCTAATTAAATATTTAAAGGTATTTTAAATACTTTTGTGACATTACTTCAAATTACATATATAATCATGTTCATATTTATACGAATAAACAGCTTAGTTAAAATTTAAAAATGAAGTTCTGCCTTTTCTTGCTTACTTTTCTAGGGGGTCTAAGCTATAATTAGATTATGACCGTAACAAGTAAAGAAATCTCTTACTGAATTGTCAAATATGTTATCTTGTTTGCCTTTTTAGACTAATATTTACGAACGATTAAAAGATGATGGAGGTTTTGAAAAGAACCCCGCACTGAGTGACGAATTCTAAATGGAGAACTCTTGATCCTTCCTAGGCACTTCCTGAGAAAAGATTCCTACGAAAATTTGTTCTCGGTACATCATTTGAAGTTAAAATATCAATTTTCGCCTGTAAAACATTCCGACAGATCTCACAGAACTTAGAAAAATATGCTATTGTTAAATGTGTTGGAAAATCTAGTGCATGAATGTCTTTTATAAATAATAATAATAAATAATAAATAAGCGATAGGCCTATTATAAGAAGTGATATTACATATTTTTATGATCTTAAATATTGTTCAATATATTCCGTAATTTCTCACTACCGGTACTTATTTCTGTAGACCTACATATTTTAAAAATTACTACATAAAATCCTACCTGTACTCACGACTTCTAGAAGGGCAAAAAACTATTGGGTCGTTTTCGGTTTACGTGACATTAATAATCAGGGCTAGAATTTCTATGTAAATACTCATTTGTTTTTACATTAGTTAAACTTAAAATTCCATATATATATATATATACGAATTGGGACATTGGAATGGTTTAAGACACTTTGAATTTTCAAATTCGTCTTCAAAGTATAGTACAGATTTTTACATAAAAACTCTCATATCTTTATATAATTGAACGTTGCAATTTAAATATGTTTCATATTTTATGATTTCAAAGATATTCGTGACAGAAAATTGTTTAAATTTTATTTCACTACCACCTGTATTCCGAAATTGAATTCTCGAATTTAATTAAATTTTCACACAGGTGTTCTATACATAATTTTGCACCATAAAAAAATAAAAAATAAACATTAGTCCATATTTTACTCCATATTTTGATAATATTTAACCCATACGTATGTACATATTTAGCCATTTTTATTACTGTAAATCTTAGCACCGATATGAATGTTACTAATTAAAGTATAAAAGAAAATAAATGAAGTGGTTTAAAAACTCACCATGAATGTAGGTATCGTCGAGAATCTTGATTTTGGTCTTGAATAGCCTGGCGATGAGAACACAGAGGCACATGCGCAGAAAGTAGTGCAGTTCTAGGAACAGGTAAAGGGCTACGAGGGCGATCAAGATGCCCCCAACTATGTAACACACGAGCATCATGATGCCGAAGTCTTGCAACAGTTCACTCTCAGTTAACTCTGCTAAGCGTATAATTTCATCTTGAAAATGTCACTGTCCTTGGAGAAAAGAGTATATTCCAAATAATACCGCTTGCCAGAAAGGAAATCCCGTCGCGTAATTTCAACACCACTGTATAGCTACTTGATTATTAAACACGTGGGACAACTATAATGGAATCGTGAACATTCGCTTATAGCAAATTCTTATTTTGAGCTTCCATCATCCAAGTCTCTGTTTTCAAGGACACCGAGCTTACTTAAAATTCTGTTACTGTAATCTATAAAATTAATTAACAATGATTTATTCACGTATTTTGAATTCTCGCATGATTTGGTAGCGCTGTTTTATGGTTTTATATATATATATATATATATTTATGGTAACTACTTATATCACACAAGGGTATTCATGTCGCATTTCTTCAAGGATTTATATTAGTTTTCAGCAAGTCCTTCTGTAATAATTCATCTTGGACAACGTTATAAATCATCAGCAAGACGTTCTGCGTTGTCTGTTGTTAAGTGTGCACATAAGATGTTTCTGTGAAGATGAATCTGAAAAAAAAGGAGACAAATTATTAAAATGTTGCGATAAGAGGAGTCAAAATGTAATGTAGCGTTTTTCTATAACAGAAGTGCCGCCTACACTCATTTAAAATGAATCTGGCCGTTGGGTTGGCGTTAGCGTTTTAGACACGTTTCTTCACTAGGTTTTTATATTTTGTAAATACCTTTCAGCCTATCATTATGAAGTGAGAAAAATACGCCATATGAGATCAAAGCTGGCATTCTCAAAGGAACATGGAAGTATACGATTGGTTACTTTCATGTTTAGAGGAAGCATAGTGCAAAACATGTCGAAAAATTAAGGCAATGATAACAATAATCCACTGATTAATTTTCTATATACAGCCCAAAATGGAAATGTAAAATATTTAAATATGTAAATAAGGTTTAAGGTATGTCACTTGTAGTATGTTTAAAATATAAGAAATCTAAATAATTATAAGATTATATTTCAAGTTATTCCATTTCAAGTGCAAGTTAGTAAGCTGAATATGTATTAAATATTCGAATGCGCTTTTGTAGTGACTACAACTCATGGGTGTAACATATTATGTTACACGATAAAGTTCTATTATCAGTTTTTGTAATTTGTCGTTAGCCAATATTTTAAAACTCCTATTTAGTAAACAACAAAATATTTTTTCAAGTAATTTTTATCTGGCTCCGGCGTCAAAGATCAGTATTAAAAAAAGATTTGTGGAGAACAAGTTTCCCCTTACCATTGATGTACACAGTTTCATATTTGCCTTCATTTCTATTTCTTTATTAGTTTTTAGAATATTATTAAAAATAAATTACTGGGTAAATTGGTTCGATAATAAACCCACGGTATTATTCACGTGTAAAAGCCGAGGGCAGCATTCAAAAACTAGAGGCAATATCAAAATATTTATTAAATAAATAAAATAATAAAATATTACTTGAAATATACAGGCTCCTATTATGGTTTGAAATAAAAGTTAAACTACAATTGTGCTGAGTCAATCTTTAAACTTTGCACAGAATCCATAAACTTTTCGGATAGTCCACAATTGGTCAGGAAAATTTAAAATATGTGTGAACCGGAAGTTCAGTAATATGAAGATCGGTGATCATTTTGGATTTCAGCTTATTTACTGTATAGGCTAATAGTTCTTACTGTTGTTGCAACATATCCGAACCAAAATCGTAATATTATTGAGCTATGAAAATGACAAATCATTCTCGCCACGTTGCATCAAGTTCAGGTATTATGTACACACAGACATCTTTGAGACATGCATACGCAATACCTTTTACCAGTATCAGATGGAGCTGAATCAGCTGTTCACATGCGTCATTCTATAACGATGAATCTGCAATATATTAACCTAGCAGTAAATTTCACCAATAGAATCACGAGTCATTATAACAAACAAGTGAAATAATTGTATTTATTTAGGTGATTTAATTTCGCTTTTGAACTCACGTTTCTTGTCATGAGGACATATTACAGTCCAATTGAGGGGGTCAGCGCAACAGTGGTATAACCCCTCCGACATGGAAAATTAGTTAGTGATGCTGTTTGCATGGCTTGGAGGTAAACTTTATTCTTATATAGAGGTTGGACAAATTAAGTTTGTTGTAAGTAGTTTTGAAGTCAATAATCTGTTCCCTGAAACAAAATTCCTCTTGTGTAAGGGCAACCAAAAATCTTGAAACCAATTTAAATAAATCCAAAATAACTAGAGACTATTAACGGTCTTCAGAAATATGTACCGTTCATTTATAATTAATTTCATGATTATCTGATTTCTGTAAATGAGGTAAGAGTTGAAGAAACTGTGGAGAATGGTAGTGAGCTTTTTCATTTATTTCATCGTGTGTAGAAATGAATAATCATTGGAATTTATAAATAAAATTAATACAACTCCTTTCCTCTTAAAATAATGTTTTAATGCATGTAAAAATCCAATATTTATTGAAATAATTTTTTCCTCCTCTGTCAAGTTGAAATAAATGTCAGTGCAACAGTGGTCTAACCAAGAAAACAGTGTTGCAGCGTCTCACAAAATTGATAATATCTCTGAACACTCTGAACAGTAGACTATGTAACATTGCAGTTAAGTTGACCAAGCACCATAGAACACTCCACTACCAATAAAACTGCATTTTTCAAATTCTACGAAAAACTACAATTTAGAACTTGAACTTGCTTTTTTCTCTAAACTATAAAAAGGTGGGATAGACCACTGTTGCGCTGACCCCCTCAATTATTCAATTACAATTCAAACACAACTTACAATTTCCACATTGTTATTATTATTTTTTCAGCAAGACACCACCGAATGAGCACATGCTCGTGGTCGGGGCCAATCCAGAAGTGGACTAAATACAGTACACGAAACAAAAATACAATCAATTACACCCATCCAAAGCAATAACAGGAAACACATTTTAAAAATAAGAAACATAAAAATAAATATGTATTTAATAAATTTAATTTTTTATTAAATTGATAACTGTTCAGATTATTTATTTCAGGGTTATTTTTAACAACGGAATTGAATAATCTGATATTTAAACTAGAGTTGTGGTTTAGACTGGCAGATGTGAAAACATTTAGATTAAATTTAAGAATCTGTTTTGTTTCGTTTTGTATCGTATGCCTGGGATCTAAAGCTTGAATGTTTATGAATATAATGTTCAGCTTTACATTATAGGAATTAATGCACATTTAGAGCTTAAGTAAAAAGTAATTATTTATACAATTATTCTTATCTAACTTTTATGTTAACTGACCCCATAGGCGTAAACATATATATATATATTTTTTCGTATCGTGGAGCCTCGATGAATAAAATAAAATGAAACATCTTCTTAACTTGAATCTTTATTTTTCTTTGCCCTGGCTTTTCGGTGTTTATTGCACTGTCTTCAAGGTACCCTGTTCCATTGATTAGTTGTGACTTAAAATTACTTTAAATAGTTTGTAATAATTCATTTTAATTAAAATGCACTAAACATTTAAAAAATATTTAAAAACCACTACACCTATTCTCTGCTTCGTTCTTCTATTTCACCTGTTCATCCAATGAAGAAGCAGTTACTTGTAGGAACATAAAATGGCGGAGATCAATCAGCAAGGAAGAACGAAGTAGAGAACTGTTCGGAATTCTTCTAGTGTTTTTTTAATGCCCTTTATGATTTTTAGTGAGTTTTTAATTATAATAAGTTCGAAAAAATATTTTACTAATTTTAAGTGACGACTAGTCAATATACTAGTCAATATAGTCAATAACTTTTTGCAAAAGAAATTATTGTGCGTTACTTTTCGATCCACTCTCGTAGCAACAGAATAAGATGCTCTGAATATGGTGCAATAACACTAAAAGATCAAGGAAAACAGAGTCTTAGGCTAAGAAAATTTACACTTTAATTATTATTATATCCATAGGCATAACCAGATGATTTCGTAAGCTTTGCCCAAGTCGTCGAAGGTGTTGAAATCTGGCTAATTTCAAGCTACGCCACAGCTAATTCAGCTCTACAAATGAAATAGGGAAACCCCATATCTCGTACAAAGATACGGTATGTAAGTACTTTTTGTCTATACATTTTAGATAATGAAACATCGAAATTCTCTTATGTACTGTAGAGCGTAATTTCTTGCTTGGCTTGGTGTTAATCACGAGGAAAAATACTAATCAATAAAGATATCAGAAAACTTCTGTTTGTAAAAATATAAATTCACAGCGGTTTCTCATTGAATTTGTAGTTTGGACGAATTCGCATTGCTCTACGAAAAATATTTGACTTTTTATAGTTATTAAAAACAGTTTCTAGGTATATTCTATAAGAGGGAATTGTTCGTAAATGTGTAACATGCACATTCATTTTTATATGTTAATGAGCATTTTAGGGAACATAATTTGAGAAGACGAATACGGGGTTTCCTGTGGATGCTGCAGAGTACTTTCGCTTTTTACAGGAACGGGTTCTGAAGGTCGTCGCGTCTGAACCACCTTCAGCCACAATCAATAAAGTGGAGAATTCACTTCGTTTCCTGCTCTTGAGATCCAACTTCTAACTTTATTTTAACTTCGTGTCAGCTGTCAGTTATAATTTCTCTCAAAACAGTTGCATTTTTTCTTCTATTTTCGCTCAAAGCTTACATTCTAAAGACATTGTATTTGTATGTATTATTAATAATAATAATAATAATAATAATTCGTTTATTTATCCTACCAGAGCTAAGGCCATTTGGCCTTCTCTTCCGCTTTGCCAGTCAAAAAATTACGCTTAATAGTACAATTACTTAATAGTACAATCAAATAGAAGACGGTTGAAACTAAAACTAAATTAATTACAATCAAGTTACAAGATAATATTAAATACAAAATTGAATACAAAATTAGATTGATAATTTTCTAAATTACACCCTTAGAAAATTTTTGGGCTTAAGGAAAAAAAAAATTAAATAGCATTATCCTGAATTAATTTTCTGATTTTTCTACTGAATTGTCCCAACGTTTGACAGCCTCTGACATTAAGTGGGATGGAATTCCAGATGCGGGAAACTGAAACGGTGAAAGATGAAGAATTCGATGATGATCGGTGTAAAGGGGTAGAAAGTACATGACTATATTCTGAACGTGTATTTAGGTTGTGTTGAGAGGACAGGTGTGAGAAGCGACATGATAGGTATGGTGGTGAAGATGTGTGTAGAATTTTGGAAAGGACCTGAAGACAGTGAAATTTTCTGCGATCGTTCAATCGAAACCATGACAACATTTCAACATTTTTAAAAATGATTTAATATGACATACTGAAACTTCTTAAATATTCAATTTATCAAACTTTGACAGAGAATAAAAACTGCCTTATACCGCATTACTTTCTCTAACCATACCACAGGTACAGTACTACAGGCACAGAAGGTACTGTGTTTGACCCTGAAATTCGAAGTCGAGCTTTCAGCATTAATACAAGTTTCAAGCTTCCCTGAATCCAAAAATGCAAATTTCACAAGCATGTCTGTGTGATGTGTCTGTCTGTCTATTAACAGCACAGCTCGAGAAAGAGATTGTATCAAACAAAATTTTATATTTGGATTAGACCCTATAGGGATGTGACACGAAAATGGGTGACGACCTTCTCACTTTTACTACCACTTAACATTGAGATTTTTATGTTGTTATTTTCTCGATAACAGCTTTGGCGATTTGTGTGAACATTATACACGAGGTTTTAATACTATAGGTTACATTTTCTTTCAAACATCTTCGTATAAATTCTGTGGATGGAATTTATAAGTCAATCATCCCGTTTTAAAACTCAGCTTTTTAAATTTTACGTGGAGAATACGTCTTTGCATTAGGATAGTATAACTGAATGTAACTCTTATTCTAAATCAGAAATTGAAGTAGAAAGTCGAAACATAACTTGTGTTATTATCAATATTCAACTTTGATTCACTAGTTGTTAGGCGCAAAGTTAATGGTTTAAGATTTTTGTATAATTTAATCCAAGCTGGTGAACTGTGTAAATTAACATAAAAATTATGTACGATGTATGCTCCTCCTATATAATTTAGACATAATAGAACATTCTATTATAAATTATGCACATACCAAATATAATAATAATAATAATAATTATTAAAAAATTGTAAAAAAAATTGTCTGTAGCTTCTCTAAATAAATGAAATGAAATGAAATGAAATTATTATTATTATTATATTCTCCCGTTTATCATTTGGTACAATAATTGATGTAGCGAATTTGATTTAGATCTGTTTCAAACCAGACCAGTCTTTCATATGAATATTTGCATGCAGTCATAAATTCATTAAGCAATGCAGTCATAAATTCATAATGGAATGCAATTATTGATATTTTATTTGTTAATTTTACTTCGTTTTGAATTATTGTAAGTCGTTCTAGAGTATACAGTTTCACTGATTTGTTTTTAGTGTTATTTTTTCGGTTGTTCTCAATGTTGATCCTGATTTGATTGTCAAGAGAGTCTACTTCGTAATTCTTTAGTTTAGTAAAGTAAAGTAAAGTAAAGTGTTCCCTATCACAGGCCATGGAGGCCCACAGGGTTTCAGGAGGTTGAGGATCCCAGATTTTTAGACATTCGACACATGAAAGTGGTAAGGTTGTCAGCCTTACGCACCGGCCGCCTTTACCCCCAGGATTGTTCCTGGTACTCATTTATGTTAGAGGCTGAGTCGACCCCAGGGCCATGGTGCCACCAGAAGGATTAGGCCAATCTTTAGTTTAGTAGCAGAGTAAACTAAACTTAATTATGCTAAGTTAAAATATCCTATAGATGTGTATGGAAGCACTTGATACAAGCAATATTCCTTTCTTCTCTGTTAACTGATACATTTCTATTTCATTTTTTGTGAGTTTAGTATCGAGGTTGATCTCGTTTCAAATAGACCACGATCAAATGAACTGTCCGGCCTCGAACATTACTCAAGGAGATCAACAAGAAGTAGCCATGACTTTTCTTCTCCAATGAAGAAACAACAACAATATCTACCGCATTCCTACTGTTGTTTCCTCTATGTAATTCCTCGATCTGATGCACGTACAGGGTGTTCTTGAGGTTGATATTGATACTAGAAACCACGTGTAAACAACCGAAATCGAAGGACCCATGCATCTTAAGACCATCACAGCATCCTCTAAATAAATCTATTCAAACCTTATTACTGACGAAAGATACGGAATTTTCTCCGTTTTCTTTCTTCATAAGCAGCGGGTAACTTATAACAATCTTGCATATTTTACCTTTTGCATTTAATGTATAGTATACGGTTTTCCTCTGCACAGCGCTATACCTAGGTATACGTTGATTCTGTCAGTGAGTCATTCATTCATTAAGTCAGGACAAAGCCTCTTATATATATATATATAGAGTAGAGATAATTATATATATTGTATTGTAAAATTTAAACCGCTTAAGGCTGTTTTTTTTCCAAAATGCTCAGGAAAGACCAATCATTGTTCCCTTGAAAAAGAAAGAAGAAAAAATGCAATTTATTGAATATTACGTAACATAAGCAATTTTGTAGTCGAGAAATATCCCAACTAATTATACAAATCATACCATGACATTGCATATAGGAGCAAAGGATAACACTTATTTCAGTGGGTGTGAAATTGTTAATGACACAGATCCGTTTAGACCAATAGTATTTGCATCAGTAATAGGTACCAGCAGTCAATTGCAATCTCATTACAGCATTTATGGGGCTTGAAATAATTGCAAATCACTAGCCTACAACAGAGTTGACCTAGAAATTTATACAACTCACGCCGTCGCAATGGCTCATGCTTAGCGCGTGTGCCTGGCATGCAAGCGGTCCCTGGTTCAAATGCTGGGGCGACCGAATCATACGTCGTGTAGATGGGTTTTCTCGGGGTCCTCTCTTTCCCTCTTTCTTTCCACTAACACTCTCCATTTCATATTTCACTTTACCCCTCATCATCATCCCATCTCCTTTCCCGGTTACCGGTATTCCCCCCGAAGCGCTTCTCCCGTCCAACCCCATGGCTTGTGGTCATGAAGTTACTGGATGGTGTTCCGTCAACCCGAGGGCTCTGTGTGTTTTTTTTTCCATGCCAAGTGGTACCGAAGCAGTGGCATATGTGGAATGCTAAAAAGCTAGTTGCTGGAATTATATGAGTTCCGTGGGGACTCGCTGTGGGGGCGGTGGGGTCTGTTGATGGGGGTCATTGGGTATGAACATCGTTCCATTCCCGGGAGTAAGCACAGTGGACCACAATGGCCGAAGTTCTTATGGTCGTTCACAACCTGCATTCCTCTATTCAGGGACCAATCCTATCCTACGTATATCATTTGGAACTTAATTAAATTATATATAGCCACGGTAGCCAAACCCTCGCTCGCGAGCTGCATGTGGCTCTTCCAACATTCTTCTGTGGCTCTTAAAAAATTCTGAGGCTAAACTGAAAATTGTTTAATTTTTTTGGTCTGGCGATTTATTTATACTTTTCCCTCAAAAAGCGCTTTAAATCGAGTTGGTAGTGAGGACGCGGGAGTGTACTGCATCTGTGAAAGGTGTGGTATGCTTGGGCGCGAGCTCCCATTCATCATCACAAATCCAGAAAATTTCCGGATTCGATACCTACTGTAGTTAATGTTAGTTTATCGTTAAGTTATCAATATTTTCGTTTTTCTTCTTAAATTGTTAAACTATTTCTCTCTCTTTCTTTATATATACGTATACATATTCTATAGATTAAGTTATAAATAATTCATATAACCTAGGTAACTATAAATAAATGAGTTGCAAATTGCATAGTGCATATAGAGGCCTCTGATAGGAATCCAGGACAGGGGTCAGCAAGTATTAAAGTATTAAATAAATTAAATAAATAATGAAATAAATTACAAAAATACAACAAAATTTGCTTATAAAGTGGCTGAATTACCCAAATGAATTAATCTATTCAGATTCAATGTATTTAACATTTACCAAGTTTATACTCTTTACTAAAATTCTACCATAAAAATAAGACAAAATTCCTAGTTGTTTGCACAAGACGAAATAAAACTAGTGCTTTAGTAGAACCCAAATGTTTAATTTCTGCTGGTCTGTCACCTAGCTCTAGTTTCGGTACTTGTCTGTATAAATCTAAAATTTAAAAAATATATATAAAATGTAATTGCCAACCTTTTTAAAATGTTGTCTTTCTGGTACATCTATCATGGTAACTATTTTTCATTGTTATAATTATTACTTATGCCTAAATCATTTGGGCCATACCATTGCTCTCAGCTTTTGTCTTCCTATCCTAGTACTTATTTACCATATTTTGTCTACTTCTTACTTTTAAGATAATTTTAGGTTAACACTACACTTCTACTGCCAAGACATAGGCCTTGAAACTACCCTGAGCTTGCGCTCCATCTCTTTCGGAGTTTTATGACCAACATGTGTAATATTTAAGCACTTATGTAATTTTAAAATAAAGTAAAATAAAATAAAATTGATGCCAAATTTGAAAAAAACGAACGTGTTTGATCGTGACTGTGTTACAAACAAATTTCCAGACAAACGGTCGAGTGAAAACAAGACGATACGATATTATAAAAAACGCGACCTTAGCGCACTGTAGCGCAGTGCCGCACCCAACTAATCCACGGCGTACTCCCTCAATTACCAATTAGCATTTGGTAGATTAGCATTTTAGATGGTGTATCTGATCTGGCCAATCACAGAACGTCAATGAATTTCTCCCTTTAACGCACGAAGCCTATGAAGGCAGTGGCGTAACTAGACCATTTGGGGCCCGGGGCGGATTTATTTTTGAGGCCCCTCCCCCCCCCCCAGCAAAAGCTACCAACACGACTATTTTTATCATCTTTTATGACTAGCCTTTTTGTCTTTCATATCGTCTCCATGGGCTAATCTAAACGAAAAAATTATAGAATATGGAAGGGAACTCATGTAGTTTATTTATTAAATACAAACATACATTAGTCCAATAATATTAAGTTAACTGATTAGTAAAATACAAATATGTGCATAATTAAAAAGTAATGAAATGGGGAAAAAAGGTTATGTTTAAATATAACATAAATTAGGATATGTTCTATTTTTCATCAGTTAAATTATGCATTTCAGCGCAGTATCCAACTACGCATCTCCTAGTAACCTCTCGCGTCCGGATACCAAAACATTGGTAACTGGAGTACATTTTTTTGTCATTGGTAACACGTTAAATATGCTATATTTTTATTTAATAAAAAAATTCCGATGAGTAAAAAAAAGAGGTGGAACATTAATTTTTATATTAGGGTGGGCATCACTGGAGGCCCCCATAGTAAGTGGGACCCGGGGCGGACCGCCCCCACCGCCCCGCCCTAGGAACGCTACTGTATGAAGGATCCTGAAATTATATATATAATCCAACATTGTATTTTAAAATTTAATATTTTCTTCAAATTCTGATATATGCACAGGTAGGGAAAAAAACCGACCGACTAAAATATCTAAGTTGCCGATATGAGCCACTCCGCATGCCTAGAGGCATTCAGAGGATAGCAGGGAATGTACTGAAATTTGTTCTAATGTCGACTGTTGACTTAACCCATTTTGAAACCCAGAATATTGTTTCTAATTGTATTGTTTTATAACTGAATACATTAATTATTAATATTATTATCTGTTCCCGCTCCCACGGTAGCTCACAGGCGAAATAGGGACACGGGGAAACCTCTCCGGTTTGAAGGATGCTACACTAAGTCAAGTTTAAATACATTTATTGAGCCCCTTGAAAGATACAAAGAGCACAATGGACAAAATGATAAATAGACCCTTTAAAATACAAGATGGAATTTTGTATCTTGCTTTACAAATAAATTCCTCTTCCTAGCGGTGCCGAAGAAGATGAAATGTTGATGAAGTCAAGGGGAGACGACTTAGTAAGCTCCTTCTGGAAAATAAGGCATGCTTGCCTTATAAGACTGATGAATAGCTCGGAGGACCAGAGCAGAGCAATTTTTATAGTCGCGCTTGCTCGGACGACTGAGAAAGAATTTCACTATTCTTGAAGTGAATGCGCACTATCAGCAAATTATTTTAAGGTCGACTTGCTGCTTCGACCGAAAAGAAGAACCTTTAGATGTTGCTTCGACACTGCAACTAAAATTAAGCACTCTGAAATATTCACTTCACAGCAGTACTTACAGTCAATCCTTTTACTTAATGAGTTACGCATTCAAGTCCATACGGTTTGATCAGGGAAGTAAAAAACTTGGCTTCACACATTTGTAATTAAATCACAAATAAATTACTTTGATGAATGTACTAAATTGCGTCTCTGCAATAACTAGGGCTGGGAAACTTCAAATTCCCAGCTCGACAATAAAAACTAGATTCAGAATTCTGAACTGAAAACTAGCCTGGCGAAAGCTTCGAACGAGAGAATAAGAATGAATAGCAAGAATGACAGACGTCACGACATGTGACGTAAAGCAAGAATCCCATTGGCCAAGAAAAACAATAAATAATCAATCTTGGAAATAAATCAATTAAGTTACATTAAAATACTAAAACATAAATAAGAGAATTAATAGCATTACTTTAAAACTGAATTGTTTCTTTAAAAACACAAAATTATGAATAAAATATATTAAAAAATAATCAGACTGAAACTTTGGGTTGGAGATTATAACATGACTATCCAAAAAATGAAAGATGCGACAGTCAAATGTTATTTCTTATGAGAATTGATGGGAGAAAGAACAAACAGATAAGTAAACATATTTAAAATTATATTGAAGACACAACAAGAAAATAAAACAAACGAAGACACAAGCCTGTTGCCATAGCAACACGGCGAATGACCTCGCGAAACCAGCTAATGCCTCAAATCCGGCCAGACACGAATGCTGGACGGAACATATTGCCCGCGATAATTTCGCTCGTGAAATTATCTAACAGAATGTGACGTCAAGCAAATTCGTGAATGCAAGGATTCGAGGCCAAAACAACTATCAAGTCGCAATAAAGTCAAAATCGGTGGAGTGGGATGCGTCCGGCATCAGCACTCTGAATGAAAGCAGGTGTCACTGTCCCTCTTCACTGACAGGCAGAGGAGCCAACTTGATGAGGGGCCTCTTATAAGTGCCTGAGACAGTGCGCACAGTGACAACTCTGACAAGGCCGTCTGGGCCTGGGTGTACTTGGTGCACCAGACCAAGCACCCACCTATGAGGAGGTACATTGTCCTCGAGAACCAATACAGGGGTACCCAAAGGAACGTCTGGCAGTACCTTGTGCCACCTTGCACGACGCTGTAGCGTGTGGAGATAATCCACGGACCACTTCTTCCAAATGCAAGAGACCATCTGCTGAAGATGGTTCCAACGGGAACGCAGGCTGTACCCACCAGAGAGGTCAGGACTGGGCACCGATACAATGGGCTTGCCAATAAGAAAGTGGCCGGGAGACAAATATCCAAAGTCATCCACGTCCTCAGATAACGACATCAAAGGACGTGAATTCAAGAATGACTCAATTTGTGTGAGAACAGTAGACATCTCCTCGTAAGTGTACTTACAGGACGAGGACATCCTCTTCAAGTGGAACTTCAAAGAGCGTACTGCCGCCTCATGAAGCCCTCCCATGTGTGGAGAGTGAGGAGGCAAGAAACGCCAATGAATGTTCAAATGCGCAGTGGCGTCTTGCACTGCGGAGTGATGTTCTGATGACATCAAAAGCCTAGAGAGGTTCTGCAGGTCGGCGTGGGCTCCGACAAAGTTTCTACCATTATCACAAGTGATTGAACTTGGAATTCCACGACGACTTGTGAACCTTGACAATGCCGCCAGGAAGGCACGTGAGGTGAGCGAAGTCACTAGCTCAACGTGTACGGCCTTCGTGGACATGCAGACAAAAATAGCAACGTAGGCTTTAGTAGTCACCTTGGACCGCGGGCCACCAAACTTGAGAGAGAATGGACCGGCGTAGTCCACACTAGAGTTTGTGAAAGGAGGGAGAGGATTTACTCTCTCAGGAGGCAGATCAGCCATCTTTTGCTGAAAAGCCTGAGCCTCAAAGCGGAAGCAAACACTACAGCGCCTCCGTACACTGCGAACCAGCTTGCGAATGCAAGGGATCCAATACGACTCTCGCAAGTGTGAGATGACTAGCTGAGGTCCTGCATGACCTAGATGCAAGTGCACATGGAGAACTAACTGCCTGGTGAAAGCATGCTCTGCAGGAAGTAATATCTGATGCTTGTTGTCAAAGGGTAGGTTGGACCGACCTAGACGTCCACCTACACGCAGGATGTTATCCTGAATAAAGGGGCATAGTTGCCGGATCTTACTAGAAGAAGGCAAATCTTGCGAGGAAGACAATGCTTGAATTTCCTTTTTGAAAGCATTCCTTTGAATGATTCTAATGCAAGAATGCAAAGCTTCAGTAAGCTCTGACGGCAGCAAAGGGCCATTGATAGGTGACTTGAGTTTCAAGTAATTATTAATGAAACGTCGCACATAAGCCATGACCCTGATTGTTTTCAAGTGTGAAAACTTAGTCAGCCATGGGCTTAAGCTAGAGGTTTCGATGGTGACTAGCGCTGCTATCTTCACCTCTGGGAGAGACGAAGACTCGAGCTCAGTGGGCAAACTGGGCCACTGAGTGGAGTCGGCAGTAAGCCAAGAAGGGCCTGACCACCACAGAGAGTTGTTAAGTAGGTCAGAAGGGGTGGCTCCCCTAGAGATGAGATCAGCGGGATTGTCCTTAGATGACACATGCGACCAAGATTCAATGGCAGTGAATTCTTGGACGTCCGCGACTCTGTTAGCCACGAAAGTCTTCAGTTTAGAAGGTGAATGGTTTAACCAACCAAGTACAACCTTGGAGTCACTCCACAGGTGTACTGAACTTATAGAAAGTTGCAACGCAGGTAACACCCGGTGAACTAACGTTGCCAACAAGTGAGCTGCCAACAACTCAAGGCGAGGTATAGTCGTTGCCTTCAAAGGGGCAACCCTAGACTTGGCACAAAGCAGACAGCTCTTGGCCTTATCGAGGTGATTAGTAGATCGTAGGTACAGACAGGCGCCATAAGCCACCTCGCTAGCATCACAGAAACCGTGCAACTGCACAGATACGAAGTTCTGCTGTAATGCTAGCCGAGGGATAGCGATGCTGGAGATGAACTGAAGTTGGTTGTGAATCTTGCGCCACTTGTCGGCGACCGCAGAAGGAATGGGCTGGTCCCATGAAGTAGTCTCCTTCCACAAAGATTGGAACAGAATCTTGCAGTAGGACACTATAGGGCATATTAGCCCAAGGGGATCAAAAATAGAGGCTATACAAGATAGCAATGTCCTTCTGGAACAGGTGGTGAATGGCTTGGAGGGATCGACTGAAGTTTCGATCCTGAGCATATCGTCAGAAGGTTGCCATATGAGGCCTAGCGCCTTTATGGAAGAGGTGTCAGAATCACCAAAGGTTCTGTGGTCGAGAGACTCCCGCAGCTCAGGAGGAACGTCTTGGAGCAGTTCCACAGAATTGGAACTCCACTTACGAGGATTGAATCCACCTAGGGGGAGAAGCTCTCTCAGCTGAGAGACAATAACCTTGGCCTCAGACAGCGTAGCAGCTGTGGCCACTATGTCATCGACATAGATGGAATTGTTTATGATGGAGGCTGCTACAGGAAACTTGCTTCCCTCGTCGATGGCTAGCTGTTTAAGAGCTCTGGTTGCCAGGAAGGAGGCAGAAGCAGTGCCATAAGTGACCGTGGTTAGGTCAAACAGCTGGATAGGGTCTGACACAGAAGTTCTCCAGTAAATCTGCTGGAGAGGTTGGTGGTCGGGATGGACTAAGACCTGTCTATACATCTTCTCGATGTCAGCTGTGAACGCCACTGGATTGAACCTAAAGCGTAGGAGGATCGAGAAGAGGTCAGGTTGCACCACCGGACCTACCGCAAGGATGTCATTGAGTGACTTCCCGTTAGAAGACTTCGCTGAGGCATCAAAAACTACCCTGAGTTTAGTCGTGGTGCTGGAAGGCTTCAAAACGGGATGGTGCGGGATAATATACTCATATTTCCCGAGTGAACTCCGAGAGGCAGGCTTCATGTGACCCAATTTCAGATAGTCATCCATGAACCTGTTATATTCCTCTCGAAGGGTTTCATTTAAAGACAGTCTTTTTTCTAATGAGAAGAATCTCTTTTGGGCTTGTAACACTGTGCTCCCCAGGGATTCTGGAGCTGATACAAAGGGCAACTTTACAATGTATCGCCCATCGGAGTCACGCTGAGTATTGGCAGCAAAATGCTGTTCACAAGCTGACTCGTCAGGGAAGGGGGCTGAGTTAGACACTCGTTCTAACTCCCAGAACCGGGAAAGCTGGTTACTCACTAACTGGTCAGCAGTTAGGAAGGCTGAGTAATTAGAAGACATAGCCTCCGAGCATTCAGGCTCATTGGGGCTTGCTTCAAGATAACGCTTAGCCGTGGATCGGCGTCGATGACCATTGGAAGTATGGCAACGCTGTGAAGGGAAAGGCGCAGAGGGCAGTTTCCCGGCGAAGTACCAACCAAGGTGCGAGTTCTGAATAGTAGGTAACTCACAGGTGGAAATTTGCCCTGGACACACCACTTGGGCGCAAATCTCCACTCCAAGAAGTAGATCGACACACTTAGGACGACTAAAGAATGGGTCAGCCAAGGGAAGATTCGGAGGAATGTTCCAATCTTTGGTCTCAATGAAAGAGTTCGGGAACCTTTTCTCCGAAATCTCCGGAACGACAATGGCCTGTGCATTGTAGCGCCATGAAGTCACTCGCGACTGAATCGTGATGCTGGTTAGCTTATGTGTGCTAACATTAGTGGACAAAATTCCCGCTAGCGTAGTCCGCTGCGCATGAGGAGCTAGTCCAAGACGCCTAAACAGCCTGTCGCTAATAAGATTGCAGTCTGAACCGCTATCCAGGAGGGCTGTGGCCTCAACAGGCGAGCCGTCTGAGTCCAGGATGCGGACAGTAGCAGTAGGAAGCAAGCAGCGCTGCTGGGTCTGACTAGAAGCCATAACACCTGCAGTGTTGGCAGCCTGGTGACTATCGCTAGTCGGGTCGTGGAGGAATGTGCTATGTCTCCCAGCACATCTCCTGCACTGAAAAGTCCTACAATTGTTGGCATGCCCTTGACTAAACAGGCATACGCGACACAGTTTGCGGTCTCTAACAAACTGGTCTCTTTGAGCGAAAGTCATGCTCCTGAAGTCGCTGCATGAAAACAGGTCATGCACAGCAATACGACAACAGAGACATTTAGGCCTCGGAGAAGAAGACTTTGACTTGGAAGGAGCCGGAGAGCTCGGAACTGACTTAGCAGCCTGACTTTTCGTGGCAGCATCAGTCATCTGCAGTATGCGAACTCGGCTTTCCAAGAAGACAAATAACTCCTTGAGAGTAGGGAGCTTCCCTATTTTGACAGATGACTCCCATTCTCTGATGAGGTTCATCGGAAGCTTGTCGATGATAATTCTGGTAATAATCAGATCTGACAACTCCACTTCTGTATTAAGGGAATTCAGTGCATGCACTGTGCTTATAAAATGATCCAGGTATTTCTGCAGGGATTCTGCAGAATACCTCTCAATCTGAGGGGGAGAGAAGAGATTGTCCAGATGGGTGTTGGCGATTAGCCGGTCGTTATCAAACCTATCAATCAAAGTCTGCCACGCCACCTGGAAGGTCGCAGCAGAGACAGGAATATTCTGAATGACCGTACTAACCTCTGATGACAGGCAGGACTTCAAGTACTGATACTTGTCCATGTCCGAAATGTGCCTGTGTTGAATTACCAACGACGAGAAAGTGTCACGAAACTCGATCCACTCAGAGGGGTTCCCATTGAACTGAGGAAGACGGATTTCGGGGAGTTTCGGTAACAACGGCGTGACAGGGTCGAGCGAGGAGCGCTGACTGGCAGTCTGCGCCTGCTCGGGTTCATATAGCTGTTTCTTTTCAGCTATCATGGAGTCAAAGAAACTGATAACTTTGTAATAATCAGCTTCCACTGCGTGAAAGTCGAATTCATGATCCTGGTAGGCCTCGTCAATGGCCACCTGAGCATAATCTGACTTATAGGCCTTGAAGATCTCTACGAATTCAGAGCGGCGAATGCGCGCCTCATGAAGCGTAGTGAGATCTTCGATTTCGTACTCTCGCATAATCTGCATTTGACGCAGAAGTTGCGATTGCAAGTACTCGAAGCGTCTTATTTTAGCCTTTTGGGCAGCTTCGGCCTGGGCGTGGGCTTCGGCTCTCTTAGCCTCAGCTTCCTCACGGGCCAGGGCGAGCTGGGCCTGGGCTTCGGCTCTCTTAGCCTCAGCTTCCTTTTCGGCTAAAGCCAGCTGGGCCTGAGCCTGCCTTTCTGCAAGGGCCTGCTGGGCCAGGGCCTCCGCTCTCTTAGCTTCGGCTTCCTCACGGGCCAGGGCGAGCTGGGCCTGAGCCTCCGCTCTCTTAGCTTCGGCTTCCTCACGGGCCAGGGCGAGCTGGGCCTGGGCCTCCTTGTCAGATAAGGCCTGAAGAAATTTACACAACTGAGAGTTGCCTCTGGAAATGACGGCGTCGACTTCTGCCCTATAGGCTTCTTCAGCATCAGAATAATCCACACCGTCGATTTCAGTCTGCACAAGGTCGAACTTAGCTGCAAGTTCGTCTAACTTAGACTCATACTTTTTGAGTTCAGGATATGTGACATCCTCAATAGCTAAATTACTAATGACATTAACCTGCCGCGTAATCTGGGCCTTAATGGGAACTCGCTTGGCTTTAAGAGCCGTCAAACCGTCTGGACTCGACATAGTGACTTGCTTCTACAATGTCTGAATTAAATAGGTTGCCCGCCTAGAGCCGGTGCAACAATAACAAATTAACGTTTGCTTATAAGAATGGAGTGAGTTGCCCGCATAGGAGCATACGAGTAGACAAAGAAATAGTGTGTAGCTGTACAGGTGTAAGTACACAGATGTAAATGTTTACACTTTACAAGAAAGTACAGAAAACTTAATTGAAATCTGTCAGAGACCTCCCTCAAACGCAATGCGGAGGAGAACCACAGATACTTATAGCAACTGACTTTAAACTACTTATTACTGATGGCTACTGATGGTAGCGTCTCACACCGGCGGCAAACTATACCGGGAGAACAAGATTGATATATAAGAATGACTAGAATTGTGGCTAATCACTGAGGTCTCTGAAATAAGTGACCAAGGCAAATTCAAACTGTTAATTGAATAGTTACTTTACGTTAATTATAGGTCACTAACTATCAATGCATCTTCAACCATAGGCCTCTGGGTCATATCCAGGCCCGGAGGAACCACAAAGAGATGTTCCCGCTCCCACGGTAGCTCACAGGCGAAATAGGGACACGGGGAAACCTCTCCGGTTTGAAGGATGCTACACTAAGTCAAGTTTAAATACATTTATTGAGCCCCTTGAAAGATACAAAGAGCACAATGGACAAAATGATAAATAGACCCTTTAAAATACAAGATGGAATTTTGTATCTTGCTTTACAAATAAATTCCTCTTCCTAGCGGTGCCGAAGAAGATGAAATGTTGATGAAGTCAAGGGGAGACGACTTAGTAAGCTCCTTCTGGAAAATAAGGCATGCTTGCCTTATAAGACTGATGAATAGCTCGGAGGACCAGAGCAGAGCAATTTTTATAGTCGCGCTTGCTCGGACGACTGAGAAAGAATTTCACTATTCTTGAAGTGAATGCGCACTATCAGCAAATTATTTTAAGGTCGACTTGCTGCTTCGACCGAAAAGAAGAACCTTTAGATGTTGCTTCGACACTGCAACTAAAATTAAGCACTCTGAAATATTCACTTCACAGCAGTACTTACAGTCAATCCTTTTACTTAATGAGTTACGCATTCAAGTCCATACGGTTTGATCAGGGAAGTAAAAAACTTGGCTTCACACATTTGTAATTAAATCACAAATAAATTACTTTGATGAATGTACTAAATTGCGTCTCTGCAATAACTAGGGCTGGGAAACTTCAAATTCCCAGCTCGACAATAAAAACTAGATTCAGAATTCTGAACTGAAAACTAGCCTGGCGAAAGCTTCGAACGAGAGAATAAGAATGAATAGCAAGAATGACAGACGTCACGACATGTGACGTAAAGCAAGAATCCCATTGGCCAAGAAAAACAATAAATAATCAATCTTGGAAATAAATCAATTAAGTTACATTAAAATACTAAAACATAAATAAGAGAATTAATAGCATTACTTTAAAACTGAATTGTTTCTTTAAAAACACAAAATTATGAATAAAATATATTAAAAAATAATCAGACTGAAACTTTGGGTTGGAGATTATAACATGACTATCCAAAAAATGAAAGATGCGACAGTCAAATGTTATTTCTTATGAGAATTGATGGGAGAAAGAACAAACAGATAAGTAAACATATTTAAAATTATATTGAAGACACAACAAGAAAATAAAACAAACGAAGACACAAGCCTGTTGCCATAGCAACACGGCGAATGACCTCGCGAAACCAGCTAATGCCTCAAATCCGGCCAGACACGAATGCTGGACGGAACATTATCAAATACTAACACAAATTATATTATATTCAGCTAGAAGATTCGGTCCTCTTTTTTTCCCCTACCTGTACATGTAATCTGATGAAAGATAGAACAATAAGAAATAACTAATATTACGAAGAAATTATTGGTCTTTTAGAACCTAGAGTATTTCAATACAACTGAATATTATCCTGGAAAACAACATCTGTTTGTAGAGATCCGCAAAGAATATGACTCACGGAAAATTTAACATCAAAAGGTAATCCTCTTGCCCGTAATATTGAGCTAATAAACGTCATACAGGCAATGCAATTATCACTTATAATCCTGGCTTAAGCCTCTGTTTAGATACGTTTATCATAAATGCTGCACTGCAGCTACAGATAAGAGAATGTTCTACCTAATAGAATAACAGTAAAGCGCTATTGTAATATATGACGAAAGATGTACTGAATCTAATACTCTAAACTTTTCAAGAGGGCATTAGAGAACGCTGGCTAAAAAGATATGAATAAAAAGAAATATAAGTGTACCTAACATGTTCAGCGATAATTCAGTGCTGAAAAAAGGACAAAATTCTACGGAAACTAAGGGGTATTTTTTAATAAGAACAGTAATATTACCCTAAATTTATATTAATATTCTTGCTTCTTTAAAACAGATAGCAGAAAGACTGCAGAAATGAAAAGAAATATGAGAATATGAATTATAGATTACTTAAAAAGGTGAGTGAGATAGTGTGAGATAAACAAAATCAATTTTTTCTCGCAAAGGATGGTAAGCATAGCCTACTTATAGTTTTAATAGGTTCTGCTGTTTTCTTGTAAGTTGCTATAGAGCAGTGTTTACCAACCTGTAGTCCGCTGACACTCGGGGGCCGCGAGAGATTGAAAAGGTGTCTGAGGGAACATATTTTCATTAAAATTTATCTTAGCATGTTGCTCAAATATGGGATATTTGCAAAGTTGCTGAAAATATGATTGAAAATATAAGGCCAATGGCATCTTAACTAAGTCTGTATTTTCCGATTTGTCCTGAAAAAATTACTGGATGAAAACTCCCTTTCTATACTCAAAATATAAACTTCCTTCTGCCGAAGAAGAACAACTTATCGAGCCGTCTTGTGATTCGACATTCAAACTGCTGTTTACTTCGTTACCTTTATTGGAGATTTGGTTCCAATGAAAGGCTATTTTACCTTGAAATTTCCAAAAGACATCTGCTGCTATTTTCCTTAACGTGGAGCAAGATCTATGGCTGAAATTAGCCAGATTCGATCCAGACATAAGAAAGTTCACGTCCGAAAAACAGCATCAGCCATTACACTAGGTGAGTGTCGAATAATTCATACTAATAGAAGTAACTGGTATGATCGTATTTTTCTGAATATCTCCATTTATAACAGTATTTCATTATCCTGAAAGACACATTTAGTGTTGTAAAATTGTGATTTATCACTTCAGTTATATCACATGTAAAATATATTTAAAAGATCAATTTTTTATTTCATGGGAGGGCCGCAGAAAATTGACAGTCGCTACAGGGGGTCCGCGACATCAGAGAAGTTGGGAAAGTCTAGCCTACTATAGAGCGCCCCAGTTTTAATGAAACTGTGCGTATTGCACTAAACAATGGTTGATGTTAATTTTTAAATACTTAAATACTTAATATGCCACTGAACAGAATAGCATAAAGAATGTGCTTTTTACCGAACATTTAACTACCTGGTTTGAATTCTTTTATGGTCATGATTGGATCGCTCCATTGTTTTCGAGAGTTTGATGCTGTAACCATTAACCATCTTAACCACACACATCTGAGTGCTGAAAGCTGGAATGATGAACACATTAGATTTGATCACAATGAAAATACGTAACGCCGTTTAGGAAAATACTTATTAAAGACTCCGTAAAAAAAGTAAACTAATATTTTCAGGATGATTCCAATGCCAATGATTTTTAAAAACATATATTATGCTGTTCAGCTCGCAATAACAGCATCTTACTTTCAATACTCTCGTTCAACAACAAAATTCCGAATTCACATATATTCGACCTATGATTCCATTTTAAGCTGACTGCTGCGGATCGACCCGTTGGCAGCGCTAGTGTAGCGTTCCCCCGCTGAAAGCATGGGTGTAGGGTGCCATATTAGAGTGTATTTAGAAAATAATAAGAAAACAACACTACTTATGCAAAATTCAGTAGATTATTGTTATTATTATTATTATTATTATTATGCTCAATTCCTTCCTTGCAACTTCTATGGATATTCTACTCTGGAGGAAAAAATAAGACGAGTTTGTAACTCTCTTGAGTGAACTACTGTCAGCCTCCAGATTACTGCAAAACTTCTTCTCTCTCGTGTAATAAAGTTGCACAGTACACCCTGGTGAAACTGCGCACAAGAGAATAATTTTGACGACTAAAAACCTTCGATTATTTATGGCCAGTCCATATTTAGATTTTACCTGTAACAACTTTTAACGAAAGCGATTTTAGTTCGTCAGTACTAGAAAGCTAGTGTCTGAAGGTTAACAGGGAACAAGCCGATGGTACTACTTGTATTCCCAAGGGCAGTACACTCGGCCAGGTCATACACCTTCATGTAGAAATTCTAAGCGGCTTGCTTTCTGTAAAATAAATTTAAGATGTTCCCTGTTTCAGACATACGCCTATTGCGTATGCACATAGCGTACTGCATTGACTTCTCCAATTGGCATTTCCCGTTTTTCTCAAGCATCATTCTCTATTCTAATCGAGTAGCCACAATAACACTCTTCTTTGGTAACATAGCAATGAAAGACATCTGCTAATTCCCAGTGCACATTTGTTATTTTTATCTGCCAATGGTATTTTTACATCCTCCTCCAATGCAATTCCAATGAGTGATTTCGCCATCTTCCCAAGCCGCAAAGGTTCACCTCTTATTTTTTTTGCGAACAAAATAAAGTACTGAATTTTTCAGAAAACTAACCGAAACTTCACCCTTCTCCTCTCTTAATAAAGAAATATGAAACATTTACATATAAACAGCCAGTTTTTACCTTTGGAGCAAACTGGGTATCATAATTTCCTTCGAAAAATGACGGTGTGATACTGTCATAAGTGAACTCAATATGTTTAAGTTATCACCATTACTTCATTTTATTCAACAAAGATACTCAGAATGACCATTCAAGCACCAGAGTCGAAAAGATGTAACAACCCGTGGCCACGAGTAGTTATATTTTACATATCTTTGAATTGTGCACACAATGATCTATGTCTCCCAACATTTTTTGTTGTTACTTTATTGATCTGAGCCAATAACTCACTTTATAAATAGTGTTCCCCCTTAAAGAAAATGCAGTCATGCTATGCATCTGCGTGTTTCAATGTATTATTTATCTGAATTGCTTAGAAATTAATATTGCCGGAAGCCGAGAGAAAATTGCTTTTTATCCACAGAATTATTGTACAACTTGTCATTGGTAAATTTTTAATGAAATATGGATGGAGGAGATTGGCCTAGGAAATATATCTCAAACTGCAATTCATAGTCCTTAGAATACATATAAACTAATGGTAATTTCCTAGTTATGTCATTCAATTATGCTCTCTAATCTTCGTTTTCAAGTACACACAATGATTTTGTTAATTTATATCCGCTGAGGTCGTATATGTTTTCTGTTTAAATTGCAAACTACCAAGACTAATGAAATAAAACGTGTTTTTAGTGATATTACAACAAATAAATTATCTTCTTTACGTTATATTACTCTTTTAGGCGTCTCTACTAATCAAAACAACTCATAACTTGCATGATGTATTGCGAAATCTGCAAAAAATAATAGTAAATATAACACTTTTTGCAAAGTAAATAATTTATATACTCATTAACATATAAAATTGTTATCAAGGAAAGATAGGCTAATTGGAAGAAGAGTAACTTATAAGGTGATTCGATAATAAATGCAGAAAGAATAGGCGTTTTCCTGGTTCATGGGCCGTGTACCTGAATCATCTGTACGAATGTTGGTTATTGTCAAGTCAAGTGCTGCTGTGATTATCTTCATTTCCTCCATGTACATCTTCAAGTCAGTCTACATGTGTATTATTAAAACAGGAAGAGGACGTCATAAAGGAGACAGGCAGGAAAACATTACTGAAATAGACGTGATAAATTTGGATAGTTGTTGTAAAGGTTCTGACGCGGACAGTGACAATGACGAGGAGTTATGAAATTGAGTTTGTTCCGATGGGCACAGATCTATTAAAATCTGATATAATGAACCAGTTATTTTTTGTTTTACAATTTACAGTAGGTCTATAGTAATTTTATAGTAAATAAGATATGTACTAAACGACTGTCAACTCTATAATGAGAGTATTAAGTTACTAATTCAAACTGTCCGTTCAGTTTTAACAGTTTAAATTAAAATATAAAATCAGGTAAACTGATGTAACAAAGTGCCAGTATGTATGACTGCAATTATGATATGCAGAATATGTTTTTTTAATTGATTTCCAAATTAAGCTCCAGATTTATTCATTAAGCAGGGCTTACGGAATAACAAAGGTCTAGTTTTTTATTATCAGATTAAAATCTTCCAGCATCAGCTGAACTGTACAGATTTGTGATAACTTGACAATCGCACCCTCACATAAAAATACAAAAAAAAAAGTCAACTTGGCCGGTTTCGGGATTTGGACCATGGAACTCCAGAATGTGAGGCCACCTTGGTCAGTTTAACGGTCTAGTAAAGTTGGATAAGCGCATGTAAAGCAATAGTGTTTTTGGTCATAGCTAACTGTATTTTAATTTCCAAAGCCTTATAAGATCACAGTAAAACAATAGGCTATGTTCTCAAGATAACTGATTTGCATTTTTTTTATAAATTCTTTCGAATACGTATATTACCCTAAAATAGGCACTAAATTGAGCATTACTCCGAAACAGGTCAACCGATTTTATCCATTATCAATAGACGTCTTCCCATGGATATTATAAATGTGTAGGCTATACCAAGTTTCATAAAAATCCGGTAAAGCGTATTTGAGTTACCGCGTCTTTAAAATATACACTAAATTGGGTTTTACTCCGATACCGATCTACCGATTTGGTCCAATATCAGTAGACATCTTCCCATGTAAATTATAAATGGGTATACAAAGTTTCAGGAAAACCCAATAAAGCATAGGCCTATTTGAGTTATCGCGACTTCTCATATATGAACATAAAAGGCACTAAACTGGCCATTATTCCGGTACTGGCCAACCGATTTAGTCGAATATCAATAGACGTCTTCCCATGGACATTATAAATGCGTATACGAAGTTTCAGAAATATCCGATAAAGCGTATTTGAGTTATTGCGCCTTTAATATAGACATTAAATTGGGGTTTACTCCGGTACTGGACAACAGATTAGGTTCTAATCACTAGGGAACTTCTCATGGACGTCATAAATGCGTATACCAAGTTTCATGGAAATCCGTTACAGCGTATTTGAGTTATTAAAATAGGCACCAAATTGGGCATTACTCCGGTACGGGTGAACCAATTTGGTTCAATATCAATAGGGTTCTTCCCATGGACATTATAAATGTGTTTTCCAAGTTTCATGAAAATCCGAAAAAGCGTATTATTTTTTCGTCCCCACGCAATCTCATAAAGTACCATACTGGCACTTAATAACATGTGAAAATTGATTTATGACTTCTGATGTCATTGAAAAAGCTTGTCCAAAACGCAAGTAAGAGGTTTATTTAATATTTAAATTAATCACCGAATTACTAATGTATTAATTAATGACTGTTTTGAAATATTCTCTTAATTTCGAAATAATATTACTGTAATAATAACATCACCTGGAAGTATTGTTTACATTAAAATAATTAATACACAAAACCTGAAATCCTCAGACAAATAGGAAAATATCTTTTCAAGGGGTATGTCAAGAATGCCTAAAGTGGGTACTAGTTACTAGTATTAGTGGAATTTTGTTCTGTTTAAACGATTTTCATGGATCCGACAGCTGCAAACAGATCTCACAGCTGTAAAGAGAACCGAAGGATGTAAACAATAGGCTATTTTTTAAAAAAAAGATACATTGTGAAGTTACCATGTATGTACTACGCTATTTTTCATGTAAAATTGTTCCCAGATAAATTCAAAACAAGTTCATGGTTCATTCACACAATACAAAAGACAAATCGAACTTAGCTGTGATTCAAGATAGAAAAAAATTATTTGAAAATCCTTTTGCACAAAACGTCAACTCTTCAAGAAATTACTAAATTAACTGAAGGAAGTCGACAGTTTAAAAAATTCAAGACAGAATTATCTGATTCTTCGTGTAAAAGAATATAGGCATGCTATTCTATAGATGAATTCTTGTGCTGATAGATGTAAATGTTTTATGTTAATTTAGTTAGATTATTTATATACTAAATATAGTAACTTAGTCGGCTGCGGTGGTCTAGAGGTAGCGTGCCCGCCTCTGGATCCGAAGGTCGTAGATTTACGGCCCTTAAAAGAACTCCAAGCCTAAATTAGAGCCTCTGGACAAAATTTCCCGGCCCTTTCACGTCCTAGTAATACCTTAGTTTCCGGAGAGGGGTTATGGGGCGATGGGCTTACCACCTGTCCCTCTACCCTCTCTAGGAAAATAAGCGTAACAAAATTCACATAGGTAAACAGAAACCTCCACTTGGAGGCCCTTCGCCCCAACTTGGGGGCATAGGATTCGAGAGAGAGAAAATATAGTAACATACAATTTTATTATTTATAAATAGTCCTATATAATACTAATTTAGACTAAGAATTATTTATAATATAACAGACAAACAAACTGACGTATTCCACAAAACGCACTGATAAAATGGATCAATAAAAATACAATACAAAAAATTGCCAGGAAATGCATGTTTTGTTCCCTGACTTAGTTCTTACGTATCTGCCATTAACAGCTCCCTAACCTTACTCAGTACTTTTCCTATGTGAACGTGAAACACCTTGAGAACCAAAGGAACAAGTTTATGGTACTCATACCCTCTCCATTATCGCTTCTTTCTTTAGGTCCATTATGTTCCCGACGTAATTAAACTTAATTTGAAGATATTTAAAGCTCCATAAACATGCTTTACTTTAATAACTTTGACTTTTACATAACTTTTACGCGAATTTAAACTTTATGGTTTTTATTACTTTTTATGGCACTACTGTTGAAACTCCGACAACATCTCACGGAATTATTTTACGCTGAATTCTTTCTTTATATAAGATATATAAAATGTATAATAATTGCGTTTAGTTACAATTATATTTATAAGATATTTAGTCACTAATAGTGGCATGCACACTTTGTAAAGGTTACTTATATAATACGAAGTGTCATTTGTATATTAACCTTTACTATCGAACTATACGAGGGTTGTTGTTCAATAGGTAAGTTCCCCATGCCTATAAAATTTATTGTAATCATTGTGCACTCATCTGCTTAATACATTCTAGGCCTATACCTCCATCAATAGTTTTTAAGGCACTTTCCTCATCGGTGGATCAGCTTCTCAATTTCCTCTTCTAAGAACGTAATATGGTCCTGGCTGTTCGAAAAAGACTGCACCTCTCTTTTGACCGCTCATCGTTCTGGAAATGCTGAATGCCCAACTCCTTCAGATAGAGAATTTTACACCCATCTTTTATCAAATATTACTATTCGTGCGTTCCTTCCTGTGAAATTGAAGTAGATGTTGCAAATTGGCAAACTGATCAAACTGAACGGTTTCGCTAGGGCCATTTTCGACACCCATCTTACAGGTTACATGTACCTAGCGATTTTCATTTGTTCCAGTGTTGAAAGAATTATAATTCAGCGTTTACAGAAGGATGAGCAGGTCAAAAGGGCGGTGCGGTTTTTTCCCTCCCAGCCAAAGCTGGGAGAATAATGAGAAGTTGCTCCATAGATGGGACAAGTGACTTAATATCGAAGGTGGAGAAGTTGGCTGTAGATGGAGGTACAAAATGTGCGAAGTTGATAAGTGTACAATGATTACTGTACAATACATTTCACAGACATGAGAAACTTACTTATTGTGCACCCTTCGTAAAATCACAATTTTCCTTGTTTGCATAATTATATCATACTAATTGAAGACTCATGTTCACTTCTACACATTTGCACAAACATTTACTTACATTTGGATAAGAAATATGAAGTGTCATACAACAGTATAATAGAATGAGAGATTAGTTCCATAAAGGAAAAAAAAGTTGAAGAAATAAATGCAATTTACTACCTCCCGAAAATGGAGTTTTGATCATTGAGGTTTAGATAATATTTTTGCGTTTGATGAATGTATTTATTGTTTGTTAGCCTCATGATCAACAAATGAGAATAATTAAAATTAGAGGCGTGAAAGATATGAATATTTTTGTCTCTAACTAAGACTCCTGTAATAAGTTTTAAGTTCTGTAATGCATAATAAATAAGCTAAAGGCTGACTGCTTACCTTCATTCCGAAGTGCTGCGTGACTTGTGTTTAATGGTAGGAAAACTAACTGGTTGGCCACAGGGACGCATGGAAGTACTGACATAGTGTTAAATATTGCTTTCGCTTCCACACGAAACAGCAATAAAACAAATACATACTTATAACCCAGGACATTTAAGAACGCCGCTTGGCAGAGAGCGCTGCTGTCGATGTTAACGTCAACATAACGTCATTCACAGTAGTGTCCCGTGTGTTTGAAATTCTTGCAGTTTTGACCCACCTTTTAATCCCGAATAGGATCTAATGATCCCATGAGTTAGGTATACTAACACTTAATGATGCTGTCTGCCATAGTCATCAGGTTATAGGTGACAATATTTCGTGCATAGTGTGATGACATCGCTGTGGAGGAAGATAGTTCGTAAACACGACACCGGCAGATGTATTTATTCTGAGTTGTACAAAGAGATACCATCGATTTCATTAAGTTTTGCTATTGTTCAGTAGCTTAATACGTCTTGTGGTTTGGGATCAATTTAAGAGATTCACAGTTTTTTAAATTAGTATATATCAAATCCTCACGCTCATTGGAAAGGCGTGGAACTACAGTTCTACATGATTGGCTTCGAACCAGTTGGACACAGTTTTTCTTTATTGTCTGTAAAATTATCACAATTATTATTATTCATGTCGTTTTGCTTTTACATTCAAACACAAAAATCGGATTCATTGGTGAAAGATTAAATATTACGACTAACTTTGCCTTTCAAAAAGATTACATAACATTCTATCTATATCTCGGTACGCTGATAACGGGGATATATTTGAAATTAACAAATAGGTTACTGTGTAGTAAACATTCTTTAACTCATACCAGGATACCATCGTTCATATTAAAATGTTACATTCATTTAATTATGTTCCCTTACTCATAGTGTCTTCCTTTCTCTCTTTACCTTGGTTTTACCTCTCCCTTTTAGGGACATTTATGTGACCCATGCCGCCCGGGCCTTACAAGGCCGCGAATGTTCAAAATTAACCGTATTCAATAACTTAGTACATTGTGCAAGGAGCCTATAATGACATTTATTTATGCAATGAGTTGATAATGGCATTTATTAATACAAGAGTATGTTAATGAAAAGAGTAAAATTTAATACTTTATTCTCACAGAGTGTCTTAGTTACCATTATAGCCCAAGCTGCATACAACTGATTTTGTTCGACCATAATTAAAAGCAAAGTTTTAGAAAACCTTGTAAATTCATTAAAGAAAACTCTCTTTGGCTTGGCGATCAGCTGCGTGTAAGTTCTCCTCTTTTGCGATAGATGGCAGGTGACGGCGTGCATGGAGCTCAGGGCTTCTTTTGGCATTTTAACCAGATAGTGACGTATATTACAACAATCTACATGAACTCAATTTGGTATAAAATTAAAATTGACACGAAAAGAATTGATCTTATTATGATTACAAATATGGTATTTGAATTGCTGCTTTCAAGGCAAGAAGATTGTTCCATGTACGATGTTAATCGTTAGTTGGACAACTGTGTTATAATGAACTTCAGTATCACAATGGATGTAATTTAATCATAATGAATGTCTTTACGACACTGTTACTTCACAACCACGTAATAAGCGTATTATAATACGGTCGAACAAAAAATCAATTGCGACAAATAGTTTCCATTCTATAATCATAGTAAATTTCAAATTTGTGGTCTTTCGCAGACTTATAATTAGGGAACGTCATGTAATTTAAAGGAGTCAGACTCAAGAACACAAAGACATAAGTAAATAAAAGAGAAAGAGAGAAAAAAGAGATGAAGGTAAATAGACTTTCCTATATATAGTAGCCTATTTCAAACAGGATTGTGCAAAGACAGCGAAAATGTTATCCCCAGGGAGTTATACAACCGTACGATGCAAGGTTTCGTACAAACAACACACGCCGCTGCGTCAGCAGAAACGTAAAATCCCTACACATTTTAATGAAAGGGAAATGTGTGTTTGTTCAACCTACACATGCGGCGAAGCGTACAAACAGGACAATCCAGTTTAATGTCAGGGATTTACTTATAAGAGAACACGCCGCCTCGTTTGCTTCAAATCATTCGCAAGAAGTAGAAATCAACCCTCAAAATGGAAGTGGGACATAATACTTAAAAGCCCGTTCGACACTATTATTATTATTATTATTATTATTATTATTATTATTATTATTATTATTATTATTATTTACTGATGTATTTCTCTTGTTTTCATAGAATAAATAAAAATAAATAAATAAAATTAGACGGATATTCAGTTTTTGGGTTCTGTGACAACATGTGCTTTTATCTTAATTCTACTTTCCCTTCACACTTCATCCTCACTCTTCTTCTAACTTTTCTTTCTTTCTTTCTTTCTTTCTTTCTTTCTCTCTCTTTTTTTTCGCCCGCTCTGTTGAAACAATTTATCGTTAGGGTTTTCTTCTTTCTCTTCGTTTTACCTCTAATGTTGTAGAGACATTTAAGCGGCCCACGCTGCCCGGACCTAGGACCCCGACCTGTCGGAGAGGAATTTCCTATGGATCACACGCTTTCTTTGTCTTTTACCAAACAAGGATATGGAGGACCTTCCCGGATTAGTCATCAGCCCAATGCCGCACCACCTCCGAGATAACACGTAGGGGCAGACACAACGCACACATACTGATTCCGAACAAAACGCGGATGGGATGGCGGTGATAATGACAGACGGTTAAATGTTATCCGAGGACCATAAGTTCCTACAGCTTCCCGACATTCTTCACACAGGTGAGGAAAAAACCAGAAGAAATTAACGTTAGGGTCTAACGACCATGTGAATTTACACTTATTTCCCCCATCAGGGGATCAAGCCTCTCGTGAGTCATCTGGAACTAAAGTATTTCGCTGCCCAGAATTATTTCTCTGTGAAACACTAATTAAAGCTTTAGGTTGTTTACAATGTTGTTAAAATAGAGCCATTTTGAATTATGTGAGTTTAAAATGCGATAACTCCATCTTATCAACATAGAAGTTGTGAAAAGTTAAAAATCAAATATATTTCGACAAACCTGTTGTCATCTTCATTTAATAATTTTAAAAATTAAAATCATTGCTACGTCAAACCAATATGATATGCGGTTATGAAGCTACTTGTATGTTAGCTAGCTCTGAGTTCAGAGTTGGTTTGACGTGACTATGATTTTAATTTTTTACCTGTCACTCGAACTCGTTTTCGCAAATATATGAATAAACTCGTAATATATCGTGGGATTATCTATGATAAACTGGTTTTGGGGTACTTAAATGTCTATTGATTGTGTAAAAGTAATTTTAGTAATGCAAATGAACTGTTTACAAATGTGTACAGAAATGTACAAGAACATCAGGAAGAACATTGAACGTTTTAACAGCTCCGGCTTCATCAGAGAAATATGAAATAAAGAACCCAAACCATCATTTTCTATGAACATTGAAAAAAAAAAGAGTGCGTAGAACGCCACGCGACAGAAGTAAAACTTTATTTTATTTTTTTATTTTTGCAATTTTTGACTATTGGATTTTTTCAATTTTGCATTATTGAACTTTTTAATATTGGGGTTTTGGACTTTATTTAATTTTGGGTTTTGGACTTTTTAATTTTGGATCTTTGAATTTTGAATTTTGGATTTTTTAAATTTTTGATCTTTGGATTGTTTTTTTTTTAATTTTTTATTTTTGGATGTTATAATTTTTAATTTTGTTTTTTTAAATTTTGGAAATTTGTATTTTTTAATTTAGGATTTTTAATTTTTTAAATTTTGGATTTTTTAATTTTGGATCTTTTAATTTTTAATTTTGGATTTTTTAAATTTTGATTCTTTGAATTTTTTATTTTTTGGATTTTTTAATTTTGGATTTTAGTTTTTTAATTTTGGATTTTTAGATTTTTCAATTTCGGTATTTTCGATTTTTTAATTTTTAATTTTTAAATTTTGGAATTTATTATTTATTAACTTTTGGATTTTTGGATGTTTTAATTTTTAATTTTGTTTTTTTAATTTTGGAAATTTGTATTTTTTAATTTTGGATTTGCGCGGTAATGAACCTCCGGGTTCCATAAAATAGATAATACACCTTTAGATTGCTTAGGAATTGTCTATTGCCATTGAGGAAGTAAGGTCTGAAAAATTTCCTTTGATTACTGCTAATCATTGAGTTGATTGTTTTCTGTGCAGTCCGCACTGAAACAAGACGTTTTTAGTGTGACTGATTGTGACTGATTTCGTGACGGTTTTAGTGTGACTGATTTTCCCGATTAACCCTCTACCGCCACTAAAGAAGTTTTACTTCAAAAGAGTAACGAGAGTGAAAATAACTTATTAATTATTCTAATATGTTCTTAATTTTCTCTCTTTAACTCCGACATTCAGTTATTGCAATACACGTCTTGCTGAATAATTAAAAATAGGAAAACGTACTCTAAACCCAGCACTAACTTTAAAAATGTCCCGATTTTCACTAACAGCATGGCCTCCGTAGAAGACATGCGTGAAACTTAGCAACCTGATGAATTATCGTAATTCAATATAGCCTTTTAGGAAATAAATAGGAACTAAAGACAGGTAAGTTTAAAATCGTAAACTTCAGCTAGCAATTATACCTGGCATGTGCGGTGTGGTAAGTTAGGTTACCGGCAATGGGTATAGAAAATTCCAGTTTCTGTCATGATAGCATAAACGGGGAATGGATGAAAAAAACACTGTGCTAAAAATAAGCTAGAAATTTGCAAAACTTATCTTACTGTAGATAAAGACATATGAATGCCTTGAAGTACTCGTATATACATATGCTAATTTATCTATATGTGGTTGTCAATTTTTACTAACATACTACTTTATTTTCTGATTTACCGCGCTAATACATTTCCTTGTTGTATGACTTATTTGACTTGTGCTTTTTTCCCGTATGTATAGCGTGTTTAGAAGCAGACAGAAAAATCCATACAGCAGCTAATGCACATTTGATGACGCTTTCAGTCAAGGAAATTGGATTAGACCTCCTGACCCAGCAGAGGATTAACTTATTAAATTAATCCCCCCCTCTCTCTCTCGTATCTCTTCCCGTCTATGTCAACAGGAATTGCTTTCAAATTCTCCGAAAGTGCTTCCGTCGTATGAGTATGAAACATTTTTAAGGGAAAACTTTACTATACTGTTTTAACCATTCATCTCACATTAATTTAATGTATGTCAATATATGTTAATATGAATTTTAAATAATTTTTAAACTTAAATCAATACCCAAAACTTGATATTGTTAAGGTGGTTAGCATTCGATCCGAAATTGAATTAAATCCAGGCTCAAAACCAGCGTCAATGCCTTCCATCAGAAAAGAGGTAGAAGAAGATGAAGATGAAGATGAAGATAATGTACATGACATTTAAAATATGATAGAAAAATGAGAAGCCTTGATGGTGCTAGCTTTACTACATTGATTAATAAATATGATCAATAGTATTGCTTACTAGGCAAAATATTCAACTTTCCAGTATTCACATGTGTAGAAGTAGGGGAAGAATAAGAATAAGAAGTAGTAGGCCTAGTAGTAATAATAGAAGTACTGTACAGACTGAAAATGGCCGAGCTTTTCGGAAAGATGTGTGTATTTACAAAATAGCAAAAGAAGATAATTATAAGAAGTAAAATTATAGGCCTGTACGGTTTAAGTATATTATGTTAACACCAATAATAATAATATGTTATATGTTAATAATAATAGGAAATTCTTTATCCCCAAAATTTATAACATTCAAAATAATACAAATAAAACTCCTCAGGTCAAAACAATAATAAAAATAAACTAAACTCCGTGGCGCTACATCCCCGGAGGGACTTGGCCTACCACCCGACCGCTGCATCATCTACCGTAGGCAGATGGCAGGATTGGGGGCATGTGGTGAGCATGCCGACACCCCAAAACAATAATCCTAAGCATAAATAATAGGCGTACAGCTTTTCCCTTATATAATAATAATAATAATAATAATAATAATAATAATAATATAGCAAGTCAGTAAAAGTATTATATTACTGATATCTCACTCCACTACCAAAAAGTCTCCAAAATAGACTAGCTAATATTCCATGTCAACATCCGCCCTCATTAATATTGAAGATCATTCATCCAACAGCCTACAGGAGGAGAGTAGCAAGCTGTAAGAAATCCACTTTTGTGTTTTTGGAATTTGGATATGATAATTTCGGATATAATCCGTAATATATTTAATAGTACGAAGTGTTCAAGTTAAAGATAATACAGTTTTTGTTGTTGACCCTCCACCATCCCCGGAGCCCGGTCCCAACAACTTTTCGGCGCATTTCTTCTATTGCTCCATTTTCCGTTCTTGTATATCCTAAATCAATAGGGAGATGTGTGTTGAGGTAGCTGTTTGCTTCAGCACTAATATAACTATGCACTTTCTTACACCTATCACGTGAATAGCAACGAACCAAGAACAACAAATTAAATGTAGGCCTACTCATATGTCAAATACTTGTTATGATTCTTCAATACCATAACATTACTCAGCAGGAGATCGCATTACCTTAAAACTAAAGGAGATTACCATATAAATAAAAGCTCCATACTTTGGTTCGATAAAAACATATTTATGCAATAAGCAAAAAATATTTTTTTTTTATAAAATATCTGACTTAGACGGACAAAATAATTGTCACTTTCTGATTAAATTACCTATCATAACACTCATAATTAAACCCTTCCTTTTATGGGACGTTGCTTGTTCTTTCAAGCATATTTCCGCTGCTTAAATTAGAAGAACATTTCTCTGAATATCGTGTATTTGTTTACGAATGTTTGTGTGTTGACTATTTATTTGCCAATTTCCATTTCCAAGAAGTCAAATTCACAAATAATGCAATACCAAAGACTCAGTAGTATGTTACTATCTGTAGATTACTTATACAGCATTTTTATCTTATCTTCTTCCTCGGAAATCAGATAGTTATAATGAGACTTCTATTTCTGCGAATTGTGCTAGATATTGTTTTCTCTTCTAAGTAGGAGGCTGATAAGAATTATTTTAATAACGGAAATTGTTTTACTATTCGCCATTTAAGTTCAGCTATTCATTTGCGTACAGATCGCTTCCTTGAATTGGAACTTGGAACAAGAGCAACCCAAATCTCTATAATATAAAGCCACATGGCTGACTGAGTCGCTCACTCACTCACTGACACTAATGTTTGCCCACTTCCAGATGAGCTAGAAACATGCAATCTGGTACACATATAAGTTAACTTTTAGACTGTAAACCACAGGAAAATTGCAAAACGTTTTTTATTATTTTTATTTTTAGCCCTAAAAACCCCCGAAAAAGGGCTCGGTTTCCACGGCAACGGTATTATCAGTGTTCACGTAGGGCTCTGAAAGTTTATAAATAATTATCTCCGTATACCTAAAGGGGTGGTCGAGATAGTAACGTATTGGACTCGCAGTCGGGAGGTCCCAGGTTCAAATCCCAGTTGACATGAGTTTTTCATGGTTTCTCCAGTCGTAATGGCAAATGCCGAATTGTATATTTACATAACATGAATCATCCTCGCTATTTCATCCTTTAATATCAGTTGAAATTTACTTCATAAAATACGCCCTTAATGTTTACCACTTCCAGATGAGCTAAAACCTTGAGATTTGGCAGACTGTACCTTTTAGCTTGTAACCGACGAAAAAATTCCAGAAAGTTCTATTTTTTTTTATTTTTTACCCCGAAGAAGTCCTAAAGTCTTCCCGCACATTTTTAAGGTTTTTATGGCTAAATGGCAACAGGCTATAGGGCAGTATAAAGACAGCAGCTTTCCCGAGAATCTCACTGGGGGTTTGGGGGCTGAGCCCTCAACGAGCGAAGCGAGTTATTTCGTATATGAATAAAAAGTGACCTTAGAATAGCGTAGTCTATACATTTAATTAAACAGAATGAACCAAAAGTCCCGCATCATGGGGCAAACAACTATATCGTGCATAGTAATTATTATATTGAGAACTGCGCACAATGTGCATATTAACCTAACTCTTAAAACTAAACACTCAGTCCTGAACCCGGGAAAGGAACTTTTCATTTCTAAAAAATCTCCAAACTGGCCGGTAATCGAAACCGGACCGCCAGAAAGGAAGATCGGCACGCTCATCCAGTACGAAGGACATATAGTGCATTTTAAGCGATTGGGTAGATGAAAAATTACCACAGCAGATTGGCGAAGAGGAACAGTAGAATATGATCTCTCCAATTCCCAATCCAAGGCATATACAGCGAAATTTTACAGAGTGAAGATAAGGAATACAAGCCAATTCCGTAGCGAATAGTTGGTGAGTGCCGTGCTCTAACGCTAAACTGGCCTTTAAAAAATCCGATGATCATGACATTGGTGGCAACATAACATTGAAAAATGTATTACAAGTTGTTATTCCCATGATGTGGAACTTTTTTGCCGTTCTGTTGATCTCAAGGTAAGTCTGAAATTAGTACATAATTATAGACCTGCTTAATAAATAGTTTTTATGGGGGACATACGCCATTAAACACTGTAAAGTATGTTTGTTATACATGAACTCCGGTAATGGTGAAAATAAATTATAACTAAATCGTAGTATATAGGCTACACATATCTTCGTGGTGTTAGGAAGAAATTTCTTCCTCAAGGTTAATAACAATCCTGGTTGTAAAAATCATTTTGGAAAACGGCTATTTTAAGAATGGTGAGACACAGTTGAAGTATTGGGCAGCATTTTTTGTAATAATGTTAAGAACAATAAATTGTAATTATATCACAGATTTATTAGAATCTACCAAACTTGTAATCTAGTGGATTAAATCCAAACTGTTATTTTCAAAATTTGTTTGGCAGCCTATAGTTGTTATGGAAAAACATTAAATAAGAAGTACCCTATATTCTCAACGCAGAGTCGGATAGCTCCTTGATTCGTCGCTAACATAGATCTATTAAGACCACTTGCCGCAATTAATGGGCCTATTTGCATTTGCGCACGGCGTTCAAGTAATAACATCTATTTCTTTGTTACGTAAATTCTGAAGCATACGCTATTTCTGCCTGAATAAGCAAACATACATTTTTGAATGATTTACCAAGAGATATACCTATTTCTTTACAGAAATTTAACAAAAGAAGAATAAAACTGCTATGCTGGAAGGAGAATAATTCTCCTTATAAAAACTCTTAATGGATCAACGGTTGCAATATGAGACAATAGCTCTCAGTAAACAAGCCTGTCTGCATTGGTAGTCGATCTGCTCATTTCTCAAACCAATTACTCGTAGAGATTGTAGTACAAAATACAGCTTCAAGGCCATGGATGGAAACAAAGACATTTATATACCGTTTCCAAAAAAAATAATAGGTTGGAAAATCCATCCCCGTGCACTCATTAACTTTTACAAAAGAATAATGTACCCTAAACATGATAAAACTGATAAAGCATTCGAAAAAGTGGAGAAATTTAAATATCTGAGCAATAATTACAGATAGGCCTACATTAATATTAAGGCAGAAGTTAAGTGTCGACTAAAATCAGAAAATGCATGTTCTTATGCAATTCAGAAACTTATCTTCTCGTCTTCTGTCCAGAAATCTAAAATAATTTGTTGGGTATAAATACAGCAGAAATTCAGACATCTCAAATTTAACACCCAGAATCCTATTATATGTAGGCTTACCATCCTAAGGCAAATTTACCATTTCTTACAACTTTTTATCATCAAGCTAGGAACTTAAAAATTATGTACGGTTTTATTAAGCTTGTAACTAAACTAAAACTTGCCAAATAAATGTCTGAAGAGATGAAAATTTACAAATGTTATGGCATGATTGAAATTTTTCGTTGTTTTATATAATTATCTATTCTTTGTGGTAGCTGAACATAAAATCTATCGGGGTAACGACGTCCGAGCAGATGTGAAACACCACCAGTGCTTGCCTGTTGGAAGAGCCTTAGAATATCCTCATACTTTCTGAACGAACTCCAACGACTATACCAGAGATGAGCTAAGAAGGAAACCTGAAGTAAACAAACACCAGTATGCCTGTCTCACTCTTAGATCATACTAGTATTGCGCTAGAGTGAGACAGATGTACTGGTTTTTGTTTACTTCAGGGTCCCTTCTTAGAACGGTCAGACTTAAGTAAAGAATTGACGTGATGACTAAAGTTGCCTTCATCGCCCACTAAACGCGACTGGTTGAGGGCTATGCTCCAAGGTGTAGTATCGCGTGCTCCTAGTTGACATAGAAATAAATTAATTTACCTAGTGGTGTAATAAGTATGTGTCAGATACAAAAGACTGACCAGTGATCTAGTTTCAAGCATGCAAAGTGAAGGTAGTTTATACATATGCTTCGTGTAGGTAGCTGTAACTTTAATTGTATCATTTCGTTCAAGGGAAAAAAAAAGAAATGTGCTGAAGTAAGATCCGATACATTACAGGTCAAGGCTTCTACCACAAACTCTTAAGGGGATTATTAAAGCTATAATTTGCGCATATAATCACGTGTTTGCGTTTCTTTCCACTCGCATGAGAAATAAACATGCTAGAAATAAAATATGCACACGTATTCCTGCATTTAAAATTCTCCATGAAAGGAATCAGCCAAGTTATATTCCTCAACGATTTATGGATATATTCTCCATTATAAAAAGCTAAACACATAGGCTATAAATAGGCCTATGCTTTGTTTAAGGGGACCAACTAAAAGAACTGCTTAAAGGATTGAAGATCATTCTATGAGATCACAACTTACAAAAGTTAAATTATTAACATAATATTTTTGTGATATTACGCTTTACATCGATGTATGGTATAAATATCAATATATTTACCATTGTTGCTAAATTAGTACTATTGATTTGAACTGCAGTTACGAGTAGCAGTAACCTAACCAATCTTTACGAATGCCTTTCAATCCAAAACCAACTTTTATTAATTTTATTATCCGAAAATTGGATTAAAGGATCAGAATACTAGCGCCAAGATCTCTGCTCTCATATTCGTACAGTTCACATTATTCATATTCTAAAAGGTAAGGTGAAGCAACCGTGAATAGTAACATTCTATGGTAAGAAGATAAGATGCCTGAGTGGCTTCCGAGATGCACTTGTCTTGAAGATTCAATAGGAAGAGAGAGATGCCAAGAGTTTAGGTTTTCTTATTTCAAGACAGCCATCTTTGAAAGCATAAAATTATGAATTGTCAGTTAAATCGGTTAAATCGGTTTCATAACAAACCTTATGCGATTTTTGAAAACCGGACACGGATAGCAGTCAAATCACTCATCAATAATCAGGAAGGCCCGAAAGTTATGCTCTATCAGAAAATGAAATATATATACAGCTCTATAACCTCTTAACTTAGTCGATTATGATATATACTAGGATCTGTTTATTGTTTATCTTCTTTTGTGCGATGATTACTTGTCGCATTTCAGAATGTGGGATCCAGAACAACGCGCAAATGTCAAATTTTATTGTTTTGAAAACCAAATCACCAAGAATGCTTCAAGACGCTGTGAAGCACCAGGTCTATGCCTAGCATAAGCGAATTTCCGAAGGCCGTGTGATTATTATCAAAGACGATGACGTCACTGCAAAATCGACGAGAGCGTTGAAACTGGTTTCAGAAAATGGTTTCCAGGAATGCTTCCAGATGCTTTACACATTTTGACAGAAGTGCATCGCTGTGGAAGGGAATTATTTTGAAGGAAATGTTGTGAATATGAAGGCACGGTAACTTATCTCTGTGTTATATACAAATTCTGGAAACCTTTGGTCATAGTAATTATTTCAAATTATTGTAATTTTGCTGTTCCCTTCCATTCGTAGTAGAATTTTGAACATCACAGAAACTCTCATGTACTGTAGAATCGCCCTGGTTGAAAAAGGTCTGCGGATATAGTGTCAGATATAAGTCGAAGACTCATACACACACACTCACAGATCTGTTCTGATTATGATTTCGAAAGGGCAACAGACACTGTATGTTATATAAACTGCATGGATGGTCACGTGCTCTATTCCACTTTATGTCCTCCTGTCCCTCTTCTTACTTTATTAATTTATTATAGGAAAGACTTACCTGGGGCGGGTGTAGTAACTATTCGGAAAGTGAGCACTATCGTCGCCCTGACCTTAATATGACTTACTCAAGAAGTGTTAGATAATTGTATAGTGCTCTAGTTGTGCCTGGCGAAAGTGAAAACGAGTGCACAAAATGTAAACAGTGAGAGGAAGGTCACGGCGAGATGTTTGACCAGAAATAACGGCACCGCCGGTAGTAAATGCAGGGAATCAAGTGTTACGACTTGTGAGAAAATACTTAGTTGTCTGTTCCCTCTGTTATGATATCTTTATCCTGTGCATAATTATATTTCACGAATCGACTCACTTTTTTTCCCATGTGCGCACCTCACGAGAGTGAAATTTGTCGCCTAAAATATAATAATATCGTAGGATTAAGGGATGGCCAAAGTGTTATGAGTGGTTATCTAAACTATCCTATGTCCTAAAAACTTGAAATTTTGCATACTTCATTAAAATTAAAACAGAAGTCCCAGATGACAAGAATTAGAGATTATTCACTCATACATGAGAAGAAAACTAGGTTATATAAATATTGGAATATCAGTCGTACAGGTTTTCAAAATAGAATATATATCCTATTTTTCCGTATTACTAAAGACCCTAACGCATGTTTTCTCTAAGGATGGAGAAATTATGGAGCTATGTAATACGTCCCAAACATACTTATTTTCCACACATAAAATAATTGGATGAATTAAATTTTCCTAGGTTATTAGTATACCTCAACCCTAGAAAAAATATCGCACAGAAGAATTTGTCTCATCCCACATAACAATAAAGTTTAACCAGTAAACATTTATTTATCGATGAGGGGCGCCTCCAGTTTTGGTATACCTCGTGGGATTTATTTTGGAACAGTTTATAAGTAATAGTTTATTTGAGAGAAGTTTAATGTGAAACAAAGGGCGCATCTTAATGAAACGAGGTGCTCTGCATGCAATTCCATAAAAACTGGTGATTTCTCATAAATCCTTCTCCCATTCTACACTATTACGTACACATAGAACAATTTTTTACAGTAGCCTATATATTGTGTACGGATATTACCTATTTAAATAGGGAATAAACAACAATAAAAATATAATAAATAATAGATATTACAAATGGAGATGTTATCAAAGATTATATTCTTTATTGTGTGTAGTGTATAGGTATAGGTATAGTGCAGGGGCTGAGCCCTAACGGACTCGCGGACGGAGGCCACATAGGCGGGCCCATTGCCCACCCCCTAGGAAACGAATGATGTGCATGCCCTAAGGCCCCCCAGTCAACAGACTCCACCACAAGCCCCCACGGAGCTCCCCTACATCCAACAAGAACCTGGTACCACTCCACGTGCACCGTACCCAGGGTCCCTCGTACAAGAGCCCCCTAGGCGCGGCACAACCAGACAAGCGCCGCTAACCCAGGGTCCCTCTGAGAGCCCCAAAGGCACGGTACACCACCAGCAACTCTTGACCACAAGCAGCGGGGCAGGACGGGGGAGGCCCGCAGCAGAGTCTGCAGCAGGAGCTGGCCCGAAAACCAGTAAAGGGGAACGGGATGATAATGAGGGGGGAAAGGAAGTTGAAGTGGAGAGTGTTGGTGGAATGAATGAAGGGGGAAACGGGAGGATCCCCGAGAAAAACCCCCAAAGGTCACGGCTTTGTCCACCACAAATGACACGCCCGCCAGCCCCGAGATTTGAACTCGGGACCGCTAGCATGCCAGGCCCACGCGCTAAGCATGAGCCACCGTGACGGCTGTGTGTAGTGTAAATCTGTAAATTAATTTTTCATTGGAAACGAAGCTTTGACATAAGAAAATTAAGTTATTTGAAAACTAAATTTGTCTGGGTTTTGGAACTTCATATAATTCATGATATTTTTAAGCTAATATTTGTACCTTAAAAGGCAATGGGTCTATCTTCATCTTCTTCTTAGCAGAAAAGTTCTAGAGAGAAGGTTGATAAAAAAGAATACAAGTAATTTCCGAAAATGCACAGTCACTGCTAATAACTTATTAGCAAATTGATGGGATGATGCAACTTCATTACTGAAAAAGATAATTTATATATGAGCTGTATAATACTTTACTGCAGGTGACTGATACAGCAGTAAAGATGAACATAAAACATCTTTAATGTAAATAAAATATAAATATTCATGCTGCTAATGGCATTCCATTACAGCACAGATCAAATATCTTAGTCACCAAGAGAAGAGATAGGTTTAATGGGACTGAATGACATTGCATAGTACTAATTTATTTATACTACTACCATTTATTTGAAATATTAATTTTTAAATAACTTTCAGGCGTATAACATGGCGAACGTTAAAGATTTCGTTTTAATTTAACCCGAACTAACATTACCAACATATTTTATAGATAATCAGTAGAGGCGGATTTCTATGACCTAAAAAATAGGATATATGCATGCATTTATGACCTAAAAAGCATTAAAATATGACTTTACCACTTACACATGATGTATATTTTTTTAAGTTTCATTACAATTAATTTGATTAAAATATAATGCTCGTAATTATTTAAAATATCTGTAAATTCTCAAAAAGTATCAGTATAATGTAAAATTTACAAAATATGATACGAAACTTCAAAATTTCTTTAATATACACACAAATATGCCGAAAATATGACCTAATTATGCATATATACATACTAAATATGCAGTCTCTAGACTAGATTTTTAAATTCGAGGCAGTGTTACTGAAAATACTGTTATTCGACTACAAGTGAAAATTCACACACACACACACACACACATATATATTATATATATATATATATATATATATAAAATGTATACACTCGGTGTTCTGATTGCTGCTACTGAGCCTACATCAGGAGACCTATTACGAACGGCAGCACAGCTCGGCTCAGCCTAGATAAGCAAGAACCAATATCACACCAAAATAATTAAATTGAACTGAAATGAGAGGTAACCTAAGTATTTAAGGGTCTGGCGTGGATAACTCTCGCCACTCGGCCTAAGCCCAGCTCGAACCGGAGCAATACAAGCTGACAACACACGAAATGTTTTCGTAGAATTCAAGTTGTAGGTAACCCTTTTCGAGTTCCCGGCAAGGATAGAACTATGATTATCCCTCTCTATGGGTAATCTCTCATCTGAAACGGTGTTTCAGTGGAGTTAAGACAGAGTCATAAGTTACAATACAAATAATTACTTTCGGACAATAGAAAACCATTATCATTCCAGAATCTCCGCCAAGTTTCATCGTTCATTTTAATTCAAATTCATTCATTTTAAATGGCACATATCTATGTATGCAAGTAGCATTTACTTACTTTATTAGTAACAAAATGAATGTTTTATACTGCAAACTAAATATAATGCATTGATATCTATAACATTGCTCACTGAAATCAACGCATTACTTCTAAAACCCAATTATAAGTAATAAGGTATATTATTTATAAATGCATTTTTTATTTGTTATTGTTTGCTTTTTCCTCATTAAATGCCTTGCCTTAGTTATGAAAGTAAATACGATCGAACAGCTAATATAATCCGGGACATCATACAATTAATACAGACTACGAGAAGTAGTTCCGTTAACACACGTATCGACATAGCCTATAGCAAATATATTAATATCCTTAAAATCACGTAGAAGAGAACTTTATGTGGCAACCTGTGATCGCGGAGGTAAGGAGGCAGTACCACATGCTGTAACTACCAATATGCACGTAATGAAAGGGATAATAACCAAAATTGTCTCAATTTTACAAGCTATGCGTGCATGCATCATGAACCTTGCGATGATATCGTGACATTGACCACAAAGAGGAGGAAGAAGATATTAACAAAGAAAACACAACGATAACAATAGTGACAATTGTTGTATCTAGTCTTAAAAGTTCTCCATCAAGGACGAACTAGGTTTGAACAAGAATTACATGACACTTGCATAACAGTATCGAAGTTCCTTCGTTCACTGATCAATGCACGTCAGCTAATGCATTTCCTTATGGCAGAATAAATACATCAATACTGAAGCAATAAACTATTAAATTGGTTTTTTAACGACTAAAGTTCCCCACATATTATGTTCCTACACAATACTCCTTATTGATCTGATATAATTAGACATAAACTTTTTTATCGTAAGAATATATTATAGGAGAAAAATTCCTCCAACACTGAGACTTGAACCCACGACCTTTTGCTATTCACGCCAGTGCTCTACCAACTGAGCTAAGCCGGAGTTCAATTCACAGCGCCAGATGGAACCTCTCTCCTATGACTGATTGCCCTAATGGTCTACCTCACAGACAGACAAGTTACGTCATATGCAGTACCGTGAGGAACACTAATTAGTGATTTTTGTGACGGGGCTTCCACTGTTATTGTACAGTTAACATTCAAGATAGATATATAAGCTTTCACGAACCACAGATTATTGTCTCTGTTGGACATTACATGAGAATTCCCAGTGTCGGAGGAATTTTTCTCCTATAATATATTCTCATGTAATGTCCAACAGAGACAATAATCTGTGGTTCGTGAAAGCTTATATATCTATATTTTTTATTGTAGTTAAGTGATTACCGAATGTGCCAAATATCAACATTGCAGTTCACTAGGGCCGGGTAGTTGACTTTCATAATGCACTCTATTACATGCTAGTATTAAAATGTGTACAAGACATGACAGAAATAACAGCATGTTGTTACATATTTTGTTAGTGTTGCAATAATGTATCATATTTGCGTGATCATAAAACTTTTGTGCAGTAGTTCATTAATTTGTCACTTTTTAACCACATATTTCTGAAAGATATATAAATTGTGCAGATCTCTGTTAATTCAAACATTTACAGCATATTTTGCTATGTTGTTTTGAGAACTGACGGTACAATATTGAACTCATTGTATAATAAAAGCTATGTTTCACTTATTTATTTTTCAATTTAGGTACTAAACTTTGTTGCATTGACCTTGTATTTTAAAAAGTTTTGTAATCTAATTTATACAGCTACTAGTATTTTCTGTAATTTTTAATGCAATTGAACTAACAATAGAACGTAAAGTACTAAAATTACTTGTATTACAGTGCAAAATTCATTGGTTCTGGAACACATATGGTCAATTTTAGAGCAAATTTGCACGCATATTTTGTTTCCTGATAAAGCTCTTGCAGATCATAACTCAAGTAAGCGCGTGGCTAGAAGGGGAATGTTAGAAGGTTTTTTTTGTAATGTTTCATGATACCAAATAGCAGTTATTGACCATTTTCTAATATCTCTTGATTCTCAGATCCATCGACTTTCTGAAAAAATTTGAAATTTACTTTGGAGTTGGCGAATGGAATTGATATATTACTACTACATTTTCAGAAACAAAGAATATTTTACTTTTCACACTGTTGTTTGAGAGGCATAACAATAGCCTACATTGAACGACTTCATCTACATATAGGCTACATCTAAACATTAGCACCTGTATTCTACATCATGGAAACAAAGGCAATGAATGAAGACAGGTGGTAAAAATTATTCAAGTCGCAAGAGCCTTGACAAAAAACCAGAAGAGGATGGCCTTGTTTAAACGACCGCCACATAGAAAATTCTAATTCATGTTCTATGATACGACTATTCAGTGAGGAAATAGCTGCAAATATATTGTGTTCCATCAAACTAATAAATTAAACATTACAGGTACACTAAGACGCTAATTATCATCATTGCATCATATCATTGTCGTTGGCTCGTCATAATCGTCAGCATAATCATCAGTACTACTAACATTCTTTTAACTGCCACTTCATAACAATTTTCTTAGAGGTATCTTATAATTATATCTTCCTTATTATAAACTTCTCATAGACCTATAACATTAACAGCTTACATGGGCTATAGATGGACCGTAAGCAATTTTTGGTGTAATGTGAAGTAATAACCAGAACTACATTTTAGACAAGTGTTTCACAGCTGCGAAGAGATTTGGATCTAGCGACGAGGTACCGGAGATCGAACCGGAGCCTGCGGATCCGTAACCAGCGACGCTAACCACGAGACAACGTAGGTGGTAGTTTTTGTTAGTAATAGTTATTAATATAAGATAAGAAAACCACAATAATAATAATAACAACAATAATATGTACTGAGGTTATCTATCTGAAATGCTTCCTTAATCTGAAATGTTATCATTGCACTCATAGAAACCTGCCAATTACAACGAATGATTATCTTCGGATAGTGTTAGTGCAACAATTTTTAAAATAATGCACGCAATTATTTATCTATTTAAATACAGCATCGTTAAATAGTTGCCTCACACACGAAAGGTAATACGTTAGTTCCATGTCCTTGCATAGCTGCATGTTCGAACAGAATATTTTAGAACACTGTTTTATTGCAAACTATAGTTTTGATTATTCCTAGTCGTTTAACCAGATCGGTTCACCATAACATTCAAATTTATGTTTTTGAAGCTTGGCCTATGTGTTAAAATACCGTTGAACTCGATCAAGAAAATAAACGTAAATGTTTAATTAAATTAATTTTTAACTGTTAATGAAACATCAGCACAAGATCCCCGGATAATGAAAAAATGTCAAAATGCCTAGGCAATATACAATAAACATAGCTGAGCTGATGATTTTAATTAAACACTTTGATAGGATCATAACCATGGATTAAACATGATTATAATCAGAATAGATATCAAACATTATTGAACATATTAAATAAGATTAGATACATCAAAGCATTGATAGTATTACAATTAAAGGTTATAAGAAATAGATATTAAATGATAATAATTCCAGTAATTAAATAAATAAATAATATTGTAGTAACATTGTAGTAAGTTAAATTTCAAGTTAGCAAAACTTCACATTATAACTCAGACGGAATTCAAGGAAAAACAGTGAGGGAAATACATTCTGCTATTCAACCACAGCATGATACAAGAGACACTCATTGTAGAAAAGTGCACTCTTATTGTGGCAAAAACTGACAGAATAGAACTCAGGAACAGTCAAAAGAAGGTACTAAGAATTTTGAGTGGGAATAATATTTTGTATAGATGTTCCAAGAATCCTTGAGCGATAACGGGAACTGACTGAGCTGGGAAGCAATACTTCCTACTCGGAGTAGCATTTAGACGCTCAAATGAAGGTAACCAATGAGAGTACATCTCTCATTGCAAAACAGGGTAAAATGCTCTAATAGTAATTATTATTGGTTGTAGAAATAAGTGGGGAAAGATGACTTAAGGAACGGAGGACGCTGGAACGCACGTGAGAGACAATTACTTCCACGAGATCCCTTCACCGAGCTAGTCGGTGCAGGACATTTTTCTCTCGCTTCTTGGCTTCAAAGTGCCAAGTGAAGCATATTATATTTTATAAAGTCATAGTATCGTAATCAGGAGGATCCTGATACGGTACCAATAAATAATTATCAACAAAACAGTTTGTACTAGGAATTGCGGTAGAACTTATTTACAGTTCTTACCAAAGTAAATTCAGTGACACGTAAGTACTTGTGTTCGACGAAGCAAATTACAGACAGTATCAACACGTAATAATTGTACGTCATCGCTACATAAAATCCTCGATAGTAACTTCAGTATTACGAGCGTTCTATCGTCCAGACATTCCGAACTCTTCACCCAATTTTCAAGTGATTAATTGCTAAAAACATTATTGAACAGAAATAAAACCTAATCATACCAGTAATCTTTTGACATTATTACTTGTATATATATTGGACAAATAACCCTAGATCCCCCCAGATAAGATAGAGACACTCTGTTGCATCCACTGAGCTACCGTGGTCGGTCGTTTTGTGGTTCCCAGACAAATCCTGGATAGTTAAAAGTAAGGGCTAAAAACCACACAGCGAACCGTTTCATACTTGGCGCGCCATCGTAAGGGGCTAAAAAAGAGAGACAGATATAGGTTAAAACAACAATAAATTACGCCAAGATATTCAGCAAGTGCTTCATACTTAACGCCATCTTAAGGGTTCAAAAAGATAGACTTAAAATACACCAAAAATTCAGTAAGTGATTCATACTAGTGCTGCAACGGAACAGTATTCAAATAAAGTCAGCTTAACTTTGTGAGGGATAAAATCAAGAAGAGAATTCAACCGGAACAAAGAAATTTAGGAGCGAGCAGAACAAGAGAGAAGACCGCGGAAATACAAGAAAATCTTTGTAATTTTAGTTAATAAGAGGGTATTGTTTATGTTATTAGAAATAAGAGTGTTTATATGTATTTGCATGCAGTGTTATGTTGCTGATATATGTATGTACAAAGGTAAGAGAGCATGATTTTTTTACTCAGTGATTCCAGTGCAGTGAATAAGGTTAGGGCAAGGTTATGTTAACACTACGTAACGGGAAAATAATAAAGCCTAAAATGGAAAACTCAGTAGATCAGGACAGTCAGGATTTGCTCACTAGTAGTGAAATTGAATTAATACAAAATAACGAACAAGGGGAAGTTATAAGTAGCCATGAGGAAATAGAGATAAACGAAAGTAATCAGGAGCGGGCAAACAGAGACGAGCCATCAGCTCAAATAGATGAGGAAAATATAGAGAATACGATGACAAGCCAGGTAAATGTAGAACAAGGGATGCAGTCTTGGATGATGGTATTAATGGCTAAAATAGATCAGAATTCTAAAGAAAATGGTGAACAAAGTAGAAAGTTAGCTGAGGAAAATGCAAAGCAAAATAGGGAGTTAGCCGAAAGAAGCGCAGAACAAAACAGAGAGTTAGCTAATAAAATAGACCATATTTCAACTGACTTGAAAAATGAACTTAAAAGATCAGTTGATAAACTTTCTGGGGATCTAAAGAAAAATGATGAAAAGATTGACAAATTAAGGGAGGAATGTACTATAAACAATGCTAGGTTAGATGGTAGAATTGATAAAGTACAAAATGAAATTGATCAGAATAAGAAAGAAATAACGGCTAAGTTTGTAAACAAAGATAGGGAAGTAGAGCAGAAACTTGCCAATACTATTGATACTGTTGATAAGAAGATAGAAACAAATAATAGTGTTTTGCGAAATGAGGTTAGGGACCAGAATAAAAGCTTGGAAAATAATTTGGTAAAATCATTCTCCGCTGATATTGGAGAATTAAATGATAGGTTTCAGGGACAAGTTAAGGAGATTGAAGTGAAATTGACGAAAGAAATTCAGAAAGTAGTAGGGGTACAAAATAGCATTACCAAAGAAATAAATAATTTTTCTGATAAGGTTAACCAAATGAGTAATGGCATTTCTTGTACGAGAATCGAGGCAGATGGCGGAGGAGTTTGTACTCCATCTATAAATTTTGCAAGTGCAAATATTTTGCACGGTAATGAACGTAATAATGGAGAACCATTAGCTCCGAGCATTAGCCAAGATTCCGACACTACGCGAAGTGACGTAAGCCTTAGTAATCATGTTGTTCACCCGAGTACTAGTCAAAGTCATGTACAATTAACTAATATTCTTGGAATTAAGTGGGCGTTACCGCGCTATAATGACGAAAATTTGTCTAATCCACATCAATTTATATCGGAAATGGAAACGTACTTTAAATTGAAGGGGATCCCAGAGGAATACAAAATGATATTAGTTCAAAAGGGTCTGATAGGTAAATGCAAGGATTGGTGTCAATTTGTATTAGCTGAGGGAGTAAGTTACCAAGAATTCCGAAAATTGTTTATGGAAAAATATTGGAGTCCAAGTAGGCAAATGAAGGCGCGTACTGAATTATATGCGGGAAGCTACAATGATAAAGGTCATTTGACACTAACCGAATATTTCTTAAGACTAATCAGGATTGCGAAATCATTGCAAACTATGTTTTCTGAACAGGACGTACTTCAACTTTCTATGAAGCACTTTGGGCCCGAAATTCATAAATTATTAGCGGTAGCCAAACCAAATTCCTACGCAGAAATGTTGAGCCTATTAGCCGAATTTGAAGAAGGAAATCGTAGCGGAGGAAGACAGGAAAATTATGCGCGATATGATCAAGGAAATAAAGGTCTGAATCAGGGTGACAATGGGGCATATTCTTATGCAAATAACAGAAATAATGCTAGCCACTTTGATAACGCAGCAAGGCCTAGGCAAGACTTTAATGATAATCGGGAAAATCGACCCGGAAATAATGGGAGGAATAATCAAAACAATAATTATTCACGGGAGAGAAATGACCGAGGCAATGGAACTAATAATAACAGAGGAAGTTACGGTCAACAAGGTCAGTGCAATAACAATCACGGTGACAGAACTGGGTCAAGACCGCAAAATGTATCTGTCAATCATATTGCGTTCCAAGAAACTGAGGTAGGGAATGTTGATAGGAATGCCAGATATGGGGAGTTAAGAGACGGAAGATATGTGCGATTTAGAGATAATGAAGGTAGTAATTGTGGACGTGTGCCAGAAACACGACAGTCTCTGAACCCTAATGCAAATGAATTTCACCGCACGCAAAATCACGTAACTGATTCTCAGAATGATTGCCCACAGAACGGAGATTTAAACGGAACAGAGATGTGATAGCGAGTCATATTACGTCTGTTGATGGTACCAGGCCTTCCGAGGATAGACTCAACAATACTGTACAGAACTTAGAAATGTCCTACAATGTAAATAAAACTAATCAGCAAATATTAAATCCACCACAAATAGAGGCTAATATTGGGAATTTGAAAATTCAGATTTTATTGGATTCTGGTAGCTCAATGTCTGTGATAAATGAAAAGGCTTATCTAGAGTTAAAAGAAAATAAAATTAAACTGCAGGAATTAGACGTCCCAGGACTTTATTGTACGACGGCCATTAATAAAACTAAATATAAAATAGACAAGCAAATAATGGTACCTTTAAGCATAGGATCTTGGCACACTGAAATATATATGCTTGTGGTCAGAAATTTAGCGCATCCATATATTTTAGGTTGTGATACTTTACAGGAATATCAAGGGATTTTAAGCTTTGAGGAAAATTGTTTGAAAATAAAAGACGAAAATGACGTTATTGAAGTTCCATTTCTTAAAAGTAATGTTTATGACAGCTCTAATTGTTCCAATAATGAACTCGCAATTCAGGACGAATGCTTCATTATTGAAAGCCTATCTGAATGGCAAGATCAAAATGAAGAGGGGGAAATAATAAGCGAAATTTTAGTTGACACTAAAGGTCAGGAGAACCAAGCAAGTAGTCAAAATGAAGGTCGAGGCAACACAGGGAATATTATCGAGGCACCGAATACAGGGTCATTAACTCGATGCAATCTGAATGTTGAAATCGACGAATTTAATAACGCTTATTTAGAGGAGATTTATGATGTCGGACTTAATTGCGAAATAAATATGTGCGGAACAAGCAGAAATGAGCAGGAACATTGCAATAATGAAAATGGAAGGGGATATAACGATAGGTTGACTGAACCCGAAATCCTTGAAATCTTGAGAAATAAAGTAGATAGTATCACCTCAATAACGGAACCTCAAAAAGATAAGCTGTTTAAGGTGCTAACCAATAATATGGGCGTGTACAGTAATTCCCCTGGATGCTGTTTAGTTTATGAACATTCTATTAGCATGGATAATCCGCCTATATTTAATCATAAAAGCAGACCATTACCGCTGTCTATTAGAGAGGAGGCCAATAAAGTGATTACAAAAATGTTACAGGACGGAATTATAGAGAGATCCGATTCCCCTTACGTCAGTCCTATATGTTGGGTTTATAAGGCTAATAAAACATTAAGAATGAAATTGGATCTGAGGACCGCAAACTTGTATATGAAACCTGATCGAGTAAAAACTGAACCAATCGATCACCTCTTAGCTAAGATGGGCGATGCTAAATATTTTTCAAGTATCGACCTTACGTCCAGTTTTTGGCAGATTCCTCTGAGAGAAGAAGACAGGAAGTACTGTTCGTTTGTGCACCAAGGATCCGTATTTTCATTTTGTAGGACCCCGTTTGGAATGAGGACCTCCGGGAGCGCGCTTTTACGTGCACTCCAGGTTATGTTCCCGGAAGGTACTGGACCAAATATAACAGCATACGTGGATGACTATTTAATTCATACGACTGATTTTGATACCCATATAGAGAAACTTGACCTTGTATTAAATACGTTCTTGGAAAGCGGAATGACTATAAATCCCCAGAAACTCAGTTTATTTTGTAATGAAGTGAAATTCGTAGGGTATATTCTTTCAAAGGATGGAGTGTCAGCTGACCCTGAAAGAATAAAAGCCATAATGAACATTAGCAGACCCAAGACAGTCAGGCAAGTCAGAAAAGTCCTAGGGATTTTTAATTATCAGGATAGATTCATTCCCGGATACGCTGAATATGCCGTACCGCTTAGAAAGTTATTACGAAAGCAAAACAAATTTAAGTGGACTCATGTAGAAGAGGAAGCTGTTCAGAAAATCAAAGAATCTTTCAAAAAGGCAGTACTATTGGAAAGGCCTAGGAATGACTTGGGGTATATTATTTACGTGGACGCATCTTGCCCAGCTGTAGGGGGAATTTTAATGCAAGAGCATGAGGATGGTAGTAAACACCTGATAGCAACTACGTCACGCGGGCTAACCCCGATTGAAAGTAAAGGTTCAGTGACTTGCTTGGAGATAATTGGGATGTATCATGCTTTGACGAAGTTCCGACAGTACGTATTCAATAAGAAAATCGTAGTGTACACGGACCACATTAGTTTGACCTTTCTAAATAAAATGAAGCTAGGCAATAGTAAATTGTCACGCTATGTTCACGAACTGAGTCAATTTGACCTGGAAATTAGGCACGTGGCTGGAAAGGATAACGTCCTATGTGACTATCTTTCTCGCAATAAAGCTGAATTACCGGAAGCAACAGGAAGCGACGGGAATCAAATTCAGATTATGCAAATAAAGATGTTCAGTGAGCTGACCTTGCAGCGCGATTTCCGGAACATAGAAAGATTTCAACGCAATGACCCCGAGATCGAACTGATAAGGTTAGGGCTGGAGGAACTTAATCAGGATCAAAATGATAACAGTAGTGAGATAAAGTACCAAATGGTAAACAATGTAATATATAAGCTATGTGGGAAGGACAAGAAAGAATGGAAAGTGTACATTCCGGAGGAATTAGAAACTAAAATAATTGCTATCGTCCATGAAAAGCTAGGCCATTCAGGAACGAATAGAATGTTGCTGTACATTCAGGACAAAATGTATATTAAGAATTTGGGGAGAAAAATCAGAAAATATGTCAGCTGCTGTGACTTATGCCAAAAAGCGAAACCGATGAATGTTAAATACGATAGAGTACCAATGACCGTATCTAGAGAGAGAAAAGGGGAATTGGTAGCCTTGGACTTTCACGGACCATTAGTTGCAGGGGCGTATGGCATGAGATAAATTTGATCTGTTACGACGTTTTCTCACATTTTGTTAAACTGTACACTACGCGCACAGCAACTACCACTGCAGTATTAAGAAAACTTGTCTCAGACTACATTCCTAAATACCAGCCCATCACTGCAGTTCTGTCGGACAATGGAACGCCGTTCACTAGTAAGAAGTTTAAAGACAAGATGTCGGAACTAGGAATAAAGTGTTATCATGTGTCTAAATACCATCCGCAAGTCAACACATCGGAACGGGGACTGCGTGATTTATCGCTATACTTGCGAGCACTCTGTCACAAACGACACAATGCCTGGGTGAAATATATCCAACCAATAGAGGACATTTTGAATCACACAATAAATCCCATTGTAGGAGTCGAACCCGTACGACTTATGGTTGGCAACGAACCAAAAACCCTAATAAGAGGCCTACCAATAGCCATCCCACATGACGGAGTAAATAAGAAATTGACTGACTATTGCCGGATAGCGATAGAAAATATTCGGAAGAATGTGGCGAAGAGAAAAGAAAAGGCCAAAAGGCACAAGCGGGTTTGGAACCCAGTAATAGGAGACAAACTCTTGGTTAGAAGGAAAAACCTATCACAGGCCCTAAACAAAAGAATGTCACGCCTAGAGCTTCTTTATAGGGGACCGTATATCGTCACTAATGTATTTAATGGGGTGTGTTTTGAAGTAGCTGACATCAAAACTGGAAAAATTATTGGGCGATACAATTTGTCTTTTGTTAGGCCTTATAAAGAATAAGAATTAAGGGTATAACAGTATGACAACAGGCTTGCGTCATTTCGTAATAAACAGGTACAAGGGTCAAGTGTGATTTTACATTGTAAGAGTACATGATCGCGAATACTACGTGTGATGTAGGCTTACAGTGGAATCAAATGTGTATATAGAATAAAGACGAGCAGTAATAAATCTACTGGCGAATATATATCATAAAGACGAGCAGTAATAAATCTACTGGCGAATATATATCTTAAAGACGAGCAGTAATAAATCTACTGGCGAATATATATCTTAAAGACGAGCAGTAATAAATCTACTGGCGAATATATATCTAGTTTAAGTATATTAATTAATAATTTTTGCTATTATTTTATGTTCATATGTGTTGTTTAAATTTGTGATGTTTTGTGTAAAATTCATAATAATTAATATTGCCAGTAATGTGACGTAAGTATATGACGTCATAGCGGAACAAAGCTTACAAATGTGCGAAGGGTGGTGTATGGATGCGAGATAAGATTGTAGTATGGTATGCAGCCTGAGAAACCCGTACCAGGTACAAGGAATGCCAATACTTCATAACTGGTCAGTGAACCAAATAAAGGTTGAAATGAATGACAGTACCCTGAAGCTCTGCTAGGCAATAGATAGGTCACTGTAATGGAAGGTAAACATGAGCATTGTTAGGTAAGGAGAGTAACAATAATTCAGGAGCAAAAAAAAAAAAGTATTCCTGTTAAAAATGAATTTTGCTACAAAATACACTTTTCACAATAATAATTTTGGGCAGTATGATAGGATCATAACCATGGATTAAACATGATTATAATCAGAATAGATATCAAACATTATTGAACATATTAAATAAGATTAGATACATCAAAGCATTGATAGTATTACAATTAAAGGTTATAAGAAATAGATATTAAATGATAATAATTCCAGTAATTAAATAAATAAATAATATTGTAGTAACATTGTAGTAAGTTAAATTTCAAGTTAGCAAAACTTCACATTATAACTCAGACGGAATTCAAGGAAAAACAGTGAGGGAAATACATTCTGCTATTCAACCACAGCATGATACAAGAGACACTCATTGTAGAAAAGTGCACTCTTATTGTGGCAAAAACTGACAGAATAGAACTCAGGAACAGTCAAAAGAAGGTACTAAGAATTTTGAGTGGGAATAATATTTTGTATAGATGTTCCAAGAATCCTTGAGCGATAACGGGAACTGACTGAGCTGGGAAGCAATACTTCCTACTCGGAGTAGCATTTAGACGCTCAAATGAAGGTAACCAATGAGAGTACATCTCTCATTGCAAAACAGGGTAAAATGCTCTAATAGTAATTATTATTGGTTGTAGAAATAAGTGGGGAAAGATGACTTAAGGAACGGAGGACGCTGGAACGCACGTGAGAGACAATTACTTCCACGAGATCCCTTCACCGAGCTAGTCGGTGCAGGACATTTTTCTCTCGCTTCTTGGCTTCAAAGTGCCAAGTGAAGCATATTATATTTTATAAAGTCATAGTATCGTAATCAGGAGGATCCTGATACGGTACCAATAAATAATTATCAACAAAACAGTTTGTACTAGGAATTGCGGTAGAACTTATTTACAGTTCTTACCAAAGTAAATTCAGTGACACGTAAGTACTTGTGTTCGACGAAGCAAATTACAGACAGTATCAACACGTAATAATTGTACGTCATCGCTACATAAAATCCTCGATAGTAACTTCAGTATTACGAGCGTTCTATCGTCCAGACATTCCGAACTCTTCACCCAATTTTCAAGTGATTAATTGCTAAAAACATTATTGAACAGAAATAAAACCTAATCATACCAGTAATCTTTTGACATTATTACTTGTATATATATTGGACAAATAACCCTAGATCCCCCCAGATAAGATAGAGACACTCTGTTGCATCCACTGAGCTACCGTGGTCGGTCGTTTTGTGGTTCCCAGACAAATCCTGGATAGTTAAAAGTAAGGGCTAAAAACCACACAGCGAACCGTTTCAACTTTCGTTTATTTTATTCTTTGCCTACGTGTTAAAGATTACGCCTATATTAGCTTTGACATTTTACAGCAAATGGCTCTCGCCCTCTTTAAATCTTATCTGAATTGCACAGTGAGTATGGCACTGGATTTCTGTGCATGGGTAGTAAGTTCTCTCCCGGCCTTGGTCGATAGCACTTATGCGTGCACCAGCGATAATCATAGGCCTATGTTGCAGTACACCCCGTTGATAAGTAACCATAACCTACAACTAACAATAATCTTTTATTAGATCTGGGCTCAAGAAAAGAATATGTAAAACAATTCAGTTAATGAGAATGAAAATATTATGAATCCATTTCCGTTAATAAGTATATAGGCTATTGCACTTTTGTTATAACTAATACAATATCGTCATGATTTAAGACAAGAACACTATACGATTTGTCGATGGCTTCAGAACAATTTTGCCTGCTTGTGCTTATATAGGCCTAGTTCTAATTTAAAAAAAAGCATGAGTTACTTCCATGGAAAGGAGGAAATTTAATTAATATCTGTTTAAAGAAAGATCTATTAATTGCTGCCAGCTAAGATCAGATTTTTACTGTTGGCAAGTTTTTCTCATCAAAGGCCAAATATTGCAAGTACAATAAATTAATGAAAGTAGTCGTTGGAATACCAGCAGGAGGTAAAGACTAACTAAGCAATAAGTAATAAAAAAAAGTCGAAATTCTTCACCAATTTATTAATCTGCGTTTCTTAGCACCAGACAGTCACCTCTGAACTATTGACCGCTCCTAAGTAAATATATGAAGCAGCGACTACGGTCACGGAAACCATGATTAACGACCTAAGCTGTAGACATGCTCACCACATGCCCCCAATTCTGCTATCTGCCTACGGTAGATTTTGAAGTATTTAATTTTTTTCATTAGCTTCTATGTTAATGTTGTTTATACAGAGTGTTAATGAATAACGCCAAAATATTTTACCTGTGTATAGAGGGCACATAGGCAAGAAACTTTTATTAGGAGATTTTTGCTCTATGACGTAAAATGTGTATGCTACAGGGCATTAAAGTCATTACAATTTGGTACTCATAAGTCTATAATGAAGCGAAATAAGGTTAAAATGTTCCTTAAATTGACTTCATGCCTTCTTAACAATCGATAAAAATCTGATTCTTAAACATTAATCAACAGCTAAATCATAATTTAGTGTTTCCATAATCTGCAAAATTTACAAACTAATCATATGACTGGCCGCATCTGCATTAGATTTTTTATTCATAACTCCTGTGTTAACAACGAAGTTTCTATGCTTTGCATTTTTTCAAATGTTAGAAGTCCGAGGTGGCCATGCCCTGGGAGATCTTATGCTGTAACAGGAAAAACTGAATCCATAGAGCAAAAATCTCCTAATAAAAGTTGCTTGTCTATGTCCCCTCTAAACACAGTAAAAAATTTCGGTGTTATTTATTAACACCCTGTATATGAACGAGTATATTTCTCATCTTTCTCTCTCATTAATAGATAGATCTGTTGGAATACCAGCAATATTAAGATATATATATGCTAATAGTCATTCCTAAGCACAAGCTTTGTTCATCTGGGAACTTTCAAACAAGGTAAATATTTAAGATTAAAAATGATATTCAGCACGTAATAGGTAACAATATTAAATGTAATGTAATAAATAAATGATTAGGAATCTCGTTGGATCCATGTGGAATTTGTGGTGGACAAAATGGGTCTAGGCAGGTTTTCTCAGAATATTCCCGTTCCCCTGCCATGTATCATTCCACTATCGCTCCATTCAACATAACATAATTCACTTGCAATAAGTGAATGACTATCTTATCAACTTAAGCTTTGTTTACTTTAATACGGTTCTGGGAGCGGACTATAATCAGAGCAACATGTTAGAACCTCGCGCGTTTTTTTAGTGTAATGTAAAGGGAAAATGAAACTTACTAAATAATAATTTCACAGTAAAATTCTTAACCATACAGCGTCGTCAATTACAGGTCGACTAATATTAGAAATTTCTTTAAAAAAGTCAAGTATATATTTGTATTTTCAGATAAGAAATAAAACGATTTTCTAAGAATACTGCAGAAATGTCTGCATGTTTTACATTTCTGAAATAGATGGTCGAGAATATCTTATTTCAATGAGAACAAATTTGAAGACAATATGCTATGTAAGGTTATTATTATTATTATTATTATTATTATTATTATTATTATTATGTCCACCGCTGTGGCTCAGGGGATGCGTTCGTTCCTCTCACGCAGCGGGCCAGGGTTTGATTCCTGGTCGGGACAAGTTACCTAGGTGAGGTTTTTTCCGGGGGTTTCCCTCACCTGTGAGACAATTGTCAGGTAACTTTAGGCCCTTGTGGTCCCCAGATATCATCTGGCCGTCATTATCATCTTCATCCTCATCCTCGCCTTGTTCTGAGTGAGTGTGTGTGAATGGTGTGTCTCGTCCTATGTGTTTTTGTTGTCTCGGAGGTGGTCCCGGCGTTGGGCTGATCACTCATCCGGGGAGGCCCTCCATGCCCTTGTCTGGTCAAAAAAGTATGTATGTGATCCAAAGATAATCCCTTTCCCTGTAAGGCCCAGGCGGCTTGGGTCGCTTAAATCCTAAAAGTGAGAGGTAAAACCACGACAAAGAAAGAAAGAAAGAATTATTATTATTATTGTTAATATTATTATTACTACTATTATTATTGCTGTCGTAATCAGGGCCGTGGAAAGAAAGCAAGGGCCCCAGGGAAAAATTTTCCCGGGCCCCGTCAAATATTAAATTTACTACCCAACTCCCCCTTTATATTGTATGCAACAAAAGGATTATGTAATGATATTACATAATTATTAAGTGCCAGAATGGTACCGGTACTTTATGAGATTGTCTACCAGACTGTCTGACCGTCTGTCTGTAAGAGCGATAACTCAAATACGCTTTATCGGATTTTCATGAAACTTGGTATACCATATATAACGCCCATGGGACGAAGCCTATTGATTTTGGACCAAATCGATTAACTGATGCCGGGCACGAAACGGAAAAATACATTAAAATACTCTATTTAGGAATAATTTTATCTGTATGTACCAGTTTAATTTTTGAAAATTGTGATTTTAAATGCCGAACGTTAGTGAGACCTACTGTTGAGTCCAAAAGGATTTCTGTTTCTACTTTTCAAAAATAGAAATTTTTCTTCAAGAATAATCCGTTTCAGATTAACTGATTAATTCCGTGTCATTGTCATACGACAGGACAATGCAGATAAAATAAACACATAAAGCATAACTTAAGCTGTTTATTGACTTATAACCAATTTTATTTTAGAGTAAATTTAGAAAGTAAAAAAATAAAACCTGGTCGGCCGGGCCCCCTTTGGGGACCAGGCCCCGGGGCTGCAGCCCCGGCTGCCCCTCCCTCTCGTCGGGCCTGGTCGTAATCTCCATTAATAGGTGTAATATTATCACGTTAACAGTGGGCTATTATTAATTTATTATTAATGCTATAATCTATTATTATTATTATTATTATTATTAAATAACGAGATATCTCAAGTATGAGCACTGAAGTCCACATACTGTAGGGACGTATAAAATAATTTATTTAAAGGTATAGCGAACGGAAGAAGGAGAACAGACAGCGATCCATTGATTTATCGGCCTCTCCACCTAATAAATATTATGGTATCACGGTGCATTGCCCTCTATTCACGAAGTTAAATATTCAATCCAATTCTATTGCATAATATCTTCATTCACTGCAGCTTAATCCATTAAGCATCTCCTGTCTCTTTCAATTCAGAAAATTTTCTGTCGGAGTCAGAAGACTTCTTTCCTCTCCTTAGGCTTAGGCTATTCCATGCATAACAGCAGGGGGGAGTTTTAAACCATAAAAACTTGAAATTGAAGTTAACATCGAAATATTCTTCCTGAAGCTTGCCTTCAAGATAGTGTATCACGAAACAGCACACACAACGTAAAATAAAGATGTTCCAAATAAAATATAAATAAAAAAAACGTATGGCTTAGTAATCATAAAAAATAAATTGGATAGCTAAATTATTGAAGGGCTTCTGTTATTACCTCGAGAAAATATCTCTGCAACGGATTTAGCCTATATTATGTAGCTATTATTATAACATGATATTACCGGGTGATCCGTTTGGGTATGGATAAAATTAAATGTTATTATAAGTCAATAAGATTATAGGACAAATTCTTGCTGGTTATATTATTCTTAAAAGATGGGAGTTTCCATACATGACAATCAACCTGACACGACAAATGAAAATCGTAGGTGATTAAAATGGCTACTACAGATCAACAGCGGGCGCAATGACGTGTTCTTTGGTATGCTAAATTTGAGAGTGTGAAAAGAGTTCAAAGGGAATTTCGACGTAAGTATGGTGTGCGTAACCGTCGGCCCGGGTTCGATCCCCGGTACCTCCTCGGATTTTTCCGAGGTAGGGAGGTCTGGTAGGGGTGCACTCAGCCTCGTGATTCAAATTGAGGAGCTACTTGATAGAGAAGTAGCTGCTCCGGTCATAGTAAACCACCATTAACGGCCGTGGGTGTCAGCATAATCCTGCCATCTGCCTATGGTAGATGATGCAGCGGTTGGGTGGTAGGCCAAATCCCTCCAGGGATGTAGCGCCACGGAGTTTTGTTTAGTTTATGGTGTGCGTAATGTACCTAAATATGATTCCATAAAGTTGTGGTACTGAACATTTGCAGAAACAGGTTCTGTGTTAAAAAAAAAAAAAAAAAAAAAAACAGACAGGAGATCGCAGCCGAAACTCAGGAAGGTGTCAAGGAATCCTACGAAAAGTTGACGGCTTCTTAAAAAAAATGGATATTTACAGACGAAGGTACTTTTCATGTGAGCGGGAGAGTAAACACGCCCAACTGGATTATTTGGAGAAGAGAAAATCCACATATCTCCTACGAGCTACGAAAGTTAATGTATTGCGTGGAATGAGCCGCAATAAAGGGTATGGACCATTCTTCTTTGCGGAAAAAAACAATACATCATGAATCTTATTTGCATATGTTTCAGTTTCTGTTACCACAACTTGAGCAAGACAATAATAATGGACATTATATTCCAGCAAGATGGGCATGGTTCGTAATTTTCTAAATGTCACTTTCAATGGTATGTTTAATAGTTTATTCTGCCCAAACATGAGCTGACACGTAGCGATGTGACAATAAAATCTCAATTTTCACCACTAATAATAAGATAAAAATTATAACCGTAACACATGGTATTAGCATCAAGGATACAAATCTCAGGCAATTAATTCAAATTCCTTCTAAAATATCGCATGTTAGTAGTTTCTAACTGAACGGCCGAACTATTGAGACAACGTCACCGCCGCAATGCAGTAAGATGTAGCTAGAGCGCTCTCAACTGTTGGCAGTGATAGTAACTGAAGACACTCCCAGGAATGATTCAATTACATGAACGACTCGTGGAGGTCATAAGAGTCAGCTGGGAATGATTGTTTCTGCATCTCAAGTGATTGTGTTCTTTGTTACGCTAGATCTGCAAACGTAGGAGTCTTACTGGCCTTAGCTAACTTGAGACTGCAACTATGTATTATTTATTACATACAGCAGGTGCAGTGCAATCTAATGCTATCATGAAGACATTTTAAATGTGAACCCACCAGTGAAATGACTGTAAGTGAGGAAAGTGAGCATTTTATTATTTTCATATTTACTTTAAACTCATTTTGTGACCTTTGGAACATGTTGCCCAAATTGTTATACTGTTCCTTCTTAGTTTTTGTTTCTCTCATTTGTTTCTGTTGAAAACATACTAATATTTTTATTTAGTACAGTAAATAAATAAATTTAAAACAAAATTATGACACTATTATTTTATGCATTTGAACTACCTCGAAGGGAGGTTGTTTTGCAAAAAAAAAAAAAAAAAAAAAAGATGAAACAGACAAGAGTAAAATAATGTTGTTGAGTCAATATCCTCCTTCCTTGTTCAGGCTTAACAATTTAATAACATTATTTTTTAATCTCTGCGTTATAATAACGACCGCTGCTTGGTCTAGACCTAGAAGTTAGCGTTGCTAAATAATACGGATCCGCGGGTCTGAGTTGGATTCTCGGTCCTCCTCGGGCTTTCCTGAGGTTGCATTCAGCCTCGTGACACTATATAATAATAGCCTAATATGATACTTTTTATTTTCAAACTACGGCCTACCACATAATTAGTAACCCCAGGTCGGGCCCTTAGGGTCATGGGGATTGGACACAATACTATAAAAATGTCTGAAGCAAAATTAAGTAGGCCTACTTCCACCATAAGAACTCAAAATAGAACCCAGAATTACGAGCACAAATGAGAGGAACGCCACTATCATGCTACTGGCTAGAGTGGATCTTTGTTTTGTGCAATATTATATTGTAGTCGGCATTTGTCCCACCATTGCACTTTCTTGCGGTTGTTCAACCATTGTTCACGGAAGATTTATGCTTAAAATTCAGGATTCGATGAGTCAACAGACAATTAGAAAGTGGCGTTATTACGGAATATTGATTTTGACACAACATTTCAGGGTATATTTTTGACCTCGTGATTAAAGCAAATGTTTCATACACATTTCAAAACGTGGCTTTCGATCTGTAATCCCTCATCTCTTCATGCTTACTTTGTCGTAAAGGATGAGCAAGTAGCCCATATTGTAGGCATAATTTATTGATATCCTATTAAGAGTTGCAACTTTTCCATATATACAATTATACATATATAACATGTTTGTATAATTATGTATATCCTATAGTTATATATTATATACATGCACACATAACTATGGGGGTACGCCGTAGCGTAGTGGTTGAGGCACTGCGCTACAAACCGGAAGGTCGCGGGTTCGATTCCCGATGAGGTCGTAGAAATTTTTCAATTGGCCTAATCCTTCTGGTGGCACTATGGCCCTGGGGTTGACTCATCCTCTAACAGAAATGAGTACCAGGAGCAATCCTGGGGGTAAAGGCGGTCGGTGCGTAAGGCTGACAACCTTACCACCTTCATGCGCCGAATGTCCAAAATCTGGGAGCCTCAACCTCTGGGCCTCCATGGCTTGTATATGGATAACTTTACTTACACTTAATTATGTACCTCATTAACGAAAATGCATTAACGAAAATGTGGGAATTTAAAGGTTGCATTTTTTAACAGAAAAAAGTCCACTGACACAAAATCTGGAAGAGAAGGTTTATAGTTGTTGATAGATGCGGTTTTATTTTCGTTTATGTGTTTTCATTTTTTTCCCCTTCTTTCCTTATTTCACACAAACCACCATTGACCGTGGCGGGGTTCGAACCCACAGCCTCCTTCACCAACACGCCTTAGCTAGCGCGGTTAAGGAGACCGGCATGTTTTCAGATTTGCACGGTCAGCTATTTCAACACACAAGGAAACCGCAGAAACAAGTTTACTCAAACTAGAGCACTGTATAAGTGCAGGCTTTCTTGTAATGTTCTAACACTGCTAATGTTGAATCGTGTCTTGATAGGAAAATATGCTGAGATATTACTCAGCCTGTACTCACTAATTAATTAGCAAAATTGGTTACCAAATGGCTCAGGAACGGAATTAGATTCGTTATATTAACTACCTCACACAGGACTGACTGTATAATCCTATGAACCTTTATTACTTTATATACCACTAGTGCCAGATCCGCGATCTACTCTTCTTTTATGAGTACTTTGATAATACAAACGATCTTAAGTAGGCCTATTCTGTTATTTTGTATTATTTTATAGAATAATCTTTCATATCTACTACTGGTCTACTGATATATGCATGTACACTTAAAAAATACTCGTAATTCACAAAAATAATAAAATAATAAATATACAGTATATTAACATAAATTCGACAATGTCTCACTTTTAAGTTGCATTTGTGCTTTCTCTATCCTACCATAGATAGGCCCACTGTAGGAAAATAATGTGTGCGACCCTGAATCGAAGTTGAGCTTCAAAATTAATACATGATTTGAGATCCCCTGAACCAAAAATACAATTTTCGGAAATATCTTTTTGTGATTGTGTCTGTTTGTGTGTGAAAAGCATAGCCCGAAAACTACAAAATATTATAAATACTACATTGAATATTTTTCTTGTAGAGATATCATACGAAGCATGGCAGCGGCATTCCCTTACTATTACCACCGCTGCTGTAATGATTTATTTAAAATTCGTACAAAACTCCATATTTACTGACAGTTCTAACTTTTATTTCAATAACTTTATCCAATAAATTCTCTGAAGTGTAGTATAACTAGAGCTTGGATTTATAAGCAAAATAAAATAGTAAAATAAGGAACTAAGTTCGAAAAATATAAAAAAATTAACACCAAAATACGAGGCAAAAATAAATTACACGAAAACCAAATAAAATATGAGTTTTGTAGAAATATTATCGTATTCGCGGTTATTACAGTACTTAAGGGAAGTCATCCCCAGATATTCGCGAGCCTCGTTGTGGCCACCCCTGGTGTATAGGATAATACCCGATAAAACCGTATATTAAACGAGCAGCAACAGAATTACAAATAGGCCTACTACCAATATGAAAACACGGTGATTGTTATTATACTAGTCCTACTAGATAACAAACATACCGTAATTAAGTATTCAATGCATAAATACTACATTACACCAACACATTTCTATGTCACAGAATATGATCAAACCTGTTGTCGTAAGTTCACCATATTTCAGCATGTCAACTGTTTATAACATATTTTTCATAGTTCTACGTATGTACTACAACTGTAAGTATAGTTATTATTATTACAATGATACTAAAGTAAAAAAAAAGTATTTGGATTAATGTTTGGATAGAGAGAAGTGATTGGCTGCAAAAGTAAATCACTAAACTCAACTGAAAACTACACCTTCGACATATAAAACCTTTAAGAATGGATGATGAAATATTTCAATTTATGGTTTAAAAAAATGTCACCTTATAATTGCAAAACGAAATACTCATTTGTAGTCTGCTGTGTTTTTGTATAATGCCAATCTTCTGTTCATGTTTTATAATCTTTCAGCTCTGAATTATATAACATTTCATGTGACTCATAATGTGAGATTGAAAGTTTTGAGGTATCAGAGGAGATGTGTAGGCCTACTAACATTGTCCGTCATTTCTTACTTCTTACAAAGTCACAGATGTGATCAAAGACTATCCCTTTTATCACAGAACTATGTCCATAGGCGTAACCAGGCCGACCATATGGGGGGGGGGGTATAACATCCGGGGGGTCTGCTTTTAGTTAATGAGTATTTGCATACAGAAATTACGAAACCTATTAGATAAAATAGGAAATTCCTCTAAGACTTTTACGCATGAATAAAAGACTGCTATAATTACAGGTTATAGGGAAATCTAGCTATATGTATTGTTTTTATATTATGAATATTCCATTCTATATGGGTTTTAATTATAAATAAGTTCCATTATACATGACAAATATTGGACTGAATTTTAATATTTTACTGATAGGTTAAACTAATGTTGTACATTCTGAACAAATGTTATTTATAAATGCAATTTAATGTAATCGTAAAAAGGTAAAAAAACTCATTGTAAATTAATTGTTTTGGCTACCTGTATTATGTTTTAACCTGTCTAGCGCATTTATTATACCAATCTAGCTTAAATAAGATAGAAAATAAAAAAGTGTGTGCAAAAAATATTGTAAAAATTTTTTCGTAGCAAACCCAAAACATTACTTTGTTGGTATATGGTTACATAAAATTTTTTTGAGGGTATAAGGTGGACAAAAAACCTTAAAATTTACTCTATAATTTTGAATTTAAAATTTTAAAAATTAAGATGCACAATAACGAGTTTTAAGCTTCCCACGCTTTATACTCGTATTAAGTAATTTATAATCAGACTTAAAAAATTGTACAATTTTCCTTTTTTTAATCAATGGGGGGGGGGGTTCAAACCCCCAAACCCCCCCCCCTCGTTACGCCTCTGAGTCTATGTCACAGCTGGTTATGATAATGTTATACAACACTGCGAAAGATTTTGTTATATTATATATAGTATTAAACTTCTGTGACATAAAAATATGAACGTGTAATAGCGTAAGAATAACGTTTGCTTACTTACAACGAATAGAGTGGAACAAGTGGAACATGTGACTAGAATCCAAACGAAAATAAGCCATCAAACTCTGCTTACCTGAAACAAAAGAAAGGATAGATTAAAACCTTTATAATTTTTCTTGCATTTTATTTTGTATGACGAGTATTTTTGACGATTACTCTTATTCCATATAATACGTAATCATTAGGGACCGGATTTGAAGGTTTTAACCTATTTTTTTTCCAGCTTCCTAATTAGAACATTTTAACATATTTTTCCGTTTCATGCCTCTTGCTTCCGAATACATGAATCTTATAGAACCTAAAATGGGCTAAATCGGACTGAAGGGCCTAAAAGGGGCTAAGGAGGACTTTTGCTGAAAAAAAGGGCTAAAGAGGACTTATGCTGAAAAACTAGGAGCTAAAGAGGATTTTTGCAGAAAAACACGATTTTTAAATAGATTTTCCAATTAATGCAAAGGAAAATAAATATGCCAATTGTGCATTTTAAGAAAAGACATAATAAAAATAAACTTATTCAACGAACTGAAATTAACAATGTATATGTCGCTTGTCTTTATAAATCGGAAAAGTACCGCCTCGCCGTCGCAGGAAATGCAACCTGAGCCGTCTGCAAATACTCTGAAAACTGCAACTAATCCATGTCGTTTCAACTTTAAAATAACAAGTTGCCGACCTACGACAGAGAAGTATGATAAAGGAACAAATTTGTGACACTCAAGTCTACTTACTTTTGTAGATCGGAAGTGAATCGAGTGGTGTATTGAATAATTGTATCATTAAAGGGTAAATATATCAATTATTCATGCTATTTTTCGAGTGCCGATATAAGGTATAGTTACTTGTTTATTTTGTTAAAAAAATTGTCAAAATTACAGTTCAATTTCGGTGTTAATATTAGTGTTCATTATATATTTTATTAAAATGGCTAAAATCGTTTGTTTAAAGCCTAAAAAGGTCTATTCCACGAAAATAAAAGGATAAAATGCCTTTTTTTAAAAGCCTAAAAATCCGGGCCCTAGTAATCATATCTACAGATAAGTACATTATTGAAATGTCGTGCAAAAAATATTATTCTAAATTATCACTCTTGTTTCAATGTACCGTAGTTTTAAGTAGACTCCCTGCTATTGAAATTCTGTTAATACCTTTTAAACTATTTTCAAATTAGTAACGCACAGCAATTAATACTAGATTATATTACTACTAGCTTAAAAGACCCGGCGTCGCCCGGGTTTTGTATTTTGTAATTGGAAATTAACTTATGAAGGATTTTCAATTTTAAATTCTAGGTCCTTATATAGGCATTTATAATTTGAAATAGGAAGAACGACTTATTACACTCAAACTATTCCCTCAGAAAACGCTTGATATAGTTTTTTATGGCTCATAGAGGATCTAGAATGTTGCATCCCATCGCTTGTACAGTGCACAGCAAGCCTGGTAGAGGTTTAAATAAGAAGAAACAGAAATTCCTGTAACATAAAATTGTAATATCGAGGCGGGAAATTTCCCACTCTTATGTTACCATAAAGCCGTTTTGCGGATGAAATTAAACAGAAAGCATTATCACTTTCATACTTTTCTCTCCAAAAACCTGCGATATAATATAATAATATACACATTACCATACCTCGTTTTGTTTTCTCTATGTCCAGGGTAGAGAAAGTTATGTGATTCCATTATTTTAGTGGATTTCATTCTGTAATATTTATTTATAACATGAATTATTTTGATAACTTCTCTTATTTGTCAAAAGTGCATTTCATTTGTCTTTTTCCAAGCCCACCTGATACCATTTGGCAACAATATATTCTGTGATTTGGAATTGATAATTCTATGTAAAAAGGGATTAAGTATTTTCAAAAACATTTAATTTTTGGCATTTAGAATCAGAATTTTTCAAAATCCTTTCTTAGTGAGCACCTACATTATGAAACGAAGGTACTGTCAAAATTCCAAGTCTCTACCTGTTATAGTTTAGGCTGTACGTTGATTCCTGTCATTCAGTCAATCAGTCAGTCATTCATTCAGTCAGTCAGGACAAGCCTTTTATATATATATAGAGATGATCCACAATTTCGCAAATTGTGCTACCACCTAAGTACAGTTTGGACTTGATGGGAAGTTACTTTTACAGTATCAGATTTAGTCTGTTTATGTGAGCTGCAACTTGTAGATCCTAAAGTATGCACTTAACTGATTTAACATGAAAAGCCCATGGACTAAGTATGGGATGTAATAACGCGGTTTTCCCCTCATTATTACGTTCTGATCTTTGGAAGCTATACTGACACACATAAAACAAGTTGTATTTCACGATGTCTGACGCGTCGTACAGCATCTGACGTTAAATCCTTTACTTCATGTTTCTTATAAATTTACCTTCAATTCAGGTGTACCACAAAGATCAAACCTGGGTCCGATACTATAAATCTTTTTTTGTGAATGATTTGTCGGGTATAATTCAGCATTCAAATGTGTTAATTTCTGCTGATAATGTAAAATTATATAAATCTATAAAATCAACAGCAGGCTGTTATAACCTTCAAACTGACACTAATTCTACATCAAAATGGAGTAGGCCTATAGATAAAAAATTCCACTCAATATTAAAAAGTGTGAAAAAAATTACATTTTTCATATGTAAAGAAATAGATTTGAATATAAGACTGAAAACATTCCATAATTAGAAGTTAAAAGTAAAAATCAAATCTAGGTATTGTCTTTACTTCAGAGCTAAGATTTAATGAACATATAGGAACAGTTAGGAAAACATTTGGAATCATTGGTTTTTTAGTAAGAAATTTAAACATGTTGACCCAGGACACACTAACTTGTTTATAGTATTCTCTTTTTAGACAAGATTTGGAATGTGGATTCGTCATTTGGGATCCATTTATTGTAAAAACAAGAATTTACTGGAAAAAGTACAAATTAAATTATTTAGGTTTTTAATTTTTAAACTAAAGTTTGTGGCTGTTTTCCACTGTATATAAAATATGAAAAACTATTGGAAATTTTTAAATTCCAAACTTTGGCACATAAAAGAGTATGTCAGTCATTGAGTTTTTTGTATAAAATAATTAATTTTTATATTTGTAATACAGATCTTATACACAGAATTTATTTACACAAAACTAGTAGATTAATAAAACTATTTTTATTCCTAGAGTAAACACCAGTTCTGTACAAACATTCATCAATACAGAACTCTCAATAGGTAAAACAAAATTCACCAACTTAATATAACTTAAGTCAATTGTTAAAACTCGTCCAAAATGGTAATTCATGGGAATGTGTTTAGGCTAAATAATGTTTTAACTATGGTCATATAATTATTGATTAATATATTATTATTATAATTAATTATCATATTATTATTGACCATAATATAATTATTATGGTCCGTCGCCGTGGGTGAGTCGGTAGCGCACCTGCCTTCCACTCCGGCGGCCCGGGTTCGATTCCCGGCCGGGTCGGGGATTTTTCAGTCGTGAAAAATCCCTTTCCTGGGTTCAGGACTGGGTAGGTTAAGTCTTAGGTTAAGATAATGCACATTGTGCGCGATTCCTTAAAAAAAATATATATAATTATTATGTGCAATTGATATTGTCAACTAAAATTTTTTCGTCATATCTTATTTCGTTTTTATTTTTACTTTTATGTACTTTAATTATTTTCTTGTGTTCCTCATGATTCATTTTTCCCAAGCTCTCTCTTATTCTCTTTACTTCTTATTTTTACATAGGTAATTATCCTAACTTTTCTGCTTTTTATTAATCTACTTATTTTTGCATTGTAACCATACTAGCAGGTGCCCGCGGCTACGCACACGATAATTAATTGAAAAATTAAAAATTAAGAGTATAATAATAATTATTAAAGCATTATATTTATTAACACTTGCACCCGAATCACTCATAAACTAAGCCATTAATAACACTGGGCAACAAAAAAGAAACTTTTTTTTGTCTCAGAAAGAAAAATATGTGATTCTGATAGCATTTCTTCTCCTGAATTCAAATATGATATCGGTTTTTCTCCATCACGCAAGGTTTCCGAGAGACAGGCATTTATAATTTCAAACACTTTAATATTTTCTACATTCTTAAATACACAATATCCGAACATTCGGACTCACCTAGAAAGTAAGAAATGACGATTTTCTGCTATATTTCTCCTGTGGAGCATCCCTCTTGATGGTCCAACAATAATCGGCCAGCATATTAGGATTCCATTTGCCTTGATATCTCTTTTCTATAGCTGAAATCTCCTGATGAAAGCGTTCCCCGTGCTCATCGCTCACTGCACCAAGATTTTCCGGGAAGAAATCTAGGTGCGAGTGCAGGAAGTGAATTTTTAAAGACATATTACAGCCCAAATTTTTATAAGATGTTATAAGATCATTGACAATATCACGGTAATTTTCCGCCTTTCGATTTCCCAAAAAAAACTGTGAGTTACTTTTTTGAATGCTTGCCAAGCTGCTTTCTCCAGTGGATTCAATAGTTCCTCAAACTTCTCATCATGCATTAGTGATCGTATTTGTGGACCCACAAATATCCCTTCTTTAATTTTTGCTTCACTAATTTTAGGAAACTTCTGTTTTAAGTACATGAAACCAGGAGTATTGCCCATGGCTTTCACGAAATTCTTCATCAATCCTAGTTTGATATGTAAGGGAAGTAGATACACATTTTTAGGATTACACAATGCGTCATGTTTCACATTTTTCTGTCCAGGAATGAATGATTCGCGTTTAGGCCATTCTTTTCTCATGTAATGGTTTTTTCTGTCCCTACTATCCCAAAGACACAAAAAGCAACAGTACTTTGTGTAACCAAGCTGCAGACCAAGAATAAGTGCAATTACCTTCAAATCACCACGAATATTCCATTCATACACTGCATATTGAAGCTTTGCCAATATAAATTGAAGGTTTTCATATGTTTCTTTCATACTAGCAGAGTGAGCCACAGGTATTGATGGGAATTTTCTTCAGAAAAATAGCCTTTAAATTGAGAATGACGACTACGATAAGTACATATCTTTGTATTCTTTTGAAGAAGATTCCATCCTTTTAGCCGGGAACCAAGCATTTCAGACTGGTTTTTGGATAATTTTAAATCTCGTATGAGATCGTTAAGATCTTCTTGAGTCAATAAATGAGGCTCAGATGAACAGCTTTGTTCAAAAGTTGTATCACCAAAATCTGTTTCTTCTTCTTCCTTACTTCCATCGGAATCTGAGCTCTCTTCATCTAATGTCACATGTTCTGGAGGCTTTGGTATGGGCAATTCTTCGCTGTGTGGAACTGGTCTCATTGCAGATTGCAAGTCAGGGTACACCACTGTATGTTTTGATTTTGACGTAATCACTGTAATGTTTGTTAAGCAGAAATAACAGTCAGAGGAGTGATCTTTGGGTTCCCTCCAAATCATAGGGATAGCAAATGGCATGTGGCGTGTGCCATTCTTCATGCAGTGAGAAGCCTACTACACGATAAACAACATATATATGGGGCCCAGGTCCTTGTTTGGTCCCCCACTTTACACCCAAAATAAAGTTCATAACACTTTTTTACTAATGGAGTAAGGTTTCGCCTTTGGGACTTGAGCGTCACTTCACCACATATATAACAAAAGTTGTTAGGATGATTTAAACAAGCTCTAGGCATTTTGTAACTAACAACAAATTAAAAGAAATAAATTTGTAAATATGTAATATACAATATGCAATAATCCAGACACAATGCACTCACAATTACTGGTTCACTGCTCTCTCACAACTGACATCGTTGTAATGAATGCATACATGATCATGTTTGTGCCTATCTGTACAGTCTGAACTTGCACAATAGTAGCAACGGTACCATTTGAGTTAGCTCATTTGGTTCCATCACATTTACAATGCTCTAGGAGTTTTTATTTTACAATGGACAAATGACCGTTTATTAAAAAAAATATATTAAAATCCATTAATTGAAATTGAAATAAAAAAAAACTGTGGGTGATGGAGAAATTCCGAATACATATTTGAAAACATGATAAAAAACTGCATTAAGTACAACTATTGATACTCATGAGACAAAAATCATGTTGACCAGTGTAATTAATGAAACACCTAAAATTCCTGCTTTAGAGTACATTCCACGATATGAAAGCGCCGCCTGGGAAAACGAACCCAGATTCGATTATGCAGTTCCAAAGCGACCTGTTAACACTGATAATACGTATTGTTTCTCAACTGTTTGTTGAGAGATGAATATGATGTGAATTTTATTTTATAAATTCAGTGTAATTTTCAGAAATTATATAATGTTTCAAGGGAAGGAGTTATTTTGTTTGGATTCTTATTGCCCGCGGCTTCGCCTGCCATTATTAATTGACTCCAGGATTTTTAAGAAATTTACACTGGCAGATTATTAAAAATGTTTGTGGTTCAGAGCTATGAAAATTGTAAGTAAAAATAAAATTAGAATATTTGTTCATTGTGTTCATTTCACTTAGGCCTTATATAATAAAGAAACGGTTTTCCTAATTTTGTACAATTCGTGAAAGTTTAGACTGCGAGAGACGAACATCGCCGAGTATATCCGATGTTTTACGAAGTGGGCGAGCGAGTGACCACGCTATTTAGGGCCGTTGAATTGAATAAGAGTAGATTATATACCGTTAACACAGTCATGAAATTGTAATTGGGTGTATACTTGCAATATTCATTTTTCATTGAATAAATGGATAAATAAATAAACATTACCATAAAGAAAATATTGAGCGTGGTTCATGTGGTTTATGAATGCATATTTTATCCATTACCGTAAAGCTTGTAATGTTTGATTCTGATGAAGAATAAAGCTGATTGATTTTTTTTATAATTCTATTCTTTTTATATGTAAAGATTCAGGAACTCTTGGAATATTTCAAGTATATCGGGTGAATTTTCATACCCTGCGGATTTGTAACTAGGGAAATCTGCATTTTACACACGTTGCTAAATTCAAGTGACCACACTGCATATTCACCAGCCCGACTAATTAAGGCTACGGTGTTGTTCTTTGTTAATATGCTCTGCTAATTCAACGGATAACATTCTGGATTTTCACGATGAAGGTCTGGGGTTCAAATCACAGTCGACCGAAATTTATACAATGGGAGGGACAGTGTTTACCGGCACAGCCTATAAAACGCCGGTATTGCATAACTTCTCATTTCGCAGGATGAGAAGATTCACCCGGTATATTTACAAAGGATCTAGATAAGTTATACCAGCTTGTTAAATATCCTCAATCAACTTTAAATTGGTATATCTGTAAGACTACCTTTTGCATGAAATATTCCATAATGATTTAAGAGGGACATAACCTGAAAACTCTGTGCAGATGGAAACCTTGGACACAAAAGAATGTAACAATATGTCGTCTATGACATCGATAACATCATGTCATGTTGTGTGTATTTTTCCACAATGCAATAGAATGCATGCTGCGTTGCAGTGTATAGGAATGGAAGTGTACTTTATTGATTCCTTTCGCTTAAAATATTCACTGTATATCTCCGCTGAACTAACCATGAAATTGGCAATAAAACTCGCGCGGGATTATGGGCTCTCCATACAAATGTGCCAAAATAAAATGAATAAATAAACATTACATCCAAAGTAGGTTGAATGCTGTCAAATGGAAAAACAATAAGATTTATGTAAAGTACCAGCGGGATAGAACTTCTGGATATGAAAGCATGCTGTTTAATAAGTAATTTCGTCTATTATTTCTACTTGCAGAAACTGATAGGCCTACATCTGAACATGTCTTGTTTGTATTAGTTACAGGAACTTGGCCGCTGATTGGCCGTCCGCGAGCCAATCAAAATGCTTCGGGTGTTCGGATAACGCAGATTATAACTTATTATAATAGATCTGACCGTTAATTAGTCGTTATTTCGGTAACGGTCAATGGATTTGGTCCAAAATGAACAGGCTTCTTTCCATGGACATTATAAATGCGTATACCAAGTTTCATGAAAATCCGATAACGCGTATTTGAGTAGTCGCGCGTACAGACATGCGGACAAACAGATAGACGAACAGGCATTTTCCCGTCCACCACATAATCTCAGAAAGTACCATTCTAGCATTTAATAAATACATTATTATATCCGGTACCTCAGTAATAACAATATTAAGGATACTGATTTCGTCTCAGATGAAAAGAAAATTTGATTGTACAAATTTTGCTCATACAACAATCAGCTTTACACCAGAAAATGAAGGGGAAAAAAATAATAATGATGATAATAATAATAATAATAATAATAATGGAAATTTAAAATCCATCAAAAAATTATAGGCATACTTAATAATATGGACGAAGGTCTTCACAATGCGGGAATTTCTAGAGTCAACATAATCGTAACTCGGGAACTGGCATGAAGGCAGGATTAATAATTTACTTTTTTCAGCTGGATTGTTCCAATTTTAGGATCATCCGTCTGTTTACCGCGTTAAGAAAACAACAGGTAAGTAGATTTAAACAAAATATAATAACTCCTAAGTTCTTGCAGACAAAGACTTTTAATTTGGCTTCAATAAAAGCTCATGGGCCTAATGGGTGAGAGCCTCAAGTCAAAAGCTCATAAACTCACTGAAAATTGTGTCAATAGTGTCCCAATGATTTCTATATAGTTCAGACTATCAAACTGCAATTTTCTTAATCTTTATTATCATTATTATCAGCACTAAAATGCAATATAATATAGGCTTCAATTAGAAAACAGTGGCCAGGACGGTTCCATTCTTGCAGAAATGTTAAGTAATATACAAGTAGCATAATGTTGTTACATTGTTCTAGTCGTACATACGAATTAAACCACAAATGAAATAATTTATAAACACAGTAAGTTATAATGACAATAGGAAACCTCGAACGCTCAAAATTCAGATAATTTTGCGTAGGGTTGTGGTTTCTGCATTTTTTGCGTATTTGTATAATGTATACCTTGGTATAAATCATACTCTGTCCACGGCTATTCTGCGGTTACGACTAAGGATTTTAGTTCTAATGAAGGTTACACGCGCTTCTAGCTAGGAGATGATTTTTTATAGTTTCCAAACTTGGCTGCCATCTTTGCAACTGTAAGTCATAGAAGCCATAGAATAGATACTGACAACCAGCAAGAAGCCCAAGAAGACTTGATTGGCTAACATCGCAGAGGAAGACTCAGGTTTTTAATTAAACTCGCAAATAAAATGTTTTTATGGTGTTATCTGAGTTTGTACGTCATGGAACATACAAGCTTATATTAAGGATATTATTCAAAGGCAGGGAATTTATGGTAGGTAGTCGTTCTTCCTGATGGTTCATTCGTACAGCGAAAGAGTACTAATGCTATAACAATTATGTTTGGAGGTTAGGCTCATCGGGGGTACATCGAAGCCCTATAAGACGGTTTCAGAAACTAAGTGGTGTATGTGTCGTTAGAAGGCCCAAAACAAAGAACCACGTTTTCGGAGCATATATTATGACGATAGAATTATAATATTGAACACTGTCATTATTACTAGGTCTTCAGTAAATCAGAATTGTTGGACATACAGGCGTTTACTATCTTTTATTTAATCTGAAATACAGAAAAGATATTTAAAACAGGAAGAAAAGGAGTTATGAAGCCAATAAAGCAATACATTAAAGAAGAAAGTACTCTTGTCGCTGTATGCCTGAGTATGAATACAAGTATCTTCCTGATTCAGATGTATTCACATAATAAAAGGATCGATTAATTTTTGAAACCCTTATAATATAGCCTATCAGGTAGGCTGTCAACGTAAGGAAATCCCGCAGTTATACAGAATAATAGTAACTTTTATGCAGTGCCAATTTCCAGGGTCGAGTTTAAAACCAATAATTATTATGCTAAACCTTGAAAAGCGGCCCATTAATCCTTATGCAAGGAAAGGTGACTACAACTTTTGGAAAACGCTTTTATTTATTTATTTATTTATTTTACAATATCTTTTGAAACTAAAAATGAAGGATACATATTACTATTGCCGGGATAATTTAATGTAATTTGTGTTATAGTCATATTAACACACCATGTTACCCACATCGTCAGCTTAGGTGCAATTGTACTTATTTCTTAGAACATAATATTTGACATAGTCACATAGATATAAAATTACAAATTTCAAAACGGGGATATTTCACGACAGTAGACCCATAAAGTTCCCTCTGAAATTCCAAAATGATCAATTCTATAGGGACATTCAGGCTTCCTGGTGTTACTCAATAGGAGTTGAATTACTTGCTTAAGAAATGAAGTATTAAAATGTGGAAGGCCTTGAAGTTTAAGGACGGATGTACTTTGTCAAGGCTGTACAGAGTGGAGAAACTATACACGAGAAAACTTATTGATAGAAACCTAAACGTCTGTTGTACTTGCTGGCTCATTTAATTCCACGATCGCATCTAAGGCCAATTGTCGTGATCGAAAACCTGACCGAGAGCGATAGATGGCCAGGACGAAGTAATCTTCGCCCATTTCTTCTGAGAACTTCTTTAAGCCGTATTTCTCGAAAATAATATTTCAGAGTACTTTTGGCTGAGAAATATTCTGTTGTTATTGTCGCCCCAGCAACACTTTATTTCATATTGGACTTCGGGAGGTCGCGGGTTCAAACCCCGTTGCCGGTCGCAAAGGCAAATGCTGAATCGTAATGATATTTACTTACCAAGACTCACCGTCACTATTTCATCCTACATCTAAATATTAAAAAATGAATATACGTTAGAACTTACAGAAGACTTAACACACAAACCATAGAAAACAGATGGATATTATCAGTAATTAAAGGCGATATGACCTCTGGGTTAAACGTATATAAGTAATGCTAAGATAAAAAAAAATACATTGCGACACTAGGTAGAAAAGGCTCTATAACAGAGCGAGCTAAAGTTTAAAAAAATGAAAATCTGCGCCAATAGTGAATGGTGAATGTTTCTTATGTGAAGTACAATAATCACTAACAGCAGACCAATATGGATTTCAGGTTACAAGGGTACTAACTCAAGATACATCGATTTCAGCGCAGATCTAAGTCAATATAACGGTAAGATTGAAATGATAAGATTCAACCGGCAAATATTTAATGTCTTCATTAATAAATATATAAAAAAATATTAAGCCTTTGATATAATGATGCAAGTGGGCTGCAGATAAGGCAAAAGAAGCAGACAGGAAAGAACTCACATTACTACAAGCTTTCCCCTCCAGGCCGTCCTTGATGATACGAAATAAGAGTACCGGTAAACAAATTAAATCAGTTAAACGATAAATGCCTTCGGCCTTATAGTAGGCCTTCAGTAGAATAAAATAATCTCAACTTATTTCTTTTGCTTGTTTGTTGGTCATCTGCACAGCAATAATTAGAAGTGGAATGCTTTATCTCTCGCTATTTTTGCTACATGTTTACTTAATTCTATAGCGGCTGAAAACTGAAGGAGTTTGTTTTCAATACTAGGGCCAAAGGCTTGGGTATCAATGTTAATTAAATCTATACTATATAATTATCGCTGTCTGCAATAACAAAGTGGGGTTTAAAGTGGTCACTACATCATAACCAGGACACAGTTTCTGAATAAAATAACCAAAACTCCAAAGCATGCAGTAACTAATACCAATACAGTCAAGTTTTAGAATCGATTGTATAGTTTTAGATGGTAAATTTTTTGAAAACACCAATCAATATGGATTTTGTAAAGGTAATCAACTATAGACGGAATAGAAAATTTATTATCTCATATTTATCAAGGTATAGATGATATAAGCTTTTTGTTCAGAATACGGCAAGCGATTTAAGTAAAGCCTTTGATTGCGTTGACCACGATATACTTGTATTATTAAACATATTTTATTATTATGGCATCAGAGGAGTACATAATGTTTTTTTTTTTTTTTTTAATATTATCTGAGTGAAAGGAAACAAATAGTCGATATTGGCAACACACAATCAATGTTATTAATACCGTTACTGGAGTGCCCCAAGGCTCTGTTCTTGAGCCTATAATGTTCTTAATAATGATTACTGATTAACCTATGAATGTAACGTGTACCAGCACAGTTCATTTTGCTGATGACACAAATTTCTTGACTAAACATAGTGATATACAATTCTTAATGGACTTATCAGATATTAGTCGCAACCAAGCTTCTATATTTGGTTCAGGGCTAATAATTTTTCCTTAAATGAAAACAAAACTGGAGAATTTTATGTGCGTCGAATACAAGTATTAATGTAAACGATTGTAAAAAATGTGAAAATATTATGCATATATTGATCCGAATTTAAATTGGTGTCCCCTCACTGATTATATATACACAAAGCTCTCTGGAGTGGTTTATTTCTTAATGGACTTAAGGAATTATATACCTTCCAATTTTGTACGCTGTGCCAGTTTTGTATTCTTCCAATCGTTAATTGGCTATGATCTGATTTTATGGGGGAATAGTTTTTTGTATACTGTATTTGTATTTTAACTGACGAGTTCAATTGCATTCTATGTGTATGATTAAAGAACAATAAACTTAGTAATAAAATAATACTAAATAGGCCTACTGTCTTTCTGATCAACGTTTTGTTACGAACATGAAAGTGCAAAAGAAATTCCAAGCATGATCTTTCTATATTGTTAGTGCTCTGGTAGGTGATTCTGGAACTAACTTGCCCATGGATAACTTATCCAAGGGCAAATTTAGGCTGTTGGTTTGTAGAAACACAAAAAGTTATCCTTGTGTAAATTCTGTCTATTAGATAATTTACCCTTAGGTATTTCATGAGTTATAGAAACCTGGTATTAAACTATTATACAACCAAAATTACGCGGAAACTTTCTTGCAAAGAGTTAAAATAATACATTTTTATTCCCATTTTAATCCTTAAAGGATAATATAATCTTTAGGATACATCAGTTTGTCCTAAATTTATAATGAAATGGAAAATAAATTGGAAGAAAGTTTAAATGCCATGCAAAATTACGGTATAAAGCATTAGAGATAAACTAAGGGACTATTCATTGTTTTATTAGCAGTCCGGCATAGGTTTATAAAATGTATGAAGATCTTGGGTTGTTGGTTTGGTTTGCTTTGGTTTAATTGTTATTTAACGTCGAGGGCTTACTGCAACTTAGGCATCTGACCGTCGCAAAGTTTGCCGGAATGTTGTCCTCTCGGGAGTTCTTCCACATGCCTGTAAATAGACAGACATGGGACCATCACATTTATGACACGCTCCATGGACCTCGGTCGGGATCGAACCCGCGACCAAGGGCATAGAAAGCCAGCGTCATACAGACTGCGCCTTCTATTTAAATCTCATTTCAGCACATTTATTTTATTTTCCCCATAAATTAACCTCCAGAATTCTAGCCATTGATGATGATAATGATTATGTTGACAATTATGTTTAGTTCGTTGGAAGAAATCGACGTATAAACCACCTCAGTGTGCAACTTTGAGGAAGGTATGCACGTGCTATGCAAAGGAATCCTCACGTACTGTGTCATAACAAAATTACACCATTGCACTTTCCCCAGTTCAGTTACACCGTCCATTAGGCTACTCACTATCACTAAAGACAGGATCTCCTGCACTATCAAATCTTAAAATATGCATCCATTCATGTACATCAAATTGCCAAAAATGCACAATGTAGGGGAAAAAACACTACAAACGTGCACTTTAAAAATTCAATTTTACATTTTAACAGTCTTTCCAATGGGGGCATTGAAATTAGTTCACAGTGCACCCCAGAACACGATTCGTAAAGGAACTGTGTACTGTATCTGTACTTACAGACATAGAAAAAGTGTACTGAAGTTAGCGACTTGGCCTCCTTCTTCTTAGGAGATTCTCAGAATCTTGGGGGGAGGGATTTAAAAAGGCCATGTGACCCAGTATTGAAATTTGATGGTGTTTATTATGTTCTAGCAAATTTAGCCACAAGTCTGCACATAAGAGTTGGGGTTTGGAACGTAGGCGTAACCAGGCCGACCATATGGGGGGGTTATAACATCCGCGGGGTCTGGGGGGTATGGAATATGGGGTCCTCCCCCAGAAAATTTTAAAAATTAAGATGCACAATAACAAGTTTTGAGCTTTCGGGGGTCCTCCCCCGGAAAATTTTAAAAATTAAGATGCACAATAACGGGTTTTAAGCTTCCGGGGTAGGACCCCGGAAAAAAATTTTAAAAATTAAGATGCACAGTAACGAGTTTTAAGCTTCCCACGCTTTATACTCGTATTAAGTAATTTATAAGCAGACTTTAAAAAATTATACAATTTTCCTTTTTTTAATCAATGGGGGGGGGGGTTCAAACCCCCAAATCCCCCCCTCGTTACGCCTCTGGTTTGGAATATCAGTGTAACAACACAAGGAATTCTCAGGTAGTTAGGTTGCAAACTCTTCGGTCTTTTATGAATACACTTGAAATATTATAAGATCAGGAAAACCCAAACTATTAAAAGGCGACACTTATAAAATGCAGTATTATGCCACTTAATATAAAATATGCATTCAAAATAGAAAAGTGAACGTAGTATGTAAGAAAAACTACAAATGTGCTTTATTAAGCCTGAACCCCCAAAACATGCATTATGCATTAAATTTTCCATGAAATTACCAAAACATGCAAACATGCACGCGAAAAGTATACTTATTTGGAATCAGTAAGACATAAAATGGATATTTAGCAAATTTGAGAACTGTAACAAGCTTAGGCCTACATGAAAAAAAGAATTTGCATAGAAATCCTGCTTTTAATTATCACCAATGCAGCCAGCGACAGACTTCTATTATAATTCACAGTAGACCTATATTTATAATAACTTGGAGAGTGCGTCCCTATCTTACAACTAAATTATTTGGAACATGTGTCCGCAGGTAGGTTATGCATATAAGAGCCACACGAGCAGAATAGGGGGATTCCCAGTCAAAGTAGAGCCACTTCCTCTCCTACCGGAACCTTCTTCTCCTTTCCATTAGATTTTTCCATAGTCAATGAGCACATTCCTCTCCTCAAAATAGTCAAAATAGGTGTCATGGGAGTGAATCTCCATAGTCATCAGCAGGGCACGGATTTGGATGACATGTCATCTTTTAACTGGAACATCATGGAAGTTGCCCACTAGTGCATATATTCTGATCATGACTCCTAGATTATAAAAATTGTAGTTTTTTTACCATTTTTCAGTTTTTATTTTTAGGTAATTTTTAGAATTTTATGTTATTATTTGGTAAATTTTTGGTCATGTTACGGTCCTTTTTATGAATTTTAAAGTATTTTTTTATGTTGTATTGTTTCTCGCAATATATAAAGTTTTTGTGTGTTTACTTACATTGAATATTATCGGAACTCTAAATAAGCATAAATAAATAGATCTTACCATAATTTAAATTGGATACAGAAAGACTGTGTTTGCTGTTTGCACTTAACTGTATGTACCAATTAACTAATTACAATTGGATCAATAACATAACACAATAACACAAATCTGATGAATAAACTAGTATTTTCATATAAGTTTTTGGGTCATTTTTTGTATTTTTGTTGTCATTTTATAGCTTATTTTTTAAAAGTATTTTAGGTCATCAAAATCCGGGCCCTGGTCATCACTAAAGAAATGATTTAGGCTAACTGTAGAATCTCTGTAATTAAAAGATTGTCATTAAAGAAGCTCTAATTGTCATTAGAGTGTCATTAGAATGGCATTTGATGTAAGCTCCCACGCTCATGCACACACACACATTCCTCTTGTATACTCTATTTTATCCCTTTGTACGCTACGATTGACCATTTCATTTTGTGACAACTTTGAGTTTTAATAACAATAATTTTGAACTGCTACTGCCCTGATCAACGTGAACCGTATTTCAGGTCTTCACTAATAAAAATTATAATGAGATCCTCTATGCTATTCTGAATTTAATGTTCCACCTACTCACCTCAGAATGAAGCATGCAAACACTGTCTGCTGTCAAATGACCACCCTGAAATATCTGTACAGTATTATAAACCTGGAATATGAGTTCGCTTTCACCCTATTGTGTAAACTGTCTTCCACCACCAAACATTGAATTTGAAATGTATTATGTCACAGCTAAGTTATAACATCAGATATTTTCGTAACTAGCATCGTACTGTGTCTGTGCAGTGCACTTTATCAGTCGACACTGTTTACATTCAATGACAACGAAAGAACTTCTGTTTGCAGTTTTCAACTTGTCAAACAACTGGGCTATTCGTATGTAGGCCTACTATTGCTCTGCTACTGAACTATTGGAAAGTTACGAGATACTCTGCCAGAATTGGGGAAACAAATAAATAAAGCATCTTACCCAAGTCAAAATAACACTTATCTTCCAAAATACAGTGATTGACAACCAATTACGACCTAGTTTATACACGCGGAAGACGCCGTGGTTGCCAACCGCGCGATTTGAACCGCCGAAAAATTCCCGTGTTCAGACAGATGCGGATATGCAGAAGGGACGAGGTAACAGTATTGGGTGCATCCAATATTAAGTGATCGGGTCTCACATGACCTACTTGCATCCTGAATTAATGCTTGGGGATAAATTCTTCATCTATTTGAGAATGGCGAATCAATTAACCAATTACCATATCGGTATTTAGAAATTTCAATTATAAATTGAATTCCATCTTCTCTCAAAGGAGAAGGAAATTGTTTGTGATAAAACGTATCATTTCGTATAACATTAGTCTAAAGGGTATATTAACTTTTCAGAAAATTGTGTCTTTCGGTTTTGTCCCAAAAAGACACGTCCAATACCTGTGGCCTCCGCAAAATAACTGAACGCTCTCGTAGCACGCAGTAGTAATTTATCCGAGTTGATTCCGCGCGAATCTATTTTTCGCCGGTCAAGAGGGATTTCTGCCGAATCTGAACTCGGTCTAAGTGTTAAATTCCTTTAAAGAGTAAAGAAAAAGTATAATACCAGGCCTATATCTCTTTTGCTCTTGGTTGAACATCTACCCTTGTAGGGACGTTTATGCGGACTATCGGGTGAGGGATTGTCTTTGTATCTCACACATTTCATTTTTTTTAACAAACAAGAACATGAAGGGCCTCCGCGGATGGGTAATCAGCCCAATGCCGGGGCCACCTCCGAGACAACACGAACACATAAGAAGAGACGCACCAGCCACACAATGGGATGCTAATGTCGGTCAAATGACATCCGGGATCACAAGAGTCAAAAGTTACACGGCCTCTCACAGGTAAGAAAAAACTCCTGAAAAAAATCATCTAGTTCACTTGTCCCTCTGGGCTATGTGATTTTTCGAACCCGGCCCGCTGCGTGAGAGGAACGACGCATCCCCTGCGCCACAGCGGTGGACATAAACTACTGTCTTTCTAATAATATTAGTAGGCCAATAGGCCTACTCGGGTGATATGGTGAATATCTTAGAATTTCAGCTTACATAAGGAACCGGGTTTGCACAATTTACTGTGATTCAATACTTTGTACTTAGGATACTAATAAGCAGGGCTCGGTCTAGGGCATGGGTGCGCATCTGTGGCATATTGTGTCACTGTGCGGTAGGGAAATTTCTCCCACTACAGTCGCCCTTGACGTCAGCATAAAGCAGTTTCGACGTGACACTGAACATGAAGAGCAGGTTTCATACGTCACAGCAGGACGGGGACTAAAACGTATGGTCTAGGGTCACAAAGTTATAAGAATTAGATTTGGAATGCACGGAGCATAAATGACTCGTGGGCTGACAGCGTGTAGTATGTTTCATAACCAAGTTCATTATTTCCTCGTTGTTGCTTGGCTTGGTTCCATACATACTTTACTTGCGATCCTGTAACCAAAGAACCCATTGTATCCTATTTATTTTATTTTATTAATTATTTCAGGATTTATATCAGTATGAATCCTACTATTTTAGAATTCATAGTACAGAGGAACATGCCGAAAAAAATTGAGAGCACGAAGCGTTCTCTTCAGAAGGAATTGAGAGAGATTCGGAACGGAATATTTTGATGTGAAAGGAAACAACACTGCATTTTTTAAAATTGCACGCAAAATATTTACAGACATGTAGAAATCGATTGATTGAAAGGAAGATGGGAAATATTAAATTACACATTCAAGGCAAGCCTTCAATATCAAAAGCAGACATTGAAGTTCAAACCGAACGTTATCGACATTTACTTATAATGTTGGTACATACCAACATCACATTCAACAAGGTCGAAAAGAAATAATGTAAAGAGTTTTTAGGGAAAAAAACATGTGGCTAAAAATATTTCTTGAGAATCAACCCTAAGAAAAATTCCTTAATACCATGTTATGAAAATCACTGAATCAGATTAGTTAAATAGTGCCAAACCAGAAAATATGGGTTGTAAGATAAATTGTTGCTCCTGAGAAGAAAAGTAATATATATATATATATATTGCTTTTCTTCTCAGCAATATATATATATATATACATATATATTTATTTATATATATTTTATATATATTTATTTATATATATTTTATACATATATATTACATATATATATTACTTTTCTTCTCAGGAGCAAAAAATTATTTCAGATTATTAAAATATGTAGATTATAACGTATAAATTGAAACACATAATGCTAGGCAATTCATTTCTAAACTAGAAATATAATGCATATAGTGCTATTTATGACTAAATGTGAACAAATATTTTGTGTCTTACTATAACTCAATATTTACATGTTGAGGCAACGAGTAACGGCACGTTCCATCTCCACTTCGCATCAACCTTCATAAAGCAATGGTCCGGACGTTCTTAACCTTCTTAGCTTGGATACCCTTGGGTAGACCGTGCCCTGGTAATAACTAATGAAATATGTATGTAATGAGCGTTATAAAAGTTAATCCCGCATAGATTTGAAAATACAGAGTATTGTTTTATAACAAATGCTTAATTTGATATCCTTAGAAAGAACCTAATAGTAATTTAATGACAGACTACTGATAGCAAGAGATCAGGTACTCAATATCGTGGCCAACAGCCGGGTCTTGCAATGAGTAAACTTAGGTATAAAAATGATTATTTGGTATATCATGATAAAAAGAAATAAATTTTATCTTTACTGATTTACAATGAAATACTGCTTATATAATTGATTTTGTAAATTAATTGAAGGAAAAAAAAATTTAAAAATCCGCCAATATATAGAAAAATCTTACCGCTTAAGATAATTTATATTTGAAAAAAAGCAACAATAATCACCGTTCTATTATCATCTCAACAAAAGAAAACTACTATATCGTATTGGATCTAAATATTATAAGGATTATTTTTAAATTAAGTCTAATAATAGTTCTGCGAGGGGTATTCCGAAAGTAAGTTTCGTCAATGTATGGCAGGAGTGGCGTGTTCACCAGGGGAACCAAACAAACGCCAGACAAATCCCCACCCGTGGCTGGTTCCACGACGGAAGTGGCGTCAGCGGAGGAGGCATGACGCAGGCGCACTGCGCCGTAGAAGAGCGAGTTGCAGCAGACTGGCGTGCCCGCGGGTATTAGTGTACCGCTCACGATGGCACGAGAGATTTGGCGCCACTGCCATGTACCGCTATCTCCCCTCTTTCAAACGAGCCATTGCTGCAGCCGCTGAACCATTTATTGTCCGAGATAGAGCTGTTTGAAATTGATCTCCCGATTTCCGTCCCCGCAAAGTGCGGCCTCCACGAACCCATCTCGCACAAACCTTATGGAACATCGATTTGTCACTCAAAATGGTCTGTATGGAACCTTTAGTAATGTCAGGAAGCTGAGGTGGAGCAGGCTGTGCGCCAATTCCTTGCATCGCAGGGCACCGAGTTTTACCACAGTGGGTTCTTCAAACTGATCGCACGCTACGACAAATGTCTCAATGTCGCTGGCGACTATGTCGAAAAATAGTGCACGGTGTATAGGTCATGCTGCCATGCTGTATTGATTTTGGGTCAATAAAGTGTCCGTGTGACAAACTGACGAAACTTACTTTCGGAATACCCCTCGTATATTTTGATAACAAACACCATCTTGCACCTTCATTTTTATAATGAGAAAAGCGGAGGATAATAAATAAGATGAGTAATGTTAGGTTAGTGAGGCATCAAAAAAGAAAAAGATTAAATAATTATGCAGGAAATATAGAAATGGACGCGAAGTGAGTCCATGTGGAGATCATATTTTGTTAAGAAAACATAGGTACATTGATCATACATCGTAAACTAATTTTAATATATCAAAATGTAAGTTAGAATGGTATTTTATTCATATACTTAATTACAACTAATTCGCTAAAAAAACTTCTTGGTTACTAGGCCTAACATACGATCGCCACATAATCTACAATAGGCAGATAGCAGAGAGGGGGCATGTGGTCAGCATGCTGACACCCAAGGCCGTTAATATTGATTTCCATGAATGGAGCCGCTACACATTTTAATCTAGTAGCTTCTTAATTTGATTCACGAGGCTGAGTGCAGTGAGTACAAAGTCCCTGTTACAGACCTCCCTACCTCAGAAAAATCCAAGGAGATATCATAATTGCACTTCATTTGGAAATAAATAGTCTTTGTAACTACAACTCGTGCTCCTGAAATTCTTAATACCTTGCACATTGCACATTTATTGGATAATCATGCGATTGACAGTAGCAAATTTTCTTGCTAATCACAAATTATAGGACAATTACAAATTATTATACTGTGCATTTAAAACTCAAAATTACAAGAGAATACATGTGTGTAATACTTTTACTTGAAATGACTCACCAAATAAGTGACTTGGAACCTTCCATGTCCCTACTATAAGATCATTGAAATGAACTTTTTGGGCAATTCATTCAATCAATCAATACCGGTCGGTAATGTTTTAAAAATGCATCATGCAACATATCTTCTTTTTTTGCAAAAATTCGCATTTAGGAGGTGCATTGCCCTCATGACCGCACCCTTGAAGTCACGCCACAAGGAATGACTATCCGCGCCGGTCTGAGATCGATCCCAGGACGAATCAACTGATGTTTTTCAACACTTTACCTAGGTATATTTCCTATGCAATAAGGAAGTGTTCTCTTGCTAATCTGACTGTCATTCGTTCTTGACTCGTTCGTTTTATGGTTATTTAACGACGGGGATGTGCTGCAACTTAGACCTATAGCCCTCGCCGGTGTTCCGAAAATTTGTCCCGCAAGAATTTTTGTACATGCCTCTAAATCTATAGAGATGGGTCTCTCATATGTATGAACACATAAATGACATCGCTTGGGCCGAATTGAACCCGTGACTTTAGACATACAAAGCCAGCACCATAATGATTACGTTAATCAGGTCGGCTCGTTCTCGACTTAATCTCTGTGTCTTATACATGGGAAGAATGACATTTTAAAACACCGTCCTTCAATAAAAACCAGGTCAATATTTACTGTTGTTAGCAGCTTTTAAAAACAAACATTGCAAAAAGTTTACTGATATTCTCACGTAGGTATTCATATGACTTTCAATGTTTTCACATCAGTTTTGTTTCATTATGATACTTCCATTGCCATGTTTAGTGATTATATGTTTAAAAAAAGGTACTCAAATTATTGAGGACAAATCGGTCAGATTTGTATGTGATAGCGAATTTTGGGATTCTAAGAATCTCGCTAAGACCAGATAACACTTAGATTCATCAATTATGATAGTCGCTAAAATTAATACACAAGAAGCGATTCATGTTCAACATTACCACATTTGTTGATAAATTTTCTGAGATTTTTTCCCGAAAATATCAGAAGCAAATAATGCAAAGACGAGAACAGTTAAAATTCAGACATAAGTACAATAAATTCAAAATATGTGGATATCAAAACACAAGTTAAATTTTGTCTCATAGCTCAACTAATATTATGTGACTACTACAGATATACGAGGGAGAATCAAATGAAAACCGCAATTAATTTTTTTTCACACTACTTTACTCCAAGAAGAATGTTTGCTTCTATATTATTTTTCTACTTAGTCCCCTCCTAGTATCAACGCACTTAAGCCATCGGATAGGAAGTGCTTCGATACCGGGTGAGAAAAATTATTTTGGTTGACGCTGTAGCCACTCGTGCACTGTCGATTGGACGTTTTCGTCAGACTTGAACTTCTGCCCTCCAAGGTGCTCCTTTAATGGGCCAAAGATATGGAAATCTGATAGTGCCAAAACGAAGGAGATTGCATGAGTGAAGGTGTTTTGCTTCAACATGATAACGCCCGTCCTCATGCTCCTCGTGCAACAATGAAAACCGTCGACGACATCCGCCATAATCGCCAAATTTGGGACCATCGGATTTTCACATCTTTGATTCATTAAAGGGTCACCTTGGAGGGCAAAAGTTCAAGTCTGATGAAGACGTCCAGTCGTCGGTGCACGAGTGGTTACAGCATCAACCAAAATAATTTTTCTCACGCGGTATCGAAGCACTCCTATCAGAATGTTTGCTTGTACTTAATAGATGTACTTAATCAGATGGCTTAAATACGTTGAACTAGGAGGGGACTAAGTAGAAAAACAATGTAGCCTACAAGCAAACATTCTTCCTGCAGTAAAATAGTGGGAAAAAATTAATTGCTTTTTAATTTGATTCTCCCTTGTACATAGGCGTAATTTCTTCTTAATGTTCTGGGTGCTGGTTATGAAGTTGTACGAACACAGTACACACTTAACAGTGGAAAGTGTTTACGTTACTTTACTTACTCTCAAATACTGTATGACTTTAATGAAATTATGAAATTAAAAAACAGGAAAACTGTCTAAGAAGAGGAGGTGCGGATGGCATCTCCACCTAGTTCCTTCTCATTGTTATATTGTTTTTTACTTTTACATTATTATTCTACAATTATTATTAACATTATTACCATTAACATAATCACACATAAACATTAACAGGAATGTCAAACATATGGATGGAATTACTACTAGCAGTAAATGCCTATTAACTCAAAAGTTTATAATCCCATTTCCTGGTCAGGAACGAAATGACAGATGAAAGACAAGTAAGCTTCACGCCTCAGTAGTGATTTAAATTAATAAATAATTAAATAAAGCTAATTTCTCTGTATTTTTTCAAGTTATTACTATGAAAATCCATTTCAATATTTTGTACACTAATTATACTGTCACCATGAAACTTGTATTGAAGCTTAAATTGTGAATCGTCGATGTGTAATGCACCCAGATTAAAGTATAGTTGAAATTATTCCCTTATTTAGATTATCCATAAACCTATTCCTACAGAACTTTCTTTCTTTCTTTATCGTAGTTTTACCTCTCCCTTTTAGGATTTAAGATACCAAGCCGCCCGGGCCTTACAGGGCCACGACCTGTCGGGAGAGGGATTATCTTTGGATCGAATACATACTTTTTTAACTAGACAAGGACATGGAGGGTCTCCCCGGATGAGTGATCAGCCCAATGCCGGGGCCACCTCCGACACAATACGAACACATAGGACGAGACACACCATTCACACGCACACACTCACTCCAAACAAGGCGAGGATGGGATGGAGATTGATAATGACGGCCAGATGATATCTGGGGACCACAAGGGCCTAAAGTTAACCGACATTTGTCTCACAGGTGAGGAAAAACTCCAGAGAAAACCCCACCTAGGTAACTTGTCCCATTCCTACAGACCTACATTTTACAATTAGAGGCTTAATGAAAACTGCACAATCAGCCGTCTATGTAGCTATCTGCAGGCTATGTAGATAATCATGCAGCATTGGTGAAGGAATTTGATGAATGACTAGCAGCGAAATCTATTCTATTATTATTTTAACTAAAGTGGCGGTCTATAATTTTAGATTATGCTTAGCATACACTTCTGCCACGTGAGAATAAATTTTGTTACGTTTACAGTTTTACTCGGGTAGGTTTACCCAACCTCTATTAGGCAAAGATGAATTTTAAACAAACATCACTTTCAATGTGCTTTATTATTATTGCTATAAAAGGAATTATAATAACTTCAATTGCTATTCAGTAACGCTACTTGTTTGAACAGGATGCGATTGAATGGCACTTGCAATTAATCTAACCTAACCATATTGTGCATGTCCAGATCCCTAACAAAATAAGAAATCAGCTTTAGCCACTGTGACATGGTACGAAGGCAAGAAACTATTTCTTAATGCTAATAAGTGTGATCCTGTGGTATTGATCAGGAAAAATAAATATCTTAATCCGACTTATTACACAAAGACCGTCCCCATGGCTGAGTGGTTAGAACGCTCGCCTTCTACCGCTGGGAGCCGGGATCGAATCTAGGTGGATCCATCTGGACTTAGTGGTACACAAAAAAAAGTCGGGGCAGGTTTTCTCGGGATGCTCCTGCTACCATTTCCTTGTATCATTCCACCATAGTCAATTCATCATCTATGACCATTAGTTGCAATAACATAAAATGAATTGTAGTAGTATTAGCGATCTATGAATTATTTTGACAATAAATTCATATTTAAGGAACATATTAGATTGATCATGAAACTAATAAGTTTTTTAGTTTTATAAGAAGAAAAATGATAATACTGTATAATATAATAATATGTCATTATTAAATAAAACAACATTACAATAGGCTAAGTCAAGGGGTAAAATTTAAAAGACACAATCCAAATATTCTTCAACAGTGTAATTTTTTTTTTTTCTAAAGGATGTCCGTAACGGTTTTATTTACTTTTTAGTAATCATTAGAAGTTTTGACTACAATTTATATGACTACTGTAATATGATATTTTCATGAGAAAACTGACCAAAATACAAATTGCAAATTCACTTAGATCCAAGCCTTTACGATCTCCCATTATAAAATAAATAACTTATGCCTAACCCAAATTCTAAGAATGATTTTAATGTAATACCATCGATTATTATTTCCCTTCAAACTCCGAGAAAATACGAGACTTTCAGGTAAAAGAAAAAAACTGGAATTACACAGTTTTGTTACTATTGTGTTCCACTAATTGAGATTACATCTATAATCAAATTTTATACATCTCCAGATCTAGAAATATTTAATATTTGAACTACCCTTGGTTAAATTATTTACACTCTATTATTGAATTATGACATAGAATAAGACCGTATTGCAGGGAGTGCGTATTTACTTGTCTGATCTGAAATTTTATTGTTCGTTAGGCAAAGTTAAAGCCTGAGTTTACGCAAGCAATGAAAAGCTTATAATTACCCTCCATAGAATGTTTACGAAAAAAATCTTTCAAGTAAAATAATTTGTTTTGTGACAGCTTTAGTTAATGTACAAAATTTAATTAAAAAATTAAAGCTGTTTCAAGAAAATTGCGAAATATTAAATATTCTTCATTGGAAGTGAAGACAAAAGTAAATGAATACTGTTGCCAATACGTTTCCAAAAATGAAACTTGGGTTTTGGAGACATCAAACCATGAAGTAATGCTGAAAAATCCACATCAAATTCCAGGGTCGAAAACAATGAACTTCTAAGATAAAGGTAATTAAAGAATTAGAAAAATTTGTTATAAACAGATATTTAGTTTGATAGTTTATATTACTGTCAATGTTATTATTATTATTATTATTATTATTATTATTATTATTATTATTATTATTATTATTATGATCACTACTGCCAATATTACATTTATTAATACTATTACGTTTAATGTTAAGTTACTCATTTTGTGAAGTAGTAAATCAGTCCACCAAGAGAGTCAAGTAACTATACGTAGGCCTACCGGTAAAACAAAATTGCTTTACTAGGCTATAGGCTATGTCGCTGAGAAAAAGTTTCTAGAAATGAGATAATAAGTCAAAAGGAAGATAATTAATAACAAATTTCATTGTAGAAATGATTCAGGTTAATAAAAAATCACTACCAACAATAGAGACTTACCAAGAAGCTTAAGCTGAAATCCCTTTGTACCACGGTGCAGAACAAACACTGACCTATGCGAAATCACAAACGGTTAAACCAGACATAATATTCACACGATATTTGCAGAGCTGTTGTTACTTTTTAGCTCAGTCCACTATTAAACAACATTATATTTCATTGTCATTTAATTCATGCGTTTCGAATTCGCCGGCTAGGAATGCACAACCATGGCACACTACAGTAGATGATTACTGAAAGGATTCCAGACAGAAACTGACGGACTTCTCTTGGCCACACGGTCTATGTGATGACCTTACTGCCAGCTAGAGGGGGAGACAATCCAAGAGCAGTTGGACGCAAGGTTGGGTGAGCTGCTACGCAAAATCGATCTTTACAGACCAGGCGCAGTACAGTGCGTACAGCGTTATAAAGGACGTTAATAAGGTTGATATAAAGATGTTGCAACAATGAGATTCTGCGCGCCAAGTAATCCGCAATGTATTCGATAAACGTACGCACATGACACCTAAGCGAATTCTTAAAGCGCGGTGCTTCGTTCGTTCGCTGTATTTAGAGTGAGATGGACAGAGGGCAGAAAACTATGAGCTGGGAGGCCTGATTAGAGTACAGTAGTGATTCACTTTCTAATGTTTACAAGCTGACTCGCATTAATGAATGGAACTAAGTAGATCGAAAGGTTCCTCTCTCGGCAAGAATTGGACTAGCGGATTGGGACGCTCCTCCAAGTTGTCTTGTGTGGTTTGCCAGTACGGCCCAATATTAGCAACTGTGTTCTATCCGTACAAGCAAAGTAAGCACATACTTAGGGCATTAAGCGAAAAGGGGGGATAATCACATACATTTTCCATAGCCGAATTTATTATTCAAACTGAAAATTAATTACATTTTAGCCATTTTCAACATTTAATGAAAAAGAATAAGTTCTTTTTACAAAGCGTTCTCTCTTGTGTGATGTTTATCCTGCAAAATAACACTGTATTCGCACCGCTAACAAAAAATTCCTGTAATATTATTTTGAAGTCCGCCGCTGTGGGTGTCTGTAAGTTGTAACACGCCTGCCTTCCACTCCGGCCGCCCGGGTTCGATTCACGGCCGCGTTGAGGATTTTTCAGCAGTGAAAATTCCTTTCCTGGGTTCAGGACTGGGTGTTTGTGTTGTCTCTAGGTTTAAGTGTTAGGTAGGGGCAGAGGCGTAATGAGGGGGGGGGGTTTGGGGGTTTGATTAAAAGAAGGAAAATTGTACAATTTTTTAAAGACTGCTTATAAATTACTTAATACGAGTATAAAGCGTGGGAAGCTTAAAACTCGTTATTGTGCATCTTAATTTTTAAAATTTTCCGGGGGAGGACCCCCGAAAGGGGACTGTCGCATCCCGGAAACAAATCCGCCGTGAATATCCCCTTAAGGGATCTCCAGGGGTAGTTCCCGACACATTAATCTGAATAGGCCTACAGTGGTGCAGTAGAAAAGTCAATAATTTGCAATCGAAGCAAAATGGATAATCTAATATTAGGTCTACACAGGGAGATGATTTCAATGACGACTTGTATCTACAAAAGTGTGACAGTTTAGATGAACTAAAATATAATCTACTCTAAATTTAATTTATTCACGGAAAAAGTTTGAAAACTACCTAAATTAGGTTCACAGCTGGGAGTAACTCGCTAATAGAATGACACTGTTCTTAAACTGTCACTATGTAGAGTTAGCACTAGTGGTATGACAATAATAATTACTGTTCCAATGAGATGGGAAAACAACCTATAATCCGCGTAGCACGCCTGATTCAACTTTCAATGTAGCCAATCTCAAACTAAGCCCCTGCCTTACCCGACACTAAAATGAACTTCAGTAGAAACAGGACATCGTTCGGGATCATACAATAGATCAACAACTGTAAAAGACTGTTGGCAACCTAACATTCTACTAAGTACCCATTAACTAATGGCAACTAGAAAGTGGGCTTCACCGTATTTCATATTTTTTTTTTCTTGCAGATACTTACATAGAAGAACAGTGTGTAGATTGTTCTGGCTTTTTATACTTAAATACTTACTAACAATATGTAGCTAGTAATTCATATACTAGCGATATTGTATTCTTTGCAGTAATAAGAACAACACGGTTGGAAGAGCAGTTTTTGCGTTTTGGCAGTTTTTTCGTGGAGGATTACAAATCCTTTCTCTGTGGTTGGCTTCCACTTCAAGATATGCCGCATTGAATGCTTCCATGAACAAAATGAAAACTGCAAATGCTCGCTAGGGGAAGAAACTTATGGAAGATACCATATTATCAAATGCCAAAAAAAAGTCGTGTATCACTAACACACACCAGAGAAAACTAGATACTGGTATTTGCACATCGTGCATCCTTCTCTATTATTATAAATCCTCTCTATATCTTCCAGGAGTTTCTTGTTTGGAATTAATCGAACCAGAAACATCCTTTCTTTTAGACTAATCATTTTGCGGATCATACAGAAAGCAATTTATATGGTCTATTTATGGATGTACACTAAAGAGGTTTTTTAATATAGGTCTACTTTGATTCAGGGCACTGACCCAGTCTTCGTATTTTCGTAGCACAATGTTCATTCCCGCCTATTCGTTAATTCCCAAATTGTAGGAAATCTTGCCTATACAAGGAAGCTATTTGGACCGCTCGGTTATTGGGATCGACTGAAACAAAGTGCTTGTCAGATAAAACTAGAGCTACAGGTAATTTCTGATAATGGTTGAAAAGCAAAATTTTCAGTTTTCATCTAAATCTTTCTAATTTGCAGGAACCTACATAGAGTGCAGCGTATTCAGCCCAGATACCGATTCATTACTTGTGGAAATGTGACTGTTGGGACTCTCAAATGAAAATATTCTGAATTTACCATTGCTTCCATTTAAGCATTGATAGGCTATTAATAATAATAATAATAATAAATAATAATAAGTTAATAATAGTGTCATATTAATAATAATAATAAGCTTAATAACAATGGTAATGGTAATGGTAATGAAAAGCTTTAGTTCTTATTTTTGTTTCACTAAATATCGGTCGGATGTCTTCGATTAGCCTAATGATAATGATAATAACATTAATAATAATGATAATTGGCTACTAATAATATACAATAAAAAGCGTTTATGTGCATTTGAAAGCAAATGAATTCTTAAAAATCTAAAAATAAAAATATTAGCCCTACGCAAAAATTGAAATGTTAAACCCTTAAGCTACCATTGATTCCAGAATAGGCTTTCCATTACAATCCATGAGATAAGCTAGTGAAACTTTGTCTACCATTCTTCAGTTAATTTCACTGCCTTCTAGACTAGACTGTATTACTCGTGTATACACTGCCTGTCCTATATAGCTAATTTTGCGTACGCGGCGACATTTCAGATGGCAGCACCTTTCACACCCAGCTGCAATACCCTTTACATTACCGTATGCTATGTTGCCCTCTGAAGTATAAACTCGGAAACTGAAATATGCTGGAATTTCATGCTCTCTGGGTGTGAACTGTGTCGCCTCTACTGGAGAAATTAGGCAATTTAACAATACTCTGAACTCCATGTTAAAACTAAGCATGGACAGGCAGTGTAATTCTCGAGACGGAGGTGGTTAATTTAAATTACCTGTTTTAAAAAACGTTGTATCGGCAAAAGAAATAGCTGACGAACGAGTTAATGTTTGAGAGTAAGACGACAAAAAGCTATGAACCAGAAAATTCAGTGCATCCTAAGCTCGACCTTAACGACCCGTCGGTAGCAGGAGTTAAGTGCGTAACACCTACTTACAAACTTATGTGACCGTTTACACACCACCTGCAAACCAAAACGTGGAATTATCTTCGGTTAAGGATTATCCCACAGAAAGAACGAACTGGTTGTTTGTGTTGAACTTTGGTTTAAGTTATAGTACAGTCAAGTTATAGAATAGACATACAGGGTGGCGTGCACCATCCAGGAGTAAACCTTACTAAAGTAGTAAATTTAAGACGGATACCTGGAGTATACAAGAACCAGTACATCTGTCTCACTCTTAAGTCATATTAATGTATGTGCTAGAGTGAGACAGACAAACCGGTTTTTGTTACGTAAGGTTCCCTTCCTAAATTTACTACTTTAGTGCTACTCTTTTAGTAACTTACTCTTTTAGTTGGTGTTGGAGAGCTCAATTGATAGTTACTTCTTTAGTTGTTACTAAAGTAGTAAGCGATTTTTACTAAAGAAGTAGTCGAATTCTGCGCAGAACAGAGCAGAAACGTTAGTGCAGCGCAGCAGAACACGTGCATTCAATTGCTAGTATTATTCAAGTGCCAGATAATGAAAAGGAAAGGTTCGCTGAAACAATGAATATGAATTTGGGTTGTTCCAAATATTACTAATGACAATCTTCATGTTTTAAAATAGGTCTAATAGTAATGTTTTATTCATTACTAATTTTAATTCCTTCAATTGAGTATTTTCAGTTTAGTAGCCTACGTATGGGTACTGTGATTACAATTTTTGTGCAAACTATTTCTGTATTATAATGCAAACAATTGGAATTTCCAGTTGATTTTCATAATTGATTCACTGTCAATATTATAATTATTTCTCTCATAATAATAATAATAAAGTTCTAAAATATATTAAAATATTTATACTTCCTAAAGTTACATATTCTTCCCCAAAAACGATAAATCAATTATTCTCTAGTTGTTTATCATAAATCTCACTATAATGAATTATTAATACTTATTGACTGTTTAACAATATTAATAGAAGTATTACACAAAATCATGAAAAAGGGGGGATAAAAAGGATAACAAAACTAATAAGGGGCATTATGTTTCTGTCCTTTTCAAATGCACAGAACATTTACTTAAAAAATATTACCTTATAAAAATAATAATATTACAACTGAGAAATGTAATATTTAAACAAAAAATGGCGGTACAATATTTCGGAAGCTATGAACTCCAATAATAATTATGTAGATGGTTGTGTGTTTAAAAATAATTTCAGTGACTACTTCTCTAGATCCTGTGCAGCTTCAACCTCCGGGCCCCTCCTTAAAATTTTCTTTCGGCACTCATGTTGGCATTTTTTTTTCTATATAGTTTATAATGCTTCTCACTTTCCTGTCCACAGGGTTAATTAAATAGTTAGCAGCATACTATAGACCTGCAGCATCTGTTATAGTTTATTCCCAAACATGAAAGTCTCGTTTCACTCCACCATTCGAGACTTGGGGAGTCTTTAAGGAATGGTTTTACAATGTGTCCCCTTCTCAATGTACGCTAATCCCAGAGTCAGTCAAATTTTCTTCCGATGTGGCCTGTTTGGACATTTTTACACCTGGGTTAGAAAAAAGGACATATTATTCATTAACACTGCGGGTGCAACTATTGAACTTTTAGCTCTTATAATTATTATTATAATCTGGCATTCGCAATGTTGTGCTTTAAGTTAAGCTATAGAAGTGTGTTGTAATAAAATTAATTTACAATAATTACATTAAATCGTTTAACAATGAGAATCACCTATTGTTCAGTAATTCTATGGTTAAGTAGCAGGGGGAAGTGTTTTCTGGGTAGCTCCAACAACGGAGGCTTTCATTTATTGGAATGTACTATACCTCCCCGATATCTGTATCCATATGATTAGCTTGAAATACATCGTCGTTTTCTGACACAAAGTTAGGGAGAACTGCAACATCTAAAGGCCGATCCAGCTAGGAAGATATTTAAGAGCACATGAGCTCCTTGTATCGTGCAATGCAAACGTCCCTTCCACTCACTCTTCCCCTCACCTTTGGTGGACGTCTTCCTAGTTGGATCGCTCTCCGCAATGATATTTCCACATTTGACTGGCTGAAATCACATGGATGTAGTGAGAATCTGACATCGTTTCTTCCAAACGCCAAAATTTCATGTAAGGATTTATGAGCTTAATTATTTACGTTATTAAATGCCCTACTAGGTATGGTTCGCTTAATATTTATTAAATCACCTGCCACAACTCTCATTTTTGGTATACAACCTTCTTCATCTCAATAACTTATCCTCAGTTTGAACTATGTAATCCATTTAATGTGATATGTAACTCATAACTCACGCAAATGCCACAGAACACACTTACTCCACAACTTACTCCACCCCCTGAGTAGGAGTAAATATTGGCCTTATTTACTCCACAACTTACTACGTTAGTAACGTACTCCGTGTTGGTGCTCTCCACCACTTGTGGAGTAAGTTCATTTACTCTGGGAGTAAATAAAATGTTTACTTCTTTAGTACATTCCACAATGTTAAAAGCCGCCGAGTTTAGTTTACTCCTGGTTGGTGCACGCCGTCCTTACTAAAAGAGTACGGTTACTAAAAGAGTAGCTTACTAAAGTAGTTAGAACTATAGAAGTAAGGCTTACTAAAAGAGTTAATGGCATGAGTTTGGTGCACGCCACCCACAGTAAGTAATAGATAGGGGATTACCACGGGAACAAATGAGCTAAGATATCCCATTACGTGATTCCCTCGCAACTATAATACCACATAGACAAATATTAGAGATTTAAAGGGAATTTTAGAAAAAAATTAAAACATTGCAAAATTCTTTACTGTTTGAACAAAACGCAGTGGTTTGAGTAAGAGGAAGAAAGGAAGTTTTATGATAAAGGCTCGTAAAAATACAAACTTAACTATGGAATTTGGTTTTCATTTCACTTTCCTTTCTTCATTTGCTTGCTGCTCCATTTCCTAACTCAAAATACTGATCTACAGAAATAGAGATACCTCAAGATTTGTCCGAATTTCTATTTTCTATTCGGGAGGCCTCAAGAAGCATATTTTAAGTTAAAATTGAAAATAAGTTTTCAAAATAATTCAGTTTTAGTCTTACATCGTAGATATTGAAAGATATTAATTAGTTATAAAAGTACATCCTAGCTGTACCCTCTATATCAGTGGTTCCCAACCTGTGTGCCCCAAGGGTGCCGCGTGATTGGCTAAGGGGTGCCACCGATATCACTTATCTGTGCTCTAAACATCAATCACAAGTTTCATATTAATCATTTATCGAACAAAACTATTGATGTATTTTTACTCAGTGACTGTAGTAAAGTTTACTGTATTATGTAATGGTCTACGTTACTTATTATATAATATTTCAATAAATTTAACTTACATATTAAACTTGATTTTTTTTTAATTCAAGGAAGGGTGCCCCTAGTGTTTAATGTTATTCCCAAGGGTGCCGTGAACTTCAAAAGGTTGGGAAACTCTGCTCTATAGTAATATCAACGTTAAAAAAACAAATATTTAAGGAAAGTAATATTTAATGAAAAATAACAGTTCAGAGCACATCAGAATACCATAAGAAAACACTTTATGACTGGAGCACCCAGAGATGCCAGCAGCATAGCCTATAACATGTGCAATGAAGCTGGATTCATAACAGCCCACAAGAAGATGTGCTCCAGGCCCCCGAGCAAACACGCCCACGTCTTCACCACTGTGCACAGAAGATTTACTGTAGAAACCCGCAGAGGATATGTAGCGACTGCTGCTCACATCTAATTCACAATTCGACAAATTCTCACGACGTGCTCCTGGGCCGATGGCATACACTAATTTGGTCCAATTGTATCCCCCATTTTTTCCCCAGAGACTTGATTTCCGAGCAGGGTAGCCCGACATACCTACCGAAATCGAAAGAATTCATCACTCAGAAGAAAAGCAGGTTCATTGACTGGATAGAGTAAGATTATATTAACAGGTCATACCAGCGGGTTTATAAGTTTGGAGTCAATGTAGACAATTTTAATGGAATAGGTTGTTTTTATGAATGGCAATTCGTTTCTATTAATTTTATATGCCTGCTTTTATGTATTTATCTTCGGTGACGCGTGTATGTACAGTATATATCAGTAGCAGTGAACAGGTTAAATACCTTTTAAAGAGTTTTTTCATCCGTCATAATTTTCTTCAAGTTTGCTTTATTTTTACAGGGAGGAGGACGGATTTAAGAATATTGTTCATGAAAATAAATACATAAATAATAAAAAATAAACATTATATAATTTATGTTGATGATGCTCAGTAACTAAACTCCGAGGCACTGTATCCCTAATGAGACTGGTGCATCATCTGCCAGGGACAGCATGTTGTCAGCATGGGACACCCACGGCCGGTATTGATGGTTTTCGAGACCGAAACCACTACGTCATTATCAAGTAGCTCCTCAGTTGTCCTTACATACCTGAGTGCAACCCATTCCAGACATTACTACCTCATAAAATCTTAGGAAGTACCGAGGATCGAACACAGACCTGGCGAGACGCTAGCCCAAGACCACACGAATGGTAGGTGATTTTCTGTGTTTGATAATAACAACCATTTCCGTGATTTTACAAAGGAATGACATAGTTTGCCAATAATTTTACGTCATATTTGAATAGCTTATAATATATTCGTCCCCAAAAGCAAAAAACCTTAAAGGAGACCTTTCTTTATCTTTCATTGAGCGACAGAAGATGACAGTAATACTTACTTAATCCATGTGAATGATCTGCAGTCACAATTAACAATGTCTCGTCGTCTTTGGTCGCATTCATAGCATATCCCACTGCTTTGTCCATTTCTTTTGTTTCATCCACAGCTAATTTCGCAGCGTTCATATGATGAGCTTTGTCAATAAGTCCACTTTCAACCAAAAGCAAGTAGCCCCTCTTATTTCTTCTGAGAACTTCTATCGCCTTCCGTGTCATTTGTACAAGGCTGGGTTGTCCTTCTGGAGTTGGATCCCTTTCTAGATTAAAAGGCATATCACCCTCGCTGAAAAGTCCCAACAAATAGTCCGTCTTCTTATAATCTACTGCCTCTAATTCTTCTGTGTTCTTAACATAATGTGCGGCTGATCTCTTTTTACTCTTCCTCCAAATGTCCACAAGAGATCTGTTACGACTGTTGCAATAATCTGTCTTGACAATTCCCATAACATCCCTTCCTCCTCCGAGGATGACGCGAATCTTTCTTCCAGGGAACTCTTCAACCAACTGCGTGGCAATATCTTTGTAACATTTTCTAAATGCTGTAGGCACACTGCATTGCCAATTTGGGTTCAGGGCTTTGGCATATAATGCAGCAGGTGTTGCGTCTGTGATCCTTGTTGTTGTGACAATTCCTACCCATTTACCACCATTTACTGCCCATTCAGCTATAGACGAAAGTCTACCATTCTCGTAGTTTGTCTGATTACAAGAGTCGTTTTTCACCGTTGCATCTAAACCAATATAGAAGTGCTTTGTTTTACTCCCTGTTGGAAAATAAAATAAAATAACGTAAAGTAAATATTAAAATACTATAACACAGGAGAGTCCATTACTTTAAGAAGTCGACAGCCGTTTGAAGCAAACAATGAGAACTGAACAAAAGTTCAAAGAATTTCCTAGCAATGTTTAACTCTGCCTAAATTTAATTCTTCACTTTAGCTACGAAAAGTGAGGACTGATGACACGGTCTCTATTTCAATGGGTTAAAGGATAAGATAGGCTAATTAAAATATTGAAATTAAACTAAATGGAGAAAAGCAAGACACAGAATGTTATTACACTAAACGGTCGTAACCAGCAGACAACAGATCTAATCTATCTAAGGATCAATATGTTCTGAACTAGAGCAGACTGTTTTACTGCAAATTGGCCATAAGAGGTTCTTCCCCTTAAATTTATTATTCGCAGAACATTTTGCAATAGTATCTACTTCGGATAGTAGGATTCGAAAAAATAACTCCTAGAATATCATAATTTCGTGTTTCTTCTATAAACCAGAGTTAGGCATGAAAGCGGGTCTTCTTGGTTGATCAGAGGAGCTGCGAAAGGCAGAGGAAGGTCTTCCAGTCTCAAGTGCATCCTCACACGAGTGACCAACGTTTTTGGTCTGTCAAGTCAGTCGAGATCCTCTAGTAATGATAATGAAGATAAAAAGAGTACGGCCGAGGGACTCCTGTAACGGAGTGGAGAAGCCCGTCACAGTTCCATACCTGACTACGTTTCGGTTATCTACGAACTAGTAAATAAATTATCTCAAGTGCAAATCATGTTGCACAAACTTCCTCAAATTAAAGATATTGTCTTTTAAAATGGATAACAGTTATGTTTTTTTCAAAAATTAATATAAGATCTCCAGGTTTAAATGGTTGTGAGGATTTTAAAGTTACTGCAAATGGGTACAATATTAATTCTTGTTACATCATCACACATGTCACCTTATATTTATAACCCTTTATTTACTGTCGGGACTTGTGGGTCCCGCTAGGATTATCTTGTGTTTGCATTGATATATTTCATATTACACCTAAGGGGACTGAGGAGTCCCTTCCCAAATAGTTCAGTCCACGCCAGAAGATGGCAGCACATGCTAGTTGCCACTACTGATGCTGATGGTATACACCCGAACTAGTCAAAATGAAAAATAAAGTAATGTTATATCATAATATAAATAAAATAATAAAAACTGAGGTATCTATGAAAGTATATCAAGAATTTCGGAAGGCTTATATGCAAACTGTTAACAATGCAAAGAAGGCCTTCAACTCTTCGAATATAGAGACCTCCAGAAACAAATGCAAAAAGGCGTGGCAAATAATTAAATCTGTTCAGGAACAAAAGAATAAGGATCCCATACCTATTACCCCTGATGTATTGAATAAGTATTTCTTGAACTCGGTATCACAGGTCCATGAAAATATCTTAGTACCTAATGTAACTGCACTAGATCTTATGAATAAGAATTGTAAACAGATTTTAGATTATAATTTGCCTAAATTTGCTTTTCAAACAGTAACTACACATGAGGTAAATACAAATGTAAATAATTTTAAACCATCAAATAGTTCAGATATATATGGATTTAACAACAATATATTGAGACAAAGTATGGACTGTATTATAAAACCATTTACCCATTGTTTGAATAAATGTATTACAGAAGGTAAATTTCCAGAGGCACTAAAAGTCTCCAAAGTAATACCGGTTTTTAAAAAGGGACCAAAAGATAACGCATCAAGCTATCGTCCGATTTCATTGGTACCATATTTTTCAAAAATACTGGAAAGCATCATGCATAAGCAACTATATGATTATTTACATCAATTTAATCTATTTAACAACTCACAGTTTGGTTTTATAAGGGGAAGATCAACTATAGGAGGTATAGACGCACTAATAAAAAATGTTCTTAGATCTTTTGAAAACAAAGGATATGCACAGGCCTTATTCTGTGACCTCAGCAAAGCATTTGACTGCGTAAACCCAAAAATCTTGATAGATAAATTGAGATTTTATGGTGTTGGTGAGACTGCCCTAAAGCTATTCGAAAGCTATCTATTGGGTCGTAGACAAGTTGTATGTGTTGAAGGAAAAAGATCAGAAATAGAAGAAGTAAAATATGGTGTACCGCAGGGTTCGATACTTGGGCCGCTTCTGTTTTTATTAATGATAAATGATCTTCCTGGTGCTTTAGATTGCTACTCAATATTGTACGCGGATGATTCCACCTTTTTTCACACCAACCAAGACTTACAGTCCCTCAAAGCTTTATCTGAGAATACATTGCTACACGCATCCCTGTGGTTTAGAGCAAATGGTTTTTTATTAAATGAAAATAAAACACAAATCCTATATTTCAGTCTCAGAGATGGACTTTCTGAAGAAGATAGACACAATGTAAAATTTTTAGGCTTATACGTGGATAGTAATTTGTCATGGGATGCCCACATCAATTATATATCAGGCAAATTATCAAGATCTATTTACTTATTGAAACAACTAAAAAACTATGTTCCTCAAAGTTATGTAAGATCAGCCTATTTTTGCATTTTATCATAGTATAATCTCGTATGGTATTCTATTATGGGGCAATAGCAAACAAATTAATAAGATTCTTTTATTGCAGAAGAAGGTAATCAGAGTAATGACAGATTCTTGTATAACTGCACATTGTAAACCACTATTCATACATCTTAAAATAATGACGGTAGTGAATTTGTATATCTACACAGTTCTGATATACATTAAAGAAAATCAAATCAGCATAATTCAGAGGCAAGACACTCACTCTTACAATACAAGGAATTGTAATAAAATTAATATACCATACCAAAGACTATCTATAACAACAAACAGTTATGGAATATTAGGTATGAAACTATATAATAAACTAGCTATAGAGATAACCAGAAAACCTTTAAAGGAATTTAAGACCAAGCTTTATAACTGGCTTATACTAAACCCTACTCAGGCCTGAATATGTATGATGGTTTTTAGAATATATTTAACTATAGGTATAGCGTGCGATTTGCTGTATATAAAGAGAACGGTGTCATAGTCATATTATTTATTGTGACAAATTATATATTGTAATGTTTTAAATTATTATCACTGCTGTTTTTAACTATTTACTAACTAGGGCCTATCTTATTTTAAAATGTTATAACCTGACTTTGTCCATTGTTCATTGAACTCAAAGACAATAAAATATGATTGATTGATTGATTGTTATGAGAATGTTATTGAGCAGCTGCAAACTCACTTCAAGCGCCATTTTCTGGAGAAGAAGTGGTCACTTTATAAGAGCTTGTTGAAGGTTTATATTAATTCTGAGGTAAGTGATAATTTCACTGTATATTCTAGATATAACTAAAATGTACATACAATATGAAATTAGTAGATACACATCAAAATAGAGTAAAATAATGAGTAAAACGGGCCTGGGACTTTGCAGTCCCGCTAGGCTTCAGTGCTTTGAGATTATGCTGCTGTCAGCTTGATTGTTTTGAAACTCAGTGGTGTTTTATGATCATTTTTCGTTTATATAGGCTATTTGATAAGTAGTGAATGGTGTTTTGCCGTTATATTTCGTATATAAAATGTATAATTATATTATAAAACATTTTTGTAGGGGTTATGATATATGATATATTGTGTTTATTTCTTTGATAATAATTTATAAATGCCTACAATATTATTTTCACTTATATTTCGTGTAAAATATATATCATATTATAAAACGTTCTTCTGATTGGGGTTATATGATATTTTCTTTATTTCAGATGTCTTGTTGGTGGAAAAGACCTCTAACTGAAGAAGAGATCATGTATGAATTAGAAAAGATTGATGATGATGTAGATACCCCTGATGAGTGTGGTGATGAGAGCGATGGGGAACTGTATGTGGATAATGCTAGAAGGGCTAGCAGTTTCAAGCAGGATGCTGGGATAAATGGACAGTCAAGTAGGCCTACTGTTCAATCGTCAGAAGACAATTCTAGTAGAAAGCCTAGTACTAGTACTGCACTATTAGTGAGTGAGGATTCATCATTCATCATTCAGGATTCAGAGTATGTCCTTGTTTGAGTACAAACGTCGGACCACCCTTGAACTCCTTACTCTTGGCAAACAAATTGCCAAAAAGAGGGGTAGACAGGAATGAAGAAAATGTTCCCAGAGTGACACCACCGAAAAGAAGGAAGTCAGCCTTTTCAGTGCCCAAAGATGTTCGCTTTCAAAATCTTGGTTCCCATTGGCCGACTTTTGTAGACGCAAGAGGACGATGCGAGCTCTGTTCTTCAAAAAAAGTTGAATCGAGACCTCATTCGCAATGCTCAGAGTGCAAAGTGTTCTTATGTGTGAATGAGAAAAAATACCACCAAAAAAAGTAGGCTTAACATGTTAATCAGTCCTGACGGGACTTTAAAGTCCTATCACTTTTTTTTTTCTTTCTTAATAATTTTTCAATATTTTCATGTTTTATTGATGGAATATGTAAAGTGTTCACATAAAGGTTGTAATAAAAAAAATAGCACAACAAAAATATCAATTTATTAATTCAGTAAATAAAGGGTTTCTGAATATAATAAATGAAATCACAAAAGACCACGGAAATTAAATGAAGTACCGTACACATTATGTTATGACTTGAGAATTATTGAGGGGTGAAAAATAGGTCTAGGACTCGGTGTTTAAACTGGATACCGGTACATTTGATTTCTTTGCATGGAAGTTTGTTTGATAAAATGCACCAATGCTAGGTCTACTAGGCCTATTTAGCCTACTTTAGGTTACGACTATGTTTATACAAGCACGTTTCATAATTTTCATACGATAGTCTTAATTTCATTATGTGCAGGTTGCGTACGATAGTTTTTGTTCGACCATAATTAAATCTCTAATTTTTGAGATTTTAGAATACCTTGCAATTTATATAACAAACTACTTTCTCTACCTCGGTGGCCATTCATCTGTTAGTTGTTCTCATATTTTTCGATAGATGGCAGGAGACAAAGGCAAGCACGGAGAACGGCTTTGCTTCGGAATTTTAACCTCAAATCAACGCAAATTAAAACATACAAGTAAACCTAATATAAAGTAATAGGCATATTAAAATTAACATGACTATAATTTACTCTACTTTAAATACAGGTTTTTGCGGCTTTCAAGGCTTGAACATTGTTCCGCTTACGATATTAATCGAGTGTACTACATTTCTTATTGTTCTTTTAAATTGTAGGTTTCTTCTTACTATGACATATTTTCATTTTTTCATTTTTCATTGAAACGAGAGAAGTGACTGCTTTGAATATAATGCTTATAAGAATTAAATAGCTACAGAGAAACGCCGAACTTTAATATAACGGCAGCAATGGAATTATCTATTTTCTCAGTGATTCCATAGCGTGAAGAGATTCTACAATCTATTGTGGGTCTCGATAAGTATCGTATGACAAATTTTCACATTTCATAGTTGATTATAAAATACCCCATTTTCATCGTAGTTTGGAATTTGGAATCGGAGATGTTAACGTAGCCAAGTAATATTTTTTATGAAAGTCATGGCGTCGAGTATCGCCGGCGGTACATGTACCACAAGATGATGTAGGATGTACTGTAGGATATAAGACATACCGTAGATTTAGGATCCTATTGTATGAGATAGAATATTACTAATTCCACTCGAGTGAATTACTTTAAACTATACAGATAAAAGGCACTTTGAAAGCAAGGATTCCTTCCATACCTGTGAATATGGCCGTAGCACTGGCTGCAGACTCAGTAACTTGGAAATCCACGTCGTACGTCCTCATTGTTCCGGCATACGGCAGTCTCTCCAAATGAAGAGGCTCTCCTTCCGATTTTTCCTTCCTAAGGTTATGATAATATCTTGCTGCTGTTACAGTAGAAGGACCCATTCCGTCTCCGATGAACACTATTATATTATCAGCACTACCACGATCCTTATGAGCGAAAGTCTCCTTATTTCGTTTTAGTTGCTCTTTCCCTAGCCTGTACCAGAAATGCTTGTCTTCAATCACTTTCCCATCTCCTGCGTCTTCAATGTCACCACTGTTATCCGTTCCTTCCGAAAGAAATATGATGAAAGTACCCAGGAATAACGTGAAGAAGATTCGAACCATTTCTGCAAATTAAAGAAATATTGGTTTTAATGTACACACTAATTCGATTAATCGTGAGTGTTAAAGAAATCGATTGAAGGAGAAGGTGAAGAAGAAGAAGAAGAAGATAAAAAAGATAAAATTAAAAACACAGGAAAAGGACAAGTGGAATCGAATAAGAAGAGACAAAAATAAGTATGCGATGTCATGCAAAAGATTAAGAAATTAAAAGTAAGGTACAGAAGAAGACCAGGGAAATGAAAGAGGAGCTACTGGAAGAGGGAATAAGAAGGAGGAGAAGACATTGATATGGATAAGACAGAAAATGGGAAAACTAAATATAAGGTGCATCGTCACATGAGACATATCCCGCCTTCACCCACCCTCAGTGAAGCACTTTCTTTTATACCACGATCTAGCGAATTCTTCGAGGATAAACAAGCTGATAAACCGTTGGGTACAAGGCAAACCTGTGGGTACAAGGCACTTACTCTCGCATTTTTAATATTTAGTAGAAGGGGCACACTCGAATTTTAAATGTTTGGTACAAGGGGCACTCTCGCAGTTTTAATATTTGGTGCAAGGGGCACATTCGCATTTTTAATATTTGGTACGGTCGGGAGTATCGGCGACAATATACAAGGATAGTTTGTCACCATGCTTCGCTGAGAAACAAATTGTGAATATCGAGTGGGCGGAGCTTAAAGTGCACATTATATTTGTCTTTCGCTCAGAAAATAAAGCAGAAGACGAATATACAGCAAGAGGAAGATAACAGAAACGGAACGGAAGAGAAGTAGGAAAAAAACATCTAATTGTGCCAATTTGTTATTGTTGCGTCATAGTAACGGAAATAGTAGTGTTACAATTCTATTCGAATGTGCTAGGAATTGTATTCCAGTTACAGTAATTTAGCTAGGTTTACTACATTAGTTGTACTAATGGTTTTAAGTAATTGTATTAAATTGGTTGCTTAATTATAGTACTTCTAGCTATTTCTGTCCATCATCCATCTGCCCATCACATTCAGGAGGGCGGATTATTTGAATCGTAATTTCAAACAAGATTAGCAGCTGATTTCCTATAGTTTCTACAGTATTCTTGTTTTCATTCCATGAATATGATCAACGTTATTAGGTGGTTATTAGTTACTATCTTTCTGCAGTCTGGTGGCAGGAAAGTCGTCCGTTTTAAAATATTGCCAAGCTATAAAATTGTTAGGAGTGTCGATTCCGCTATATTAATGATTGAAGGATAATGCAATTTTGTCGTAGACAAAACACAGAATAATTTCTCTATATTTTTATAAATGTTTTTTTAAAAACCTTGTTTGCTAAATTATAAGACTGTAAAATGCTTTCGAAAAGAAAAATAACAATTGATGCTCACTGCTCATTATACTAGATTAGTTTTACTTTCGATTGTGATAATCATCATCTCTATAACACTATTCATTGATATTTATTAGGATAATGTTCATTTAAATAATTATATAATTTCAACGACGATTATTACTAGTAAGATAGTAATGTTTTAAATTGTTATTACTCCATCTATTAATCATATGAATATTTTAACTGTGGCAGCAAGTCACACAGAACATTCTGCAAAGAACTTAACTGTGTTGTCTTATTTTGCACATTCTTTGTGATTACTGACAGTACTGTAAATTCTTTTGATCTGCAGAGAAAAAATGGGATAAGTTATAATGACAGTTTCATGATACCGCAAAAGCAATAAACACAATCATACAATTAAAATTTTATAAGAAAACTCAGCTACTGGTGTCAATTTTACACAATTAAGTTGGGATATAGTTGGAGCCCAATTGGGTTACCTTTAGTACAATTTTGCTCTTCCTGTTTATGTATTTGTTCTTCTACACGAAACCATGGATTTGGTTAATTATGGTAGAATGCCGGAATAATGCATTTATTTTATCTTATTATACAGTTAAAAAACTTGAAGTTTTCACGATCGAAATATTAATAACCAGCATACAGAGAAATGTGTCTATAAATAAATATAAAATCAGGTAAACTGATATAACAAAGTGCCAGTATGCTTTTTTAATCAGTAATAATTGCAGTTATGATATACAGAAAATAAGTTTTTTTATTTATTTATTTATTTATTTATTTATTTTTTTTTTTTTTTTTTTTTTTTTTTTTTTTTTTTTTTTTTTTTTTTTTTTTTTTTTTTTTTTTTAATAAAATAGATCTCCGAGTTAAACTCCAGATCGATTCATTAAGCAGGGCTTACGGAAGAACAAAGGTCTAAAGTTTGATTCTTAACCTTAATTCATATTGGTATACACTGATATACTAATTCTTAAAATATGTAAACATTTTACAAAATGCATTGACAATGAAATAGTGCAGTAAGCCAATAAGAAGAGGATAGTTCCACCTAGCGGTATGCAGTTTTGTTCTGAGTATAGGCTTATGCAATTTTAACGCAACGCAATAACTTTAAAGCTAGTTTCTGTTCGTGAAATAACATTTATAGGCTTATGTTATTCTTTAGGAATGATGTTGTAGGTCAATGAAAGACAGTTTTTTTAAAGAAAAATGTAATACTTATTTAAGCACATTGACAAAATAGGACACAAGAATGGAATAGGCTCAATTTAACACAATTGATAATAATAATAATAAAAAAAATTTGCTTTAGGGTGGACTCGAACGTGAAATTTCTTGATTACTAAACAAGCATCTTACCCCAAGACCAAACCACACTGCGACTTTTGAGTGTCCAATACCAAAGAATACTATCTCGTCGTAGCTCACAGAAAAGAAAAATCACCGTATTTCGAAATTAGGCTATATTTCGAGCCTTCTAGTTTTCTTATGTTACAATATAGTATTATTTCATTCATTGCTAACATAATATTCGCGATATTCGAGTCATAAATGCGGATTTGGCCCTCACTAAAGCAGCGTACCAACTTATGCAAATTCTCAGAAGTTAATGTTTTTATTTATTAAGAGGTCAGGGATTATAAATCTGACATAGGCTGAAGTAAAATTCAATGCTTTAATCTAATTGTAATCAATTTTAGCAAAATAATTAGTCATTATACAACATCATTTCATCTATAATCGTACATATGGGAACATTTGTTTTTCATGTAGATGTCAACTGTCCATGGCAACTGAAGGAAGCTTTATAAGCTGTCATTAATTGATGACGCTATAAGAAAGAACCGAGAATTTGATTTTGCATTTGAAGAAGGTGCCTTCTTTTTACCCTCCTTTACTAAAGAAGGTTTCGACAGGAATTGAAGGCTTGTTCCAGAATTCCCCGTTATTTACCTTAGTTACGGGACTCGCCTGCTGATTGGTTGGCCGCGAGCCAATCAAAATGCTTCGAATTGAACCAAAATATTATAATAAATTTGACTGATAATTACTCTTTATTTCGGTACTGGACAACCGATTAGGTCCAAATTCAATAGGCTTATTGCCATGATTGTTATAAATAAGTATACGAAGTTTCATGAAAATCCGATAAAGCGTATTTGAGTTACCGCGCCTTTTCTTATATGATACCATAAAAGGGCACTAAATTGGGTATTATTCCGGTACCGGCCAACCGATTTGGTCCAATATCAACAGACATCTTCCCATGGACATTATAAATAGGTATTCCAAGTTTCATGAAAATCCGATAAAGCGTATGTGAGTTATGGCGCCTTTAAAATATACACTAAATTGGGTTTTACTCCGGTACCGGTGAACCGATTTGGTTCAATTTCAATAGGGTTCTTCCCATGGACAAGTATACCAAGTTTCATTAAAATTCGATAAAGCGTATTTGAGTTAGAGCGCGTACAGACACACGGACGGACAGACGGACAGACATTTTTCGTCCCCCACACAATCTCATAAAGTACCATACTGGCACTTAATAACTGAATAAAATTATTTCTGATAAAAGCAGGTTTAGTTGCTGCAACTGGAAGAGATGGTCAAGTTCTGCTATATGCCGAATAGGCCTACTATGTGAAAAGAATAAGAATAAGAAAAAATATAGTTCAAGCCGCATTCAGCACAACAAAATTACATGGATGAAATCCAGCCATAAGAGCAATAATAATAATATGGTAAAAGTAAAATATAATATGAATAAAACATACAGTTGCTTAATGCCTAAATCCCTGTGATAAAAGAAATATAAATTATGTTTAGTAAAACCACAGAACTCATAATTTAGTGGTATGTTGGCGACGAATCATCTGAAAAAATGGCACAATTTTTTAAAATTATAAATATTTTGATGCCGTGTTTCTTTCTACTTTTTTATTTTGAGCAAAAAAAGAATTGCTCTCTCATGCAGAGAATGAGAATAAGTGGGTTTAATAATTATTATGATTATAAATATACTTCAAAAGGGGCAGTGATTCGTTTTCCGTTGTACCTTGCAAATTCGATTTCTAAATAACAATCTAAAAAATATCCATAAAAATCAAATATCGATTACAATAAATATACTTAGGTAGATACACTAGGAAGAAAATATTCTAATGCTTTGCAAGAGTATTTTTTCAACATTCATTCTAACTTTCGAAAATCAAGATCTGAACTTGATGCCCACTGAAGCAGCCAGTGGCATTTTTCGCAAGACTATGGGGGAGGGCATTAAAATGACCACGTAGCACCTATAGCAAAATAAATATAAAGCTTAAGTTAAACAGCACCAAAAGAAATATAATAAAATTTGTGTAAAAGATTATTACTAGGAATCTAATTATTAAGAACATTCTTGACTGAATTGCCAAGCTGTTGTTATTATTTCCATTATTATTATTATTATTATTATTATTATTATTATTATTATTATAATCATCATCACCATCACCAACATGACTAGGAATAACAGCTTAATATTTTTTGAGAGTCCTTATCGATAAAGGGATTTGCGACCTCGATGTTGGATTAAGATAAATTATGGCTGAAAATAATATATGTAATTTTTTAATACTAATCAGTATATTTCTGTCATCTTGCAAGCAATCATCCATATTTATCCTAAATCATTCAGAAATAGTAGAGCAGTATCGTAATACTGTATCCATTTAATCTGATTGTGCTAGTGCATGTTACACAAAACTGTATACTGTATAGGATTTCCAATGCATAATCAAGTTAGACTTCTATTGTTCTTAGATCCTTCTGTCCTTAATAAGATCAGTTGTGCATAATTATCCCCAGCCATTTACTGTTTCAAAAGTACTTCCGTTCCACTGACTGCAATATTGCTGTTCAATGGCAAACAATAATGTCTTCATTTATATATGCCATTTGTATTTCAGCTCTAACCTCCCGTCTTGGCATGCAAACATGAGGTTCTGTAGTAGTATTTTTCTCAATGGCAAAACAATTGCTGTTATCATTAAACTGATTTCAAATTACTGTCTTCCTCCGAACCGGAAAGCAACTCAACAAAATTAGTATTCTTGAAAATGATTTGTAACGGTACGTCTATAGTACACTGTTGTCCTCGGCTATTCATTAAAGGAATAGAACAAGAATACAACATTCTGTACAAGGTATATGTACACCTTTAGGTATGAAAATTTCATTTTCAAGCATTAGGACTCTTAATTTATATAATAATAATAATAATAATAATAATAATAATAATAATAATTTATTTCACCATTGAGCAATACATTGGTTGCTATAGGCTACTTGACAATACTTAAAATGTGATATCAACCTCTACATTCAGAAATTCTTCAATATATATATATATACTCGTACAATTGTATATTAAGACATTTCAAAAGACTTTTTTTGTAATTATTTATAATTTGTTCATAACAATTGTTATATTGAAAATTTTGACTATATATTTGCAACATGATTACTTCAAAACTATGAAAGATAGAAACACAAAATTATTTGGGAGATAGAATAATTCTCTATTGCCTCACAATTATTTATTATTATTATTATTATTATTATTATTATTATTATTATTATTATTATTTTGGATACTTCATTTATACATAGATTTATATAAACTGATTTTTTTCACGTCATATAAACAAAAATCTAGAATATAGTAGAATATGTATATATCAAAAATTTCTCCACGTCCTAGCACTAGAGAAAATTTCAAGCTTCAAAAGATACCAAAATCATCTTATGTTATATTCACTGCCTTCTAAACTGTATTATTCTAAACTGTATTAATCGTGTATACACTGCCTGTCCTATACGGCTAATTTTGCGTACTCGGCGTCATTACAGATGGCAGCACCTTTCACACCCAGACTGCTTCTTGTTTTTTGCTACGACATTGTTGATTATGTAGTGCTGTCACCGCCGTCTCATAATCACTGCCTTCTAAACTGTATTACTCCTCGAGACGGCGCGCGGTGCTCATAATATAGTCTATCAATGCGTCTAATTAATTTACATTTATTTTAATTATTGCTCCAAAATTCCATTTCAAGGTAAGTGTCATATACTGGAATAATATTACGTTCTAAACACATAACACAAGTATCTGTGTCTGTTTAATGCTTATTTTGATTAGTGATTGCTGCAATCTGGGTGTGAACTGTGTCGCCTCTACTGGATAAATTAGGCAATTTAACAATACTCTGAACTCCATGTTAAAATAAAGCATAGGACAGGCAGTGTAATTCTCGAGACGGCGGTGGTTATATTATAGGAGAATTGTGATGTTTAAAACAATTGAATGCTAAGCGATTTCCTACTCACGGGAAACTGAGAAGAAAGCGTGGAAAAAACACGTCGGGATGAACATGAAAATACAAAATTCAAACAGTTCATTCTTACCCCAGCATGGCTCCACTTACTTACTATTGTATTAGTGACAACTAATAGTCAATATGTGAACTTCCAGCAGAGAGGGTATAATAAAAATATTGAAATTTGATAATGGCTAAGGGGCATGGCAAAATGAAGCTTCCTAGAAAAATGGCTCTATCTAAGGTACTAGCAGCCAGAATTTAAAAATTAATATATGAAATTAAAGACAAAAAGAGCTTTCTAAATATGTCGCTTTAAAAATTCAATTTTTAACATTTTTTCTCCCCTCGGGTGTAATATCTGAACTAAAAAAAATTCCAAACACACTCAGCATACGAGAACAGTAAACTTACATGCATTTATATTTTCCCCCAGTTTTACCCGGTTTTATTCAAATCGGGTCGACCTGGGTGGTGCATTTAGTATCGCGCTGGTTCTCTGTGCCCAAGGTTGCGGGTTCGATCCCGGCCCAGGTCGTTGGCATTTATGTGAGCGTAAATATGATGGGCAGATAATTATGTAGATTTGCAGGCATGTAAAAAAACTGTAAGTTAAATTCCGGCAGACCAGCGCGGAATCACAGGCCTACGTTATAGTACACCCTTGTCGTTAAAAAACCATAAACAACAATATTTGAATCATTTAGTTTTAAAAACCTTAAAATCACTAATTTTTCCATTTTCCTTTTATGTGAAAATATTAAAGTTGCAACCTAGAAATATCGTATTAAAAGACCGTAGGTTTGATTTAGTTGTGAGGATACCTCATATATTTGGAATGGTTTGGTTCTGAAACTCCGAAAGTCACTGATTTCGACAGGAAACTTGCTATCATCAAGAGAAAGATAACGAAAAGTTATAGCCTAGAGTTAGCATAATATTATAGAACATGTGCCAGTCAATGTTGTAGAAAGTTAATTATACAATAGAGTGGCCTCCATTGTCGAAAAGAATGCCCCTCCTTGTGAATCTCATTACAAACGAATGCTTCGAGATGTTATAGTGATATTTCACCAATATGAAACCCACTCTTTTGATTTGAAACAATACTAAATAAACACTTGTTCTATTTTGACAGTTAAGCTCCCGGTCGTGCCTGTGCTATTCATTTAAGCTTTATTATTTTTATTTACATCTTCTATTTTTGTTTTAACTTCCATTTGCAGAACAAAAAGTAGGATGCATGTACCGTACTTACCATACAATTAGGCTTACCAGGATTAGCCCAGACAGCCTTGGTTTTCTTATGCTGTAAAGGGTCAGGGTGATGTCCGCGATTGCAAAATATCCAGGGTTTTAGGAATTACAATTAGTATTGTTCACTAGCGCTTCTATTTTTCACTCCTTGGAATTAGGTGTAGTCAAAGAATATCAATATTTTCTCGCTGAACATCTGTGCACTCTGTCTCTGGTGACTTCTTTATTTTCCAAATGATGGGATATGTGTTTGTTTGTAATTTTTCGTCATCCGTTCTAACTTAAAACGACTATATTTTTGTTTTGGAAAATTCAAAATTGGAAAAAGAAAATGTGTGTTCACTCAAAAATTCCAAGACTACAAATGTTAACTACCTATGTATGTGTTGCCCAAGTATGTTTACTGAGAATTATCAGTCATAAACTAACAATCTTACCCCTTATTATTGTAGGCAATGTTTTCATCCAATTTTGAGGAAGTAAGTGTAATTGCTGGAAGAGGCTACCAAGTAGAACTGTAGTAATAAATATATAATTCCCAAATGAACCACCAGAACTTCTAGAAGCAAAACCACGTACAATATGAATGTGAATGTGTCCTGGGTTGGAAGAAAAAATATGGTAAGCCTACATACAATAAAATCTGCATAAGTTATTACCCTACTTTAGTAATTCGTCACAGAATACTGATTTTTACCTAATCACACTTTCTATATAATATTCTGTTCTTTATTCAACAGGATTTTATTTATGAAATAATCACTACAAATGGAACTCGTATTTTTCAACTTAATTTACATAAATAGAACTTTCCGGCAATTTCAAAAATACTTGTTAAATCTTACTCGCAATAAAAAAACGGACAAACTACGACCTTCAACGAAAGAAGGAAAGACAAATAATACAGAGAAGGCAGTTTGTTCATATTAGGAAATGTTTATAGAAGAATGCGTTTCCATACCCAATATCGCACAGTCGAAACCTTCATGCTAAGCTTATAATTACTCTAACCATGCGAATCCCCCAAGTAAAGGGGTAACCTTGTCGCTATCTGAGCCAAGCTAATTAATATGTTACTCGGACGACAAACATAATAGGTCTATTAAGTTTCGTTGGAGGCTCCAATTCAGACTTCATGTTCTTTAACGAATGTGAAATCTTGAACTCAGAATTCGGGATACGTGGCGTGGCTTAAGAGCCCTCTGAAAGAATGTGTACTGTCTATTTTTCGTCTTGAAAGTCTATCAGCCATAGCCGGCTTGAAGCCACAACCCTAGTGTTCAGAGCCTAGCAAATAACACGTGATCTCGAAGGATAAAATAATTAATATACTACTACTACTATAGCCTATTTTTAAAAGCCTGAGAATGCTGTGTTGGAAAATCTCGCATCTCTCATATGCTGCCCTTCGGGAAGTAGTACAAATAAAGCAGCACACTCCCATGGAAGAAATAAGTAAAGTTTTTATCATACATTTACAAAACGAAATGAAGTTCAAAAGTGCAGAAGGAAATTTATTAAAGTTAAGCACTATACAAGTAGTAAAAGTCAGTGTAAAAAAAAAAAAATCACTGAATCTCAAACGGAAGGTTTTGTAAGTTTAAAAGTCCGAAGGAAATTGTGAAAGTTTTGCAGTAGCTATTTTTATAATAACACAACACCCCGTCTTTACTATATATGTGCGAAGTCTTTGTAAAAGAAAAGGACTGAAGGCCTAGGTCATGGGCGCGTCCTTACAGCTCCAACAAGAATATAAAGTTGTCGCAGGAAAGTAAACAAGAAGCTAGGTGTAAACACTCACTGCAGCATTTGTGTCACATTTCCTTGTTTGCCGGCTTTTTAGCAACGCCCACCATCGATCCTACATAATTTGTTTTCACACATTTCTTCTAATTAGAATATACTTATGCAATCCTCAAGTCACTGCTAAAATATTAATAGATATGCTAATTAATAATATTTATTGGTAATCCCACGAAAGATTATGAGTTTAACGATAGATTCGCGACTGCGCAGCAGGAGCGAATTTATTTGATGAAATTCATAATTTCGAGTTGGATTTATTCAGATTATTCCATGAATAAAATCTAAATAATTACGTAAATAATAATTATTACTTTCTTACTTTGCTAGGTATAAAACAAATCTGTCAGCAGCGAGTTCACGGCATAGGTTACTATAAATCAACAATCGATGAATCAATTCAAGTTATCGGATAACCAATGCTAACAATGGTGGATATGAGATAAAGGCTAGTTAACCTAATTCAGATAAGTTAACATCAGAGCAGAATAAAATCACATGAACTGGCTTGCACTGAATCGAAATTGTGTTTTTAATCAATGCACATTTGTATTATTTTAATTTCCAAACAAAAATATAAAATCAAATAAATTGATACTGTAACTTATAACAAAGTGCCAGATGGAGTTAGTATGCCGTATTTCAGAAACTACTGAGTCTTAGACCAGGTTTCTTGAGAAAGTTTGATAATCATATGTGAAGGAATAAGAATTGACGTTTTTTAAGATAGAATCTCATCCTTGTATTCCTATTAATAGCAAGCATATTTTAAGAAAAACGATTGTGATTGTTCTATATCCGAGGAATTGCTAAACTTATTGGTCAGTACCAAACACCCGGTACATGAACGGAATAATCAAAATAGCATCCTTGTGTTCCTAGCAAGCAAACGACCGTGACTGATCGATAGGCTATCCGAGGCATTGCTAAATGTTATTGGTCAATATCAAATACGCGTCGAATGAATGGAATAGTAAGCAAAAAAATTACAGTGTCTTCGATTTACCTACTGTAGGCCTACTGGATTGGAAATGTACGTTAAAATTTTACAGAGCTATATTCATTTTAAAATATTACATAAATAGTAGGCTATAACATACCAGAAGCTAGTATATAAACTACCTTTCCTTCTTTTTGCGATTATAAAAAATCGTAACATTCGGACACGGTACGCGCTAGATTTAGACAGCACGCACAATGCGTTCCATGCTGGCCTACCCTGCGGCTGTGTCCCCGATACAGCCTGCACGACGTTTCTTTTATTAACAGAAGGAAGCATAAGCTCATATGCTCTCACATGGTAATTAAATAATAAGCTTTGGCAAGAAGCGTTAGAAAATCTGCTAAAAAGTTAAACCTGAAGATTTGGTAACGTGTTACTCGGTACGGCTTGGCTAAGTCCCTACCGGAGGACCCATGCTAAATATTTTATTCCCCGAAAAAATCCTATTTTTTTGGGCTTGGAGTCCTGAATAACCAAAGGGAATATACTCAAAGTGTACTATGTTTTTATAACTTGAGATACGATTCGGAATTATTTAAAATGTCTTCTTTTCCTTCTTCCTCCTTTTTTAAAACGTGTTACCTGTTTACCTCTCGACAATGTCTCGACGTGCTTTTCACGACTGCTCGTGGGCTGGTGGTTAACCGGTCCTCTAGATGAGAAAATGAAGATTTAAATGGCAGGGGATCTTATCACAAACCTACAGCTTTAAGTGAAATAAGAACCATGAAGAATCTCCTACGGGCTAAGATTCACTTAAAAGAAAATATTTGATGTGAGAGCAGCGGTCATCCATCACAAATCTGTCGGCTTGGGTGGCAGTATCGCGCTGGCTTCTCTACCCCCAGATTTTGGTTCGAACCCGCCCAGGTTGATTACTTATATATCTGGGTAAATGTGAGAGGCCCATGTCTGCTGATTTACAGGCATGTAAAAGAACTCTTGGGGGATGAAATTTCGTCACAAGGCGACAGTCATAGGCCTAAGTTGCAACAATTCCCCGACGTTAAATAATAAATAATAAAACCAACCATCAAGTTCTGCTAATGTAGCCCTGCTCAATTCGCTGAAAATGTGAATTAACTAATAAAAAAGAACACAGTAAAATACTGCTTTCGAAAATGGAAAAGCGTTCTTAAAAAAGATTTTGTAAGCATATTTTAATCGCTTTCAAAAATGGAAAAGCGTTCTTAAAAATATTTTGTAAGCCTATTTTAATCATTAAAATCACACACTTTGGAATGTATTGGTAATAAAAATAAACAGAAAGCATTAAGCTTAAAATGATAGAGAATTTCGTAGAATATTTGTTTTCTACTTTAAATTTACGTTCATTTTCAAATTTAGCCGTTTCTAGTTTTTTTAGCAGTAACACCAACAAACGGGATTGTAATAAAGAAACCTTGCTTTGAAGCACATATATTTTAACTTTGTTAAGCTTTTGTAGTCCACCGCTGTGGCTCAGGGGATGCGTCCAATCCTCTCACGCAGCGGGCCCGGGTTCGATTCCTGGTCGGGACAAGTTACCTAGGTGGGTTTTTTTCTGGGGTTTTTCCTCACCTTTGAGACAAATGTCGGGTAACTTTAGGCCCTTGTGGTCCCCAGATATCATCTGGCCGTCATTATCATCTTCATCCCATCCTCGCCTTGTTTGGAGTGAGTGTGTGTGTGAATGGTGTGTCTCGTCCTATGTGTTCGTGTTGTCTCGGAGGTGGCCCCGGCATTGGGCTGATCACTCATCCGGGGAGGCCCTCCATGTCCTTGTCTGGTCAAAAAAGTATGTATGTGATCCAAAGATAATCCCTCTCCCGACAGGTCGCGGCCCTGTAAGGCCCGGGCGGCTTGGGTCGCTTAACTCCTACAAGGGAGAGGTGAAACTACGGTAAAGAAAGAAAGAAAGAAGCTTTTGTAACTTTTTTGTCTTGACAGTAGCAAGGAGTGTGTTTGTGTCATACATGTATAATCATGTTCGATAATAAATAATTATCTTATCTTAGGAAATACTCAATTATTTTCATCATTATTTTCATTATTTTCCAACCGTATCTCAGGTAGACTAGTCTTAATTACGTAGACAGATTTCTTCTTGCAACATAGGCCTACCCAAAATAATCTTATCCACATGTCTTCAGGACTCCATAATGACAATGTTGTGCTAATTTATATAGTCTTCATATTTCTTATCCTCAGGTAGAGAACATTCCGTTTACACTATATTAACACATTTCATCAGAATATAACCACGAGAATGAATTATCATAAAAGCTTTTTAGCTTAACTGGAATTATGACTTAAGCCTACATTTTCTCCAAAATTAAAATATCAAATTAAGCACCCTCCAATTAAATAATATTGACCTTTTCAAAGCTGAAATGTATATACTGATAATAAAGCAGTCACCAAGCACAATCATAAGTGAGTTCTAAGTTTAAAATAGACATGGAAAATTTAATTGTAGTAGCTGGTTTCCATGATTGACAACCGTGGGAAAAAATCCTCACTTTTAGCAAAAATAGCCTATAAAATAAATAATTAGCCTTCTAGTCTTATATCTTTGCTTTTATAGAGTTTTGGGGGCGACGCATTTATACAATATAACTTACTCGTACGTCAGCGGCAGTGAAAAGGCTAACAGTATGTTTTGCTACGTTCGAAAGAAATGATTTTAACTTTCCTTTACAACAGCCATATACAAAAACTTGGCCTAAATTTTGAATGTGAGGGTAAATGTGAGGGTGAATGTCAATATTGTAGAAGTTAAAAAGTGATGCATAACTATGGTGAATCATTGTGGAATCGGACAATTCACTCTTTACTATTAAACAAAATTTACAATTGGGTTCTACTAATTTCAGCAATTTTTACTTTCTCCACAACCAGGCTGTTTTAATGAGATTTCAATGTGATTCATTTAAAAAGGTAATTTGACTACAAAGTTTGACATAAAATAAATAAATACCTGCATATAAATTGTTGGGTTCCCCCTACGACAGTTCATTTCATCTGTCTATAAATATGTTTTTTACGCAGTTGTGACCAAACGCGTGGTTCAATTTTCTTCCAATTTGGCATGAATATTCGAAGCATGAATTAGGATTTTTTCCAAGATGGTTTCAGAACCTGTATGATCAAACCCAGTCCCTCCTTTCCATGACTTCAAAGATAACGATGCTCTATTATTTTTGTCTAACCACATCTGTTTACGTAGGATAATTATAATATAACATTATTCTCTATGATAAGATAGGTAGGCCTACCTATTTGATCTCTAATCTTAACAGAACTAAACAATTTTATTCTTTCGAGAAGGCAGGTTATATAATGTAATGAAGCTAATGACTTAGGAGGGAAATCAACTGAGGGAGCTGAAATCATATATTGGGTAGTGTGATCCACTCAAGGAGTCTTGTATGATCTGTTGCTACCCTAAGGGACGACCTATCTTCCATGACTACTGACTGTCTTTATTGATAAATTCTTCTTATATTTTACCACGTTAACGCTTGGTAGCCTGTAAAATCTCACGAAAGCAGATTTTAAATTAATAAAATAACTTTTAACTGCCCTTATAAGTTAATAATAGCCGGAAAAATAAGTTCATAATATTTTTTACATCCTCACTGAAGAGATTTTATTGAATAGAATGATGATTTCAACCTCATTTAATGGACTAAGAGCTCAAGGATAAAATACCGATTCAGATGCATTCAATTCACAGTACAGCTTAATATGGCATTAAAGAATGAGTGGTCTTTACGGATTTTTAATTCTTAACTACTGTAAGTCGAATGGACATGAAAAACAGTTTGTGTAGATACAGAAGATGGCCAATATTACACAGCAATGGGCCAAGAAGAATAGTGTTAATAGTAGTAAAATGAGAAGGAAAAAAAAGAACAAGACAACGACGAAGAAGAAGAGATGATGACAGGGATAGAACGAAACTCCCTAAATGGTCTTAGCTATTTATTTATTTAACACACCCTTGCATGGCATTGAAAGTGTTTGCTCCCCTCTGTAAATTTATCAGCCGCCACAAAATGTGTTTAAAAGCATACACCACGGTCAATTTGCACACCATCAGCAGACATATCAAACTGTTTGCAGATTGCTAAAGTGTGTTCGTAAATAAAATTAAAAAAAATAAAAAAAAATAAAGGAAGAAAGGATAATTATAGAAATATAGGTTACTGTAACTGAAAAATGTCAGTTTTAGGTAAGCAGCACAAAAGGTTATCACTAACTTGACTATATAACTGCTAGGGGATGTAAACACGAGTTAACGTAGGCCTACATTTAGGCCTAAAATTCATTTTAGCAGAATTAATAATGTATTAAGCAATATGTATACTTTTTAATAATTTCACGATCTTGGAAAAGGCGAAAAGATAATATTGCTAATTCCCCAACCATGTTTTGTTTCAAGGAATAAGTGCAGTCTATATTATATTTGAATCGGCTCGAGATAGCGCAGGTGCATGCTGGGAAGAAACCGATGGGTCACGTGGTGGTGGAATCAGGGCTGCCAACATAATAAGGGTCTGACAAACCTCCGGGAGATATAATATGCCACATTTTCGAAACCTACAAACAGTGTATCGTACATTATTCGAAATTGCAAGGGCGCTTCGCTACGGCTGCCGCCTCCGCTTCGCGCACTTAACTATGTGGTTAGTGTTATGCATTATTTAGCTATATGTAGAGGTTAGCAGCCAATGAGAGTGTTGGTCTGCAAGCCAGAGCCCGCATACCAACGCCGAACATCGCGAATGGAAATCCAGTACAGTGGGAAACTAAACCCTAACCATTTCTAACCTGATGGTTACGAGTAAGCTCTATAAAATACCTTAGATTGCTCAATGAGAAAAGTACTTAGGCTACTTACATTTGCTAAAACATAACATTACACCTTTCCATTTTGGATTACCAGACTTTAAAACTTAGTGCCCGAACCCACAGAGGAAGTTGATTCCGGTTACCAACAACCTGAGTATAGGGGGTGGAGGGTGATAGCGTAGGCTGATAAGACAGTCATTGATAGTAGTACCGAGAAATGAATGCGCTCATAGTACGGTGCCTCTCAAATTGGTCAACAGTGTACCTTGTCATTGTGCATGTTTAAATTTATAATACGTATTCGGCATGCCGAAAGTAAAGGGTTCTAAAACGCAAACATATATTGAAACATTTGGGAGGGACTACTATACACAAACAGGAGAGAGTATCGTTTTGCATGCTTGTAATGTGAGTTTAGATAATGAGAAGTTATTTTGTGGTCTTCCTATATCTGTATTCTGGGTTGTTTACTATCACGTGAACTAGCATATGGTAGGTAGGGCATACGCCGAGCAAAGTCTGTACAGTACGGTTGCTGTTAACATATTCGATCGGGCACTAAGTTTTAAAGCCTGTGGATTACACACAGCTATTGAACTGGTCATTCACTTTACCGAACGGTAACAAGCAACCATGATAATTGCAATACTCATTTTTCTCTAACGATTCAATTACTTCTCTAATAAAATCTTTCGAAGTACTAACACTACATACACAAGCGAAATAGATAACGTTAGTGTTATTTAACAACAAAAAAACCTATAATGATTTACCTGGCTTTATAAAGGGAATTTTATTTCCTACTTGGCTTTATCTGAAGAAGATAAACACACATTTACACCGTGTTTACATATGTTATATATATCATTGTTATTCATTTGTTTCGTCAATAGTTTGTATTGTTCCAAGGCATGGTTTGAAGAACTAATTGCTGAAGGCAAAATAAACGGGAATATCAAACTTTGAGTAGCCTATGGAGGGTAAGGCATCTTTCCTGTATAGCTTGGTGAAAACAAAAGCCTTCTTTAAAAGGGTGCGAAAACGGGAAAAGGGGAAATTCGGTTTTATTTCCCATTAATCATTATTACAACTTTGTTATTCTTCCAACATGAAAAGATTACCGGTACAGGAAGATACGGACTAAAATATTTTTTATAATACTGGGCACTTGGAAAATCACAACTAGAAAAGGATTATGGTAACAATTCCACGAGTAATGTTAAATGAGTTACCAGAACATTAAAATCGTGAATCCACGACATATAACAACTCTCACAAAATCATTTCATATGAATTTCTCGTTCATTTCAAAATTGTTCACAATAACGAACTGGCATGTTTTGCGGGAACTGCAATGAATCATGAGTTAGCCCGTACCCCACAATAATAATAATAATAATAATAATAATAATAATAATAATAACAACAACAACAATCATAGAACGACACAATGTGTCTTGAATGATGGTTGCTCCTTCGTGATTTGCGCATTTCTAACAAAACTTCCCTTTTCCCTCTATATACTTAAATCAAAAAAGAAAAAAGTAACCCACAGGAAGAGAACCCCAGATATCAACTGCTTTGTTTAGTAAGTTAAAAGAAACGCGTCACATATGTGCGTCCGCAGATATTTTATCAAGGGGGGACAGGCAGGGCCGTCGCGTGGGCAGGGCGACCGGGGCGATCGCCCCGGGCGCCGCGACCAGGGGGCGCCGTGGCAACGGCAAAAATAAAACAACATAATTTGAAATAATATGTTAGATGTAGGGCCTACATAACGTATTTTTTAAAGTTAAGTATAACTGAATTTTGAATATTACGTTGTTTGTATTCATTGAACAAATAAATATTTGACACCAATAACTTTATATTTTCTAAGTTACCCCAAAATAAATATTTTCTCAAAATTGAACAGCTGGATTTGCTTGTATACTGTTAATAATAATAACCTAATAATAATGAGTGTGTGTAACCCCATTATGTTTATATGTATTTGATAGTGTCGCGTCACGTCGCTCGCTGTGTGCTTGTGTTTGAATCCTTACAGATAGGTGGAATGTCGGGTGGGTGCACGTGGGATTGAGTTTTTTTTTGGGGGGGGGGCGCCTGACGAAATCTTGCCCCGGGCGCCAAAAAATCACGCGACGGCCCTGGGGACAGGGAACACATTACTGCTACCACAATCACTATGAATATGCATACAAAGAAAAAATCTGATGCAGTATACTCACATTACTTTTTCTATCCTTTAAATTTTACAGGTAGGCCCTACTATTCATGTAAAATGCGATTCTTTCATTGACTTACCTTCATTATAATAAAACGTTGGCTATAAATGAATTCAAGTTTAGGGGAAGTAAATATTCCTAAATGCAACGGCCCTATCCTGCCCCCCCCCTTTCGGACGGCCATGCTGTTATACTTTTTTTTTATATTTACAGTACTACAGTGCTAAACTAGCTATGTATCGGATATTTTATATTTAGGTTAGAACCATGAAAATGCCCCTCATAGTTTCACGCAATTTTAAAAAATATATAATATTTCTCAAGTTAAATTATAAATTAGTCCACCGCTGTGGCTCAGGGGATGCGTTCAATCCTCTCACGCAGCGGGCCCGGGTTCGATTCCTGGTCGGGACAAGTTGCCTAGGTGGGATTTTTCCTCACCTTTGAGACAAATGTCGGGTAACTTTAGGCCCTTGTGGTCCCCAGATATCATCTGGCCGTCATTATCATCTTCATCCCATCCTCGCCTTGTTTGGAGTGTGTGTGTGTGTGTGTGTGAATGGTGTGTCTCGTCCTATGTGTTCGTGTTGTCTCGGAGGTGGCCCCGGCATTGGGCTGATCACTCATCCGGGGAGGCCCTCCATGTCCTTGTCTGGTCAAAAATGTATGTATGTGATCCAAAGATAATCCCTCTCCCGACAGGTCACGGCCCTGTAAGGCCCGGGCGGCTTGGGTCACTTAAATCCTAAAAGGGAGAGGTTAAACTACGAGAAAGAAAGAAAGAAAGAAATTATAAATTAAAACAGTAATACCTACTAAGGTCCATAGTGATATCCCTCTCCATATTAATACACGACAAGATGTCAAGCGCAGAAATCTAAAGGACAGCCATTACAAAAAAAGTTCTACAAATAACTAAAAGTGCACAGTAAGCTGATGAAAGTTCAATGTTTTTCCAGGCTTTTTTAAAATTCAATTGTAAATTCAACTACATCTATTAAAGATTCAGATTAATTTTGTATGATGCAAGACAAAATGCTTGTCCACAAATGTGCCGCAGGAAATTCGTTCCGCTCCTCTCACGCAGCGAGTTCGGGTTCCATTCCTAGTCGGATAAAAATACTTAGGTGGGGATTTTCCTCACCTATAAGACTAATATCGGGTAATTCTTGGTCCTTGTGGTCCCCGGATATCATAGGCCGTCACTATCATATTCATCACATCCGCGCCTGTTGTCTCAGAGATGAACACAGCAATGGACTATTCACTTATCTGAGGAGGCCATCAATATCCTTGGCTGTCAAAAAAGTATATGTGAGATCCAAAGGCAATCCCTTTCGCGACAGGTCGCGGTCCTGTAAGGCCCTGGCGGCATGCCTCATAAACGTCTCTGCAACAGGAGATGTCAAACTAAGATAAAGAAGAAGAAGAAGAAGAAGAAGAGGAGGAGGAGGAGGAGGAATTAAGCCATAATGTTAGATTACCGATACAAGCTATTATCGAGGCTTTCGTAATCCGTTCAGAATTTTATCAATTTTACAAGCATATCCTATTCCACCTTCTTCACGAATATCTAAAAATCTGGGCGTCTCAACCCCATGAAACCTTAAGAGTCTCCGTGGTTTGTACAGGGATCAATTGACTTTACTTTACTTATGAAAAGTGAAAAGCCTCGCCATCGAAAGTCCCTTGTCCTTCAGCAATGATGAATCGTCTTTGAAGGTCGCATCAGAATATGACCTTATCAGCTGAATGCGTAAAATAAGGAAGATGTGTTTTTATTGATTGCACCTGACGAAAATAGCACGTGTTGAGTTTACAAGGCAGTCACTGCCTACGCTTTTTCATAGGACAATGGCTATAGAGAATCGAGAGCGGAATAATATTGTCTCCTGCTGCTGGTCTTGTTAACGCGATTTTTCCAAGGAAGTGAGTCTGCTGACGTCAAGCGTTATTGTTTCTCGTTATCTGGAAACAAGTATTCATAGCTGAAGATGAAAAAAAAGAGTTTGGTGAACTACTCACACGACTATAGTTCACTTTACATTAGCTGTCTTTTATGAATAAGAAATAAAAGTTATCCATTCATTATTGCTATTTTAAGCAGTATGCTAATTTTCTAAATACTCCTAGTTGGTGCCATTTTAATTCGCACAGTTCAAACGGCTTAGAACCAAGAAAAATTGGCGGAGAATTACATTTCGATACAGCTCCTTGCTTTCAATTCAATGCAAGACGTCCTTTTGTCCATCAGCGTTTCTGATTATTTGATGTGTTCACACAATAATAAGCATAAGAAGTGGGACATATACGCAGATAAGCTAATACAAAAGAGGACAATTTCTGGTCCCCAGCAAACTACTTTCACAAAAAGAAAAAAAAGCGTAAACGCTATTTGCATGTAGCCCATTTTTTGTAACAAAAAACAACCTACAGAACACAAATTTTACAGCATAGGTAAAAACGAATCTTAGATGAATTGCAATCGAACTGTTTGAACTAGGTACCAACATTACACATCTTACAGACTGTGAACCATTGTTTGTGTAACAATAACATCGTTCAGCGTTTAAAATTTACACTTTGGCTTCCATTTGGCAGTTACAAAATGGAGTGGTTCATTGCCATAACTTAATTTGGATATTTGTAAATATGTAGTTGTAGCCTATACCTTTACACAACATACGGAACTACTGGATGAAGGTTTTGACCCCATCTCTACAAAATATAAATATGTAAATATAATATAAAATATAAAAGGCCTATATAAATAATTCTCTAACTCATATGGCTTCAAGATTTAAGAAATACATCTCATATACGGCACTAGCACTATAAGTATTTCGCATAAATCCAATAATACAATTGGAAATCTGGGAGCGAAAAGGTGTAGTTTTTTTCGCTTTTTCCATAACTCATTGCTTTTTATCCCGTTACAATTTTGGCAATTGAGCGAAAACAGCAAAGGAATTATTGAACGTAAAAGGTGTAGTCTGAATTCATGTCTTTTCACTTTTTATGCTTTCTCTTCCTTTTATTTATGTTCTCTTTACTGATTTACTATTTTTTCTCTCTTTGTTTTATTTATGTTCTATTTACTGCTTTAATTTAAAATTTCTTAATAAATCGGTCACTCCTTTATTTATAAAAGATGTTCATGTCTCTCAACATAGTAACAAATAAATACCGGCACAGCTGTTTAGATATACACTCTTCTACTACAGCAATTCAAGTTATATGAATGAGGCCTGCAGGTTACCAGTTTCATAAGAACTTTCCACGAGCTGCAAGGTACTTTAAAAACAATACAAACCAATAAAGCATTCATGATATGGATATTGGATTACAACCAGGAGTTCGCGGGTTCAGTCCCTGATGGAACAGATGGGGGCTTGGGATCGGCTCATTCGCTAATAATTTAAATGAGTACGAGGATTAATCCTATTGACACAGTCGCTTACTATCTCCATACTTTAATTTTCTAAAATCTGGGATCATAACCTCTAATCCTAATGGCCTGGAATGTATTACTTCGTATTTTACACTTGGACTACGTGACATGTACAGTACAGTGACTGCCTCTATTGTGCTTGAAGGCATGTTTCGGAACAGTAAGACATTATTTATATTCAAAATTGTGTTACGTAAATGATATTACTGAAACGGAGTCGGATTTTGCATATGGAAATCTTGAATGTAACAGCTATTTAAATGAGGTGTTAAATAATGCGTGTTACAACGATAAACGATGTCGAACAGTCTGTAATGTTACATAACCATAGGTTATATTTATATTAGGTACCTAATTTTAAACTTTTGGAAGTATATCAGAGATTTTCCAAGCTGTGTACGATTCTAGTTTCCCCTTAATTGTAGCGATAGTTACGGAACACACTACAGTTACGGTTATTTATCCAAGTGGGACGACTCTAATGACTACCGGAGAATTATGCCTGTTTTATGTAGCCTATTTCACATGTCCAAGCGTCGACGTTATTATTATTATTAATTATTATTATTATTATTTCTATTACTATTATTAGGCCTTATTATTATTTACTATCCAGATGTTGTAACCCTATTTTAAAGTTGGTACATTAGGGTTATATTTATATTTAAATATAAACTATATAGTTATACAAACACTGGTACTGTAACTTATATGAATTAAAAAATACTAAGATGGCAAGAAAAATATACAACATAATATACTTAAAATTTAACTTACTAACTTGCTTAGGCCTACTAAATTAGCTAACTCGCTTAATTTTCGAAACTAATTACTTAACTTTCGAAATTATTTTGTCATTTTCTACATAATCAATTCGAAGTTTCTCACTCATATCGTGCTACTTTGCTCAAGTAAGCAGAAATTACTCCATTGACTACACGGGTTATTTCAATGAATGTACATTAGTTTAAAATTCAAAGTTTTACGGAAGAATTGATGTAATACAGTTTTAATATGAACAGTCATAAAATAATAAAGTATTATAACTTTTGAAGTTACTAACGCTTAAGAGTTCAGTGTCAATACAAGCGCCAACCTTACACCTCGAGTGATAAAAAAATAAACGGTGCAAAACATGTTGCACAATTTCCTCACATTACAACTTACGTGTTAAGATTTGTATTATTAAAATTTTAGGTGGGGGTTTATTGGGATTCGAGACTTTTGAGAAATCGATTTGTTACTGTGAGCGAACTCCAGTAACACTAGTAGCAATGGATAAATAACATGAAATGGGAAGGGGATTCATAGGTGAAGCCTCCGGATTCAGGGATCTCAAAATACGCGTCTCTAGTGAAAAGTCGAAATTGAATATTACGGTACTTCCTGTACATACCCTACTGTATACACTTTTTAACTATGGCAAGGTTAGAAAAGTAAAAAAAAAGTAATAATAAACAGAAGATGGCCTCAACATTTCATACAACAGGCGTAAAACTTTATAAGAAAACATTTTTAATAACAGGAAATGAGGCCAATAATTACTAACTAAACAATTATTTAATTATAATTACGAAGTAGTACTACAATAAGATGGAAAAAGAAAGCCAGAGGATATCTAATGCACCCTAATTCTGTTCCAATATAAATTTCTCACAGAAAACCGGGATTCCAAAATGTCCTTTTTCATGGAACCAACCGCCTCTTAGAATAGAAAGGTCATTCGGACCTATTGCTTTTATCACATATTTACAATAAAGTCATTGGTAAATAAATTCTAATCCAGCACTGATCTCTGCGAGTGGAGAATGGCCTGCTATGGGATTTGTTACTCACGGGTCCACAGATCTACTACTTTGACCAGCTCGCTGGATAGCTAGTGAAAGTGTAGGTTGCTTATTATAAATATATGTGATATTATTTGTAAGTTACTAAATTACGCAAGTTATGTAACACTTGTTGCAAGCGCATCTCCTGTATTTATGATATTGACTGCCCATCTGCAATGGTTAGAAAGGGATGTTTACACGTTTTCTACATTTGCACTTTTAGTACCGTACTTCGTTATTTCACTTCTTTGTTATATGGATAAAGGCTAACTTAATTTGTATTACCAGTGCTTATATTTGTCACACCCATCCAGCCGTATCAGGCATTAATGCTTTCAACAGCTATTAAAATTTTACTTTTTTGCTATGCAAAACTTGTAAATTCCCGTTAGTCAGTGATTTAGAACTTGCTAGAATACCCTAAGTAGTATAAAATATTTTTCCCAGCTATAAGTTTCCAAAAACGGGAAAACTGCTGGATCTGTACTGCGTAGTAACACCCGTGATATATTCGGGAGGGGAAAAAGTCCAGTTTAATGGTAACTCAATCCCATGGTTACCAGACCTGCTAAATCGATAGAGTTCTGCTAGAACTCGTCAGGGAACTGTTGCAGTTCCCTACCACCGACGATTCTGGGAGGGTCTCTGATACCCACCTACCTACAGGTCCTTACGGTATCTGGTAGTACAGTGACATCAGAGCCAAGGAACTTCTTTAGACTGGGCAGATAATAACGGTTCCATACTTGTATTATGCATAAAAATGCATAGCAGGGGTAGCAGCATAAACATTACCGATACTGTGGTACGAAATAACATGAACTATACAGTAATACGATGCGGGAGATACACCTCCACTGGAGTCAATATTTTCTTATGCAAAGCACGTGATATACGGGAATTACACACACTGGCAAGAATGACAAATATCTTTTGGAGTTCCCAGCATCATAAAGGAAATGACAGTAAGATTCACAAATTCTCCTCTGAGTTATGCCTTGATCATTATAATGAGACAACTCTTTCTTCCTTTTCTTTCTCTGTAATAACTTCCATTTTATGGTAGGTCTACTCATAAGCGAATGCCCTAGGTCAGTGAGGACCAACACTAAATTTTTGAGACACATTTTCCTGCCTACAAATATGTCTGTTGAGAGATAATATTAATATTTTAGGACGTTAGGTGGTTGCAAGCCATAATCATAATCATCATCTTTTTCTTCTTGATAGTATAATATTGATTGAAATTTTGAGTCTATGAAGCAAGGAAGCTGTCCTGAGAAATTACAATTAAAAGCTATTGGCTTAGAGATAATAAATCGTTATTTATATAAATGCTCTCCTTGCTTCAACAATGTAAGAACCTTAACATGATGAATTGCTAACCAATTTTTGCCCACAGACAACTGAATAGCCCATGGGGACTAAGGATAGGATATCGGAATATATTAGTAAGTTACTAATATCGATAACACTGTTTTAGAATTTTTTAAAAAGTCTTTTATTTGTGAAATATCGATAATTGATAATATTGAAAGTTTTACTAAGGTATAATAAATCTGTTCCTAAAGCTCTCACAAATCGTTAACGTATCGTTCATTTATGCATACATTAATAGTTTTGCTGCACGAAGTATGGAAGCTGACATTGTGCACTTGCATGAACTATGTTATGTGTTCATGGTTTCTGAGTGCTCTAGAACAAATATTCTATCATAGCGATTTACGGAATGATTTAGCATCACATCTTGTTGTTACTTCTGATGAGTAAGTGTAAATGAGACACCATTGAGGCAGCAAAACTCTTACTGACGACCAGAAATGCTTAAAATAAGTCTAAACGTTGATAGCCATCATTTAATATGTTATACTTATACAGTATTTTATTTTTGTTAATTTTAACTTGATATTACCTAAAACACTGATTTTGCAAATTTTTATAAATAAATAAATAATGTGATAGTGTATTTTTTTGAAGTCCCTCTCACCCTCCATTTTGAGAAAACCAACATTATCGAAGAGCAGTATCAATATCACGATGTTACTGAAATTGAAATATCAATGTCAAAATATCTTATATAAAAATTAAAGTATTGATATTTGATAATATCGATATCACATTCCTAATGGAGACTGAAGTGAGAGATGTTTCCAAATAATTTTTTCCCTGATCTTAAAAGTCATTAATTGTTCTCAATCATATTTATTTATTTCTCTCAGTTTTACCTCAGTTGGAGGGGCATTTATATGGCCCACATGCCACTACCCATCGGGAGAAGAATTTTTTGTGGATGACAGTCATATTTTTTTGATCACACAAGGAGATGTAGGGCCTCCCCGGATCGATTTATCATTGCTTTCTTATTTTACTTCATATACAATGCATGTTAAGGATTAATTTGTCATAAATATTTAACATAATTATCTACTTAATCATATTAACATAATACAATTATTTAATAATATTTGTGGGTCTTATCTATAGTAATATTTTAAAGACTTTTAGATTTTCAATCAACATAAAAAAATTCTACCATGAACATTGAGGGCCAAATTTGCCTGCGATCACCCTACTTCAGCACACATTACACAAATATTTATGCATTCTATTAAAATATGCATGACCATCAATAAGTGACCAAGACAAAATGGCTCAGGACTCGGTTAACTTTAAAAAATGCACAAAAGGTAGTTCAAGGATTAACAGAGAAATTTTGTTCTTTCCCTAAGTCTATTATTACTGTTATTATTACACATTCTCAACTGACAATGATATCACCAAAATCTTTTATTACATTGTGCTCAAAGTGCAAATTTAAAATAAAAACCCACCATGAAATATCATGAGCAGAGGTACCAAAAACAGAAAATGTGAACATGAGATAATAAAATTCAGATTCAGGTAGCAATAGTTCTGTAAAATTTAACCCATACCATAGCTCAAGTATAGCAGCATAAGGAAAAATTGTACAGAAAAAACAGCAAAATGGTAAAAGTAACCACTTTTGCTGGTATTCCACTTCATGTCTTTCAAAATGGACAGTTTAACATTAGGAGGACCTCTTTGATCATTTTTACTGGTAAGGATTCTTATATATCATACAATTTTTCACTTTGTGCTTCAATTTATTAGATTTATTAGATTGAGTATTCTTACTTTAAAAAATTTATAATTTTGTAAAACATCTTAAACAAATTGTAAACATTTTTTATCTTAAAGGACCATAGCAGGTCATTTCAACCAGTATGATACTATATTTTGAGTGATGTTTACCATGCCTCTTGACAATGCACTTCTTGAATGACTTGTGGCTATCAGTTCATTGTTGGAGTTGCATTACTTTTGGTAACCACAATCACACTGAAATGTTGACAGTAAATCTGTTATATAAAGGTAAGGAAATGTTAGGCATAATGGTAAAAACTTTTAATGGGCGAAAGATAAGAGTAAGTCGCCCCTTACACTCCAAACAGTGCGTTGCTATTGGCGACCACACGCTTGTTATCTCGGCACTCCCGATCATTCCTTCTCTCCAAACTCCCGATCGTACCAAATACCAGCTATCAACCCTTGCACCAAAATGACAATCCTCTAGCTCTCTCGGCACTCCCGATCAGACCACAATCACCTCTTCACATAGTCTAAATAATGCATAACACTATCCACATAGTTAAGTGCGCGAGCGGAGGCGGCAGCCGAAGCGAAGCGCCCTTGCATTTTCGAATAATGTACGATACACTATTTGTAGGTTTCGAAAATGTGGCATATTATATATTCCAGAGGTTAGTAAGCCTGTCAACTTTTGTTTACCGGTATGACGTCACACTACCAACGTCCAATCACGAGTTTCTACGTAATATGAGGACAGAAGAAGTGGTATAAAAGAAAGTGGTATAAAAGAAAGTGCATCGCGAGGGAGTGGCGGGCGGGAACATTCATCCAAGGTGCGACTTAAATTTATTTTTTCCCTTTTAATGAATTACACTGAAAGTTATACTACTGAGTAAAAACAATATTGTATAAAGTAATATTTTTCATAATGATAGTTGTTTAATTATTTTGTTTATCAACACATATCGTACAGTAAAACATGAGAAGAGAGGAAAAAAGCAGCCTGTAAAAGTGATCTGTAACGGTCCTATTAGGTAGCGAGATGATGCTGATTGTCCTAGTGTTAATGAATGGATAACAACATTATTTAATTCAATTTTACATGTATTTACAAAGCTGTTATACTGCAATATTATGGTAAGAATATATAAAAAAAAATAATGTATATTCTTTCAAAAGAAAAAGCATAATTAAAAAAAAAAGCATTATATGGTTGCTCTGTGTATAATAAAATCTCTTATTAGAATAAATACATTAGTGAGATCGACCTTTTCAAACATACCCTATGTGCAGAAATAGATATTATGACATCCAGCCACACAAAACCAGAGTTTCCAATTAAGACATTTTACAACAGGAAGAGACAGCTTGGTGCAGGCTGAAGGCAGATTGTTCTCACCTTGCAGAAAGCCGAGTAAGGAACTTGCTAATGAGGACATTTGAATTACACATGTCAGCCTAACAGTGCTCCTTGTAAGCAACTTTTTCAACATGGATTTAGAGGACAGTATCGTATTCAGTTTCTTGTGGTCTCTTCCCTCAGATTTCCTATTTCATTCAAACTATCATCAGTCATCTAGCTATTATTAGTGCCAGTAACTATTCAATCAATCACAATCACTAAAGAACACAACTATTATTATTATTTTCATTGTTATTATTCCCATTACTTACATTATTATTATTATTATTATTATTATTAAAGCATTCTCAGCTATTTACCATGAACCTCTTACAATATGATCTCTTTAATCTGCATGATTGTTATTGTTCTAATTCTTACTTCTTAATAAAATGATTTATGAGGAGCATACAGTAACTAGAATAAAAATATTTTATACACATTTTTTAAAGTCTGTTTGGTATTAGTCTTCAGCTGGCCTAATTGAACCTAATTGAACTGGCCTACCTCACATTGATGACATAAATTTGACACGAGTATAGTGGGACCACATGATTATCACACTACTGTCCTGGCAATTAATATTGCCAATATTGCCTTACAATACATGGTTTAAGGTATGATTAAGAAATATTAATAGTTTAATGTAGAAGAAATCTTGAGAGGTATGATTTAATACCTACTATTAAGTATTAAAAAAATCAATACCTTGAGGCCCCGATTTCAGGTACTTTGCACCCTGAGCAAAGCTTTGTACAACCCTTGTATTTTTTAAAATGTTACCCCCACCCCCAAATTAGTTGTTTTATTGTTAAGTTCGGGTTTTACCCAAGTATCAACCAACAGTATTCAGAAAGTATTTTATTTATTATTATAAATTTAAAAAAAAATTTAATATATTTGGTAATTTTGAAAAATATGCTAAGTTATATTTAATTATGTTCTTATTATGTTAATATAACAAAATTTCTCCCTCAAAAATCTGCCCCTCTTACTAGGTTTCCTGCCAAGGGCAAATCCCCTTCTGCCCATTTATGGTACATCAAGGCCTGACTACTATCTGAATTCTATCACAGTAATAGGATTAATGATTTGGAGCACATGGTACTGTCCCAAAACTTCTGTTACAGTGTTCTAAAAAATTTCAGTATATACAAAACTATTCTTGCAGATATAATCACTTGCGACACTGAAATGGTCTATTGCCATTTTCCTAACAGTACAGGTGTGCCAAGACTTGTGCTTAAAGGCCAAGACTTCTGGTTTAAATTTCTTTGTTGTGCTTTATTTACTCGTTAAAATTTCAGTACTTATTTAATCTTTTTTTAATACTGTATACATAATACACCCATTGTTGTTGGGTTCTAAAATATATGAAGTGGTACTCTTTCTCACTGACAGCCTGCAGGTGTTGCAGAAAGAAAACTCAATAAATAAAATAAGTAATAATATTTCATTCAGCTTTATATGGTAATGAGCTAAACACACGCTTTAAAATAATTGTATTTTCTATTAAAAATTAATGCTAGCATTCTGTTAAGAATGAGTATGCAATACTGCACTTAAAAATCCGCAACAGAAAACCATGTGTAAGCCTATTATATTTTCTAAAGTCCAGTGCCTAGAAGCATTTTGATTGGCTTTTAAAACAGGCAATCAACGACAGAATTGCCACAAACGAGTAAATGAATTACACTTTTACATGTACGTATAAGGTATCTATCAAAAGATTTCTTTGCTCCGGTTTAATTAAGTTGCATCCCGTTTTGGCTAAAATATTAAAATTAATATGTTATATTTTAAAGTTCAAGAGAACATTTTGTTTTGATATCTCGATCAAAAGCCCCATAGAAGATTCATTAAATGAACAGTTCGTAAGAATAAAACAAAGATAAATGCTACATTATGGTCAACTTTGAAGCTAAAATTAATGTGAAGCCTACAATAAACTGTAATGAGAGTAGCCTATATCAAAATTTAAACACTTATTACTCTTTTATGTGCTAGTATTAATGTATTTACTGATTGATTGTTTACAGGTTGAAGGTGGTTTTGCTGTGCTGCATTTTCCCTTAGAAAGGAACATCACCTAATACCCCTTTATAAGGAATATCCGCTAAAATGAATCAATACTGTACCATACATTCATTTCTAGAATTAAGAGACAGTTTAGAGTTAAAAAGTATTTATAGAAAATGTCGCCATGGCTATAATGTCTAGTTAAAGCTAATTTGTTTCATGCCTATGTTTCCTGGGCTTATACCGAAATACATCATTTTGAAGAGCACAAATTGCAAATAACTTTTAATCTCCATAGATCATCAATAATTTAAGAACTTGGGTAGGCTTGCCTTTCTTTAAAAGGTTGCTAATTACTTTTAAAAAAAATATATCTCAATGAAAATAAATTTTAGAGTCACTAAACATTCGCACACAAAGTGAAACAACAAAAGAATATAATTATAATTTCACGTACAAGATGATTTGAAATGATAAAACTTCAAAACACAACACAGTTTAAAAATCCACAATGGATGTCACATAACCTATAAAACTCGACGTTTCGACACACCCACTAGGCCTTCATCAGGAACACTAAATGGAAGGAAATGGATTTGAAATATTCCCTTGAAGACTTTATGAGAATTTCATCTATAATGACTTCCATGAAGAAAAGCTGCCATATTTGTTCCATATGAGGACTAATTTCAAAGGTAGATGTACAGAAACCGTGCATTGGAAAGAATATCTGTCTGGAGGACAGGTGATTTTTACTTATGCTATGAGGAATATCCGTCTGTCAGGCAGTGTAGCTCCTACCGAATCATTTGATGTTATCGTGATAATCATGTGAGCGAATAGGCGATGTAATCACACAGAGGACTAATACTTAAACGAGACTTTTTGAATAGATCAGCTCAGGTAGCAAAAGACAATAACCATATTGGTCTGTGAGACGGACGTTCCACACAAAGGGTTATTATAATCTATATCGTAGTGTTAAAGATACAATATAACCTATATGTTTAGTGAATCATATACAAACACCATTACTTGTCAGTGCATTCTGTGAAATCAGCATATATTTTTAAGCATTTTTTATCTGAGTAGGACAAATCTATAACGGTAGACCTAATTACTTAGCTGAATTTCTGGCTTTTTTCAAAAACAGAAAAATGCCAATGTTTTGCATAGGATAGTATCTGAATAAAACTGAAAAAAAAAAAAAAAGTGAAAAGGTTAAAAAAAGACAGACATTTGGATACCAATGATACTCTTCTTCCTACATGATAGGAAAGGCAATCCAGTAATAACAAATAAGAATACCAGTAACATCAAGAATATGAGTTATGTTATGCAATATAGTTTTATGTTAAAAGCATCCCATCAGCCATTGTTTCCTGTTCAGAATTATTTAGCCGTCCTTGTACTAGTTTCACTTCCAATTTCAAAACAAAGCACCTATGGTACAGAGGCCAGTGGGATTGTTTAATGTAATTCTTGTAAAGTGAGCATAACCTTATTTCTTCACTATGTCAACAGTTAATCTACACACCAGTCCAAAACATTTCCTTCTTAGAAAGGTATACATTAAAACATAAAACAGAGGTCTTATAGTATGACTCTGCTAATGCATTGAGTGAGTCCCTGCTTAGGGCACGAGGGGCCAGCTAGGAGTGTCAGAAGAAGACAGGAAGGGAAGTACACAGAAATCCATTATGATACCCGGAATCTAGAAGCGATGACAGAGTTGAGGAAGAATTGAAAAAAGAAAGAAAAATACAACACGGAACAGGAATTGAGAAAGACTAAGGAAGCATAGATAAATAGAAACAGTAAGCACAGAAGAAGTAAAACTATAAAGACAGGTTGAAGACGATCTGTTGTACGTAGATTCCCAGTGGTATTCTGTGCCAGCTGAAAGACTGCAGGACTTCGTTAAACCCTGGAACAGAATGGTCTATAGTCTATTGGTTGGCCACGAAATTAGTGGATAACTCTCAATATTGCAAATATATTATACCCTTTGCTAATGAAGGGGAAATTTAAGTTGCCAATCATACTGGTTATAAATGGCTGTATACCACGTGCATTATGCCATTCTGTTCTGTTCAGTTCTATTCAGAGAAGGGCACTGAACTGATTGCTTTATATATGGTACAGATGCCACACATATGTTGCAGTTTTATACTACCGGTACCTTAAAGTTGTCTTGGAAGTAAAAAGTGCAAGATTGGTGTTTGGAAAGTATAGATTGAAAGAAGCATGATTTTGTCAGAGTTCTGTGTTAGAAAATGATCTTTTCAAATTCTGCAGAAAGGGTTCCAGAGGTACAGATTGTTTCCTTGGGACCCAGAATCAATTTGAGGCTGCAATAAAGGGAATAGAAGCAGTTCATATAGTTAGTGATATAAAAGGTAAAGTGATCCCTATACAGGCCATGGAGGCCCAGAGGGTTCCAGGAGGTTGAAGCTCCCAGATTTTGGACATTCGGCACATGAAGGTGGTAAGGTTGTCAGCCTTACGCACCGGCCCCCTTTACCCCCAGGATTGCTCCTGGTACTCATTTCTGTTAGAGGCTGAGTCGATCCCAGGGCCATAGTGCCACCAGAAGGATTAGGCCAATTGAAAAATCTCAACGACCTCATCGGGAATCGAACCCGCGACCTTCCGGTTTGTAGCGCAGTGCCTCAACCACTACGCTACAGCGTACCCCATAGTTAGTGATATACTATATCGTATATAGTAATTTCATGCTACAGTAAGTTAATTATTTAGTATTTTGTTTTGGTTAATAACAACAGTAATTAATTACGTATTTGGAATATTTGAATTCAAAAGTACTTAGACACCTTATCTCTTAGTATTTTTAAAATTCAAAAAATAAATTTGCAAGATGTCTTTCATTTTTAAAAAATATTTCAAAAATTATTCTTTAAGTTATGTGTGGCCTAATACAATTTCAAGACTGAAAAATTGATTTGAAATAATAATGATAAAATAGAAGTTTATATATTTATAGATAACCTTTCTGCACATAGTAAGAAACATTAAAAACCATCTTTATTCCCTAGTTACAGTCTGATTTTAAGGATTTGAGAATGGTGTTGGGTATAGTTACCACTTATGTCAGCTTTAGGATCCTGTCTTCTTTATGTTGTCTGCTATAGGTGCATGTCATGAGGTTTAAAAATAAAATGTATTTTTAATATAAATGTTTATGAATTAACTAAAAACACATATGCAAATTAAAATAGGATCATCCACATGTCTGTAAATATATTGTAGAATGCTCTGATATTTTAAAGTAGAGTTAAAGGATCAAAAGAATATTGCACATTTCCTTAAAATGTCGACTACTGTTGCCCTTACCTGTCAACAGATGAAAATGCTGCTTTTAGAAGTTTGTTACGGTATTGGTATCAACCTTGGACTTTCCTGGTATGTATTCCAGTCATCTCCTTATGTAAGTGCGACTGTATGAGGTGACCACACAAGTGATCAAATAACCCTGACTGTGCACTTAGGAATTCAAACATGAATTGTTTTACACACCTGACATTAAAACATCCATTTATAGTCAATTGTCTTCTTCTTCAGGTGAACAATATGAAAGTTCTTTAGAGCATAAATGAACTATAACTCTGTAACCTCTACTTACTGTTCAGGCGTATTACTTAAAATAAGTCTAAACGTTGATAGCTATCGTTTAATATGTTATACTTATATATATATATATATATTTTTTTTTTATTTCAACTTGATATTGCCTTAAAGCACTCATTTTGCCAATTTTTATAAATAAATAATGCAACAGTGCATTTTTTTTTTGAAGTCCTCTCTCACCCTCCATTTTGAGAAAACCAACATTATCGAAGAGCAATATCAATATCATGATGTTATTGGAATTGAAATATCAATGTCAAAATATCTGATATAAAAATTAAAGTATTGATATTCGATAATATAATTACAATTACAATTACAATTACAATTACAATTTATTGATTCAAATTACACGAAAAATATACATAAAAAGTTGATACACCACCCGAAGAAGCAGAGCTTGTGTTCGGGGGTGGTTCAGTCCTATATATGAGAAAAACTTATACTAAATAATTACTTAAAACAATACAAAATTTAGAGAAGTATGACAGAATATTATGTATAAAAGGTTAGAACATGTTCTTTTTACAATACAAAGGTACGAGGTAATACAATATTAATACATAACAATTTATTTGTTCAAATTTTAGTAAAAAACAAAAAAACAAAAAAAAAAAGTTCTATCCAAATTTTAAATTTTAATATGACAAATGTTATAACAGCAATAGTAGAAAACAGAAGTAATAATTATATAAATTTTCTAATTTTAGACCTAAATTGTTTGTTGTTTAAGCTATTTAGATCAGGATGGTTGGTAATAAATGAATTGAATAGTCTTGGGCCAAAACTTGAACAGTGCTTAGCTCCAGCAGTTGTAACATTTTTCGGTTCAAGTAATAAATTAAATTGATTCCTTCGCGTGTTGTATACGTGAGATTCCGACTTGTAATTGTCACGATGTTTATGAAAATAATTCAGTATAACATACTTGTAAATTTGGTCTATGGTGAAAACGTTAAATTCAGAAAATAATAATTTGGAAGAATAGTCAGGAGGCTTAGATAAACAAATCTTTATGATGCGTTTTTGAAGACAAAGCAAAGGGCTGAGGATCGTTTTTGCAACTCCTCCCCACCCAATAATGCCATATTGAATAGTAGAATGAATTAGGGCTAAATAAATCGTACGTAAAACATGAGCTGGTAAACATGAACGGAGAATAACGAATTTATAAATGACTTTACGTAGCCTATTGCATAAATATTCAATGTACTTGTCCCATCTTAAATGTCGATCAATTATGATGCCTAGATATTTCACTTGATTTGATTCACTTAAGGAGGGACAAGTGCAGCTATTAATATGGCAACTTGAATTGTGTATTTTTAAGCTTAAATTTTTACTTACTTTTAATTGTTGCATACCGGTAGCTGTTAAAGCGAAAGGAACTAGCGTAGTTTTCTCAACATTTAAGGAAAGTAAATAAAATCCAGCCAAGATTTAACAAGATTTATACCTTTGTTGGCATTTTCGTAAGTTTCACTCCATGAAGAACCACTAAAAATCACAACGGTGTCATCAGCATATGAGTAAATAGAGCCATTAAATATATTAAAATTAATCTTTAGTAGTTCATTTATGTATATTAAAAACAATATGGGGCCCAATACTGTACCTTGTGGTACACCGATATTTATTTTCCGGAAATCACTGAGATCATTATCTATTCTTGTAGCCTGAGTTCTATTACTTAAGTACGACCGAAATAAATTTAAAACATTTCCTCTAATGCCTAGAGCATGTAATTTTGTCAGAAGAATAGTATGGTCTACAGTGTCAAATGCTTTTTGTAAATCTAAAAATATACCTAAACATTTGTTTCCAGTATCTAATTCATTTATGATTTTCGTTGTGACCGTAAAGATGGCATCATCTGTTGACAGGTTAGGACGAAAACCGAATTGATTGTTAGATAAAAGTTTATTATTATTTAAATAATTCATCATCCTATTCTTTATACATTTTTCTAAAATCTTTGAGATACTTGGTAGAAGGGAAATTGGTTATTTAATTGGTTCTTATCCCCTGTCTTATGAATTGGTACGATTATAGCATTTTTTAAATCTGTTGGAAATATACCTTGCGAAAAACATAAATTAAAAATATGAGTCAGCGGTTTAGCTATGAAGTCAACAATTTTCTGTAGAGTTTTATTCGTAATACTATCTATACCAGGAGAAACACTAAGTTTTAATTTGTTAACAATATTAATTATCTCACTTTCGCTTATAGGATATAAAAACATTGATGAGGACACTTTTTCTGGTAGAAAATTATTCAAGTTCGATGTCCTCTTTATTTTTTCGGCAATTGCAAGTCCCACCTTTGAAAAATAAGTATTAAATTCATTTGCCATTTTTTGCTTACATTTTAATACGACGCCATCATCACTTATAATTTCTTTTATGACTTTATTATTATTATTTGGTTCCGTGTCAGTAGCTTCATTGATGAGCTGCCAAAATTTTCTGGGATTGTTCATATTTTTATTAAATTGGTCTGCATAGTATCTAGCTTTCGTGTTTTTTATAACTAGAGTTAGCATATTTCGATATCACATTCCTAATGGGGACTGAAGCGAGAGATGTTTCCAAATAATTTTCTTTCTCCTGATCTTAAAAGTCACTAATTGTTCTCAATCATATTTATTTATTTATTTCTCTCAGTAATATTACTGATGTTTGTTAAAATATCTCAACACAATGATTTCCTAACTTCATTAATTGAATATAATCAATTCGTTGCATTGAAATCAGGCGTATTACTTAAATGATATAGGCTATTTTTACTTTATACTGAAAATTAAGATTGTAATTATGTTTCATTAAATCCAGTGGATTATGCACTTGAACAAGGGTTCCCAACCTCATGCTTTCCAGATGTGACATGTCACTAGGCTACCCCTCCCAACATTTTTAAATGTCTTGAAGGGAAGAATGTAAACTAAGACTATATAACAAGCATAGCATGTTTAAATAAATACACATTTTTACAAACATAATATTTGAATCAACTAGTGAAAGTAATGATTGTTTACGAACCAGTTTAGTAATTAAGTCACTAATATTATGCCAGTGAGACAGCTGACAATGTTTAGCCTTTATTAGACCTCGTATATTTGATTTCAAATTAGACAATCCAGAACAGAGATCACTCACAACATCTAGCCGATAACGCTGTTTTGTTTTGATTATTTTCAAAGTTGAGAATCCTGACCCACGTAAATATGGGGATGAAAATAGCACAATAATGGCCAAGGCAACTCTGGCTATCTGAGGATAAAATGCAAGATGATTTATTCTAAAGTCCTCCAGGCCTAAAGTTTGAAAGTTATATTGATTATTAATTTTTTTTCAAGCTTACATACAAAAATTTTACTAATTCAAAATCTTTCAGCCCCCCACCCCCAAGATTGTTAAACGCCTCTTCTAGGGGAGGGGGGACAAGCCTCTGCCAGGTTGAAAATCCCCTGTCAAAATAAGATTTCCTTTCTTCTTTAAAGGTGATAGCACACCCAATTCTGTTCACAATGTAAATTTTCAGGTAAAAATTCCATTAATTAGTTGTGTTTTTGGGGATGTTTTTAAGTGGAAGGTTGTAAGTCAAAGTGCATGTCATTACTTTAGATGTGTTTTCCAAATAACTTATTTAATTTTTCAATACAAAATTTCTCAAGATCATTTGTCTGATTTTATTATAACATTTTGTGATTGTTCTTTGTTATCTTTAAACAATGGACCACAATGTTAATATTTTTAACTTAAAATGACCAACATGAAGACAATTAAAAAAAAATTTAAAGAAATTACATTTTTAATATCAAAACAGATGCTTATTGAAGTTATCCTGTACAGAACTATTGTTTCTTTATTTTATATTTATTTAATTCTTCGACATGGAATACATGTAAAGCAATGTAAGTGATGAAATGTATATATACATTAAGATTTAAAATCTGGCATGATTTAAATACTCAACAATCCTGTAAATGCAAATTTGTTTAAGTGTTATGATCTCATACTAAAGAAAAAAATTATAATTTGCAATAGCTTTTACACTTCTGATGATTTCATGTTTTTAATGGAGATTAACATTATTTTTCCTTATTTTAATTTTTTAAATTCAAAATTATAATTATATAGACATCTAAGATCAGACATGAAAAACAGAATTTCACCACGTAAAAATTCAGGCATTTATGGAACTGACTGTAATGCTGGCGAAAAAGTATACATTGACAAAATGAAGATAAATTTAAATTGAAGGTACAAGGAATCACATGGGCAACAGACAGAAAAATCTGCAATAGCTTATTTCTGGTCTACAGATCATGAATTCAAAAGCGAGACAAAATTATTTATATTTATTCAGAAACTACTTGATTTACCGGTAACTGTTTAGGAGAAAGTAATTAAAAAAAAAAAGACAGACTTATAAATTTTGACACCCCTAAGAACAATTACCTTGTTTTCAAATTCATACAATCTACAGGACATCTGGTGGACGGACAAGTGAACTTGTCAGTAGATCTCAGCAGATGATGGTAGGGAACCCATCAAAACATAATATTCTAATTTGGCAAGTTTTTGCTTACAAAAATTATGTGAAGATGAATGCTTTTTAAAGTTTAATAATGTAATAATGACGCTTCAGAATGTTTTCATGATTAATTTAATCAAACTAAAGTACACAAGTTATCCCGCAGAAGGGTTATCAAACTATGTTGTTAAAGGCCCTGTTAACTTAAAATCAAGTGACTCTCAGAATAAAGATTTTGTTCAGTAAAATACAGAAGTGAAACCCACATGTTTCTATGATGCTTCATTCTCACAAATTAGAAGATTAACTGATGCGACTTCTAGCAGAGTGATATCACATATCCCTAGCTGCCCACCGTTTACTGCAGTAAATGAGTTTTGTTTGGCCAAGTAACTTGCATCTCATTATTGTATGAATGAGTTTGCATTCTAATCTGTCAGAAATGCCTAGATGTTGTGTTTTTGGGTGTTCAGACACCATAAATGAAGATTTAGGAATAAGTGTTCATAAGTTCCCAAATCAAGATAGATCACCAAGCAGATTCAAAGCATGGCTGAAGAGAAAAAAACAGCGTAATTTCACAAAAAAGTAGTGACTTTGTCCTGATTTATGAAAATGCCCTACATTCATAAGTCATGTGTTTGATATTGGCCAATAATGTTTAGCAATTCTTCGGATATAGACCAATCACAATTGTTTATCTTAAAATATTCTTCCTAGGGCCATAAGGATTCAATTTTATTTGATAAAACATCAGCTTGTTACTGGTCATGTAATGCATCAACGGACTGTGATTAATATGTCACATGCTGCCAGTGAAGAGCATGAAAGCACAATAATTTTATATAACATAACTTGTTTAGAAATTGAAATAATGTAATGTGTATTGATTAAAAACACAATTTAGATTCAGTGCAAGCCAGTTTGTGTGCTTTTATAGCATTCTCAGCTGATGCACTCCATCTTGTAATAACGCACTATTGGTAACATTGGGAACTTGAATTGATCAAAACACGAATCGATGATAAAACTGTGGTCCAGATAAATAAAATGTTGTAATTATTATGATTGCATTATAAGTGGTCTAGCTTGTTGTCATCAATGTAGCCATCAATATAGTCATCAAAATAATCATCATCAACATCATCATCAAGAGCATGGGGAAATTGTTTAAGAGTGAGACACAAAAATTATCACTTTTCAATGCCTGGAGAAGATATTCAAACAAAGGCAGAGTGAATCTGCATATGTGACATGTGATCAAGGTCCAATCTCTTAATGATTAAATCTACCTAGCATCACTCAGAAAACTGCTACAAACATTTAAAAAAGCAAGGAAAGACAAATTACTTCAGGGAGAAGGACTAAGACAACAGGTAAAAATTACGAGGAGAAGGAAATGCCAAGGAGACATACGGTGTGAGGAAACACCAATAATGGCGTCGATATTGTGGAATCCACAGAACTCAAACAAATAATGAAATGGAATATTTCAAATTAGGAAGAATGTACTCCATTACTATAAAACCAGTTCTTTAATTCCCCATGTAGTGCCAATGACTTCAAATATTACAAATTAGTGACAATATTTAAGAAAGTAAAACTTTACAGCACACAGCATATTAATCCATGTATTCACTAACCCAAGGAACATCATCTGCTCCATATGCTGATAGAGGCAAGTCCCAAGGCAACGGAAACGGTGGATTGTGATCCGATGCTTTGCTTCCTTCATTCACACGGAACACTGGTTCATTCACCTGTATCATTAATATCAAATTAAAAATTTCAAGACTTTAACCAAACACAAGAAATCTAAGCGTCCTGTGGAACAAAGTGCAATAAATCTAAATACCTAAATTGGGAGTAGATGGAGATGCCTTCAATAAATATTGTATGTTGAGGGCAGATTTTTGGGCCCTGGAATTATGCCCAAAAATATTTTCAAGTTTTCTTCATCAAATACAATTTATTAGAGAATTTCCTGGAGAACAGTATTGCCTATTCCTATTAAATGTTTCTTTCAGTCATAACCAGATAACATACTCAAGTTACATCATAGCTACAACTGTGGTATACTGCTTTCCTTATACATAAAGTACAATATGAATACTTTTTCATACTTTGAAACGTGAGCAAACTTTGTTTTTAACAACGCTAATATCTTTCTTGTTATTTACACTAAGAAGATGAGTGCAAACAGAATCGTAAATAGGAAAAAAATGATTGTATGAAATTTAAGAAAAAGGAAAAGTCCAAATAGGTAAAAAAAAAGGTGTAACAGATAGAGAAAAGTTACACAAAAATGAGATATGATAATATATACATCACTTCTGAAATATTAAGACAGCACTAAAAATGTGGAGCCCGCAAAACAAAAAACTGCTGAGGAGAACAAACTGGCAATGAAGAAACTCTACTTCTTTATATTTCTTTCCTGCTTTGCTGCGAAGTTTTCAGGCTACTTAATAAACCTGCCTATATCCTACAATGGGTGTTTGGTCAGAACTTTTATCTTACTTTCTAGTAACATAATTAATGTAATAATAAATATGTACATATCTTGGTTGCTGCTTTACACCCACAATGATTTTACTTGTGTGTGTGTATCTAATGGCAACCCTGTTGCTCTGATGCTTTTGGGGTCTGTGCTGAGGTGGATAGATGGTGACAGTTTTGTGTTATGAACTACTTAGCAGGCCGCACTACAAGGTGATGGGTAACTGGCATTAGTATAAGGTGTGAAGAGACGAGTGTGTGTAGTGGTGTTTGTGTGGTGTAGATAGTTAAATAAGGAAGAATGGAGGGGAAACCCAGAGCTGGCATTAGCATGCTGAAAGACACCATGGAGACTGCTAGACTTAATTTCACCATCCGATTGACAAACCACTATCAACAGTTACACATGCCTCTACGTCATACACACTGCACAGCAGTCTGGGATCGAACCCAGTTATATTTGGTGCACAGATAGTGATTAGATGCTGTACACCATCACCTCTCCTAAAATCGCCCCTACCAGGAATCAAAAGCAGGTTGTTGGGGTGGAAGGCAGGCATACTATCATACCACAAGGAAATTTTTCTTACAGGCATCCTTAAATAACATATGTTTCTTTCCAGAAAGTAAAAACCTATAGCGAAGTCTCAGCAAGATGCTCTTCAAAGGGCTGCGTAAAAATAGCTGTATTAGATGGGACAGCGAATTAGCATAAAATGGGTCATTTATAAATTTAAAAAAATTATAAAAAGTTTAACACAAAGTGATGAATCAGAATAAACATTTGTTGTTGGGACAAACAAATCACTTTGGACTTCTTCACAAGATCACGTCTTCACTCACAATGTGATTTAAAATTGCCAGCAAGGAGGATTGTGGAGGACTGAAGCCTTGATCTAGTTTTGCAGGTACTCGAGAGTTGCATTCCATTCTATTGTATCCACCAATCAAAAGACTCCTACAAGTCCTTGAACATGCAGGCGCTAATAGTAAATGTGCTGCAGATGCTAACAGTAAATATAGAAGTCTGGAAGATGTTTTCTAAGTATCCTTAAAAGCACGATATTTTAGAATTTTCGACAGGCGAAAGAGTGTATTAAATGGAATGAAGAGCATATTAAGAGGTGGATTTATATAGTTTTAAATAGTAATGTCAAGGGACCAGGCGAAAAGAGTGTATATTGTGGGATAGTATAAAAACGGGCGTGTTTCACTGCATGTAGTATACGAGGTCTGTTAGATAAGTATCCGACCTTATTTTTTTTCTCGGGAACCTGACGGATTTGAATCAAGCCCGCTTGCATGAGCCGACCTTGAACCTTCGTGCTCATGTGTGAATTTTTTCCCGCCTGTAGATAGCGTCTGTTGCTGGCAAGCAGTATTTGAGTGAGGTAGTGTATGGTGCTCTCGTCGTTGCAAGGAAAATAACGATTGTGACGACTGGAATTTGGTTTCCGGGTCGTACCCGTACACCAGGACTCGTCACCACTCATTAAGGTGTTCATAAAGTCGGGGTCACTGTTTGTGGACTCAAAAGCATGTCATGTGAGACTTCAACACGAAGTTGCTTAAGCTCCGCCGTCAGCAGCATCGGCATTGAATTTCGCCGCCACTCTCTTCATGGCCAAATCATCGGTCATAGTTGAATCGGCCGAAAAAGTGCTGATGCCCACCTTTTCCGCAATTTCTCGGATACTCACACGACAGTCCCGCATCACCACAGCGTTCACTTTGGCAATGACCTGGTCATTTCGGCATGTTGATGGGCGACCAGAGCGTGGCTCGCTCACCACCGATGTTCGGCCATCTTTAAACCGGTTGTACCACTCCTTAATCTGTGTGATGACCATAGCATCATTGCCGAAAGCCGTCTGAATTTTCCGAATGGTTTCCACCTGGCTGTTGCCCAGTTTCAGACAAATATCGCTGCTCCAGTCATTCTGTTATTTTCCTTGCAAAGACGAGAGCACTATACACTACCTCACTCAAATGCTGCTTGCCAGCAACAGACGCTATCTACAGGCGGGAAAAAATTCACACATGCGCACGAATGTTCAAGGTCGGCTCATGCAAGCGGGCTTGATTCAAATCCGAAAGGTATCCGAGAAAAAAATAAGGTCGGATACTTATCTAACAGACCTCGTACTGGCAAATAACATAAAATCAACTTTGTTTTTCTAACTGTATTAGTTTATATATACTGGTATATACGTTAAAATATAACATTCTTGGTTTTGAAATACTATGTCAATTTTTCCTAAAAATTAGATGTTTATACCAGCCTACTAAGAATTTAACTGCGAATCTATAAAGTATATTTAGCTACGTAAAAATACATTTTCTTGACCTAAAAATGCTGTATTAAAAATTCTGCTATGTGCTATGCCACCCTAAAATTGTGTGGAGTTTTCCTGCTATGTGCTTGAGTGATTAAAAACTTGATATTCCAACTGCAGTTTGTGCAATTTTTACAACAAAAGAAATGTTGTATCAAAGAACTCACAATTTAACTGCAAATCTATTGTATATAACTTATCAGCTAAGTGAAAAAGACATTTTGAAGACCAAAAATACTGTTTTAAAGATTCTGTTATGTTTTATGCCAATAAAATTGTGTGGAGTTTTCTAGTACGTGCTTTGAGTTATTAAACATTTTTCATTCATCTTGTAAAATTTGCTTTCCAGCACACATATGATTTTTCAGGATCAATGATGAATAACTATCAAATTGTGTTGTGTACCATTACCATATAAAAAGTTTTAACCCTTTTCGGGCGGAAACCCATATATGGCACGCCTGTCCGATGCCTCCAACGCGGTAACCCATATATGGGTTCTCTGACCGACTCATAATGTGACCTTCTCTTCTCATCCACTATGTACGTAAAATCTTCAACAGATGGCAGGAGAATGTTCTCTTAAGCACTGTGACTTAGGAATTCCCCATTACACATGCCCAGGACGATTTTAGTAGATGATTTCAGTGGCCGTGCGTAACTAGCGAACAGCATGCACGTTTTGTTCTGTGTTTTTCCCTTATTTTCGGTAAAATTGCTAAAAGAAAGTGTCCTACAGGTTCTGAAACTGTAGAATTAAGTATTCAAAGTGACAGTGAAGTGTCAGAATTATCATTTAGCGATAGTAAGGGATGTTTTTCCGAGATCGCTACCAGCAGCGTTAATGAGAGTGAGAGCGACGTAAGTGACACTGGAGGCAATCGTGCGCCCAGCTCAATAGAAGTGAGTAATTTTGATGCAGGCACATCATCTATTATTACAATATATAATATCCAGCAAGAGCTAGTTCTGCCTTCTGATTTTGAACAAAATACTGATCCAATTGAGAATCATAGCCCACTGTAGGACTATGTAAACTTATAATGCGCTCAGTGAGACTTGGGCCGTTTCTGCATAAACATTTTCTCGCTAAATAATAAAAATCGTTCCTAGAGCAGATTAGGGGCCGAATTCGGCAAAACTACAAGGTATATGTTGATTTTATGCATGAATGCATCATTTAAGTTACTTTCAATTGGTTTTTCATTAACTTATTTTTTCTTTAAAAATGCCTTCCGCCCACAGCCATAAAACATCGCCGCCCACGAAGGGTTAAGGTTACTACATTGTTAAAAAGGGAAGACTTCATGCCTGGGATGTTTATGATCTCAAAAATTTTTTGACTGTGGTTGGGTTTGTAACTTCAAACCTCTAAACCAGAGGCATGTAACCAATGCCCCTCCAGAGGTTGAAGCTCAAGGATTTTCAGACAAGAAGATTAAGAGAGTTCAAATTTAAAACTGTTCACTTTATAAGTGTATTAAAAAAATTCACTACTAAGATAATAAACATTAAACAAAACTCACCAGTAGTTTAGGTAAAAACAGCACTCCTGCTTCGTAGGACATGATGTAAAGTCCTGTAGTTCCATTCTTCCCTTTTGCTCCCTGCACTTTCCCCCATGCTGCTTTGGAGAGATTGGCACTGGTGAGGTGAAACCAAGCAAGGTGTTTTCCACATGGTGAAACTCGGGCATAAGACTTAATATGAGGTACTGCTTTGGTACGATGACGATGGTCACTCTTCCACTCACTGAAAAGTCATATACAAAAATATAACAGTTAACTCAAGACATCAGATTTTTTAAATCCACAATCTGTGAGGAACAAAAAGGAAAGGTAAGTAATTTTGTGTAAAAGATTAGCTTTACAGTTTTGTTTCTTAATTTAGTTTATAGATATGATATATACCGGATCTCTGAGAATGAATGGTGGGGTTTCATAGGGTTAACTCTTTTGAGGTATGGTGGTACAAAAAATGTACCACCAAATTGTAACATCTCAAAGTATGGTGGTAAATGTAGTGTAGCTAATTTTATTGCAATGTCAATTACATATTGCTAGGATTAATTTCAGGACTTCTTTCAAGGGGCTTGTAATGTAGATCACAATTAGCAGAAATTTTATAGTAAGAATCTATGTAGAATATTAATTATGATTTTCTTTAACTAAAAAGAAATAGTATTTTCTGTGTGTAGCTAGTCTAAGTTTTCACACAAATTTTCTGGGCCTGAAAGAGTTAACAGTTAACTCAAGGCAACAAATTTCTTTAATGCACAATCATTGAGAAGCGTAAAAGTAAATGTTTATAATTTTCTGTGAAAGTTTAGCTTTAAGTTTACTTCATTTGTTATTTTACAGCCTTACTAATAAAAGCTGCTTATATCTGCGTTGAACGGTTGTTTGGTTGTTCACCGTGTAAGTTCTGCATAAGCCGCATTACCAATAACGAGTGTGTAACTGCCGAGTTTACATCGGGTTTGTACGTCCAACGCCATCAAATACGTCACTCTATTTGTGACGTTACTAGCTCCTGGCTATGAAGGGACTGCTGAACGCCATCTATCGGTGCAGCGGCAAACAACGGTGGATCGTCTGCAGACTAATTGTAGTTTCAGTATTTCATTATATTGTTTTCAGAAAGCTGTAATCATGGGTACAAGTATGGAAATATGTCCCGCAAACAAGGAACAATGTTTATAATTCCGCAAAAGTAGCCCAGAATGTTTCATAACAAGTTACCTTAAGAATGGATGCATAACCTCAAAATTCAATCTCAGACATCTACGAAGCGACCGGCTGTTACGCAGATCGGCCATCTTGATTATTTACGTCAAGTTTAAACAAGGGGGCTAGGCTGTGTAAAGGTTGCACACATTCAGCATTATGCAACGATTATTAGTACTCTTTCTTTCCTCAGCTGTGTATATTCCTGGTATAAATGTTACAACTGGATTATTAGTAAGACTGTTAGTTGATAGATATAATTAAATGCAGGATCTCTGTGAATGAACAGTGGGGTTTCAGAGGGTTCTTGTGAAGAAAGTATTAGGTGTAATACCTTATATACCCAAATACAACCCATTCCCGAATAATACCCGCACCAAAATTTTTCAAAAGGGAAATTTCGAAAAAAAAATCTACAGGCCTCTATATAAAATTATTTTGTCAGGTTTATTCTTAATTAAAGTTATAATTAACATTACATATAATAAAAGAATTAAATATGGTAGGCTAAAATGTAATTATAAAATAACATGGTAACAGCCAGCCGGAAATCTCGCAGTCTTATACCCGCTGCATCACTTTTAACAACAACAACAACATTCTCCAGCTGTTCATTGGCAATCACACTAGATGATGTACATCCGACTGGTGGAAGGTCAAACTCAAGGCTAATATATGGAAGGTTGTCTCGTTCGACGCGCATGCGTGTTGAGCACGAGGAATGTGACGTGGCGCGTAGCCCTGCACAGGATTTAAACAGCTACACACAATGGAAATGATGGGAATAAAACTTATTTTTAACTACAATAATACATGTATCTGTAAAGATATACTACATATGATCTTACAGGGGTTATGGCTTAATAGAGAGACGACTTCTGAGTGCTCAGACCTCAAATGAATAAGCTGTAACAAAATATAATGAGACGTTTGCCAAATTAAAATATTTAAGCGGCTGGTTTCTGTAAAACATACTGTGGATCACAAAATAAAGAAAACACACAGAAACCCTACATTTCTCTGGCAAGGGATCTCTCTTTAAATTTATTGGGGTACTTTTACAACTCTGTTTGGTTATGACTAAGAAAATGGGAAGTATACTACGATTTTTTTTGTCTCGCAGAGGCAAGTTTACCCTTCTGTAAATAAATCTATATTCATTCACATTTCCAATAGAAACTTAAAGGGCCTGTCCATTTTATTTATAGACACCAGCAGACAGGCAGAAAATCTTCCTTGTTGAGCTGACCACCTACACTATATTTGACAAAAAATGTTCTATTCAAAAATTCTCGTCCCTAAAAGATGGGTTAAAGGTTAGAAATTTGGTTTTACCCTTCAGATGTAAAAAAAAAATATATATACATTGTGAAGCGACACTCCCTTTTCAAAAATCTTCAAAAAACTAGTTCACAGGCAGCAGTATAGTTTCAAGTGTTGTGCACAAGTGCTGTGTTTATATTGATTCAAAGTTTTATTATTATTTTATTATAAGCGCGTCTTAAAATCCATTTTTACTTGAAAAATATTACTAAGTTACTCAGTATTGAGTCTTGGATTGTTCGACCATTTAAATGCTGTCGGTCGGTATACATTTAAAGATATACCTGTTAACATTTATGACGTGATCACTTTGAATCATTTGTAAATGTTTATTTCAAAATGTTCTACAAACAGTACACAGACTGGTTTGTAATATATTAATTGTTATTCCGTGCGCATATTTTATTTGGCTACATCTTCCAGTTTTATAATATAATAATATACATCTTCCAGTTTATAATATAATAGTCATTCCGTGCGCACATTTTATTTGGCTAAATCTTCCAGTTTTTTGTCTCTGGAAAGCATTATTCCAAGCTGTTAACTTTTAAAACTTCTATTCTTCTTTGGTTTTAATAATTGTTTAGTATCTACGATTACACGCTCTGTAATTAAATTGTGTCAAATACATTGCAATCAGAAGTGTATTGGTTCATCTTATAGATGTTTAATTTAACTTAATTTCATGTAAAATAAATAAATATAGAAAATATACAATCTAATTGAGAAATTTATTTTTCTAAGTCAAGACGAATATCGCAAAATATGCAAAAGTCTATTCTTTTCAAGTCTCCTTCCATAAATTAGACTAATTTACCTGGAATAAGTAATCATAAAATTAAAAACCTTTCAAGCATAATCTGAGCTATATCTGCTAGACTACTTTTTTTTATCAGTCAGACAAACTTTTTCCTAACTTCGTAAAGCTGTACTATTCTTATTTGTACCTGTATTAAATATTTATTTTAATTTGTGTTAAATCCTCTTTATATGCAGGGTCGTATTCATTCTATCTTCACATCGGAAACATGTATTAGGGGCCTATTGTTGGTAAAACGATGGTGTTTTCGTGTTATTTCTTCCCATCATTATCATTGTATGTAGCTGCTTAATTCTCGCGCGGGCTGTGGGTGACGTCACACAGCAGTGTAGGACTCTCCCCACAGCTCTTACGGGAACGAGGCAACCTTTTATATACTAGCCTTGGGTCAAACTCATGTGGAAATTCACCGAAATTTACCGAATTTTTCCAAACTTTTCCCGAATTAGTGCTTCTGCATGTACTGTACTGTTACTTGCTTGGCGCCTCTATACGTAAAGCTTTGTTTCACCGCCAGTAAGTTTCCTTTCATTACAGCTTCGCTACTGTTATACTATACTGTGATACTACTACAAAGTATCGTGCTATATAGAGCCGATATGGTACAAAATGTCGAAATTCAGATGAGAGGAGACCAGTATTCAAATAATACCCACACCCCAGTTTTTCACTTGCGATTTTTGAAAAAAATATGTGGGTAGTATTCGAGTATATACAGTAAATTGAAAAGTGATTTTAGTTAATTCAGTAACTCAAAACAGATTGTGTTCATTTCTCTGTCATTAATGCCATCCTCATAAAAAGTAAGTTGTTAAATTTATCACTTTGCATTGTTGATCATATGCTTGAGCAATGTTCTGTAGTTTTCATTCATCTCTGCAAATGATGGGTATAATTACAGAAATTACAATCTGCATACAAACAGTCTCTATAGAAGTGTTCTTTGTTTTATTCAAACTGTTTTCTATGTGTAGCCTTACTTTAAATGTTTATCATACAATAAAGCTGCATTGTCTTGTGATTGGTGAAACACAAATCTGTGATAATGGTACAAAGGCAATGCACATAAGAGTACAAGAAAGATCCTCCACATGACAATAATATCAGGCAATGGCACAAACAATTTAAGGAGACCGGTAGCATGCACAAGGGAAAATCAACAGGAAGGCCCAGAACATCAGAAGGAGATAGAGAGTTCTATGTTCAGATCCTCAGAAGTTCATTTCATATCGTAGTCTAGAATTCAGTCTTTGAAATTATGAAGAAAGAATTACACATCAATCGCAAGCATTATGCTGAATGTTCTTAAAAAAGTGTGAGCTGAAACTAAATTTCGCTTTGATGCCTGTCAGAGTGTTAATGGTGGTCATATTGAAACATATTAACATTATTTGGAAACTGTCTGAGATCTCGAATTAATTAAAAGTGCTTTTCAATTCTTTATACATAATTCATACTTCTTATGAACCTTATGAAACTCATAATTCATTCTTGGAGATCGTGTATTATTTCATTATTTTTATCTATAATTTGATTAACATGTGTGATACTGACTTGTTTCTTATTTAGTGGAAACAAATCTTACTCCTATAAACTTTGCCAAATGCAATTCCATATCCTAGTAATCACACAGAACATCGATCAATTTTATAATTTTAACTAACTTTCGTTATTTTCTGCTTTGTGCTAAATGCGATATAGCACAATCTACTCTTATACAATTCAACGGCCCTAAATAGCGTGCTCAATTGCTCGCCCGCTTTGTGAAACATTGGGTATACTCGGCGATGTTCGTCTCTCGCAGTCTAAACTTTCACGAAAAGTACAAAATTAGGAAAACCGTTTCTTTATTATATAAAGCCTAAGTGAAATGAACACAATGAACAAATATTCTAATTTTATTTTTACTTACATTTTTCATAGCTCTGAACCACAAACATTTTTAATAATCTACCAGTGTAAATTTCTTAAAAATCCTGGAGTCAATTAATAATGGTGGGCGAAGCCGCAGGGACCAGCTGAAAAATATTGATGGTTTAACCCTTGAAATATCGCTGATAATAAAAATTCAAACAAACCATTCTTTCCTTTGAAACATTATGTAATTTCTGAAAATTACACTGAATTGATCAAATAAAATTCACATCACATTCATCTGTCAACAAACAGTTGATAATCAATACGTATTATGTGTTCACAGTTAGCTTTGGAACCGCATAATCGAATCAGAGATCGTTTTACCAGGCGGCGTGGAATGCACTGTGAAGCTGGAATTTTAGCTATTTCATTAATTATTAATGGTTTAGTTTATGAATGATTCGCGTGCAAATGTTAATAAATATAATGCTCTAATAGTAATTATACTCTTACTTTTTAATTCTTAAATTAATTATCGCAGGCGAAGCCGCGGGCACCTGCTAGTCAGGTTACAAACCAATAGGTCACTCTATAAATGCTATGCTCCGTGATTTCCTAAGTTTCTGGAATGTAGCATTTGTTTCAATAGGATGGTGATGTTAGTTTTTTTTCACAAACATGTGTGCTGATATAAAATCACCCATGAAGTAGTTTGCCATTTCACAATATTTAAGTTGGATTTTTTACAGTGAAGTGATACTATAAATGGAATGGTAGAATGTGGTCGGTTTTTAAACTCATCTCCACTTACTTGCCTTTTTTCAAGAACCATGGTTTTAATCAGTATCCTGATCAACCACAGCTTGTGTCTGATCATTTTTTTAATTTCCGTTGATGACACTCATGATGTTGGAAGGGGGCATGTGTTTGATGATGTCTGTGGCGGGCAGACATTTTGAATGTGGACACACACTGAGGATGATCAGGATGCCGATTAAAACAATGATTCTTGAAAAAGACGAGTTTAAAAAACCAACCACAACCTATCATTCATTTCATACTTGTTTAAAACTAATTTTACTTCAAAAGACAATAATAACATTTTGTTCAAAAAAAGCATATTGACTACAAAACTATTATATAGTACTCTGAATTTGAAGTAATGAAAATTGAGCAGCTTTGTAAGTTTACATTATTACCTTATTAACATAAACACCGTTCAAACACTGTCAAAATACAAGAAGAAATACCATTATAAAAAAATTTTATCACTCAAACTTCACTTTTAAGTGTTAACTTACATATAACGCGTTTCACAAGCGACTTGCTTCATCTGAGGATGAAACACGTTATGTGTAAGTTAACACTTAAAAGTGAAGTTTAAGTGAAGTATGTGTGTGTGCACGCTAGCCTAGAGATGCTCAATTTGTAAATTCTTGCAGAGATTGTTAACCCAATTTCTAGTATTCATTGTAAGGTAAGAAACTAAGAAATGCTGTTGCACTTAATTTTGATAAGTTTAACCCAATCTCTATTTCCAAATTAATCATACAAATGGTCATAACAGGATTAACTTGTTACTTTCGTGGTAAATTCTCTACAGGTGTGTCTACTCCCCACTGCAGCATCTCGTCTTCTCTTATTCTATAAATTTTGGATAAAAAATTTGTTTATAAATTATTGAAGAATAAAACAGGTCCAGAATAAAGAGACACAACATTCAGACAAAACTTATGTTAATATTTCAAATGTATAATTTAATGTTTAAATACTTACAAGAGAAATTTCCTGAACCACAGTTGTTTTTCATGTGTTTTCCTTGAGTAAGGCAGACAAGCACCTCCAAGCAAATCATCATGACTATTTTTCACATTGGTAAGACTTGGATATATCTGAAACAGTATGCATTTAAATAATTTACTTTCCTATATTCTCTAAGAGGGTAGATTCCATGAACATATTAAATTTATGACTATTAGAATCACTCACTGGTAGATTGGTATGTTTTTAGATTATTCTCCTCTACCATTCATTCAATTTATTGAACATATTTATGTTTTATAAGGTGGGATCAATATATTCTAGACTGTACTCAAGTGAATGGACTACAAAATTGACTGTATTAAAAAGCAGAAACATTGAATATCCTTAATGAGATGTGACACTAAGTTCATAGCGCATTCTCCATTGCAACTTGAGCAATGCAAGTTTTAGTGATTACTAGGGCCTGGATTCTTAGGTTTTAAACTATTTTGTTCCATCCATTTCATAGTCATGGCAGTTACTTAGTCAAATCTTATAAAACCTAAAGATGGCTAAATAAGACGTTAGAAACTAAAAATGGCTAATGTTCTACTAAAAATAATGTTTAAATATCTGCCTACATTAAATATCCATTAAGCTTAGAACCCATTTCCCAAAAATGTTTGACCTCAAATGTAAAAAAATGAATGTTACTAAATAGGACATCATAGAATTGGAGACAGAAATCTATACATTAGTCAACAGAGGGAAGCCTAAAATTTCTAGTAGATTCTACAGTGAAACTCCATATTTACTCTTTCTAATTTTAAGTTTAGTTTAAAATTCAAACAAAAAAGTTCTACAATACTAAAAGTTTGTGCCTCTACACTTTCTGATTTTATATTTTCCTCAACTTTACATGATATTCTTGCTTACTACAGTACATTAAACCCCAATTTTATGTGGGATAATGTTAACAATAAACACAAGCTGTGTCGCATGATAAGCTTCTAATTCCACCTTTACAAAGTATAAAGGGGAACGGTCATGTCCTGATGGACGTATCCAAATAATTCAACCTAATGTGGTGTGTGGGATCTGCAGACACTTACTGGCCAATCATGCTCACTTCTCAGAAAAACAGGTACCAAGCTGGTCAAACCAATTTAGTATAAATGTTGTTGTTGTCCTTTGGAATTTCAAATTTTACGAAGTTGTTTCTGCTTATGACCTGGAATTTTTAAATTTTATTTCTGTGGGAAGTAAGGTAAGGTGCCAAGACCTACATACTATTACAATGGATTTTGCATGTGAATATTGACATCGTATATTGTGTACATAACAATACTGACTCTAGGCCTTTAACATCAAAGTGAGTTTAGTGTTAGCTTCACAATTGGTTAGAATTTGGTTATTTTAGAGTGATTTAATAGGAATGAACTGTTGCACTTTCTTCAGTTATGTCTGTATGCTATCCTATTACTGTTCCTCGATTTCACATCAGTCCACTGCAGAATGTTGTTGTTGTTGTTGTTGTTTTCTAATGCCAGACGTTTGACAACAAAGTCATTGCCACTGCAGAATGTATAACAGGAGTTTCAGTGTAGTCTTCTGTGAAACTCAAGGCTAATTTACACAATGAAACTGGATTTCGTAACTACGTTTCGAAACTGTTTTATACTTGAACTCACATGCACGTGATGTACTGGTGACAATGAGTTACAATGGCTGATTCGAACTTTTGCAAAATTAAAGGGAGTTTAGAGATTACAAATATATTTAGGCGGTTCACATTTTATAAAATAAAGTTTAGTGTGAACATTGTGAAATTCCTGGATTTTCATGGTCCAAATGTGTTTGTAGGATTTCAACAACTTGAACTCCAAAAATAACGTGAAACATATGGCTGCACTGAAATTTGTTTGGAAGGAAATGGGTGCAATTAATTTCAGAAAATCACTTTCATGAAAGTATTTATGAAACTTGGTGTCATACTGTAAACTAGCCTTTCAATCAGGATACAAAATAAATTCCCTATGGTTTTCAGGAAATAAAGACACGACATGAGATAACTCACCACTCTGAATGGAGGAGGAGGCTGTGGCATATCACTAGGCTGAATTGATTTCTGAGACATGCTGACTCTCAGTTCTCCACACATCCAAGCATCAGGGTCTGGTCCTAGTGTCCCAATGGAGGAGCACTGTGCAATGATTGGCCAGCTCTCCTTACTTCCTGTGGAAATAAGGGATGGAATGGTGGCAAACTTTCTAAGTAAATGGCCAAGACGTCTATGGCCCCATTTCTCTCCTTCTGGTCCTTTATGCGATCCAGGAACTGAAGCCACAAAGCAAACCCTGAAACCAAGCATCAAAAATTAAAATTCTGGAAGGTTGAGTAACAATTGCAGTAAAACCTGCATCAACCCTTTGCTGTTTTTAATGCTCTAGAATCCTCAAGATATAAACCCATGCTGCCATGTTAAGTGCTCTAAAATGCTTCTTCAATGCGTGCTCTTACTGAATGCGTTGACAGACATATGAGGCTACCACTGGACCTCAGAATGAGTCCTAGACAAGCAGGCTGTGTTCTGCTTATGGAACAAACATTTGAGCCTCTTTTCCTTACTGCACAAATAATAATAAATACAGTCTTTGTCCATGCGGACGCAAGTACAAAATCTCTCCGCAGAAGTTATTTTTGTTTCAGTGAATACGTGAATTGTAAACAGTTTCATACTCTACGACCTAAGTAACCAGCCAGCACATGAAAACTGACCTTTAGACTCAACCTAGTACAGCTGATCAGGAATTTTCATGTCTCATAAACGTACATGCAGGAAAAAAGTTAATGCATCGGTACTGCATTCCCTAAACTTTTGCATAGTCTTATGAAAAAACCAGGTCATGCTAAAGTGTGCTCTATGTATGCGAAATAAAATGAAAGCTGCTTCTGGAAGGGAGAAACAAACCACTTTCAAATGTAAGAAACTCTTTCAAATGTACCACTCTGCAGGATGGACTACTATTTGGAATACCACCAGAAGCGAAATGTGGAAATACAAAATCAAAGTGAGTACAAATAAAAATCTATAGATATCTCAGAATGAAAGTGAAAAAGGAATTATATGCTTAGCTTTCTTTGTTTTAGTAATAACTTATTTATCTTGAAGTACATTTAGGCAGCTTTATCAAAAACCACCCTTTACTAACTCTCTTAGCAGCATTTATCTGAGAGATTTTAAATACAAGGTTCATCCAGAAAGTAAGTTTTGATCACCGATAAAGAAAACAAAAGCATCAATAAGTAAAACATATTGATTGCAATATTTACAGAGATTAATTGGCTATCATAACAGTGTAGGCTTTCATGGCCGGCTACATCATGATTGCCAATGGTTATTCTGGGAAGGAAATCCAGTGCGCGAGCCACCCCAGATGGCCAGCGACCAGGGAAAAAGAAAAGAGAGAGACAGCTATAGCCTTTCTACCATACATCAAACAAGTGACAGATCGAATTGGCAAGCTACTGGACACCTATGGCGTCAAGACAGTATACAGACCCACCAAGAAGATAAAGGACATGCTTCGATCTGCTAAGGACAAGCGCCACCCACACACAGCGGCAGGTGTTTATAGAATTCCATGTAGTTGTGGCCAGGTCTACATAGGCACTACTAAACGAAGCATAGCCACAAGATTAAAAGAACACAACCGACACAGTCGACTGGGCCAGACGGAGAAGTCGTCGGTTGCGGAACACTCTTTATTGGATGGCCACGATGTTCATTATGGGAACACAGAAGTACTCTCTACTACCACTAGTTACCATGCCCGTATGCAGCGGGAAGCAATTGAAATTTTCAAGCTCGATAACAATTTCAATAAAAAAGAAGAAACGTAACGTGTACATCAAACTTGGATACCCCTGCTGAAAGAGACTAAGATTAAGAAGCCCCGTCCAATTAGGAGCGCAGATGATTTTCCATCAATCACAGGCCACGCCACGAATAAAGAGAGTACGAACGGCAGAGCAGTATATAAGGAGGCTCACGGCAGCGACAATTTCAGTACTGCCCAGACCTGCAAGAGAGAAGGACATACCCTTGAAGATGCCGAACGAAGCCTTCGGTGAAACGTCGGGAATAAACAACCCAACTGGACCACGGCCTACAAGCCCGGGAAATCTGAGCAATCATTAATTGGCTACTTCTCTACATAGTCATCACCATTATTGAGGCATTTATCACAGCAATGTACCAACAACTGTATGCCCATGTCATAGGACTCTGTCACCAATGTCTCGAGCCATGAAACCACTACCGTCTGTACCTCAGCATAGTCATGGAAACGTTTTCCTGCCGGAAAGGGCTTCATGAGACAGAAGAGATGAAAGTCACTTAGCACGAGGTCGAAGACCCCCATCCAAACTGAAGCAACTGATTCCATGTAGCATGGGTTGTAAATGCCTCTTGTCAGCAGTTGGCGGAAGACAATATCAGTGCAGTCATTTCCCAAGTGCTGTTCAACAACTACTGGCATAATAAGACCAAAACTGCACTACAGCATTTCCACATACCCCCTCTCTACTGGTACACATGTGCATAAGGATCCAACTAATCATGCCATCTCTGGACAAAATCGGTACTTACTTACTGGATGAACCTTGTATTATGGATATCTATTAATTCAAATAAAGTATAGCATATTTGGCTATGTGAGTGTTTTCAGAATCAGCTACATTATTACAACCATTGTTTTAATAATTAATGTACTAAGATATACCGGTAAATGTTTTAAGAACTTAACGTGTAATATTATCCTGATTTTTAAAAAGTTTTGTAATGTGATTAATAGAAACTATTCAATTTTTAAGAAACTTATAATGCAATTCAGCTAACAATGAACATAATATATTTAAATTATTTTCCATGATAGAGCATGTTGCATTGGTTTTGGAGCACATTTTACAAATTTCTAGAGCATATTTGAATGTGTATTTTGTCTCCAGATAGAGCGTTAACTGCAGGCGTGACTATAACAGTGAGTGCTCTCACCCTTCCTTGGACTAACTGTCAAAAAGAATTAAAGAGGCAAAGCAATAGGAGGACCACTACAAGTACAATTTCATGCTTAGCACCAGGGACTATGACTTACCTAATAGCTGAGAAGTCTGTTTTTCGTAGCCTTGACATCCATTCTTGAAGAGCTGGCAAGCTGTAATTACTTATGTACCTGAGCAGATCAGCCTTGAATTCTGAAGGGGATTCCCCAGCTCTCGTGTCAGCATCTGGTGGCAATTCTGGACATGCTGGACTCACCCATACTCTGGAAATATTTGTAGAAGAAGAATGAAAGAACTCATAAGTACTACACACACATACTTCATAAGAAGATATATTAAAGATTGCTATTATTTCATAAAACTTATGAGACATTTCAGGCTCATTTTAGTCCATTTTAGGCTCAGAGTAAGCTCTAAGACCTAAAGAAGCCATTTAAGTTGTCATGTTTGGCCTATGTGGAATCTGGAAAAGTTATGGAAGATAACATTTTTGGTTAAGAAAGGAATTTTATCAAGATGAGACCTATTTTTACATTATTACTGTTGGATACTGCATGACATGTTATTTCCTCTCTCTGATTGTGTATTAACGTATTACAGAAAGGTTTGATAAAAGCGTAACAAAACACTGTCTACATTGTTACTACGAAGGGTATATAATGAACTGTGATAGGCTGTGTGAGTATGGGTGCTGAGGGGTGAGGTGTATTTTCCTAGATCTATATTATCATAATGAGCAGGAGTTCAGTTGTCTTTTGCTGGTTAGTAGTGGCAGTGTCCACGTCATTTGAGTCTTTATCTAGTAATGTGTTTGTGGATTTTGTTGATGGGTCTGCCTTCATAAGGTATTTATGGCGGGGGTGGGTACTCTTCTCTCAGGTATGTGTTTAAATTAATTTCATTATCATTATAGGTGATTATTTTATATTGAGTTGTGTTTCTTTTGGAGCCTTGCCTCCTGGCGTGGATCCGCCATCTTGTTTCTTGCGTGTCTGAATTTTAATTCTTTGGTAGTGTATTTATTTTGTTTTATTTATTGCAGTGTCTGTCCGTTGTGTAATTGTGTCCCTTTCCGTGTCATTTTAATTAACTATTTTATTTTGGTTTTGTCTTCTGTCCCTTGTGCTACCCATTCCCTTTGTGCTTTGTTTTGATTTCCGATGTCAGTTATTTTTCCGGCCTTGCCAGCAATGACCCATCTTCAGGTCAATGAGTGGAATTTGAAGATGTCTTCGGATTTTGTTTTTAAGTTTTAAATTATTTGTTTGCCGCCTTGAGGAGGAGCGAGCATCGATTAAAGTACGTGAGCATGTCAGTTTAGGTTGTTTTTCTAAAGAAATAATTACCTCAAGAACTTAGATATAAAGCAAGAAGCTTCAAGATCCTAAATTTGTATTTCAAATACAGTCATTTTATTTTATTGTTTGGCACACATGCCCAAAATTAGGTTTGATTTTATTTTATAATACAGTACGCTTCCCACAGGTTATGATTGTGTTCTCATTCCCTTGGCGCAAAGGCTTCTTAAATTTTAACAGGGGTGCAAACTGGTGGTGCTGAATTAATTTTCAAATTTCTTTTATAATGACAAATGTACAAACAATTGCAAATAATTTATCAGTTTCCTCCAAAACAAGAGCACAGCATGTACTTCTTCAAGGTTAGATTGATTTACAGAAGTTTGAGAATGCTTGCATGTCATCACAACACAGAGTTATAAATCATTATAAAGCATTGCTGACACACTAGGAATTGCTCTCACAGAGATTTACTTTCATCTATTGGCATGCAAAGCGATGTGTCGTATATATGTACAAATAGCAATGGTGCAAACTAATGTACATATACGGCTGTAGCAGTGAAAGATATAAGGTAAAGTTATTTGTACAGTGAAACTTCTCGTAAGGGACACTTATGAATACCAGAAGCTTCTAAATCAGTTGATGAATTTCATGTTTGCAATGGAACAAGGTCAGAATTGAAAGGTATGGAAATTTTTGGCCCAAATTTACCGCTTTTTAAACTTCAGATGCATAAAAGGAGGGAATGATAGAGGTGTATGAATTAGCTTATCATTGATCATTAATTACTCTATAAGAATTACAACAGGATACTTCATTTGATAGTTCAGTTTATTGAATTAGAGCTTATTATTTGATATAAAATTATATACAAATATTATAAATTAAAACCTTATAAACACAGTAGTGATTCTCTGAAAGATCAAGTCTTAAAAATGACGTACATTTGTTACACTATTTACAAAGATTCTAAAATTGTTGCAGACAGATCTCCAAATTATAATTTCACGTAAATTTATTATCATGCTCTGAATAGCCTATGTCGTTATCTAGGTATATATTCTTGAACATGTAAAAAGACATTCAATATTCTATTACATAATATACAGTTGTATACATCTGTATAGTTTAACTCCAATATAGGTGAAAGTTTTAAATAATGTAAGTTAAGTTAAGTTAATATTTATAGACAGTATCATAGCAGCAATTACATAATTTGATGGAGATGGTGTAGTCTGTTATGTATACATAGAACTGTAATATTAACTGAGCTATGTATTGAAGTATGGTTCAATGTTGGTGTTATACATTTCCGACTAACTTTAAATTAGAAGTTGCGTATAGTATGATATGTTGTCAAGCATCGTAGTAACTACATCTTACTGATGTAGAAGGGGTGATTTTTTAGTAGTGACAACTATTTTCTTTCTCCATATATGCATACATACATGGTTCTAATTTTTATAGGCCTTCGAGGTAATCACCACCATTGCATACAACATGTTCCCAGCGATGCAGAAGTCTTTGGATCCCGTTGGCACTGCCTAATCTGTTGATGGTGCGAAGAGAGCAGTCAGTTGCCTGTAAAACATGATTGGGAAGATGTGATCTTAAAACATACTGCTCTCCCAAGCCAGAACGTTATTGATGAGTACTACTACTCGTTTGTGCAAAACAATCTCTTCAAACAGCTTTTTTTTTAAAAAAAAAAAAAAAAAAAAAAAAGAGCAACACTTTATGGACAATCCATCATTCTGCAAGACAACGTTAGGGGACATACAGCATGAGTTGTGGGGCTGAATTGAACAATCACTGGGGGTGGAGGTGCTCTACCACATACCATAATCTCCAGATTTAAGTCCCTGCGACTTTGTTCTAATCCTGAAGATGGAGCCACTTTGCAGGATTTGCTTTCATACAGTTGAAGACTTTTACAGGCAACCAACCGCTCAAGAAGTGTTGACTCTCTACAAGTTTTCCATGTATGTATGCTATATGTGGAGAAATAAAATAGTTGCCACTACTAAAAAATCAACACTTGTATTAATGAATCATTCAAGATACTGGTATTTTACCATGTAATAAAGTTTCATTGTTTATAAAACTAAATTAAAAAAATTTAGTAATATCTAAAGTTTTGTATCGATGCTCTCATCAACACAGTCAATGCAGTTTTAATGAAGACAGAAAACTTAACGTTGGAGCTATTAATAGCTAACTGAAAACAGTAAACACTTGCCGAAGAAAATGTGATCTACAGTGAAATTTGCATGGGAAAACGAGAATGTGCCAGAGAGCACCGTACAAAGATATTTCAGGTAACGTACTGATTGCACCATGCATTAAAGTACATTACGACACTGCTGTAATGTGGTGTCATGTGGGCTTTCCCAAGGTTGCATAAATCACTCTTCTACTTCAAGTACCGTAATATGCTGTGTTCTTGTTTCGGAGGAAACTGACAGATTATTTGCATTTGTTTGTCCATTTATGATTACAGAAGACATTTACAAATTAATTCAGCACCATCAGTTTGCACAGTTAGCAGTGAAAAGGTTTATATCTGCAAAACTTTTCTTCGAAAGTAATACATGTAAACTTGTGTGTATCTTCTTCTGCTAACATCATAAAATCATATATATATATATATAACTCAGGTATGTGTAACGAAGACTTACACTTACACAAAACCATTTTTTATATCAATGTATCCAATTATAACAAAAATGACCAAAGTAACATTTATAACTGGAATATCATCCCTAAGCTGTCCTCTTCTTTAGAAGACCCAATATGGAAGCCTAGAAGAAAAGGAAAAACAAAAAATTTCTAGCAGAGATGCTAGGCGACAAACTTTTGTTTGCAAAATGATTTCTTAACTACAGATTTGTATCAAAACTAAAATGTACACATCCAACAATAAAGTAGACAACAAATTGAGTACAGGCTTGTTTACACTGTAAAGCAACCAACTTCTTTCAACTAGTTTCTTTCAAGTATATCACAAAGCATGTAAAATGTGCCTGCATACTTCATTTTCAATGACTTGTGTGTTTAAATCTAAAGCTTTCAGAATCTTCATGGAAGAGTTCTGTACTATTTGAAATGGCTTACCCCTGGGTCCTATTGTACCAGTCAGATGATATGAGGTTGGCTGTACTCACAACAACTCTCAAACTATGATCTTTATAGTAGAATAAAGACATTTTTCTGAAAAAGAATAATTCAATATCACTGTACAGGTAACATAGTTCAACGAACAAACAAATGAAACGGGTACAAGTCAAAATAAGAATGAAAAATGTGCATTGTTATGCTTAATTTATAATGGAGCAAGATCCCTTTCCAATTAAAAAATTAACCGTAAACACAACTTAAACTTAGAAGTTTGCAGTGCGGCCACGTTTCCCAATGGAAACATTCACAATGAATCACATAAACTTAACAAAATTAAATGTTAATTTAGAAATTTGCAAACTAGAAGCTTTTGCATCAAACCATATGTGAAATGTAACTAACCAACCAATGAGAACTACGGATCAGCCACTCTGCTATATTCGTCTTCACTTGGCGTGCTCATCCGTTCATTTTGTTCCTTTGTCTGCAGCAGCTCTTTTAACGAGCTGTTCACATTTTCACTTGTGATTGGTTATTACCAGTTTTGGTTGTGAATGCTTCAATGTAAAGTTAAGCTTGCATCAAGTTTTATGATCCTATGTTTTATGGTTAATTTTCATTGTAAATGGTCTGTATCACTCAAGACACAACAGTAGTCTATTATTTATTATCCAACAAGAAATTGAGAGCCCTATTTTACCCTTTGGTATTAAGGTTAGTTATTACTACACTGGATTTTAGGTAAAGTCCTATTTTAATCCTTAAAAGATATATACATAAAAACTTGCATATATGTGTTTCAAACTGATTTACATCAGTTATAAAAAATTCTGCATTCTGAAGCCAGTTTAAAATGCTTGAAGTCGTTTCAATGGATTTCCTGTACAGCACAAAGGTGCATCCTATGCTGATAGTTTCACTTAGGTGTTCTTCTAAACAAGATTTGTATATATTAAATGTAATGTGAACATGCTGTGCAGTTTTAATTAAGAAAAGATATGAACAGTGATAGTGTCCTACAATAAGAGGATTAATTGGTGCTTGAAACTGCAAATGTAATATATGCTCTGGATGTTCCTGCCTTGTTTAACATTGCTTATGGTTACTTTGAACATACTGGTAAAAAAATGCTTCAGTACCAGTTACTGTCTGTAAAGATTAAGTGCCAGTATGGTACTTTATAAGAATGTGTGGGGGGACGGGAAAATGTCTGCCCATCTGTCTGTGTGTCTGTATGCACCATAACTCATATACACTAATTCAGATTTTCATGAAACTTGGTATATACATTTATATCGTCCATGGGAAGAACCCTATTGATACTGAACCAAATCAGTTCACCGGTACTGGAGTAATGCCCAATTTAGTGCCTATTTTAATAACATTATATTAGAAAGGCGCTTTAACTCACATGCACTTTATTGGATTTTCATGAAACTTGGTATACACATTTACGTCCATGAGAAGTAACCTATTGAATTTGGACATAATCGATTGACCGGTACCGGAGTAAAACACAATTTAGTGTCTATTTTAAAGTCGTGATAAGTCAAATACGCTTTAGGGGATTTTTATGAAACTTGGTATACACATTTATAATGTCCATGGGAAGATGACTATTGATATTCGACCAAATCGGTTGGCCAGTACCGGAATAATGCAAAATTTAGTGCCTTTTATGGTAATATATTATAAAGAATTTAACAGATGCAAATCTATTATCCTGACAACATAATTATCGTTTTACGTTGTTCATATACGGCTTTAGAATTAGCAGTAGTTAGCCATGACACATCCCTTCGCATTTGATTATCAAACTAGTCAGATGTTTATTTCGTTCATGAAGTTGAATACTGTTATATACACAAGATATATTACTCTGAAATAATTAGGCCCACATACATTAAGTGGAGTTCTTCGCCAGTGTATTTTGTGAAATGTTGACATATTTTAAGAATATCTTATATCAGTTATATGAGTTTGAATTAAGATTAAGTATGTACTTCCACAAGCCCTGCTAAATGAATCCATTTGCAGCTTAACTCTGAAATCGATAACAAAAATAACTTATTCTCTGCATATCAGAATTGCAATTAACTTTTTACTGACTAAACAAAAGCATTCTGGCACTTTGTTATATCAGTTTACCTGATTTTATTCTTAATAAAATAATAAGTAACCATGCTACAAAGTAGTCATAGGTTACCCTGAGGGTCAATCCATATGAAATCATCCAATGGGTGTTGCTGATATATTTTATTTTATTTTTAAGTATATATTTTCTGTTTCTATGTGTATCTGGGAGTACAAAACATTTTTTTTCACATTTTTATCACTAACGCTTTGGCAACTAGTGGCCATTTTGCTTAGAAAGATTTGGCATTTTTGGCATTTTCAAAGGTTAGCGGTAAGTAAAATAACTATTTTATTTATGAAGATATCAACTTGAAGTAAAAACCATCTTAATCTACAAGAAACATTCTACAATTCATGTTATGACCAAAAATTTGTTAGGTCTTAAGGAAATAATCTAAAACTTTATTAGAAAATGCAGTTCCAATTAGAAAAAATTAACAACTTTATAAAACTTTTTTTCATAGAAGGGATGAAAACACATGTTTCATATTTTCCCCCCACAAAGATATAGTAGATCACTAGATGCTAGTAAAATTTGAGATAATTTATGAAAATCCTTTAGGTTTTATGAGTCTTCAAATATCGAGATTTTGCAGAATTGTTGATTTTCAAATTAAAATATCTCAAATGAGACTATACAGAAAAATCTGAAATTTTCTAAAAATATTCTTCTAGTGCCTAGTAATCAACATATAAAATTTCATCACTGTGTTCTGATCAGAAGTATTTTATTTTTAATAAAGAAAATGCTAAAAAATAACCCTGTCAAATGAGCGAATAACAGTGTAAAATACAATAAAAATTGTCAAAAATAATATAATTTTTTGTTGTTCCAAGTAAAATTAAATATGTCATAAAACTAACATATTAAAGATTATTATAGGAGAAAAATTCCTCCGGCACTGGGACTTGAACCCAGGACCTTTGGCTATTCGCGCCAATGCTCTACCAACTGAGCTAAGCCGGACTGCATATGACATGACTTGTCTGTAAGTGAGGTAGACCATTAGGGCAATCAGTCTTAGGAGAGAGGTTCCATCTGGTGCTGTGAATTGAGCTCCAGCTTAGCTCAGTTGGTAGAGCATTGGCCAAACCATTGGCCAAAGGTCCTGGGTTCTAGTCCCAGTGCTGGAGGAATTTTTCTCCTATAATATTCTCATGTAATGTCCAACAGAGACAATAATCTGTGGTTCATGAATGCTTATATATCTTAACATATTAAATGTTCCATGGTAGTAGTCATAGTGATCAATACTCCAGCAGAAGGAGACCATATTGCCACATTTGCTGAGCAAGCCAGAATATGCTGACTTGAAAAAGGCAAGTCTCTGCAGACTCCTCTGTAGCTCCTTTGTTCAGTAATCAGTAGCTGTGCTTGACTGAAAATATAAAAAAAGTTGCCCCTTCACTTAAAAAAAATATCAATTTCACCAAACCACCAGTTCTGATCATAATGCAGCCAACAATGTCCTTTACTTCGAAAGGTCTTATTTCAAATTTGGGCAAAATGGAAATGCTACGTTCACCATAAATATCACTTTTTGAGTGAATGTAACACCTTATGATGCTAGAAGTTTGTTCCACAGCTGAGCGAAAGGTTTAAAAAAATTTTATACAAGTGTATAGGAAATACCTTTAATTTCTTCAGAACAAAATTTGAACACTTCTTCTGCTGAAGGTATCTGGTCCAAATATGGTCTTTGCAAACTAGCCATCGAGACAGCCCTCTTTGTACCCCCTCCATTCCCATCGCAAGCATTCTTTCCATTAGAAGTGGCAAAAAAATGCTATTCAGATTCAAAGTGATTGCAAATATTGAAAAAGTTCTTTTTGTTTTTGTACTGGCTACCATCTCCATTGCTAAAATAAACAATTTTTTTAACTGAAGGGGCAACTTTTTTTATATCTTCAGTCAAGCACAGCTACTGATTACTGAACAAAGGAGTTACAGAGGAGTCTGTAGAGTCTTGCCTTTTTCAAGTCAGCATATTCTGGCTTGCTCAGAAAATGTGGCAATATGGTCTCCTTCTGCTGGAGTATTGATCACTATGACTACTACCATGGAACATGTAATATGTTAGTATTATGGCATATTTAATTTTACTAGCAACAACAAATAATTATATTATTTTTGACAATTTTTATTGTATTTTAACACTGTTATTCGCTCATTTGACAGTGTTATTTTTTAGCATTTTCTTTATTAAAAAAAAATACTTCTGGTCAGAACACAGTGATGAAATTTTATATGTTGATTACTAGGCACTAGAAGAATATTTTGAGAAAATTTCAGATTTTTCTGTTCAGTCCCATTTGAGATATTTTAATTTGAAAATCAACAATTTTGCAAAATCTCGATATTTGAAGACTCATAAAACCTAAAGTATTTATATAAATGATCTCAAATTTTACTAGCATCTAGTGATCTACTATATCTTTGTGGGGGGAAAATATGAAACATGTGTTTTCATCCCTTCAATGAAAAAAAGTTTTATAAAGTTGTTAATTTTTTCTAATCGGAACTGCATTTTCTAATAAAGTTTTAGATTATTTCCTTAAGACCTAACAAATTTTTGGTCATAACATGATTTGTAGAATGTCTTGTAGATTAAGATGGTTTTTACTTCAAGTTGATATCTTCATAAATAAAATAGTTATTTAACTTACCGCTAACCTTTGAAAATCCCAAATCCTTCAAAGCAAAATGGCCACTAGTTGCCGAAGCGTTAGTGATAAAAATGTGAAAAAAATTGTTTTGTATTCCCAGATACACATAGAAACAGAAAATATATACTTAAAAATAAAATAAAATAGGTCAGCAACAAATTATTTTATTATTGGATGATTTCATGTGGATTGACCCCTGATCCAGGGTATACAATATTTAGTATAAGGGAGTCTAATCCCCACATAGGTCTACCATAAGCAGAAAGATTTATGGTCGAATGCACCAATCTCGGTATTCAGAATACTGCAGTAAAGTTGCTTAGTTTACCCCCGTAAAGTCATACTTTCGTTGCACCGTGCTCGGTTTCGACTTTTACTGCGGTAAGATGCTTCCAAGATGGAGATCAGCGTAATGTATCATATTTTTGGTATCTAGGCCAAAAGTTAATTGAATATAATGAATAATGAGAGACAGGTGGGATCTATTTGAAGAATGAACAATGGTACATATCTTTGCAAATACTGTGCTGTAACATCGATTGAAATGACCTGCCTTTCTCACCTCAACCAGGTCCATTAGAAGTAGGCATAACCAACTCATTTTCACGATTGGTACAGTATCTATGGTACTTGAATTCAAAGTTTAAATTCAGACAATATATATATATATGCAATATAATAATCCATTTTATCCATATGAACATTTATTACTGAATAATAAGGAACAAATAAATGAAATGTGGAAAACCAGTGTGCCTAGGCCAAATTTACAGTGAATAGCTACATGCATCACGATATAGCCTATATATCGGTATATAGTGTATGTAATCAATTTATCATACTTGCACATACATGAACGAAGCCTTTCATGGCTATGTACATGACTTTGCACCTAAAATTTCCACTAATCCAATGGGAATATAAGTGAGGCTATGTCGAACTCAGAACGGAGATTTCGTGCTGTTGCTGTGCCTTTGATTGCACAGGCATGAGAATTATTCTTTGAAACATGTTATTTTATTGACATGTACAGACAGGTGGGATCTATTTGAAGAATGAACGATGGCACATAGCTTTGCAAATACTGTATGTAACATCGATTGAAATGACCTCAACCAAACCAGGTCCATCCAGTAGGCATAATCAACTCATTTTCACGATTGTTACAGTATCTATGGTGTTTGAATTCAAAGTCAGACATATATACCCAACATAATATTCCATTTTATCCTTATGAACATTTATTATTGAACAATAAGGCAACAAATAAATGAAATTGTGCCTATAGACGAGCCACCGTGACTGGAAAACGTGCAGAGAGAGAGCGAAACTAGCGGCCATGGAAGAAACCAACACGAACCAACACAAAATTTATCAATGGAAATGGATTTGTAAGAGTAACCGCGATATATTTGGAAGTTTGGAAACCACGGTAATGTAGCAATGGTGCACAGGTTTTTCTTAGAATACTCCGATATTACTTTTACCCCGGTTACGAAACAGCTGAGAAAACCGGAGAATGGTGCACTCAGGCATAAAGTTTGTTTACGTTATATACAATATTTTCAAAATGTGGTTGAAATGTCAATTACCTAGATCGAAAGCATTCCCCAATTTATCAATGACTGCAATATTTTTGTTGTTTATAATAATATTCGGTGTTCTTCTTGTAGCTAGCATCGCCAATGTTTCGGTAACATTAAAATTTAACCTGTACGTTGAGAGAGTTATTAGCAGTGGACTTTAGGAAATCACAGATTATAATAAGTAATTAGATTAAGTAGGTAGATGTGTTAAAATTTAACTATAGTTTGTTTCGTTTCCAACTGAGGAGTAAAAGAGTCATGGTGTATGTACATTAACTCTCAAGTGGAACCACTTAAGGAAGCTGTGAAAGTTCACCACTTAAAAGGCTAGCCCATCGAATTGAGAGAAATAAACTATATGAATACAATCTTTGAAATCATAGCTACTCTAGAGTAAAGAATAATATATACAGATCATATTAATGGAGTATTACCTAAGCATAAGATTGCAGAATAATTAAAGCAACCAATCAGAATCCAGATATAATAGAATATTATTCCTATTGGATATTGTGCTGTGGGGAGGAGGCTTATGTACTTTTCAGGATTTATCCTAAATTTTTTTTTGTGGAGAGTTGTGATACAGCACTCGATATGATCAGAAGTTGGTGCTCAGTGCTCGATGTGTAGATCTTACATTATTCAGAAATTAACACAATGGTGAAAGTAGATCATAGATTTATATTTGTCTTTTATAATAGCGTGTGTAACAAGTCAAAATTATTCTCTCTTAAAAATAAAACTCCATTATCTCTGAACAGTGAAAGTCATTAATCATATTAGAACAGTTCATCCCTCTGATTCCCGAGTCTGTGCAACTACCGACATGAGAAGCCTGGAGCAGCACCCACAAGAAAACATCAAGAAGTCACAGGTATGTAAATACCAAAAATAAAGTGAAACAAGAAACGGTTTCAACGTTTTCCCATAGGATGAATGATTTCAAGAGCAACATTTGCTGTGCTCTGCAGATACTGAGGTGCATTTGCCTTTACAAACAAAATGTGTAGGCAACCTCAATTACCTCGGTATCAATTTTAGTGCTTATGATAAGCTTGCTTTTCTGGTTTTGAAATTTAATTTATCACAATTCTACATACATTTCTAGAACACCTTTAAAAATTTAGTTGATGCAGGACATTTGGCTACCCAGCACAGAAAATCAGCTGTCTGGAGGAAGTTGCCATGCTTCTAGGTCATGTGGGTCAAAGGGGGAGAGAATGATGCTCATTGTTTTATTGCAAATTTTTTTTATAGAAAATTATGAACAATATTATTTTTTTGCAGATGGAAAGTATAGGACAAAATTATATGCAATGATAGTTGTCAATTTCACGTGACTCAATTTGATGGTTTGTGGAAATGTGGACCAGAGATTGGAACTTGGGACACACCTTAAGAAATAATGAAAAGACCAGTGGCGGCTCGTGACATTTAAAACTTATGTGCTACAATAATAGCAGCCGCAACAATATTTATAATAACAATAATAATAACAACAGAATAAGTTACACAACAAATTCTGCACGTTAATGATATCCTTTTATTTTTGCCAAACATCTGAAGGCGTATAAATATGCAATCATGTCTTGTCTTCAGTTCCCAACAACATATTCAGTTCAATGCAAATTTGGTATTTTAAAAGAATGTGATGGTTAATTGGTCGTTACTCTGGTACCGGTCAATCGACGTGGTAAAAAATCTATAAGGTTTTTCCTATGGAGTTTATAAGTTTCAGGAAAATCTTACAAAGCGTATTAGAGTTATCGCGCGTACAGTCACACGGACGATTTTCCCATTCACTGTTTTCGAAAAGGAGGCAAGGGAAGAGATTACGGTATTTATGATATTACAGCCACAAATCCAGTTATAAAGACCATAAACTTTACTACTAAACTACCTTATGTATTCCCAACAGTAGCCTCCTTTTGCTTTTTGTGTTAAGTATAATTCCGGGGCTGGTTTACCAGTACCTATTTGCTTCATTTGTACTTTATATTCAAAAGATATAGCAGAAGTTTTTAACAGACTATCAACTGAATTCATGTTCCAGCACTGACACTGACCTCGGAGAAGGGAAAATTTAACACAACACACGAACAAAGTAACAAACAGAAGCCACTATTACAGGAATTTAAAACATAACATTACTCGAGTACGCGTGTCACCTGACTAGCGTCACCAACACATTGGTTGTAGTTCCCATAGCAGTCTGCAATGGAATGCAGCTTAATTTCATATTATTAAAGTTAACATACATTTCTAATTTTATTAACTAGACAAATTGAAAGCAACTACTATACACCATGTTTCCAACACAAAAATAAATGTTTCGTAATTATATTATATATTTTTTAATATATAAACTTTTAGGTACCAAATACGTAGGTTGGCTATTCTGATCTGGGCTCGTCTGGTGGAGAGCACGGAACAGAGCAGTTTGTGGAGATTTTCGGTCCATGCGGGGAAGCGGAAATGTGGTTAACGCACGCGCAATTCTTTCCTTTTCAAAGCGATCCTGTGCTGAGCACATCTTGCACTCATTGGTGGGTGAATGATGACGCGTGGCGAGGCGGAAGATTCGAACGTTCTAACAATACACAACGGAATTATAAGTAGCTGTTACATTAAAATATATCTTTTGTGATTTTTTTAAAACATTTTATTTTCCCCTTATTTTTTTGTGTGCTGTAGCACGTGAGCACATAGACCTACACAATCTAAATAATATATCTGTACCTCGGAGGGATACAACACTATGTCCATTTTCATAACTTGACAGGAGAGGAGTTTTAAACTTTTTTTCAAAAAAAAGTGTTATTGGCACAGCTATTTATTGAGATGTTGAAACAATATTTTACCAGAACATTCTATTTATTGTTATTTACATCATGCAGTTGTTATAAAATAAAAAAAAACCTTTTTTACGGTTTTTTTTCACTTTTTAATGGACATGGTGTTGTATCCCTCTAATAAAGTTATTGTACTATAAGACCTAATGTGGGATATTCAATAACAAACACAATACTATTTGACTTACAAAATGTATTTAACTATTTTATTTATAATTCTCTTTACAAATACAAATAATACATCTATGTATTCAACTAAAATGGTATTTTAGATGCAAAAAACTCAGTCATCATCAGGTAAGTCTCCTTCAGGGTACTCACTAGTGGTATTACTAGTATGCTTTAAGTTTTTATAAAAGTCATGGCAAACTGTAGGAACATATGGTAGTAATGCCAATAGATCATTATACTTTTGTTGTGATATTGGTATTGGACTTGGTGTTACCAGTTGCAAATCGTTTGGCAATGTAAGGTATCGCCTTCGAAACCTAACAAGGTCAATCTCCTGGTTTTCATCAGCGAAATTACTTTTCAAAAACAGAGTTCCCATGCTGTTCTGTTTTACTTGCAGTTGAACACAGGTTGACAGAAGAACTTGTTCTTTGTTGACATCTTTTTTTCTATTAATAAAGGGTGGATTTTCACATGTTTTGACATCGTACAAAGACCTAAAATTTTTAAAATCTTCCAGTTCCATATTATGTACAGTATATTTCATTGAGGTCTGTCTGACTAACTGCTGCCAATCCCAGGGCGTTAGAATTGTCATGTTGTTAAGTTTTTTTCTCTTCCGCTCTATCAGTGCATGGACAGTATCCGCCTCCATATGCGTGTGGCCCTTTAGTAGAAACTTTTGAGTGATGATTTTTACTTGAGGATACTTATTGAGTATCCAAAAGAAACACATAATAAGGCTAATATTCTTATTCTGGCCGTAACAATTATCCGACCACAGAATGATTTCTTCAATGTCACTGCCAGGAATGACGGTATCTGCCCATTTCAGTAATGCAGATCCGATTTCATTTCCGCCACGAGCTCCTTTGGATTCGTCCCACATAATACAATGGACTGACGAATCAGAAGAATCAAAAAGGGTGTAATTCAACGTCCAAAGTTTTCTCTTGTAAAAGCTTATGCAATTTGTTATAAGGGGTGACGGCAAACATTTTTGAAGATCACCCGTTAATACCTTAAGGGTATTGTTAGCCCTTTTGGTGTCCTCGCTTTTTAAATCATACCTTAATTTAGATTCATCCAGATGTGCATTATGGTCTTCCTCAATAGAATTTTTTTCATCTAGAGTCAAATTATTTTTTAATTTTGCTTGAAAATAATCACATGTGTCACACGTGTCTATTTCTGGTGGTTTGAAATTCAACTTAAATTTTTTGTTGAACACATCGTAGTAGAGCCATTTTTTAGCTATTAACAAAGGGTTGAAATCATTTTCATTACAATCCTCTACATACAGTTCATACATTTTCTCTATGTTCAGGTGCGGACCCAAATACTTCATATCACTCTTTTCCCTAGTGTAATGACTGCTATAATTTGGGAAGGAAGAGATGTGTCTTACTACACTTTCAACAGTGTCATTATGTGTTTTATTGACGGGAGTTTGCTTACCCCTTTGATCGATTTTTACAATTCCACCTGGTTCAATATTTTTCAAAACATTAACTACCACGGTGTTTGATATAGATAGTGTATTTAAAAACATAAGTTTACATACTCTAGTTCGTATGCCTTTTACTGTAAAATAATATTGCAGAGTATTTTGTTTTGACTTATTGGAGGCAAGGTCTCGTTTTCTTGAACGGACAGTACTATGCTTCTCTACACATGAAACAATGAATTGCCGTTTTGTGTCATTTCCCTTCTCCTGACTCCAGTATGCATTAAAGATCTCCTGTCTGTCACTTTGTAATAATTTTTCAGAACATTTCAGTCTGCAAGAACAAGGAGGTTTAATAATTCTGGCAGGGACAACTTTACCCTTTTTACTAATATATTCTTCACCTGCAGAATATTTACGTTTCTGAATATTACATGCCCATTCACTGGTATGAACGACACGTTTTTTACCTATCTGAGTAGAAATAGATTTATTTTTCACTTTTCTCCTTACGCCTACTGTTCCTTGCAAATCTAGGCCTACTTGATTTTCTGCAATATTTTCATTGTCGCTGCTTAAATTTAAGTCTTCCTCAAGTAAACGTAGCTCATGTCCATTTGAGTTTGTTTTAGCACTAGTTTTATTTCTACTGACCTCATTTTGTATTTCATTAAATACAGGGACATCATCACTGGAATCCGTTTCAGAGCTTGGAGGTTCATAATTTTTGTCCCGATCAGAATCATCATCATCTTCGTCGAAACTCAAGTCATCTCCATTATCCTCTTCATTTTCAACATCCTTGCTGTTTGTATGATTTGGTTCTGAAATAAAACAAGTCTTATAATATTACATGTAAAACATAATATTTTGAAGTTTAGGTTCATAACAAAACATTACATTAACTGTTTGAGGTTATGTATATCACATTAAAAATAATGAGCAGAACAGTAGCTTACCTGTAGTAGAATCTTTTTTAGAACTTTTCAATAGTTCCAGACTCTTTCTCCCACGAGAATTATGGTTCATTATTCTTACTATTACTAAAAAAGAGCAAATATTATGACTTAAAATACATCCAACTATGTAAACTCATCAGAACTGTCAAAAGTACTCTTAGTTCACTAACAATCCGCCAGGCTGTGTAGAGGTATACAACACTATGTCCAGTAGTAATTCACATGCTTCAGAAGGATAAAACACCAAGTCCACATGGTGTTCTATCCCTCTAAATGAAAGTGGACTTGGTGTTGTTTTAAAACATGCTATATCTGGTTCTAACTGGTTTTGGACATAGTGCTCTATTCCTCTAAGAAATATGAGAAAAGCTGATTTTAACTCTGTAATAAAGTCAATATGGAAAAAAATGGACATAGTGTTGTATCCCTCCGAGGTACAGATATGTGTGATCATATTTATAATAAGAATACCTCAACTATATACTAACGTATGGTGATGTCCAAAAGCCGATGGTTTTATTTTCTTTGCAGTAATGTTTGAAGGAAGAGACTTAGGATTTTCCAGAATATCATCTTCGACACCATAGAGTATCAAGAGTGGTTTCTTCCTAAAAACACAAATTTAAATATCATTATTAGTATGTTTAATAATTAAGAGAATACATTTATTTACTTATGAGACTTGTTTACTTAATGAATCTAAATTTTAAGCATTTCCTATTAATTAATTTTTCAAAATAAAGATTTGAACTCATGCCAAGATAATTTTTTTTCAGTTTAATTCATTGTTTAATAGTTGCTTTACCTGTGCCTCAGTCTTAATTGCTGTTTTGTAAACATTTTTGTATGCTTTTTTCTATGAGAGATAAATATGTCGCATGTTTTAAGCTAAGAAATTCAATACTTAATTATATGCTGGTTTGGAATAATGATTTCTCAGTCTTCAGGATCCGCTGCCTTCATCTGAGAAAAGTCAGCTGGTTTGAGGAAGGCCTGGGTTTTATAGAAAAGGATGAAAAGGCTTAATGGAGGGGAGGAATAGGAGAGCCAGAAAGGGAACCAGATTGACAGATCGTTCTGATTGGTCAGAAAGGAAAAGAGAAAATGAATATGTAGTAATATTTATAATTTATAAGGTGGTATTTTATTTAGGACCAATACCCTACTTGGGAATACAGTAGAGTCCCACAAAATCTGCCAATTATGGACCATTTCAGTTTAAAAAATAATGAGTTATAGGGAATAAGAGCTTAAAAATTAAAACTGTTATTGCAAAAATTACTAGTGTGGTTATTGGCCTCAAATACAACAAAAACCATTAAAAGTCATCATAAAACATTTTAATACATGGATAAAGCTACTCTTCTATGAAACATAAATTATATGTGTTAAATTACAATAAAGCCTCATTTCAATATGGATGGCAAGACCTCATCTCTTGCCAAAAAATTGTTTCTCACTTGTTTAAAAGTGTTAAAATATTTAAACTGAAGTTATATAGACAGTACAGCATATTGTAAAACTTGTAGAGAGTCAACAGTTAAAAAAAAACACTTCTTGCTCCACTTAGCCTACTTTAAGTTGCAGGACTAGTTGACATTGTCATCAGTCAACCACCAGCTGAGGATGAGGGAGAAGCTTTAATCCCTGGAAACTAGTCTGCAACTTAAAGTAAGTGGAGCAAGAAGTGTTTTTTTTTTTTTTTTGACTGTTGACTCTCTACAAGTTTCACACTTGTTTGTTTATCCTATTGGACTCTATGCATGCAGATTTATCTCACAGACAGTGGAATAATAATTATGTACCACTGAAATATCACCACAACAGGGGCTGTAGCTATTTTTAGTTTTTCCGTCTTAGTTACCAAGTAATAAAAACTGACGAGTTTGTGGGACTCTACTGTAGTAAGAGTGGCCAATACTGGCTTCTAGGCCAGACTAAGTAGTAATAGGCTGCCGTCCATATTGAAGTTGAATGCCTTTGCTAAAATTTGAAATCAGCAGTATCCCTGCCTACCCAAGATTCTGATCTGCTTAAATTGAATATTATGGCCAGTGTAGGCCTACTATTAATCTAAACCAATCAACCATGGAAAAGCCAACAATTAACATGAAGATATCATCATTGTTATGGCAGAAGTCACTAACTCCAAAAATGGCCATTTTGAGTTACATATAACCCTACATTGCTGAAAGGACGTTTTATAGGCAGGTAGAACTCACTAATTAATATCCCAACCAATTTCCAACTAACTAGGCATGACGACGACAATAATAAATTTCAAAAAGAGCTTAAATTTTCTTACAAATCAGGCTTATGATGAGATGTTATACCTGAAAAATGTAGACATTTTTCTAGGTTTTAACGAAGACTGTATAACTGACATTTTATTATGTTATACTTTAATAGTAGAATGTTGTATATAATTTTATCGTTTGGACTTTTAACTAAGTTATGGTATGTAAAAATTTGTATCCTAAAGTATTCTGATGTAGGCATCTTCATCAGAAACAATCTGTGGTTTCATGTATACATATCAACATAAGTTATGTACATAGGTGCCGACTTTTAAGTTATCATATAACCACTAAAAATCAATTCTTAACCCTCCAACAATATTTTCAAGTGAAGTCTTGTTATGTAATGTGCATACATTAATGCTTGAGGTTGAGACTTCATATACACAACTTCATTTAAATTGAAAACTAACCTAAACATGTTTAGAGCATAGGCCTACATTATATCAAGAGATTCAATGAATGCCCACTAAAGGATACTGCTGCTGTTGAACCCTCAATGGAGTACAGCTGAGGATAAGTTATAATGTATGCTTTGAACATGTTTAGGTTATGTGTGACTTGAGGCTTTCCCGGTGTTGAGGATGTATTATTGTTTCTCGGGTTTCCAACTGGGTGAGTTGGAGGTTTGGTTCTAAGCTTTCAGCAGCTATCTATGCTGTCATCTTCTGGGAGAAGTGGGATGGATTGGGAAAAACTGCTTCATATATAGGAAAAGACTAGATATGCTAGAATCTTTGGGAGGCAGAGATTCTACTGGGGCTGCATTGTTGCAGAGGCCTTGGAAATCCGGCGAGCACTGACGAGTTAACTGACGAGTTGAAGCTGGCGAATTGAACTGCACGAGATGCCCAGAGGCAGGGCGTTTTGCATAGTTAAGAAATTGACAAGGTCTAAGCTCCGATTGGTTCATGAGGAAAGCAGTAGCCAATTGGAGCTGGTTAAATCATCACGGCATGATAGTCATGACAATATATAGTTGAACTGTCACTAGAAAGAGACAAAGAAATTGTTTCCATTACTTAACCAGAACACTTGACAAGTTGAAATAACAAAACACAATGTATGAAACCATGAAATATGCTATTGTAAACAAACAAAATATGTGCATTGTAGCCTGGGATCAAATAGAGGTAAGGTAATCTTAAACTTGTCATTGTAGCTAGATACTTCCACGTGGCAAGTAACATAACCAGATCTTGTCATCTAACCACGTGGTCCCACGGGGCCCCCCCACCCGTTCTAGCATATCCAGTCTTTTCCTATAAATGAAGCAATGTTTCCCAATCCAGCTCACTTCTCCCAGAAGATGGCAGAGGAGATAGCTGCCGAAAGCTTAGAACCAAACCTCCCACTCACTTGGTTAGAAGCCTGAGAAAGAATAATACATATTTAGGTTAGTTCTTGATTTGAGTGAAATTGTATACATAAGATCTCCATCTCCAGCATTAACATACATTTAATAAAATCAGGTAAACTGATTAACAAAGTGCCAGTATGTTTTTGTTGAATCAATTATAATTGCAATTATGATATGCAGAAAATAAGTTTTTCTAATCAGACTAAAATCGACCAGCGTCAGCAGAACTACAGATTTGTGATACCTCGACAATCGCACACTCACATAAAAATAAAATTAAAAAAATCCATGTCAAATCAGCTGGCTCCAGGATTTGATCCGGGGACCTCCAGAATACGAGTCCAAGGCGTTACCATTTAGTCAACTCAGTCAGTTTGACGGAGTTGTTTGATAAGCATAAGTGAAGGAATAGTGTTAAGGTTGACGCTCACTTGCCCGAGCAGACCGAGCAGAAATCAGCAGCCGTCCTCTTCCGCGGCAGTTCTAACGCTCACTATTCGGAATTGTCTGGCCCGTCATCAGTCAGTCAGTCGTTGAGTGGGGTAGTAGCAATAGTGCAGTTTCTTCAATATTTCAATTAATTTTCCAAATTATATAATACTGAACCATTCTACATCTTTAAATGTTTTAATACAACCTCTCATATGATTTTGTTCCTATCATTAAAGTAATTATATATAATATTTTCTTATGGAATAATGTTTTCAAGCTTTTATCTATGCTATTTCACATTAGTGAAAAATTCATTATTAATATTATTATTATGAACATTGTAGGCCTCTGTTTATAATACTGATATAGCATGTCGTAGCATTAAAATAAGCGACAATGATAGCGGAAAATTTAGCTTTATTTTATACCAACATCAACTGTAAAACTAAACTCTGTATGGAATAGAGGTGATGAAGTGTGATGGAAAGGGTATTTAGTAAAATAATAAGTAAGTAAATAAATAATAAGGTAATATTGGGTGTTATTATTCATTTGAATTGCACGTGCATTACTTTAATTCTCCTATTTAAACACATGAGAAAGTAACCACGATTATTCTTAGTAGGCATACCGTTACAAATAAATATTAACGTTCGGCATTAAGTGTTGAAATATCTTACTTCCGATTCGTTAGGACATCTCTCGCCGTAATTGGATTTTTAAATTTTTTGTTGTACGACTTGTCATATAGCTCTTTGTACATTACATTGTCCTCTTTCATCCATTTACTTCCACACCATACATACTGTAGATAGAGAATGTATTGTGAAAATGAATGTTGAGTTTCAACATTAGTACACATTTGTAGATCCCCTCAATTCAAAAATACAATTTTCAGAAATATGCCTTTGTGGGTCTGTGAACTCTTCAGCTGGATAACGAAAACTCATATAAAAACAAAATTCTATTTTTGAGTTTTATCTTCTGGGGATGTGATATGAAGATAGACGATGACTTTTTCTTACTTTTACTACCACTTTACATGACTGAAAAAAATTATTCCTGTTCTCGAAACGGGTCTAACGATTTTGTTTAAGTTATGAACACGAGATACTTCTCATACTTGGAGCTAAAACTTTATTTCAAACATTTTTTAAATTAAATAGGGATGTAGCGAACTAGGACCAACACATGTCTCCACTGCTCTAGCCGGTATGTGCTAGCCGTTCGTCACTTGTTCTTCCAGTTGTCGTCTGCTGGTACATTCTTTTAAATGGAGTTTCATCTTAGCAGACTGAAAAATACATTCAAACTTTTATATTTTTGTAGCGGCTAAAGCACTACTAGGCGCATTTCTTTGTATACTGGACACTTCAGGAATATATTTACGTGAAAAAGCTTAAAGAAAAATTTCAAAAGATAGACGCTATATAAGTTCAGACAGTAAAATACTAATTGATATACGTGATAAACACTGATATATGTGGTGTGTACTCGCAGACATTTTTAATATAATTTATTTTCTGTATCAAATGCATATTTAGCCTATACCGTCATATTAAAAACGCATTCAAAATCAAAATATTACAATATATTTACAGCACGAAAACTTACCATTTCCTGCCCAGAATAGTGAAAAAAGATGGGAACTTGACAATCCATTATACCTTTTTTCTTTTCATTCCTCATTATTTTTTATTCCTTTTACTATCCATATGCTAGGCCATCGTTACATGATTTTCATTTCTAGTTATGAGACAAAATATTGCATGACATAGCAGAATATAAAGGCAGAATTTAAGAATTATCATACGTTAAGTTATGTAGCCTATTAAATTGGCAACGCTATTGTCACAATTTTTATTCGAAGCCGTTAGTCTAACTTGGCTATTTAGAAATCACAGAATTTATATTTTGATCTCAGATGCAGTAGAAGGCTACATTATTATACACATATTTATACAGCAAAGTAAAATAAATAGGCCTAAAATAACTAAATAAATTAAACAGGGAAGTGATCTTTAAATACAAAGGTGCAATAAAGATGCAGTTTAACAAAGGTATAAAACTAACACAATGTACTGTAATTATCATTGCGTTAGGCTACTACGTAATTTTAATTTATTTGCATTTGTTTTTTACTCTATTTTTAAATGGCCCATAACATCTTCTCGATGCTCCGGCAAATTTAATATTAATTTAAATATTAAAGAATATCCAATCGCCACACTGCATATAAATATTCATAAATTGATAACATATTACTGCAAGTCGAGTACAAAATAACGTTGTGTATATCGAAAATTTCTCATAATATTTATTAGGTAATCCATCCTTTTTAGTCTTATTTAGAATCTATCTGTTGTAATTTTTCTTTCGTCTTTTTGACACTTAAACATTCTAGAAGGGCCCAGTAGACAAGGAAGTATGTATAGTAGTCTCGTGTCCTCTATAAAAATATAAAATTGCGAACATATTTTTCGGACTGGGAAGATGGAACGCCATTTAAAAGCATGGTGCCAGCAGACGACAACTGGAAAAACAAGTGACGAACGGCTAGCGCATACCGGCTAGTACACCCACGCTATCTGTCGGAGACGTTTGGCGAGCTACATCCCTATTGTCTGAAGTGCAATTATATGCCATTCATCACATACTCAAACTCAAGTTTTAAGTCTTGCCTCGCAAATAATACGACTTTTAATGAGGCTGAGACAACTGAAAGCGCACTACTGCAATAAAACCGTTTACTTTATGTTCTAATCCGAAGGGTAAAGGAGTACTGTGAGAGTCAGATTTTTAGTAGAAATAACCAATTTCTGAAGCAGGAACCACACAAATACATGTTAGAGCAAAGAAGCCCCTACTACTGAGGGTCACTGACAGGGTTGCTGCATGCGAATAGCTCAAGTGTTGACGGTTGAATGACAAAATAAAGGGGGGTGGTCATCCGAACGCTAGCGAAAGCTTACGAAAGGTTCCGATCATCATACTCAGGTCCGGAAGGGAATCGGATGGGACGAATAGCTTCCCGTCTTCCGCGGAATGACGGTCCTTCTTGCCGGGTAGGTAAGCGTTCACCCATCAAGAAACATGCAAACTATTATTTTCCGTGTCGGTCTGCTCGGGCAAGTGAGCGTCAACCTTTAACTGTCAAATTATACCAGTAGACAAAAATTAAAAAACATGTGACCTTTAATTAGTCGTTACTCTGGTACCGGTCAACCGATTAGGTCCAAAATTAATAGGCTTCTTGCCATGGACGTTATAAATGCGTATACCAAGTTTCATGAAAATCCGATAAAGCATATTTGAGTTATGGGGCCTTTTGTTATATAATACCATAAAATGCACTAAATTGGGCATTATTCCAGTACCAGCCAACCGATTTGGTCCAATATCAACAGACGTCTTCCCACGGACATTATAAATGTGTATACCAAGTTTCATGAAAATCCGATAAAGCATATTTGAGTTATGGCGCTTTTAAATAAAAACACTAAATTGGGTTTGATGCCGGTACCTATGAACCGATTTGGTTCAATAACAATAGGGTTCTTCCCATGGACATTATAAATGTGCATACCAAGTTTCATGAAAATCCGATAAAGCGTATTTGAGTTATGGCGCGTACAGGCACACGGACAGACAGACGGATGGACAGACATTTTTCGTCCCCCACACACAATCTCATAAAGTACCATACTGGCACTTAATAACTTGCACTATATAAACTTTCAATAAAATTTTAAGTTTATATATTGTTTGTTAACCTCAACAGAGGATGTTTCATTGTGTGATATAATAAATAATAATTGAGCTAATTGGAAAATGTATACCTATCAATAATTATGTTTTAATGTATTTTAAAGAGACTAAAAATTATTTTGAAATACTCACTCATGACCAAATTCTTTGTACTGTTCCATCAACCAGTCCATCTCCACCATGAAGTTGATCTGCAATGAGGAATCCAAATCTCCCATGGAAGGGTCCAGTAGATGGTGGAAAGCAATTGAAAGAGGTTCCCTATGAGTTGGTGGAGAATCACGAATTGCAGTAAGAAAGAAGTTATATGGTGCTGCAGCTGCAAGACGTGCAGCAAAGCCCCTTTTTGCTTCAGGCCCATTATTCTTTCCTGCCTTATCATCTGCATCTCTTTTACTATTTAGAATCTGTCTTTCTCTACTTCGTATATCACTTATAACTGACGCAGAAGACAAAGATGGTCCTTGGCTTTCCTTTTGTCTTAGTGCATCATTTTTAGGAACTGTGAATTTAGTTGCATCTTTGGAATTTGTAAAAGAAGAATCTAAAGACCGACCTAAAGCTGATACTGGACCTCTGCTTCTTGGTGGTAAATCATCATCATCTGGGTCATGTATTTGCCTTCGTATATCAGAGCGTTTATCTGATTTTGAGTCTTTCGGTGATGAAGCCTCTAGAAGTGATCCATCATTATCTGGAAGTCTTGAGTTTGTTGTTGGTGAAGCCACTGAAGCCAATCCTTTGTCTTGCCTTTGTTTGCATGGAACCTGGGAACTTGTAGTTGCTGATGTTGCTGTAACTGATGAACATTTATCTTGCTTCTGTTGCTGAGTCTTTGAGTCCTGAATCTCTGCCCCAAAGCCATGATCACGATATATTTGCAATTGGTCCACAACTACATGAGCATCAATTTTAGCCTTGTAATCTGGTGGTAATTTTATATCCTCACCATCCTTCTGTTCTGCATACAATTTCTCTACTGAGGAAAAAGAAAAAGAAGTTAAAAAACTATTTTACAACACACTATAATATAACACGTTGATGGTGAAGGGAAAGTATTGCCTACAAAATGGTTATCATAGAAGGCAGGTGAGGGGAAAGCAATGTTTTCAAAATGGTAGTGGTGGACCCTTTATCTGGATTGACTTCTTCTCTAACTATGGTATCTATGGTAAGAGTAGGAAAAATATTAACAAGGGATTCAAGTTAATTTTTTTTTAATACTGCAGCAAATTGCTGAAAACTGCTTTTGAATCTGGTTTGGAAATATGTTATAATAAATATATTAACGCCAATATCTGAAATCGAGCAATCTACAAAATGACTAGACAATGTGTAGAGTAATAAGATTAAAACTTTAAAACACTTATGCACCACTTACGTCAAACATGTCCTACTAATTTTATGTTTGACGTAAGTGGTGCATAAGTGTTTTAAAGTTTTAATCTTATTATTCAGTTGTGCCACGGTTTTTAACAACTTCTTCGTAATTTTTTACAATTTTACAATGTGTAGAGTGCCAAAAAAAGAGTACATAAAGTATGACATGTAATTTTAAATTTGCTATAAGCTACATGAGATGTAAATTACATTTCCTAGACATTTTATAGAATGACAGAACCAAAGCAGGTAAAGCGTGACTATAGCTTTTACCCACTAGGAACAGTGGCTGGGATCCTGAAACAGCTTTATTCAAGCTCTCCCTTGTTGCAACAAACTGGACTCAATTAGCCTATTAATATTTTTAAAACAGCTTTTAATTTTTTAAAGATTTTTTGAGGAAATCTCCATATTTAGTTATTGTTTGTGTCTTTAAAGGAGCTTTTTGAATATGAAACATTAAATTCTTCTTTAAAATATGATTTTTTTGCATGTAGATACAATGAGATACAAAGGGGGAATGCCATTACTGTCATGGGAACCTTTCCTCCATCTTCAGCCCTTGATGAAATGCATTTCATTTAGTTATTATGGGATCATAATTCATTGTATTTATTATGTATTTATCTAACATTACAGTGACTGAGTCTGACATTTTATATAATAATGCCTAGGGGAAATTGGTACATTGCGACTCACCCGAGTCTCCCACTCCTACTCTCAATCCCTCCCCTAGAGGTGGCATTTGAACTACTAGAAGCAACGGTAGCGCCATCTCTTAATGAACTGATGAAACAGAAAAAATAATTTGTTTCTTTTTTATCCTCTTCTTCTCTTCCTTTCCCGTCTCCTTCCTCCCTTCCTCTCACCCTACCTACCTATTTGAGACCTATTCCTAATAGTAAATTTTGGATCAACCGGGATTCGAACCCGGGACCCCTAGCATTATAGCTAGGAGTCTTGACCACATCGCTACGAGTGAATGTTGAGCACTGAAGGAAGCTTTCGTATATTAGAGTTATGTTAGGGGGATTTCATGAGTTTTAACGCAAGAATCGGTTTTTATAAGTAGTGTTGGTACAAGGGAATTTTCCTGCATCAATTAAGCCACATTTTATGTTATAATACGGCGTTTTTTATAATTATGAAATATTATGTATGGTACAAGGGTATTTTTTGTATTGTGAAATAGCCTATTTTGTTGGAAGGGTCGTTTTTATAATTGTGGAATATTATGTGGAGGTGCAAGGGGCTTTCTTTATTGTGAAATATTAGGTGACATATCAATTGCAATTATGCATCACCGGCGTTGAGCTACAGCCACAGGCATGAAGGTATGTGTTGCGGGGAAGTGGAGCAGGCGGCACGGGGAAGCAGCCAGGCGGGGAAGCGGCCAGGCGAGTGGCGAGTGGAAAGGGGAGCAGGATGAGTCGCAAAGTACTAACTTGCCATGCCTAGGTATATGTCTTAATAAAAGTCATTGGAACAACAATTACACAGAAGAAAATTCTATCTTAAATGTAGTTTCTGGATCCAAAATAGGCTTATATCTTCCCTCAAATTTGAGCTGTATTTTTTGCCAATGCACTCTCATATTTACAAAGGCCTGTTTGAAACCAGGGTCAACTTCAAGTTTTTCAGCTATGTTCTATGTTCTAGCATTAACAAGAAAATTTTGAAATGATTATCACTTCTGAGACTCTTAAGGTTTAGAACATTTTCTATGGTTTATACAGCAGTAGGAAAGTCCATTTCTATGTTTTGCAGTAGTTTGCAGTAGTTTACTAGCAGCATTAACTTATTTAATATATGGTGGCACATAATTAAACAACATGAACAATTTAAAGAGTTAGGGGCAAGAGATTCACTTTCATATTTGGCCATTTTCCCCAATAACTTGAACATCTGCAATCTCTAACAAAGTATCACAATGTTTATAATTTATGTAACACCTTAAAGGAAGAATGGATTCAATTCTTATTCCCAGTGGGTGATACTTAATTTCGCAGTTAGGGTTATAATATATTATTTCAAGATTCCCCAATGCAATGTCGACGCTGACAAAAACACATACAATTTATGCACTGTTTCAAAAAGTAGAATCTTATGTTGTATATAAGTTATAGAGTTCCTGTGTGTCTGTATGTTGCTCTTTCACACAGAACCTACAAAGCTGAAATTTTGCATTAACATTGGTTTTATACCTGGAAAGAACATTTTATGACTATAGCCATTTCAAAATGTTTCACCATTCCCAGATGTTGGTCAATGGTTGCCAGTAATAACCGGTACCTTCCTTGACAATATTTTCATTACTAACTTAGACTATGACAAAATGATGGTTAAATCTAAAGTATTGTAACTCCACAAACAATACGAAGTGCCATGGGAAAGGTGCAGTGAATTTTCTACAAAGTCTAGAAAATCCAGAACATCATCATCTATGCGAGAAAATAAGCCAGATAAAGCAGAGCTTTAAAGTTTAAAATGCAACTTTAAATGCTGACTATCGTAGTCATTACCTCATGGTTTCTTCAGTAATGCTAAAAGCCAGGAAATATTTTTTACCCGTACGAGTATTAGGCCTAATGGGTCAATCCATATGAAATCATCAAATGGGTGTTGCTGACATACTTTATTTTATTTTTAAGTATATATTTTCTGTTTCTATGTGTATCTGGGAGTACAAAACAATTTTTTTCACATTTTTATCACTAACGCTTTGGAAACTAGTGGCCATTTTGCTTAGAAGGATTTGGCATTTTTGGCATTTTCAAAGGTTAGCGGTAATAACTATTTTATTTAGAAAGATATCAACTTGAAGTAAAAACCATCTTAATCTACAAGAAACATTCTACAAGTCATGTTATGACCAAAAATTTGTTAGGTCTTAAGGAAATAATCTAAAACTTTATTAGAAAATGCAGTTCTGATTAGAAAAAATTAACAACTTTATAAAACTTTTTTTCATAGAACGGATGAAAACACATGTTTCATATTTCCCCCCAACAAAGATCACTAAATGCTAGTAAAATTTGAGATCATTTATGTAAATCCTTTAGGTTTTATGAGTCTTCAAATATCGAGATTTTGCAGAATTGTTGATTTTCAAATTAAAATATCTCAAATGGGACTGAACAGAAAAATCTGAAATTTTCTCAAAATATTCTTCTAGTGCCTAGTAATCAACATATAAAATTTCATCACTGTGTTCTGACCAGAAGTATTTTATTTTTAATAAAGAAAATGCTAAAAAATAACACTGTCAAATGAGCAATTAACTGTGTTAAAATACAATAAAAATTGTCAAAAATAATATAATTTTTTGTTGGTGCTAGTAAAATTAAATACCGTATGTCATAAAACTAACATATTAAAGAATATTATAGGAGAAAAATTCCTACCAATGCTCTACCAAATGAGCTAAGCCGGACTGCATATGACATGACTTGTCTGTCTGTGAGGTAGACCATTAGGGCAATCTGTCATAGGAGAGAGGTTCCATCTGGTGCTGTGAATTGAGCTCCAGCTTAGCTCAGTTAGTAGAGCATTGGCCAAACCATTGGCCAAAGGTCCTGGGTTCTAGTCCCAGTGCCGGAGGAATTTTTCTCCTATAATATTCTCATGTAATGTCCAACATGTCATGTAATGTGGTTCATGATATCTTAACATATTAAATGTTCCATGGTAGTAGTCATAGTGATCAATACTCCAGCAGAAGAAGACCATATTGCCACATTTGCTGAGCAATACAGACTCCTCTGTACCTCCTTTGTTCAGTAATCAGTAGCTGTGCTTGACTGAAAATAGCAAAAAAGTTGCCCCTTCACTTAAAAAAATATCAATTTCACCAAACCACCAGTTCTGATCATAATGCAGGCAACAATGTCCTTTACTTCGAAAGGTCTTATTTCAAATTTGGGCAAATTGGAAATACTATGTTCACCATAAATATCACTTTTTGAGTGAATGTAACACCTTATGATGCTAGAAGTTTGTTCCACAGCTGAGCCAAAGGTTTAAAAAAAATTTATACAAGTGTATAGGAAATACCTTTAATTTCTTCAGAACAAAATTTGAACACTTCTTCTGCTGAAGATATCTGGTCCAAATATGGTCTTTGAAAACTAGCCATCGAGACAGCCCTATTTGTACCCCCTCCAATCCCATCGCAAGCATTCTTTCCATTAGAAGTGGCAAAAAAATGCTATTCAGCTTCAAAGTGATTGCAAATATTCAAAAAGTTATTTTTGTTTTTGTACTGGCTACCATCTCCATTGCTAAAATAAACAATTTTTTTTAACTGAAGGGGCAACTTTTTTTATATCTTCAGTCAAGCACAGCTACTGATTACTGAACAAAGGAGGTACAGAGGAGTCTGTATTGCTCAGCAAATGTGGCAATATGGTCTCCTTCTGATGGAGTATTGATCAATATGACAACTACCATGGAACATTTAATATGTTAGTTTTATCACATATTTAATTGTACTAGCAACAACAAATAATTATATTATTTTTGACAATTTTTATTGTATTTTAACACAGTTATTCGCTTATTTATTTTTTAGCATTTTCTTTATTAAAAATAAAATACTTCTGGTCAGAACACAGTGATGAAATTTTATGTGTTGATTACTAAGCACTAGAGGAATATTTAGAGAAAATTTCAGATTTTTCTGTTCAGTCCCATTTGAGATATTTTAATTTGAAAATCAACAATTTTGCAAAATGTCGATATTTGAAGACTCATAAAACCTAAAGTAATGATATAAATGATCTCAAATTTTACTAGCATCTAGTGATCTACTATATCTTTGTGGGGGGAAAATATGAAACATGTGTTTTCATCCCTTCAATGAAAAAAAGTTTTATAAAGTTGTTAATTTTTTCTAATCGGAACTGCATTTTCTAATAAAGTTTTAGATTATTTCCTTAAGACCTAACAAATTTTTGGTCATAACATGATTTGTAGAATGTTTCTTGTAGATTAAGATGGTTTTTACTTCAAGTTGATATCTTCATAAATAAAATAGTTATTTAACTTACCGCTAACCTTTGAAAATGCCAAAAATGACAGATCCTTCTAAGCAAAATGGCCACTAGTTGCCGAAGCGTTAGTGATAAAAATGTGAAAAAAATTGTTTTGTACTCCCAGATACACATAGAAACAGAAAATATATACTTAAAAATAAAATAAAATAGGTCAGCAACAAATTATTTTATTATTGGATGATTTCATATGGATTGACCCTAATTCAGATGTTGAATAGTTTTCTAAATATTTTATAACGACTTGAACGCTAAATATGAATAAAGAAATATGTAATAATTTTGACAAAATTCATAGTAGTGCTTTTTTTGTACTAATATAATTATGTTTTGATTCTGCCCAAGGAAGTAACTCTTTTACTTTAGTATGTAGGTAGGCTAAGTTAAAAATAATTTTCAAGTTTTAATTTTACTCTGAATAGATCTTTAGTGTGACTGTCTGTGTGATCTCATGGTTAGCATTGCTAGCTGGGCTCTATCCCTGGTACCTCCTTCGATTTTTCTGAGGTAGGGAGGTCAGGAAGGGGGTGCATTCAATCTCGTGATAAAAACTAGTTAGGCTACTTAATTGAGAAGTAGCGGTTCCAGTCACAAAAACCATCCAGGAGTATCAGCATGTTGATCACATCCCCCCAATCCTGCCTGTGGTAGATGACACAGTGCTTTGATGGTAGGCCTTGTTCCTCCAGGGAGGTAGTGCCAGGGAGTTTAATTTTTAGATTCTTAATGTGAAGAATTATTAACTGTAATTATTACTTCAAAAACACAATCAATACAATAACTAATTTTTCAAGGCCTGGTCTAACAGCAGCAGGAGCACCTTGCTTTCATCAAGAGCCAAATGGTTTAGTTATCAAGAGTCTTACCTCCTAAAACCCTGACTGTAGATAGTGGAAAAAATACATTTTTACCTTTATACCAACTTGACATACCACATATTCAAATCTTAATTATTTGCAATATTAGTAGGTAAAAGATACTTACAATGAGGATGAGAATATTCTGAAAAATGGATTGGGTTCCGACGATAACACTTCTCCCCATATTGACAAGACAGCTTAGATTTCTTCTTTTGTAAAGGTGAATTGTTATCTGTGTAACATAAAAAAAATCAGCTATTAAGATTAGAATAGGCTACACTACATATGGATTGTGGGCATTTTTTCCCCTGTTAAATACAGCTTGGATGATGGGTACAATATTTAATTTGACTGTTCCAATTAAATTTGATTATTTGATGTTTTGTGTCTATAATAGGCCTATTATTAAAGCCCCCAGTCTTTATTATGTCCTATTCTCTTACTTGAGAGGTTTGGCATTCATGCATGGCGTATCATATTAACAGTGATCCACAAGGACCTATATTCCAAAATAAATTCTATTTAGACTACCGGTAGGCTACTTCTGTTTAAGAGTTCATAATTATAACAATAAGTTCATTTTGAAAATGGGTGAAACAGTAGGCTATAGGCTATGGAAGTGAGATATTGAGATTTTTTAAAATAAAGATTCCCCTTCTTCTATGGAACACTTTTAAAAAATATACATAGGCTACACTCTAAAAATAATGTGACTGGCTGCATAACACTTGTTTTATTGCCATGATTTGCAGCTGGTTTACTTAATATGACATGATATAGGCCAGCGTTTCTCAACCTTTCTTGAACCCGAGGACCTCTAAAATGTCTAAAAAATTTTACGGACTTGCTTTATGATATTTATATTTATGTCTGCGGACCATCTGCACCATCTTCGCGGACCATAGGTTGAGAAACGCTGGTATAGGCCTATTGAAATAGTCACTAGAATAACTTATGTCCTATGCTTGCTAACTAAAAAAGCAGTAAAAGTCATAGAGAACCCGTCCTCTCTCAGTTCTCTCCTAGAGAAACCACAGCTTTAAGCTGTCAATGTTTTTTTATCAGAGCATGTCACTGACAGAATACCACAGTCTATGCATGTGTTTATTGACTCTAGTCTTTAGACTGCCTACATTAATAGCTTTGTAATAATATACAGGGCATATAAATTAGATATTGTAACTCAGCTCTTGCAGTAATTCTAATGTAACTTATGCAAACATTCATTTGATGGTAGGCTAGGAACTAGTCAAGCTAAAAATATATAATTGCATGTATTTATGCTCACATAAATTCATGCAAGGATGTAAGTGTAATGAATATTTCTTCAATTATCCTGTATTTAATCATCTTTGTATTATCTTAATTCTTTTCATCATATTATAACTTAGGCTACCATAATAGTTGAGTCTTAAATTATTGGGGATTTTTTGGCACCCAGCACTCTGTGATTTCTTTTCTTAGACACAAAAAATAGTCTCATTTGAGGTTGTTATGTTTTTAGAACCTATAGAATTCATATATAAACTCTGTTTGATCTTAAAAATTTGCAAAACGAAAGAAAGATTGTGAAGTTAACATTTACGTACCGGTAACCTAAAAATGGCAAAATTTGTACTGGTTACAGCAGCTGGTCATGACAGGGGGTAAGGTGTGCAGAATTGATCTGATTGTGAAACAGTGTAGGCATTCTGACGATGTTGACGGTGGTTATGGTGTTGCCTCTACAGCTACCTGTCACTAAACTAAACCAACAGGGAAAAAAACAATTTTAGGTCGTGCACTAGGCTCCTCCCACCAACTCTCTAATGAGACCTGTCTGGGAAGGAGGGGTTTATGGTTTTGTAATGTTGCCTCCTAGATGGCACTGCTAGTAATGCAAAAGGTGAAACTGGAAAAAAATTATTTTTCCTTTATTCTCTTCTCTTCCTTTTCCTCTCTCTTCTTCCCTTTCTCTCACCTTCTTTTCATCCTACCTACCTCATTGGGGCCTTTCCTAACAGTAAATTTTGGATCGACCGGTATACGAACTAGTGACTACTAGCACCATAACCAGCAGCCTTAACCACTACATCATGAGCGATTGTTGAGCGGTGAAGGGAAAAGTCATCTATTTAAGTTTAGAGAGCATTATAGTAGATTACATGAGAAATAACAGTTTTGGTGCAAGGGTCATTTTCGGAATTTTTATTTTATTTTATGTACTTTTGATATGGTGTAAGGGTCATTTTCATAACGCTATGATTTTGTATATTTTTATGCGGAGCCTATACCTAATTTTACCTGTCGCAAACCTAAATTATATCGCAAACTTTGTTCTACCTGTCATTAACCTTGTGCGTCTTCATCTAATGCGTAAAACTACTGGCAGCATTGTCCGACACAATCTAAATAAATAGGGAAAAAGGTAGGGCACGTTTTTAAAGTCATCAGTAAATCCACCGGTGGAAAAATGCGGTGAAAGTCCGGTGAATGTACGATGAACGTCATCCGCCATTTTTTTCATCTGATGAGCCGTTGAATTTACGAACGGGTTGATGGATTCCAGCGGGAATATTCGAATTGTATAATAATTATTGTATCATGGATTTGTTAGAAATGGAAATAATAATATATGATGGGCAGGGAACTAATAACTGAGTGCTACCATTCTCATAAATAATATTTTGAGCATATTAAAATCCATAAAATATTGCATAGTTTAATGCGGTACCTGACCTCATTATGGATAGCCTGTGCTGTCAGTTTACAATAATGTTTTATTCTACCTGGCAGAGTTAAGGCCTTATCTTCCATTCAATCAGGGGGAAAAAGGATATATACAACTTACAATGTTACACAAAAGAAATAAAATAAGTTTTAAGATGATAGGCTAGGCCTACTTAACTATTTACAATTGCATCAAAGACCCTTAAAACTAAAAGTAAATTAAACAATAAATCATATTATATTATGTGATCAATTAAAATACCATATACTTATAAATATTAATCTGGCCTAATTAAAATTGTATGTCCATTCCATGTTTAGGAAATCATTTACATTACAGTATAAAATGCTTTTGATATGAGCCAGCTTTTTAGGACTTTCTTAAGTTTGTTAGTAGGCACTTCAACAGCAGAAAGGGCAAATTATTATAAAATGTATATTGCTTATATAAATGACTGTCAACACATTTATTTAATCTGAATGACGGCAAATCTAATTTCAAATTGTTTCTAGTTCTGTGTTCGTGTATATAAAAGCGTTGTGTGAATTGTTGTAGGTTTTCTTTCATGTGTACTAAATTTATATAAAGACTAGGAACTGTGTTTGTTTTTAATTGACGAAATATCAGGTAGACCTACACAACTATCTCGATGTTTTACTCCTGCTAAAATACTTATGATTTTTTTCTGACATAGGAACACCTTTATTGACCCTGAACTACCGGTACCGGTACTGCCCCATAACCGGATGCCATATAGGATATGTGGATGAAAAATATGCTGTTATTAACATATCTTGACTAACTGAGGCTTTTAGCTTAAGGAGTAGAAAAATAAATAACTCGAGACAGCTTAGCAGTAGCATTTGTTTATTTGTTGGTCCCATGAAAGCTTATTATTCGAGATATTTGGAATTAATAGATTTCTTATGTAGAGTATTTTTTCTTTCTTTTCTCGTCTTCAAACAAAATCAACTCATCACTTTCATTTTCGGAGGACTCACACTCTGATGAAGAGCAGTTCGTTAGCTTTCGCACGAAAATAAATTCAATGTATTAATGCTAGTGGCAAGTGTCGTCTGCTTCTCTGCTCCGCCATGTTTGTCATCAAAGAAGCATCGTACTTTAAGTTCGGTGAGTCTGGTTGCAATCGGTGACTTCCACCGGACTTTCACCGGTGAGTTTATGAACGGCCTGATGCTTTCCCAGTGGATTGTCCATTGACTTTACAAACGCCCTGGTGAAAGACCGATGGCACCGGTGGAATCAATCGATGACTTTAAAAACGTGCCCGTATATTAGGTCGCCCTCGAGTCCCCCACTCCTACTCCTATAATTCGCGGGTGCGCAGGCAAGGAGACTTAAGTCCACAATCCTCAAAAATTGAGATATGTCCATAGAGCTATAGATAAAAATGTTCTCTACATTTGTATCAAGTCCAGTAAGTCATATTCAAAATTGTAACGGTACGGTAGTTATGAATGTGTGCCTCATGGGTTTATCCATCTCGGGAAAAAGGCAGAATCAGTCTCACCCGAGTTCCCCACTCCACTCCCTAACGGGACCCGCGTGGAAAGTAGGGGTTTTGGGTGGGGAGATCCTTAAAACATTGGAGAGACATCTAGCAGCGGCATTTGAACTATTAGCAAAGTAGCGACAGTAGCGCAATCTAGTAATGAACTGGTGAAACAGGAAAATAATTTATTTCTCCTTTATTCTCTTCTTCTCTTCTTCTCTTCCTTTCCCATCTCCTTCCTCTCTTCCTCTCACTTCCTCTTCACCCTACCTACCTATTCGAGACCTATTCCTAACCGAAAATTCGACCGGGATTCGAACTCGGGACACCTAGCATTATAGCTATGAGTCTTAACGCATTACGCTATGAGCGATTGTTGAGGAGTGAAGGAAGCTTTCGTATATTTGAGTTATTATAGGGGTGATTTCATGCGTTCATGAGTGTTAACGCAAGAATCGGTTTTTCAAATTTTGAGATGTTTTGTTTGTTATGAAAAGAGTAGTGTTGGTGCAAGGGAATTTTTCTGCATCAATTATCAATTATGCAGAATTTTTCTGCATCATGTTTTATATTATAATACGGCGTTTTTTTTAAATTGTCATATATTATGTATGGTGCAATTAATTGTGAAATATTTTGTTTTTTTTAAATGTTCCATTGGCATATGTATGGCGTTTTTTATAATTGTGAAATATTATGTTTGGTGCAAGGGTATTTTTTATTTTAAAATATATATATATTTTTTTTATAATTGCTTTTAATAATAGTGAAATATAATGCTTGGTGCAAGGGTCTTTTTTATTTTAAAATATAATTTGTTTTTTTTTATAATCATTCGCCATCGTTTTTTGTAATTGTGAAAGATTATCTGGCGCCGATTATGTTGGCGTTGGTTCAAGGGAAAATCTTTTTAAATGTGAAATATTATGTTGGCTCTGAAAAGAGCCGTATTGGTGCAAGGGTATTTTAATTATGAATTAAAATTGGCCACTCTGGTGATTGCAATTGCATTGAATATAATTTGCATGGATATAACACAGTGTGCTGCATTACCAGCCTTGAGTAGTGGCCGGCAGGATAGAGGAAGCGGTCAGGCGAGTATGGAGTGGAAAGGGGACTAGGGTGAGACCGATTCTACTCTTATGCCTAGCTGTGAAATATTATGTGTGGTGCAAAGGTCTTTCATTATTCAATGGAGGGGGACCTTGCGGGCGACTCATATTACCCTTATGCTAATAAATCGATCATAGCCAGCCAAACAGTCTTGGGAAACAATCTATGGGAAAAGACAAATATAAGATGCCAATTAGGCTCTGCCCATTGCGTTGCTATGGCGACAGCAGCTGATGGCCGGCGACCACCCGACCCTTCCAGAGCCCCGCGCTGACTCACTCGACATTCCCTACTCCTTGTACAAAATATTGGAAATAAGATTACAATGATGCGAGAGTGCCCCTTGTACCAAATATTCAAAATACGAGAGTGTCCCTTGTACCAAATATTCAAAACATGAGAGAGGACGTACTATGATATTGCGCAGGGAAGAGTTTTAGATATAAAAGGTTTGATACCCAAACGACAACTTCGTTCATAACATATTTAATATATATACATCTCCCATTTAAAACTTCTCTAGAACCAAAAATGCTCTTTTCAGAACCAACATAACATTTCACAATTATATAAAACAATATCCTTACTATTTATCATGTATTACACATCTCTGTAGTAAATAGGCTAGAAGAATTCTCAATTTTTATTGCAACAATCACTAATGGCGTAGTGGTTAAAGCGATAGATTATAACGCTAGCGGTCCCGGGATCGAATCTCCGTAGGTGCGAAAATTATTAGGATAGGAATAGGTCCCAAATAGGCAGTGGTGATATTCAGCCGGTTCGCACTGGTTCGCGTGAACCGGTTGTTAAATATCTTGTAGGTTCTCCGAACCGGTAGCTTCACATTGAGTGATTGCCTTTCTCCAAGATCAGATTCACGCTAATCCACAACAGTGATAATACATATATATGAATTTGCTAGAACAATAACACGCCATTTATGTTCGCTAGCGGAGGACTACCACCATAGGTTGCGGGCGTGCGGTTAAGTTGGCAGACTCTCTTATTTGCGCACGGCCGATCGTCTCCACACTAGCTCGCTTTGCTTTCGATGTTCGATTATAAAACGGAGTGTGGTTTTCTTTTGTGTGTAAGGATATGTTTTAAGGAAGCTGAGTAAGTTTAGTATGAGTATTAAATGACAAAATAGCATATTAGGCTATTTTGAGTTAACATTAAATACCCTGATGAGAACCGGTTGTTAAGCTGTTTGAAAATCACCACTGCAAATAGGTAGGTAGGGTGAAGGAGAGAAGGGAGGTAATAGGGAAGAAGAGGAGAAAAGGGATAAAAGGGGAAAATAAAAAATAAAATTTTCTGTTTCTAGTATTTCTTCCAGATGTCTCTGCGCTGTTAATAGTTCCACCATTACCTAATAGATGTCTCCCACTGTTTAAAATAGTCCCCGCTCTAAACCCCTCCTTCCCGGGCAGGTCCCGATAGTGAGTATGGGAGGAGAATTGGCACCTTGTATTTGGTTTTTCCCATTACAGACCACATAGCCAGTGCTGCAACATCCGGTGAATTCCATGCAGAGTGCTAAAGAGAAGCTAATGTTGAAGATTACCGTTTTTTGTTTCGGATCCCTCTCTGACCATGTCCATGTCAACACCTTTCCCCTTTTCCCCCTACTCTACACTTTCATCCTTCACTAGGGTTTTCGACTGTTGCAGTGAACCGGTATATAAACGAATGTAATAATGGGAGAATACCTCAAGATATAGGTGAGGTATAGCTACAGGGCTTGACTATTTTTCAACCACTTGTAGATTTCTAACCTCTAAAATTCTTACTCACCAACATTCGTTCGTTTCATGTTTTGAGTTCCTGAAGCCATAATAAAACAGCATACTCTGTTTCAGAGTATGGTTTGATGCCGTCAATTGTCCATTCAAAGAGGTGTCAATACATGAAATTTAAGGAATAAATCTAAAACGATCTGAACTAACGTCCACTAAAAACACAAAACATTTTTCCTAAAACAGAGTTGCCAACATTAACATGGATTTTCTCAAAGCATGACCTCTAATTTCCCGTCCCCCAGTAAAATCATTCAATTTCCCACAATAAAATCCAAATTTCCCACAGTTTTTAAATATAATAAATAAATAAATAATAATAATAATAATAATAATAATAATAATAATAATAATAATAATAATAATAATAATAATAATAATAATAACAACAACAATAACAACAATAACAAAAACAACAAAAACAACAATAACAACACAATAATACAATAATAACAATAATAATAATAATAATAATAATAATAATAATAATAATAATAATAATAATAATAATAATAATAATAATAATGATAATAATCCAGTTTGGGAGAATAACATAAATAAACTGAGACCAGAAAAGGAGTTATACAAGCAAACAGAAAAAACAGGCCATACTTTCAGGAAAAGAAGATTAAGATTCTATGGTCACATTTTCAAAATGGAAAGAGACAGATTTACCAAACAGATTTTTGATCACTATATGTAAGTAAAAAAACTAAACCAACATTTTTCAAGAAGTTGAAGAAGATTTGAAATTACTCAATATCAAAAAGGAGGATATTGCAAACAGAGAAAATTTAGGAAAGTAATTGGCGAATTTCCAGAGAAACCCAAGAAGAAAACGGGAAGTAACTGGACGGAAGAACGGAAACAGCAACATCGCAAAAGAATAAAGAAGTTTTGGGAAGACATGAAGAAGACAACTGTTTCACGTGGTTCTAAGCTGGCCTAATCGAAAGGAAAATAATAATAATAATAATAATAATATTAATAAATGCAGATATGTAGGGTACCGGTAGGTGGGAAAGAAAATACCACCCGTGCACCAAAACCAAAGTAGGAAATCCAGACATGTCAACGTAGGCTACCACAATGGGTGATCTGGTCAGTGTCTGTTCCTCAAGATAGGGGCAGCTGGAATTCAGGATTGTTGGAGATTGCCTGCAGGAGTTTATCCTGGTAACCTGGCAGAAGGTATAAAGTGCTTTTCCCATAGTATTAAGAAGCTGCAAGAAAATGAAGAAGCCTTGGATGCAATAGGACATGAGGCTATGCCTGTTGTAAATAGTGAGCCTTGGAAAGACATTGCAATGAAAACTGACATGAAGAAAATCCAGAGACGGTGGAAGAGTACTTGCAACCTGATTCCAAGACTGCTGTTAAAAGAAAAGAACCAGCTGGAGGAAAAAATGGATTTCAGAAATGAATATAGAAGTTATACGAACATCAGACTCATCACAAAGTGTAAGTGTAAAGTGTTTATGAAAAGAAACCCAGAAATTGAAATATTAGAATAGAATTTAGTGGACAGGAAAAACATAATTATAAAGAAGAAATATCTACCAGAACATGTAATTCAAACAATAAGACAAGAAGTAGGAAGAACTATCCGCAATGAAGATATCCTTGAATAGAATTGTACTCAGATAAATAGGAAAATCCCAGTACATGTGAAATAACTGAAAACCAGCTTTCAGAAGAGCTGTGAGGATAATTCCGGGGTGCGCGGGCAAAGAGAGTTAAGTCCACCATCCTAAAACAGTGAGATGTGTCCATAGAGTTATAAATAAAAATGTTCTCTTCATTTGTGTAAAGTCCAGTAAGTCATATTCAAAATTGTACGGTAGTTATGGATGTGTGCCTCATGGGTTTATCCATCTCTAAAGCTACGTTGGGCTGGTATAGTGTGTTAAGTCTCACTAATTCTCAGTAACAAGGAAGTAAACTTAACTCTCTTTGCCCGCGCACCCTGGAATTTAGAGCTGCTTAAATAATATTTTGAAATATTTAAAGATATGGACCCATTAGAGAGATCAATTTTACCTAGGCTAAAAATCAAGTATAAAAAAAGTGAATGTAAACAAGGTAATCTAGCCAACCCGTAAATACTAGGAGATATTAATCTAATAGATATTCATATAGCATTATTTGCAGCTTGTGTAACTGTAATCCAGTTAAACAAATAAGATACCCCAATAGGAGAACAGGAGAACATTCCCGGCTTAAAACCCCACCTTGGAAAATTGGATTAGCAAAACAAAAAAATTACAGGAAAAAGGTGATTTAATTTCCCTGTATTTAGCAGGAAACAACAGTAAAAGAGTGAATAATGAAATAATGAAATATGTAGGCGTAGGAATATGAAGTTGGATAAGAATGACCTTAACATCAAAATATTGTTAACTGATATAATGGATCGATCAAGGAAAGAAAGTAAGGCAAAAGGTGCCAGACTAAGAAGGTACAATAAAATTAAAAAATGGAAACACCAAAATACAGAGTATCATGTTTCACCCAAAACATTTTATAGGAATTTAGCAAATGATCATAATGAAACAGAACTTAAAGAAACAAATTTGGATGTATTTCTTCCATTTTTTAAAATATCTGGAACGCTCCAAAGACTTATATCAAGGAGCTACTTGGCTACAAAATATGATAGAAGAAAACAGCAGCAATATAACTCCTAAGTTATGGAAGATATAGTAGTAAGTAATGAGGACTTTATAGAGGCAATAGGAGAGACAATAATCTAGAAATCAGTAGGACCTAATAACCTCCAAAATTTATGGATTATCCCTCTGGCGGGCACGCTATTTGTCTTAACCTTGAGCTGTTGCACCAACCCCATAATTTATTCAATTTTTGATGCTTACTCAACAATGTCACTAAGCTCCAGTTTCCTTGTTTAGCTTTTTCAGTTGTTTTTTGAACTTTAAGCGACGAGGTGTTGATTGTTGTAAAAAATATAACGCTCTCCTGCTCTTGTCACAGATGCATTTTTAGTTAAGGCAGTCAATATGCAGAAAAATATGGCTTCACAAAGTTGCCTCTGACTTTGTAAAGGAAACTAATATTTGTGAATTATTCCAGCAATGTTGAAGAATGTGAAATATATAGCCAATGGCAATCATCTTGTAATCCTTAAAATGGAATAAGAGGCACACATTTTATCTCCAACGTAAACTCCATCATTTGTCATGTTGTAGTCAAAATGAAGTTAGCAGGTCTTGTGAAAGATCTAAAGTGCGACTCAAATCACTGCCAGCCAATCTCACTGTATTTCTTATGCAGTTCTGAGCTGAATTGTTGACTTCTAAAGATCAGATCCTTGAACCTCTGGCAAAGAAGCGCGGGACCTGTAACTCCATGGACGTCAAGAAAATTCATCCACTTCAATTAAATGTGATAGATGCCAAAACTGCTTGTAAAAAGGACATTAAAAACAAATTTGTGAAAGCTGTTACAAAAGTGAACGTTTCAGAATACGTGGACAAAATGGTGTCATGAACAACTAAAAGAGTTGAAATTTTTGTTATAGCATGTGAGAACTGTAGACATGTAGGTTACTGATTTCTTCAATATGTTAACCAATTTGTATAGCACAGGCTTGTTATTATATTAAAATGTCCATGTTGTCAATTTTACAACGCACGCCTGCTCATGTGACAAACTTAGGTGTGCCTGCTGGAAGATTAAAAAGTTCACATCAATAACTAAAAATATAGTGAAGTTATTCCATCAAATAGTCCAGGAACCAGAAGCATGCCCATATTTTCTAACCGTAGGTCAAACTCATCTGATTTATAATAAGAAAGGAGATTCACATGATCCCAAAAACTACAGACCCATTACTTGCCTTCCCATAATACATTGTATATAAATTGTTCACTTCAATAGTAGCAAATAAGATTTATAGTCATTATTATGGAGCGGATTTTTATGTGCTAAAAAACTTGAAAATATTTATTTTCTTATGTAGGCCTACTAAAAATGGAAAAAATATGTATAAACGTTTCAAAAATATTTTTTTCAGTAGGCCTATTATGTAATTCATCAATTTTATAGATATAACATTTTATTATTACTCAACATTTTATTATTACTAATGCTGAGGAGAAATATATCGCTGTTACAGTGGACAATGAAGACTTTCTCCAAGTTTTCTATCACAAACCGATGTCTGTTGTCATGGAAAAATGCCCGAAACCGAGAGAAGGAACGCTCGACGTCACAAGAAGTTAGTCTTGCATACTTTAGCAAAGGAATGTCACTGACACACAAGTTCTTAATTTCTCCACTATCTTGCTTCCCTTCCAAAATGTTAGGAACTTGACATATAATGTAAAATCCATAATTTTTGGCAAACACGTTTTTAAAGTTCTGTTTAATCGTTGTAATTTTAGGGCCTTTAAGTGAATTAATTTTTCTCTCAATGTCACGCAATTCATTAACCGTCTCAGTCAACAATTTTTCGATGTTTCTAATTTCTTTATTGAGTGACACAAAAAACTTAAATTTGCAGATATGTAAGATAATTCATTTTTTAGTTAACTCCCCTTAAATTAATCCTGAAGAATTTCAGTTGATGAAGCATCATCCATATTCAATTCATTTACAACGGATTTGAAATTTTCAAAATTCTGTGCATAATATTCCACTGCTTCCAACCATGTTCCCCAATGAGTGACAATAGGTGTAGGAGGAAGTCCAAGATCAGGATTTTTTTCTTTGAACAAATCAATTCTCGTTGGGGACTTCAAAACTACTTTCTTGCCATTTGAAATTAACTTGTCCTCCACTTCAGGTTATAAGGTACGTACCTGTTCACTTACCCTGTGTATAGCGTGTGCTATACATGTTACATGTATCATATTTGGGAAGCTTACATTAGACCTTCTGCTACCTTCTTCATGTAGGGGGCAGCATCCGTAACAAAACAAACATTAACAAAAGAACATTATCAAATTTGACCCCATACGGCCATAATAACTGAAGTGATACATTGAATAAGCAAGCCATAGTTAGATGATTTGTTGCTGACATTTCTCTGCATGCAAATAAAAAACACCGTTCTGAAGCAATTTCGTCATTTTCCAGCACACCTACTACAACGTTTCCCACTTTCCTTCCACTAGAGTCTGTTGTTTCGTCCAGGCTTACCCTGATTCTTTTATTCTCACATTCTGCTCTGATCTTTCCTAACGTTTCTTCGTAGCACGCAGGGACATACAATATTCTTATTGTTGATTCTTCTGGTGTTTCATATTTTGTGTATTTAGTCAGGAACTTCTTGAGCCCTGGATTTTTCAGGACATTTTTCTTTTTTCTCTTGGCATGGTCGAAACTACTATAATAAATATGTGGCACAACTGGCTGTCTTTGTTAGTGAGCATTCACACCGAAGTAGCATAGCATGCGAATCACACTACCTAAATGCTGGCTGTACATCGAGTTGCATGGTTCGCAGTTTTGCATTCATACCGAAGTAGCGAATGCGACCTGCAGTTTAACATACATTATATATTTTCACTTGAACATTTGAGAAACCCATTTAAAGTAATGTAATTTACCTATAGAGGTATAGTTTCAGCAATTTTAATCCAGGCTTTTTTCCTACTAGTTTCGATTGCCATCTCGTATAATCTACGCATGTACAAATTGTATGTTAAATAGCTCTCTTTGTAGCAATTTTCATGACATCTTTGCCATAATCTACTGCTACACAAGCGAATATGTGTTGAATTTTCTTAACAATTAGAAAACAGCTGAAAAGGCAACTGTATGCATGCGTCATTCCAAGTAGCGTCGCATGAAATAAGTCCAGATCTATCTGAAGAAATGAATGTCACACTCTGGGAGCTGCACTATTGCCACGCTACTTTGGTGTGAAGACTTGAACTTGTTTATTTGGGATTTAAAATGAGTAACGGGCAGCGTGCACCAAGGTAGCACATCGCAAGTAGCATGCTACTTCGGTGTGAATGCTCCCTTAGAGACATAGATGCATAATTAGCTGTGTTCTAAGAGGTGCTGGACATTTATCCAATGAAAGATCATGCATGTCGTGATCATCTTTATGACGACACCTACGAAACTACTATAATAATGATGGAGCACAACTTACTGTGTCTGTTAGAGGCATAATACAGAATTAGCTGTGTTGAAAGTGTTGCTGAAAATTTATCCCTGATCTTTATAACATCACCAACGGATGATGTTATTAAATTCAGATAGACTTGAAAATGAATGGGCACTGTCCTCTTTCATTTCACCAATCCTCCTCTTCTAGTTTAACCTCTGATATCTTTTATCTCCAAATGTTTTGTTATAGTTGTCATGGCTAGAAGCCCAGGAAAATATTCTATACAATACTATTGATTTCCATTGCATATTGAAGCTATGTTAATTTGTAGCACTGAACATTCCATTCAAACATTGTATTGTACAATAACTGTATACCGGTACAACAATTCATGCAGGAAAGTGTTAAGTACATGTTCTTTCAATATAATTATATTTATGGCCAAGGCCCTTTGATGGCCATGCTTCGGTACTGAAGAACCACCCAACCCTCTCCCTCCTTTATGGGAGGCCAGAGGGCAAAAAATAGCTGATTGATTATGGGCCTTCAATTTAAGAACGTCGAAAGAGAATGAAGAATGATTGCAGATGCCTTCACTATAAACCTAGTAAATCATTTGCATAATGGTTATGATTATAATTTTATTGAACCATTATTTATTAGTTTTTTCCCCTCAGTAACACCATGACTAATTAATTTCTATCCTGTATTTCAAAGGCACCAAATTCTACAATCTTCTTGTATTTTAGTTTTATTACATTTTTCAAAATTATTTCAGAATACAAAATTTAACAGAATACAACTTTCTAAGTTACTTACTGGAGATTTAGAGTCTAAATGGCCGGTACATTTTTCGGATACCACTGAGCACATGACAGAAAATCGAAATTTTAAATTTATGTTATTACTGCCCAAATTATATGCTTTATGCATTGTGGAAGTTTTGAGGATTGGGATTGATTAGAGCTGAGTGGAAAGCTTACATTCAGAATTTCAATATAGTCCAAAAGCTTTTACATGTACAAGATGATCATCTTTTGTGTCGGGATTTTCAAGAAGAGAAGAAAGATTCCCTATCTCAACTGAACATTCCTTATACTGATGAAACTTTGTCTAAATCTGGGAGATGGCTGCGTGAACAGTTGCAGTTGCAGTCTTTTGACTCATGATGTAAACTACCCTATAAGGGGAAGGGGGTTGAGATTTATAAGGAGAATCCAAAAACAAATGCTTGGATAAATAATAGAAAGACCTTTCTGAGTAGACCAATGCCATAAAGATGTCGTGTAACATTTCGGCAGTAAGATCAGTACCCGGGAGATGTCAGCAAACAATGACATGTAGGCAACCTGGTTGTGGAGGAGGTTGAAATGCTCATCATGTTTTAGGATACTGCTCAAAGGGAGAGTTACTTCGTAACACTTCACCATCATCATGTGCACTTCTCAATATCTACAGCCCTGCCATTAACAGGAAAGATGGAAAAGGCCTTATTTGGGATCCAACATTTCGACTGGAACAACACCTCGAACAGGCTAAAGAAGTTAGCTATGAAAAGGAAGCCATTTACTGACCATGCATCCCTCACCTTATTGAGTGTTATAATATTCCTGAAAATACATGGGAGGTGAAAGGTCTTTTTTCAGAGCTTGTGGAAGCTATTCCAAATATAGCGATTTTTTGAAATGTGTGGGCCTTTTGTGGAGTGATATAGAGGATTTCTCTGTATGCATTTTGAAGGACACTCTATGTATTCTACATAATCATTTGTATTGCCAGGATTGATTGTTATTGTTCTATTGTTTTATTGTTTAAAATCTCTGTTTTCTTAGGTTGGATATAACTAATCCAGATGTCACCTTTGTGAAATATATATATCTCAACGATTTTGAAATTTTAAAGGTAGGTCAATCAGATTGCAAGTGATCCCTGGTGTTCCAATGAGGATTTTCTAGGCAGATGGTTGCCAGCCATATTTTATTCGAACGGTCTTTTCTTATACATTGTCATTCTTCGAACTAGCTTCCTCCATTCAACTCTGTCTTAGACCACACTTAACACTTCTTTCCACTTCAGATTGGTGGCATTGCATATTTCTGCATGCCATCTTATTCTTATTCTTCTTCCCCTTCCTCTTTTTCCTTTCATTATGCCCGACATTACTTCTTTCTCCAATGATTTTCGTTTTCTCATTACACGACTAAATTATTTTAATTTTCCTCTCACTGCTAATGCTTCAAGTGACAAATCCAGTTTAATCTATTCTAAAATTGATATGTTAGTCCTTCTTTCTGTCCATGATACCTTTAATAATTTCCTCCATACCCACATTTCAAAAGCATCTATTTTCTCCTTTTCTTAGCGTCCAAACTTCACTAGCATACAGCACAACAGGAAAAACTGTAGCTTTTCACTGCTATTTTGCATAGAACTATACTTCTCTTAATTTCTTCTTTACATCCGCCATCCAGTCAGCGTTGTTCCCAGGACAGTGGCCTAGGGAATGGGGGGGGGGGGAAGGCGGCAGGGGTCCGGACCCCTCCCGAAATCAAAACCTAAAATTATATTTTTGTATTGGATTAGTGCTGTAGTTATGCAGTTGCATAAATGCTTGAAACGTAAATATATAAAAATTAGGAGAGTTAAGTCATTTGGTGCTTTGTCCTAGTAAAGTGCTCTAATGACGAAAAACAAAGGTTGACCATTTGAACATTCCGAAAGTGTTGACAGATATCATCAAAACCCCAAAAAATGAACCTTAGTCGTACCATATGCATAATTTTGATCCAATTACTATCCGTCTCATTACAACTAAAAAAAGTCTAAATCCTAAAAGCCAGACTGGAATTTCTTGACGAACACCTCGGCAGCCGTCCTTTCAACTTTGAAACTCGGAAGCATTTGAGCCATAGCTCAAACAACGTAACGAAGCGGAAGATCGTTTTGATCACGCCATTTGATGTCTATTAGAATCATCGAATGTTTCCTCGGTCCCTTGACACGAATTTATTCGAGAACATCGGAAAAATCATCACTTTTTGGACTTGCTTATAACTCGAAAACAGCGCTTTCTAGCGAATGCGAAAACGTCACTAACGATCGAATTAAAAGGCATTAAATTCTGCGTGGAATGAGTTAATTCGGTTCAGCAGTATGGTCGAAATCGGTGTCGAAAAACAAGTTTATACCAACTTTACCAACATATACATTATTGTGACTTTAAACGTCATTATGGGTATTTTAATTGAAAAACTTCTTAAATGGAAGTTGTAGAGCATCGAATTCTGGTGTAGCGGATACCTAGTATTTCAGGTAGTGTAGATATCAGAATTGGTGGAAGAACGATAAATAACATTAGGTATGCGGATGACACTACAGTCCTTGCAGAAAATGCAAAATACCTGGAAAGTTTTTTAACAAAGTAAAGACGAAAAGTGATAAAGCTGGCCTTAAACTTAATGTTAAAAAGACAAAAATAATGGCGTCAGATTAATATCTCAACAAATAGCTGTAGAAAATAAATAACTGTAGACAAAATTGACTTTCTGGGACAGTGGCGTAGCCACAAAATAAATTCGTGGAGGGTTGAAAATGCCGGGGGGTTTGGGGGTATGGAATACCTCCAAGAAAGGAATGTCTAGGGGTACACCCCCGGAACTAATGAACTAATGAAAACTATTGACCTAATGAAAATCACATTTTACAGTATTTTAGCACTGAAAAACTCTGTATCAAATTTGCTTACTATATTTTAAGTTAAACAAGCAATCGTTACCTAAGTTATAACACTTATTACTATTTATAAGAAAAGTTAAATAACATATGGAGCAGTGGAAACATTTACAGATTCAGTATTTTATTATTAAATAAAATAATTAAATATTTGACAAAATATATCATGAACACTCATATATCATGAACACATTTGGGTAATCATTTAATGTATGTCTCTTGTGTTTCATTCATAAATAAAATAAGTAGTAATAATAAAATATATATAAACCGCCGGCGTAGTCTTGTGGTTAGCGTCGCTGACTACAGATCCGTCGGCCCGGGTTCGGTCCCCGGTACCACCTCGGATTTTTCTGAGGTAGGGAGGTCTGGTAGGGGTGCATGATTCAAATTGAGGAGCTACTTAATTGAGAAGTAGCGGCTCCGGTCATGGAAACCGGTCATTAACGGCCGTGGGTGTCGGCATGCTGACCACATAGCTCCCAATCCTGCCGTCTGCCTATGGTAGATGACGCAGCGGTCAGGTGGTAGGCCTTGTCCCTTCTGGGATGTTAGCGCCATGGAACCATGAAAAATCGAAAACGAACACCAATATGAAGTTGTTTTTCATAGAAAACAAAATTATCTGTTTTATTTACAAAATTATAAGTTTCGAATATCTATCCAATTGTTACAGCCATTTTTAAAAATAAAGATTAGGAAAAAAGTTTTTCAAGAAAGAAATATAGCATCACAAGGAATTATGAACAGATAATCCCACATGTCAGGAATGTAAACTGACAAGGGAAGTAACTTACCAAAGCCTTCATTCCAAAACCTGTCATGAAAGTTTGATGACACAAGAACTCCGATCATCAAACTTCCAGGTCTACAAGAAAATTCTCAGCCTAGTATCCAAAGCCAGCACTAGGAGAATCGATATGATTGCTATCCCTCTAGCCAGCGACAAAGGATATATCATGGATCCAACCGTCCGTTTTGAGAAACAAAAAGGGCAACCAGAAGAAGTGCACGTAGAAAAGCAAAACATCTACACACACTTCAAAGAAAAGTACGCCAGGAGGTCAAAGTAGTCGGATCGATGGTTGCTACTCGTGGTAACATTTCAAAACATCTTGTTTCTATGTGGAAAAAGTTCGGATTAAATAAAGACGCAAGGAAGGATATCGTCATCACGGCTCTGTGAAGAACTTCATTTCTTCTTTGTCTACATTTATACAACTAGCAACAATAATTTTATTCTTCACCACTTAAAAACGGCTTTTAACGTCTTGAAGATAATCTCACCCTTATTTTCTTTGATCTGGCTAATGTACTGACTGTCTATACAGATTTATATTCATTATTGTTATATTCAAAGTCCATATAGACTAATTTCTTTTAAATTTCAATTCTCTGATTACCTTTTGTCATCTCTGTCCATAGTTGGCAGCCCGAAAATACGCGCAGCCGTTAATGTATTTTAACACAAAGTTTTTTTTCAAGGTAATATAAAAAAACAGCTGCTATTCCCACAAAAAACAGAATAAAGTCACGAAATATGCACATAAGCTTATTAGGGAAACGATATAACTAGCTATTGGTTGGATTGGACAACCGTTTTGCTGTGCGTTAAGTGTAACTTTAATACTACGAGGGAGAATCAAATGAAATTGCAATTCATTTTTCTCCACTATTTTACTGCAGGAAGAATGTTTGCTTGTACATTATTTTTCTACATAGTCCCCTCCCAGTTCGATGCACGTATGCCATCAGATAGGAAGTGCTTCGATACCGCATGAGAAAAATTATTCTGGTTGACACTGTAGGCACTCATGCACCACCGAGTGGATGTCTTCATCAGACTTGAACTTCTGTCCTCCAAGGAGCTCCTTTAATGGACTAAAGATGTGGAAATCTGACGGTGCCAAACCTGGCAAGTATGGCAGATGTGGGAGGCATGTCGTCGATGGTTTTCATGGTTGCACGAGCAGCATGAGGACGGGCGATATCATGTTGAAGCAAGACACCTGCTCTTAGCAAGTTCCTTCGCTTTGTCACCATCAGATTTCCAAATCTTTGGTCCGTTGAAGGATCTCCTTGGAGGGCAGAAGTTCAAATTTGATGAAGACGTCCAATCGATGGTGCAGGAGTGGCTACAGCGTCAACCAAAATAATTTTTCTCATGCGGTATCGAAGCTCTTCCTATCCAAAGGCGTTAAGTGCATTGAATTGGGAGGGGACTATGTAGAAAATAATGTACAAGCAAACATTCTTCCAACAGTAAAATAGTGTAAAAAAATTGATTCTCCTTCGAACAATGTATACATTCACCACTGTACACTTGGCTGTGGCAAGACTGTCTAACTGAACGCCAAATTACGGTAATTTAGGATTTCCATTTTAATTTCAGAGTCTAGAGTGGAAATAGGAAGGTCATTTTTGCACGTTGTCATGTTAGCCTACGAGGTATGACAAATAATTAGGCCTACTGTCGCATTTCAACGTTTGATTTTTCATGAACTTTTTTATACTTTTTTGCGAGGAAGATATGGATAACCTTAACTCAGGCTCCATAATTCCACTGTATTTTTCCTTATAACAGGGACCAGTAACGTTGGCCGCGACACCACTGACCCAGTTGAAAGGAGTTCCTTCAGCTTTTAATAGGTCAAACTCCCATAAATGTGAAATAAATTAGTTTCTTGGTCATGGGTGAGTAAATACAAAACGTAAATCGATTTATCACATCAAACACAATTTGCAGACATATACAAAAATTTGAAGGTAGTTTAAACAGATGTTCCGGGTCACTTGTGGGAGGATGCTGTGAGTGCAAAGGGGCGGGGGTCGAGGGACGGAGACGCCGGCGTCGAGTCGCATGTGGCTCATCTCGACAGACGCGAACTGGGAGATGCTGGGAACGGCTCGCTATCCGCTCCTACTTTGTTTCTTCCGCGCCGTCATCGCTAACGTGATCGGATTATTTCAATATTTACATGTGATAGTGTGATGCTTTCTCCCTCAATTGCGCGAGTTGCAAATTAAAATAAATTCGAAATCATTAATTAAAAACAAATAAAAAATCCACAAGCACCTCCGTGTGTATCCAAAACGTTGTGGATTTTCAGAACTAACTGCAGCTCATTGTTGCAGTATTGTTACCAATAGCCCCGTTTAAATACACCCTGTCTAATTATTTTTTTGGAAAGTGTTGTATTTTTTCAAGTGCTTAAGTGTGATAAGTGAAATTATATTTTGATAGCTTAAAAAAGGGAAACAAGAGCCGTGTTCTTATTTCTGTTTAAAAGCTGTGAAAACATTTTTCATTTAATTTAATACAGTCTTCTGAATAAACTGGTCCTCTGGAGTCAATCCGGAGAAAGTCAAGATCCATCGCTGCAAGGAGTTGCAGGAAAGTCAAGGTAGGTCACGCCATCAATTCACAACAAAAGACAGGAGGTGAATGCGGGGCAGAAAAAATGACAGAAGAATGTAGTCTATAGAGTATCTTTTTAAAGAGAGATGTACTTTAAAATGCTCTTGTTTGATATAGCCAATTTATTGGGTTTTAAGCAGGCTTTCCGAAATCCCAGGTTTGAAGCTCAAATTTTCATCTGAAGAAATATAGCATAAACAATATGAAACGCGAGTTTCCGCAGCTCAGTAAAAGTGAAAACTTATACGGAACTGTTGTAAATCCAAATGTTTTAAATTTATAAAGTGCTCATAAGTGACGAAATTGAAAATGCTTCCACAAAGCTTATATCTCATTCAGAAATTTTTATTTAGAAGAACTAAATTGTAAAATACGTATTTTTCTTTCATTTCCTCTGTTTAAACCCCCCCCCCCCCGATCTAGCATTTATATGCTAATGGCTTTAGGAGAGGGAGAAAACTTTGATATAACGACACATGGAACCTGATGTGGGGTCAGCATGATGCAAGATACTCTACTTAAACTAAGACACCACAAGCATTTAAGACAATTGGCAAGGTGATTTTATAATAGGCGTTATGTAAATTCCAATTAGGCTTTTGCCTATGCGAGTGGGGAAAACTCCGACAAACCCATCTTCAAAGAGGACCGTATCAGGATTTGAACCCACTGTCTCTCAACTTTATCACTCCGATCAACCTTCTCAATACTGATATCTTGGAATCTGAAACAAGAATTTAATTTCCGCATCATTTGTTAAGAGTAGACCTACTTGAAAACGTTAATACTTTAATTTCATCTTATAGAGGGGGACAAATATTTTAGTCTACCATTTACACTTGTCCTCCTATCCTAAGGTTTTATATGAAAGTTATTGCTTTAGGCAATCTTCCTGGGATTTATCTATTGTTTACTCCACAAAGAGGCAAATACAATTTGCACCATTAAACATTTACTTTGCAAGCCGTAACAGCTATTTTTTTCTCTGAGTTTTACCTCCCCTGTTGAAAGGACGTTTAAGCGGTCCAAGCAGCCTAGCTCTTTATCACTGCCACTACTAACTTACTAATGTTAATACTACTACTACTACCAATACTAATAATAATACTAACACCAATAATGATAACAGGCCCTATAACAATAATAATAACTAGGAGCGGATTTCTATGACATGTCATATTTTTCCCCTTTGCATTATTTCAGGTTTCCGACTAATTTAAACCAGATTCCAAGCATCCAGGTGAAAATGGAACGGCTTTTGTTGTGCATATAACTGCATAGTTAGGAAATTTTCAAGTATTGTAGCATATTTAGTATGAATATGCATATTTAGGTCATACTTTTGGCATATTTGTGTGCATATTAAAGACATTTTGAAGTTGTGTATCATATTTTGTAAATTTTGCATTATAATGATACTATTTGGGAATTTACAGATATTTTAAATAATTTACACCATATTTTAATAAAATGTATTGTGATGAATCTTTAAAAATATACACAATGTGTAAGTGGTAAAGTCATATTTTAAATTTTATTGGTCATATTTTAATGTTTTTTAGGTAATAAATGCATGCTTATATCCTATTTTTTAGGTCATAGAAATCCACCCCCTAATAATAACAAGCTACTTAAACAGAGTGACACATATTTTTATTATTATTTATCTCATTCCGAGCAATGACATATAAAATACTAAACATGTTAATATTGAAAGAAAACTAGGTCACCTCGCCCAGTGCTATTCGGGTGCAAAATATTCTAGTTGAGAAGGCAGGAATAAATGCATTAGGTTATCTAAACATTAAGTATTTTTCACTACACAGATAGTTGTTATTGGTTTATTAATGTTTCTAATCGGAAATTATATCGCTAAATACCACAGGGATATTGGTTTAAACTCCTATGAAAGGTGCAATAAGTCAATGATTCTAATCTGGGGGAGTTTAAAAATACCACACTACAGAAAAGATTTGAGCTTCATTTTTATGGGATCATTAAAATGGATAGTAATAGGTCTACCTTTACGTGTCTTTAAGGAAGCTATTTCATTCATTAAAAAGATATTCATGTCGACTTCCGAGGTAATAGCCTAAATTACATTATTTCCACTCATGATGCTATGAGAAATAATTCTCGTACAAGTTTTTCCAACCTGTATAAAAATAATTAGAAAATCTGTAAGTCAAACATAAGATTCAAATGAAGCATGTTTTTTTATGATGTCATAATTTTATTGGGACTTTGTCAGTAGGCAATGTGAATATTGGATAAAATAAATAATAGCTTACATTACATGAATTAATTGTTAGAATACAATGAGCAAGAAGCAGGTTCAGTTCAATAGGCTACATGACAATACAGATAATAGAATTTAATATAATTACAACCAAGGATAAAAAAAACAACTAAAAAGGAAAAGTAAAGTGAAATTCCCAAACTTAAATTGACCAAAGTCTTCGTAAGGATTAAATAAAGATTAGTAATAGTTAGGATAGCTAAGAAAGAACAATAAACTTGAAACAAAATAAAATTTTAGGACTTTCGTTCTAATTTCTTTGAAATTTGAAAGTAATTATGTTTGGAGCCTACAGTGGTATAACGTTTTACGATCTTCATGTGGGTCAAATACTTATACATCTCGATAGTTTATCTTAGCTTTAATACACGTTTTCAGATATCTCATCACGTGTTATGTTCTGTTCTTGATGTATTAGGCCTATATGGAAATTTTAAGTGATAATCCCGGTCGCTATGACACTAGAGCACGCCACTTGCAATATTAATTTCACCATTTAAATGTAATAGCGAAAGCTGATAATTTGTTAGCGCAACAAAATTCACGTTTTCTGCCATTTTTTCGCACATAACTCGCGAACGAAAGCGATGTGCATGTGCCTTCGATGTGCATTTGGACACAGGAAAACAGACAGAAAGGTACCCATATAATATACACTTCCTCTTCTACGTATGTAGTAAATCTTAGATACTGTACGTTCCGTTGATTTATTTAGGATCATATTTGCAGGAATATGCCCGATGGCTGATTTTTAAGACTGGATTTAAAATTAATGTTTTAACAAACGAACAAAATGTAGCCTATGGAGTGATTCTGATCGTTGCAAAATATTTGGTACGCATTCAATGATGCATATCAAAACCATACAGTGAAAACTGGTGTAGAGATTAAATGGCCTGCATCCAATATACATTTTGTTTACTGGTCGGTACAACATACGTCCCAGTCAATCTTTTGAATCTGATATCATTGTTTCGGACCTCAGTACAATATTCTATAGTTAAGAGTTAATAGATTTGCATATAGAATCCCGCTGTTTTAATGATTCTCCTTTCTTTGTTAAGCTACCATAAATATGCCGTTCCATTTCTGAGGCTTCGGAACTGTACTTGTTTAGATCAGCATGTTATGGCTCTACAGGAATAAAGTAAAATTAAGTTCATTCTTTGTTGCATTCCTTATAGATTTTCCTAAATCTTAAAACAAGTCAAGTTATTTATCCAAATAGGCGAATAAGCTAGGCCCTATGTGTAGCCTAATTTTAAAATTTAATTGCTGATGTTACGATGGTTGTCCAATAAATATTTTTTCCTATTTAAAAAAAATACTAAACACAACTTATTTGTTGGGAAACTTTTATTTAATTTATTACTACTCTTCTGCTTACTTTTTCACAAAGTCAACATTTCTTTGCAAGCATATTTGGTAGCGTTCCACTGGTTTTCCATACCACTGTTGTAGGCTACCATGCCGTGACCTGTTGCCGTACCGAACTTTTAATTTCGGATTTCACTCCATCATCAGTGTGAAAGTGCGTACTCCCGATAGACAACTTGAATTTGGGAACATGTGAAAATCATTGGGAGAAAGATCTGAGGAGTATGGAGAACGTGAGAAAATTTCCCACTTGAAATTCCTAAGCTTCTCCTGGGTCCTTCAATAAACGCAAAGAGATACTATGGCGTCTTGAGGAATCTCCGAGCTGCCATCAAAAGAAAACGCCCTGGACCTTTGTCTCGTAAAATCCTCCAGCTGCATGACGCAACAGTACATGGCACGGTACAGCAGAGGTTTGGAAAAACTGGTGTCACGCTATCAAAAATGTTGGCAAAAAATATGATTAATGGAAAATAAAAATAAGAGTTTTAATATAGAAATAAAATTTTTGACAAATTTTCATATTTTTTAACAATAAATAGGGAAACTCATTTATTGGACAACCCTCGTATAATCTCTACGCGTTTTGGTCATCCATTGCAAAAACCACTTTAAATGTTTTATTCTGTAGAGAAAAATATTGTCCTTAGTGAGAATCGAACCCGTATTTTTTAGATTGGTACGCTGATGGCGAACCATTCGGCTCCTCAGGCAGGGTTGGTAATCTACGGGTGAAGAAGAAAAGGTTCTCTTCATGACTTGTAAAATAACTTACGCGTTACAAAGTGTAATTAATGTAATATACGCGAAATTGAAAAAAAGTCTTATAACATTTAACTTCGTTCCTTTCTAAAAAAATCCCATAGACTACCTGATATAATATTTGAGCTCGTGTTTCCGTGTAGATACAACGGTACCTATTATCAACAAAATATTCAATTGTGAAATTGTTGAAGGTGGCTTCGCTCGCTTTGCCACAGCAAACGAGAAAGGAAGAGCATCGTTGAAATCGATATTTTGCAATAGAACACTTCAATTTGCCGATCGCTTCGATTTTGTTAACCCACTCTACCTGATTAATTTGTTCATAACATAACGACATGAAGTGATCCGATTTTTTTACTTAGTTGAGCAGAAGGGGATCATGAATGCATGCCTAAATGGGAAAACATTGAATGATTTGGACGAAACTCACTATCAGTTTTTTTTTTTGGGGGGGGGGGGCTAGGGAACTCTAATCTGAGGTAGTTTCTTCCCCGGGCGGCGCACTTTAATCGTGGAATGCACCTCAAAGCAAAATTTCAGCTTTAAGTTACAACATTTGTTTCTATCCTAACCATTAAAAGCAAACAAAATATATACCTCTATGGTTTGAGCACTACACGAATTTCATCTTCATGATTTTTTAATCTCTTAGAACAGCGTTTCTCAACCTATGGTCCGATGGTGTAGATGGTCCGCAGACATAATTTAAAAAAATCTGATGTGAAAGTCACATAACTTCCTCTGCCCAAATAAAAGTTTGCAGCATTTACGCTAATTATGCTATAAATATCTTATAGCCCCTTCTTTGAATGTTGCGACTAAAAACCACCGTAATACAGTTTAGAAGGCAGTGCTAAAAACGCAGGCTATGGGGAAAAAAACAAGTGACTGCAAACGTTTATTGAACTTTCCGCTGTTAAGAATAATTTCCGAAATTTATAAAATATTCCCCTCAGATATTTTTTTACTGTAAGCAGGGCCAACAGTACATTTTTCTCACTTCACGTGCTTATACAGAACAAAATGTCCGCCGCCGTGGGTGAGTCGGTAGCACGCCTGCCTTCCACTCCGGCGGCCCGGGTTCGATTCCCGGCCGGGTGGGGGATTTTTCAGTAGTGAAAGATCCCCTCCCCGGGTTCAGGACTGGGTAGGTTAAGATAATGCACATTGTGCGCGATTCCTTAATTATTATATAGAATAAAATGCCTTAAATGTCCGCGTATTGAATTGTTCGCCAGGCAAGTTGGTAGGTTACAACCACCCTTCAGAGAATGTTTTTGAAATGGTATAAGCAATCCATGTACAAAATTTAAAGGAAATTGTTTGAGCTGTTTATGAGAAAATAGCAAAAAACAAAATATTCTTCATGTAAAGTCCCCTTAAATATAAGAGAAGGTTGTCGCCAATCTTCACAGCCTCAGAAGGTACCTAACCCAAATACAAAATTTTGTTTTCGTACGATTTACAAGAAGCCGTATTTCAAAAAGCACGTATTCACAGTGAGTTGCTTATAACTACCCTTCAGAGAATTTGTTCGAAAAAATGTTTCAAATAAAAGTTTTAGCTCTTGGTACAAGCAATCCATGCGCAAAATTTAAAGAAAATCGTTAGAGCCGTTTTCGAGAAAATTGCGAAAAACGAACATTTCTTCATGTAAAGTCCCCTTAAAAATAAGGGAAATTTGTCGCCAATCTTCGAATCACATCTTCAGAAGGTACCTGACCCAAATACGAAATTTTGTTTTCATACGATTCTCAGTTTCGGAGCTAGCCTGTTCACAAACTTCCACACAGACAGATAGACACACACACAGACACACAGAAATGTTTCCAAAAATAGTATTTTTGGATTCAGGGGACCTTGAAACGTGTATATATGCTAAAAACTCAACTTCGAATTTTAGGGTCGAAAACAATAGGCTACTTCCTCTACCTATAGTACCTATGGTACGGGCAGAGGAAGTAATATCATAAAGCAAGTGGAAAAAAAATATGTAAACTTCTTTCACATATTTCGTTATAATGACCTATAATTAATACCCAAAATATTAAGAATATAGGCCTTCTTTTAAAAATGGGATGTAAAATTAGGGGCCCGTAATTTTTTTTTTTTTTTTTTTCATTTTAGAGGTCTTCGGGTTCAAAATGGCTGAGAAACGCTGTCTTAGAAGAATTTTAAGAATATTTTTACAGATTTAATTAATATTATTGGAAGAATGGGAACTGAGCCAATGTCCTGATTCGATTCGTAAGTAAAGAAGGGGTTACTTTCCCATCATGTAGAAATGGACATAATTGAGATACATATTTTATTAGCTTGAGGCATCAAAGGAAAAAGCAATTTGATGAATTCATTTTTTATGGACAGATGAAAAGCGACGATAATTAACACACTGCATCATCGAATGCAATCTAAACTAATTTATATTGATATCAAATTATATCTAAACTGCTACCGAACTGGCAGTAATAATTTGGCCTGCATACAGACTTAAACAGAAGCTAACCCGCTAGAAAAGCAAAATGGCCTGATTTCAAACTTCATGTAGTTCGTATCACGCACTTCTTTTTTACCAGTAATTGTTACTTTCTCTACCATACCTCAGATACTATTGGTAGAAGAAGTATTGTTTTCATCCCGAAAGTAATGTAGAGTTTTCACCATACAATTTTCAGAAACATGTGTTTGTGTGTGTGTGTCTGTGAAAAGCATAGCTCGGAGTACGGAAAATCGGATCAAAACTAAATTTTAGATTTGGGTTAGATGTAATCTGGGGATGTAACACGAAGATTGGTGACGATTAACACTTAACTCCCACTACTTGAAGAAAAATTCACTACCATTTTACATGAAGAATATTTCATTATGCGCTATTTTCTTAACGGCTTTAACGATTTTCTTTCAATTTTTTACACTAGATGCTTATACTAAAAACTAAAACTTTTACCGGGAACAGTTTTTTTTTTTTTTTTTAATCATCTGGATGGTAGTTATAAGCCAGTCACAGCTTGCACAAGCTTAAGGCTTTAAGACTTGCATGGTGAACAATAAAACTTTACATGACGCCGAGACAACTGAATATGCACTTCCTGCAGTGCGGGTACTTTTTTCTATATCAAATGTCATAAATTTGAATTGCCCACAATCAAAAGTAGAGAAAGTGAGTGAATCATCACATTTCTTATTTTGTAGAAAGTACTTAATTTCATGCCTATGATTTTTTAAAAATTTAAAGTGCAAAATTTAACTGTGATAGTTTAAGAATTAACACCAGGTGCAAGGTTTTCCTATTTTTCTACTATGTTAATTCTATTACCATACCATTTAGTGTTGTCAAAATATTTTTGGTCTCAAGAAAACGACCAAAAAGAAGCTTCGATTTGACCCCGACGCCATGAGCTGTCGTCTGTCGCATAAGTCAGGAACTAGGACATCCAACTGATGCGAAGGTAAGTGTGGCTGTTTGAGTGAATTATCTTAAATCTAGAACTTAAATATTTAGACTAATTATGGCCGAACAAAAATAGTCGTATGCAACTTGCCCATAATGGCAATTAAAATACTCTTATGACATTATGAAACTCCATTTGCTCGTTTCATAAACATACTCGTATCTTAATAAATGATATTATAGGCTTGTTGCATATTGTTTACTTTTAAACACTTGATATTCTGATTACCCACTGTTCTTTTTTCAATATGGATTCAGTTTTAATTCAATTAATGAAGGAACACTGACTACCGGGTGAAATGTCTAATCCTACGGATTTATAACTACAGGCAAACCTGCATTTTAGACAAGATACGAAATTCACCAGCCTGTCCATTTAAGGTTAAGATGATGTTCTCTGTCTATTATCTCATATAGCGCTGGATTATCATGCTGAAGGTCCGTGTTTCAAATCACGTCCGACAGAAATTGATACGACGCGACGTATGGGCAGTGTTTTCGGCATTGCCTATAAGACGCCGGTACTGCATAAATTCTCAATCCGTACGATGAGAAGATTCACCGGTATAACCTGCACCCTACAAAAGTTTCCCTATTTTAGAATTCCGTTTTACTGATGATATTACTCAAATATGACTGAGCTAGTGGTAGCGACACGAGTGCTACATTTTATATAATATACTGTAGTTATGTAATATTAATTGTTAAGGCTTTACTGCAAATAAATTAACATTTTTCAATTGTTTAGTGAAATTCTGCAACAACAAAAAAAATTTAGATGAAAAATATAAAAAATTGTTTTATCCAGGCCAATAAGCATAAAATATGGAAACATGTTTTAATTATGATAGTGAAACATGGAAAATATGGGGGGGGGGGGTATAATTGCACAGCATACTTTACAGTAGTTCATCGCTCCGCCCTTTTGTCTCCTCTTTCACAGCACTGAATTATGGGGTCACTCTTTCACTCTGTTGTACAATCAATAACACATACAACGATAACCACTTTCCATCTGCCATATATTTAAGGTATTGTTATAAAACAAGTACAGGCTTGTTTGTATTGATGACCTTAATCAAATAGTATATTGCGATACAAGTGCCGTAAGGCACGTTTACGGGTCGAGGAAACAGATTGAAAACCCGAGGCGCAGCCGAGGGTTTTTAAGTTTTCGAGACCCGTAAATGCCTTTACGGCCCGTGTGTTGCATGCTATTTTTTGCACGATGATTATTTATATCAATTTAATTATATTAATTGTGATATTACCTGAAAATATTATGTAAATACATTCTTGAAAATAGATGTTTATTTCAGAAAGTGATTCGCATGTGTTTGTTGCTATGGGAACCGAATATTTGTCCTGGGGGCCGTGGCCATAAAGGCTTGTATTATGAAGTGTATCGTAATGAATTATGACGTAGCGCTTGGACCGTAAGTGTTTTAACCTCATCGCAACCGGCCTTAGCAACAAGACTGTGTGGGAATGTCAACTTACGATCCATGTAAACAAAGTTCGTAAGTACCACTTACTAGCTAAGGAGTGCAAAAAACAGTTTTTGACATGAACGCTTAAGTTGACACATCGAGATAAGTGCGAGGAAAGCATTAATCTGACTTCCAGGATCTCTGAAAAGTGCTTTGAATTGATACACACGTCAATGAATGCTCCCAAAAATTCTATATTTTCACATGAATTAGGCTTATTAATTACCAGTTTGTCATACATGTCCGACTTTAAAAATAATACCCAATACTCCAATCATGATCTACTGACAATGATGTTTCTCGAATAGGCCCAGGTATTTTCTCACAATGTCCTACAAATACAGTACTTAATAACAGTGCTTGCATTTGACTCTGGGAGGCACAACGTATTTTTATGTCAATTTCCTTATTTCGTTCCTTATAATTACGGGCATCATTTAATGAAATAGTAAAGCAGAACTACAGATAACTTAATCTAGTTAATTGTCAAATGTGATGTCAGAAGAATACTACTTTTCATTATCTCAACGCAAATTACAAGGCCATATTTAGAAAAGAAAAGACTTTCCTATTTGTTAAAGAATCGCACGATAAAATTATTCATACGGAATCGAACATTATTTAAAAATAGTCTGTAGAGAGTGTTTAAATGTATGCATATGCTGCACCCCAGGCTCCAAAACTAAACAAATATAACGCTTCATGGCATTTTAAAGCCAATTAAACTGCAGCTTCTGGTTTTTGAGGTTGAAAGAAAGCCAACTGTTTTTATCTTTCTTTTTCAAGCCAATGAGTGGAGCCATAAAGTATATGGTAACCAAAACACGTAAGCTGAAGACAAATTTGTGAAAGGAAGCAAATCATAAAAAGATCGACACACTTGTAAGTAGCGTTGGTGATAAATAATTTGCAAACAGTAGGCCTAATAACTTACTTTTAGTTAGTCATGAGAACAAGATGTTCACAACTGACTGACGACATTCATTCTTGAAGAAATTCCTTGCAGTTTATCGTAAAACGGTAGGCCTACTTCTATAAGATTAACACAAGAGAACGTTTTACATCTAAACAACTGTAAATACTATAGTATTTTAAAATAGGTTTTCATCTGTGCTCAATTGTGAGGCATTACATAAATCATCTAATCTTAAAACATATTATTATAATAATACATTAAAAGTAACAGAAGTTACTAGTCACAATACAAACTTAATTATAAACAATAAGTGGGGCTATAAATGACTTAAAATATATTTAAATTGTTGAAAAATGGTCTTAAAACCATGAAAATAACAAAAAAGGAGCATTAAAAGTAACAAAAGTTACTAGTGAGATTTATATGTAGAAGTAGAAGGAATCGACGTGGAGCTTTGTCTGGTATTGTTTTGTAGTAATTTGTACAGTGATATATTTTGTTCAGTCGGGTTTCGCGTGTCTTGTAAAACATTATTGCCCTCCTTGATCGAAGCTTATCACGGAAGGGAAATGGACTGGAGTACATCGCAGTGATTTCTGAGTAGGATAGTCATGCGTTCTACTGGGTCATGAAATGAAAAATAAAGCATTTATAAGCAGCTGTATAATAGGACAGTGAATCTATTTTGTTGTAATCCCATTAAATGTTTCATAAATAATATGCAAAATCATTCCAATAATTTATTCCATTCCTTATAGATAGAGGAATCTGTTAACAACTCTCATTTCATGGGAACCAGTCACGACCAACAATGTGATTCTTTGTGTGTGATTTGCCATTGAATTTAATGGGACACGAGGAGAGATTTCAGTTTGGTGCTCATATTCAGAATTATAAATTGAAACGTGAAACTATCCAGAAGGAAACCTACTCTAACGTGATAAATAAATATTAGGAAGAAATCTTATAATCATTTACATTTGCTGTTTTATAAACCATTATTGCTGGGTGAGTCGGTAGCACGCCTGCCTTCCACTCCGGCGGCCCGGGTTCGATTCCCGGCCGGGTCGGGGATTTTTGAGTAGTGATAGATCCCCTCCCCGGGTTCAGGACTGGGTGTTTGTCAGTAGGTTAAGTCTTAGGTTAAGATAATGCACATTGTGTGCGATTCCTTAATTATTATTATAAACCATTATTGCATAGGGAAATATGAAAACCTAATAGGCGTATTGGTACTGGCTGGACACTGGACTTTAAAGAGACTTTTTCCGTAACACGTAAAAAGAGGGACATTTTTGTCAGAAAGTAATAATCGAAGCATAGCTTAATGGGTTTCGTTTTGACGCGACTTCAAAGCGATTGTATGTTCGACTGATACCAAATTCTGAACATAAAGAGTTAAAAAAACAAGGTCAGAGTTCAGCTCATGTTAAGTGTATGGGGGAGTCTAGGGACTTAAAGAGTACTGTAGTAAAAATACATTGTTGAGATCAGCAGGATACAGGAAGTGTGGATAAGGAGCATCAAAATAAAAAATGTAATATCTTTCGTTACATAAATCCAACTTAATATTAAAGAAGAAAAATTGGCAAAAATAGACTAATTTGCTTCACTTCTATTTACATAGCAGCACTGCTTCAGGCCCAACCAACCTAATAAAAAAGTGTATAAAACACACCGTTTTCACTTTATTGCAATATGTAAGAGTTATACTTCAGTAATCAACATTTTCATATTTAAAAAAATAAAATTATGCCTTTTAATATTTAAACTCTTCATAGTTACATGAAATCTCAAAGTCTTTGATGTTAATGACTGAGTCTTCTTCAAATATGATCTTGCATATACCCCGAAGGCCTCACTAGACAAGTTAAATCTTACTAGTAGGGCAAGATAAGACGTATGAACAGAACCAATTACTATTTTGGTATAAAATTATAAGAAAACTATTGAAATTTGTGAAATGTTTCTTAAAAAGAGATCCATTCTGTGAGAAGTTAAAAATTGAAGATTGATTTCATAGTCTATTTCTAACATATTTCTGGGTGAAACCCTGACTGTCCTTGCAAAATGAATCTCTGTACTTGGAAAGGTAAATAATGGTAAGTATTAATGGATAGTAATTATTAAAGTAAAGTAGCCTACATACCAAAGTGTGTAAAAATCACTTTTTTTCTCTGGGAAATATGGTCAGCCAAAGACTATCCATAAAATCAGAGAGTCGACGATACGGCGTTAATGTTATAGATCTATTTTATTTCTTCTTTTTGAATGAATTCTGAAAATCACAAGCATAGTTCATTTATAATAAACTAACAACAACAAAAAACCCCATGGCATTGCATCCCTTGAGCATGATCATGCGCACGTGGCCAGCATGACGACTCCCATGGCCATTATTGATGGCTTACTGAACAGGAGCCACTATTTCTTTATCAAGTAGCTCCTCATTTCGTGTCAAGATGGTGAGTGCACCTTGTCTCAAACCTCCCTACCACATAAAAACCCGAGGAGATACCGGGAATCGAACCAAGACCTACGGATCCGTAGTTCAGGAACGCTATATCACAAGACCACGCCGGCGGTCACTTCATTTATATTACTCTGATTTATTCCATTTAAAATTGTTTATTTTTCTGATTACACTAATTTGAAATAGGACATCGGTTTATTGAAAGAAAGGTGATATGAGATCTTGAAATGAAAGCATGAGAGAGATCGATCATTGAAGCCATTTTATGACCGCAGAACTTTGTTATTATTATTCCCTACTTTTAAGAATAGAAAGAGCCTGTAATGAATCTCTGCTTTGATTGACATTTATCAGCCTTAATACTCTTATGCTGTGTTTACTCAGCCCTAACTAAAATCCATTAGCAAGGGGTTCCATCCTCAATTTAAATTGCGTCTCTTTTTATATTAAATTAGCTCCTATGTTTATTACACTATCACAAGATTAAAGGCTATTTACAATTGAAGTTAAGAACATTAATGAGCAAATGAACACGAAAGTGGATGGTAGTTCACCAATAGAATGCTGACACGAAATATCTACGTATGGGGAGAAAAAAACTGGGAAGAACGTCATTTCATAAAGCATAAAAGGCGATTCACATTAATTCTAACGCTCTCTATCAGTTCACATTAAATTTCATATCTTCGGAAAAGCGGATAATGATATTTTTCTACATGGTTCGCTGTTTCTTGAACAGTTCAATGAAAAACATAAAACCTCTAAGGGATTCGTTTTTACAAAACGCCATTGTAAATATTACAACTGCATTTTCATTAAACCTTAAAACCGTAGATATTTAAGCATTCATGAACCACAGGTTATTGTCTCTGTTGGATATTACACGAGAATATTATAGGAGAAAAATTCCTCCGGTACTGGGACTTGAACCCAGGACGTTTGGCTATTCGCGCCAATGCTCTACCAACTGAGCTAAGCCGGAGTTCAATTCACAGCACCAGATGGGCAATCAGTCTTAGGAGAGAGGTTCCACCTGGCGCTGTGAATTGAACTCCGGCTTAGCTCAGTTGGTAGAGCATTGACGCAAATAGCCAAAGGTCCTGGGTTCAAGTCCCAGTACCGGAGGAATTTTTATCCTATAATATTCTTAAAACCGTGATTAACATGTTTACAACTTATGTAATAAGTAAAAATCAGTCTACAATAAATAACGTAAAAATACATATTTACAGTAGCATTTATAGTGTGTTATAATACGGTAACGAGAACTGAAGAGCTAACTTTTAAATTAAATTTGAACTAATAATTAAACTAATAATTAAACCAATATTTGATATATTTTATTCTATTATTTCGAATTGATAAAGGTCTACTGAAAAAAAAATGAACAGTATTTGGGCTTAATGTACATCACGTAAATATAAAATCACTATACGAAGGAACTATGAAAAAATATTACAATTACATCACGACTTTAACAAAGTTAAATGGGATCCTCAGCTTACTTAAAGAGATGTCACGAATTTTATAAATATGTTTCAATATTTCGAATTCTTATGGCAAAGGCTACTTTTTGCATAGGAGATGTATCTATAACAGACTGGACCAACGGCAACAGGCTATTCCAAATTTGCGTTGGAATGTGTACGAGCGAGGTATGGGTCGTATCGCATGCTCAACATTACATTACGCATATTTTAACGTTTCTATTCAGCTATTTACATTCTATAACGGTTGGAAATACCATGGCCACTGATTAATTGGAAAATTAAACGTCTTTTACGATTTGTACATTCAGATGCACTACTATCGCTAAACTCACAATAACCTTTTTAGAAATCAATATCTAAAGTGTGTGTAAAAAATGCACTTCATTCTGTTTTCCCTATTTAGGCTACCATACGTACAGTACTATAGGAAAAGGAAGCCAAAATTCTTTGATCACTCCAGCTTAATGATCACTAGAGTCATAAAAGAATGCTACATAATTAAACATATTTTTAGAGTATCAGATGCTTATAAGCTTAGTTAATAAGTTAATAAACAAATGGTAAAATTCCTACATAATAGCCTATACAACTTAATTAGTAAAATACGAGTAGAATTATGTTACTTGATATGTGACCGGTTACAGTTTGTTACTCTGTTTAAAAAAATAAAAATAAAAAAAACTCTTCTGGAAAATATATTTTTTTACTTATTCTCTTTTGCATTAACAGTCCAGATGAAGACTGTTATAGCAGTGGCTCATGCTAAGGTTTGGCATCCCTGCTGTCTTAAGTTCAAATTCCGAGGCATTCAGACCGTCATTTGTAGTGGACGAGGCCGTGACGTAGAGAGTTTTTTTTAAAGAATCCTCAGTTTACCCCTTTCATTCCAACAAACCCCCCACTTCACATTACATTTCCCCTCTTCATCATTATCCCTGGTCGTCGGCTATGGTATGGGCGCCCTGGTGGTGACAGGTGGCGACGGGGATGTCGAGCCCTGGGCCGCGGTTGTTGTTCTGAATCGGAGCCTCACGGTGCTCCAACTTGGACACCTGAGTGACTCCCACTGTGTATGCGTGGAGGTTTCCACGCGGCATTTCAGTGTTGTGGTTGTAAGTTTATACTTTCAACCCAGCACCAATGTTGAAAGATACATTCGATCGATGATGAGAATAAAACGTCATGTGGGCAACGGGGCGGTCATAGTCGGTGCAGACGTCAACGCCAAATCCCCCTTATGGGGTGCTGCGGCGGTTGATGACTGGGGCCGAGCTATTGAACGCGTGATCGCTCAACTTGACTGGGACGTGGCCAACGTGGCCGGTCATATGCCAACCTACAGTACCGTGCACGGTGAAAGCTACATTGACGTGACGTTTACGTCTCGTCCGTGCATTCCCGTTCAGGACTGGGTAGTCGTCGCTGATGCAACCTCGAGTTCGCACCGTGTGCTTCAATTCAGCTTAGTGGTCCGACGAACTGGACCCCGCGACCGGATAGGAACCAGATTCAGCACTCATACTGCTGACTGGGACCGATTCCGGGAACGATTAGAAGCCAAGGTGTCGGTACTCCCTGAGGACGCGGAGACGCTACCCCAGGCCCTCCGACTGGCTCGCCAGTTGGAGCGAGCCATCCTCGCGGCTGCGGGTGAAGCAATGACTAGGCGCGGGGGTCGTCGCTCCGGAAAGGTTGTTCCATGGTGGAATCCGTTGCTGACTGACCTGAAAAGGATGACGTACAACTCTAGAAAGATGTATCAGAGGGCCCGCCGTCGGGGTCTGGAGCATGGGGATCACTTCCGTGACTACCAGACTATCCGACGCATCTATTCGCGCGCTATTCAACAGAGTAGACGTGATAGTTGGAGGGAGTTCGTCTCTGAACAGAGCGAACTAAACCCTTGGGGCCTGGCCTATCGGCTACAGTGTAACAGACAGCAACCCGCCCAGGTGCTTGCCTCCGTCCGTGTAGACGGGGCGCATGCTACCTCGTGGCGGGATAACATGCGCACTTTGTTGAACGTGCTCCTGCCGGACGACAATCCGGCAACGGACACTGAGCGGCAAAGGCGTCTGCGCGCACGGATGCTTGTGGATCCAGAAACCGAGGAGGAGGGGCCGTTCGACGATGTGGACCTGCAGATCGCTCTTACGAGTATGCGCAGCAAGGCAGCACCCGGACTTGATGGCATTGAAGTTTCAATGCTCAAGAAAGGGACAAGGCCGCTTTATAGCCGCCTTCTCGCTGTGTTGAACGCTTGCCTAAGATTAGGCGTCTTCCCGAATTTCTGGAAATCCGGGAAGATAACACTGCTACGCAAACTCAATGATAGAGCAGCAGACGATCCGAAGGCGTACCGGCCAATCAACCTTCTCCCGGTGTGCGGTAAGCTTCTGGAGAAACTTGTGAAGGGCCGCTTAGAACCAATGTTGGAACGGACGGCTTGTGCTGGGCAGTTTGGATTTCGCGCTGGAAGATCCACGGAGGACGCACTCGTTGAGTTGCAGGAGTTCGTCAGAACGAATGCGGCAAAATACGTTTACGGACTCTTTGTGGATATAGAAGGCGCGTTTGACAACGCCTGGTGGCCTCTCATTCTCGAACGCTTGAAGAGTAAGAGATGCCCGCGTAACATCTACGCGCTCGTTCGGGACTACTTTCGTGGTAGGACAGTCCGGGCCGTGGATGGGACTCTCTCGATGTCGAAGAATGTAACAAAGGGATGCCCGCAGGGGTCGGTTCTCGGCCCTCTGATGTGGAATCTGTTGTTCGATGAGTGCATAGAAGTTCTCTCGGAGATTGAGGGGGTTAAGGTGATAGCGTACGCCGACGACCTTGCCGTACTCATCCCTACGGATAGTAGGCTGGCACTGGAGAATGCTGCCACGGCCGTACTGCGCGAGCTCGAGACTTGGTGCGAAAGTGCCAAACTCCGAGTCTCGACCAGGAAAACCGTTGGTATGCTTCTCAAGGGCAAGTTGCTTCGCCACCCCGTTGTCCGCTTTCATACGGACCCACTCCAGAGTCTGAGCACGGTCGACGAGCACCGTTATCTCGGTGTCTTGCTCGACTCAGGACTCAGAATGAACGCGCACGCAGCTTACGTTCGCACGAGAACAACAACTTTGTTTCATTCGATGGGGCGGCTGTCCGGTGCCTCATGGGGTTACCGGGCATGCAGCTACATGGTTCTGTATCGGGGACTCTTCCTCGCTGTGTGCTCTTACGCCGCAGCAGGATGGTTCCCATACATGAATAAGCGACACATGAGAACTCTCGGCTCAGCTCAGCGATCGGTGCTGATACGCTGCTTACGCGCGTATCGCACAACGTCCAAAGTATCACTCCAAGTGGTGGCCGGGGTTCTCCCCATAGAGCTACACTTGCGAGGACGACTTTGCGCCTACAACATCAGGCGAGGTCGACCGTTCCACCTACTAGGTGTGGACGTCGACCCGACGGGCGGTCCTGACGCTGAAATTGGGGCGAAACGGATGGTAGACGGGCTCCTGTTTGCCGAGTGGTGCCGTCGGTGGCGCGGGGAAGACCATGGTCGCACGACCTTCGACTTCATCCCCCGATTGGCTGCTCGCCCCCGGATGAAGTGGCTTTGGCCCTCGTTCTGGACGATGCAGTTCTTGACGGGACATGGTGATTTCGGGGCGTACCTCCATCGGTTCGGACTCAACCCTGACGCCCGCGAGGAGCAGGGCGCCCTTTGCCAATGTGAGGCACGGGAGGTGGAAACGGTGGAACACGTGCTGTACTCGTGCCGGCTCCACTCTGAGGCTCGTCGACGGCTGCGTGAGGCAGCCGCGCAAGCTGAGGAGCCGTGGCCACCTGCTTTCCCCTTCTGGGTGAGTCGGTCTGGTTTTCCTGTGTTACAGGCCTACGCTCGAGAGGTCTTGACCTGGAAAATAAATGAAGTGCGGGCAGGCAGAGCGCCGGACCTGCACTGATTGCAGACGGACTCACTTTGAACGATGAAGCACGATGCTGAGATGTGTGTGCGATGAAGCGAGTGGAATCGCTCATGGGTCGGGCTGGGTAAAACCGCTCCGGCTAGGCTAGTCGTCCCGCCTCCAATCCCAGCATCACAAGAGTGCGACAAATCCTGTTCGGCCTGCTCCGATACAGGTGGCGACTTTGGGGTTGACGACCCAGGTAGGGAGTTCCGACCAATGATCATCGAAAGTTGATGCGTATGAACGCAGAGCAAGTTCACGACGGTGGCGTCCGACAGGAGCCGAACCGGACGGACTACGCCCGTGTGGAGAGATCATTGGAAGGACCCCTGGAGCGTCCCAGTGGGGAAGAGTCTCCCGCAGATCAACAGCGTGAGGGGGGCAGGTGGAGGTCCGCACGGGGCTGGGTTTATGATCACAGCTGGACCTCCCCGCTTGAGCTACCTTCGGGTCCCTAAAGCTGAGTGCAGCCAAAAAGCTCTAACACCACTCCTAGCGGAGAGGATCCTTAGAGAGTTAGGACGACCGGCGCAGGCCGGGGGCACCACCTCCACGAGGTTTTCCCTGGGAAACCACCCAGCTCGCTGGGTGGGCTAAGAGTGCCTACCTTCGGTTAAGTCCTATCTCCCCGCCGCCCGGCCAACTTATGTGCATAGGCCGGGTTGGGGGTGATCTTTCCGCGGTTGCACACCTGAAGCGGTGGCCGCTAGATAGATAGATCATATCCCGTCGCTCCACACCTCCCATCCTAGTCTCCCGTCTCTGGGCTATGCGCATTAGCGCGGGGTGGCCCTTGACAGGTGGATAATCCTATTTAGGACCCCATCCTGAATTCTTCTTCTTCTTCTTCATCATTATCCCGTTTCCTTTCCTGGGTTTCGGGTCGCCTGAGTCGAAAAACACAATTTTCGAAAACACATTTAAGTGTCTGCATGAGCGTGTGGCGTCTGTGTGTCTTTCTCTAAGCAAAAAATTCGAAAACCAAAATTTCAACTTACAATATTGTTATTAGAATCTGAGCGAAAGCAGTAAATTGCCTAAATATACTAACTTTTTGTGTAAAGGTTTTTTTATTTCAAATAGTAAACATTGTTTAACAGAACTCTCTCAGTCTACGTAACGTTCCATTTTAAAGGGCTTGGCTGTAAGAAAAAGGTGCAAGCTCATTAAGGGCAAAGAAAAAAGTGCTAGCATATAACTATTACTGAGGATATCACCAGATGTCACTGTCGTACAAAAAATCCAATTCCTTATTTTAACCACAACAAATACTATTATTCCTACAACTGCTGCTGTAGTAGTGGTAGTAGTAGTAGTAGTAGTAATAGTAATAGCAGTAGTAGTCATAGTAGTAGTAATAATAGTAGGAGTAATAATTGTAGTAGTAATAGTAGTAGTAATAGTAGTACAGAAATAATAATACCACTGTAGAATGCACAGTACCGTGTTGCAGTACAGTGTAACTCTGATAGTCTTGTCAGAAATAACAACAAAAAAGATGAAAAATGCTTTTTTTGTTGAAAAAATAGCGAAAAATAGAGCAATAGAACACAAGCGCTAGTATGGCCTATGGTCGAGGTCTCCGAGGGCGGTGGAAGGCACAAAAAAAAAATGAGAGGAGGACCTGTACCTTTTTCTGTCTAATATCGACAATAGCCTCCTCAGCCATTTCATAAAATATGGGAATTTTTCCCTCAAAGAGAGAAGTTATAAAATTATTGTAATTGGGTGGTCAAAAATAAGTTTAAAATTAAAATTCTCTGAATTTTAAGGACTTAGGTGTATTTGAAGTGGTTTCATGTGTAAAATCTGTCGATTTACTTATTTATTGCGTGGAGTTACTCTTTTTTGCCATTTTTAGCATGATTTTAACACTCTTTAAAACCAAGTAGTCAAGAGTAATCAGCTATGTCCATTTTCATTTGAGAAAATATACATATTAAGGTACAATTTGGTATGAGATTAACTTCAAAAAATATGTGTGGTTAATTACTATGTAAAATAAGTTAATAACAAACAAGGGAATTTTTGTCCCACCCGTAACAGTGATAGTTTTGTTAAATTATTATTGATGAGCTAAATAAATGTTCTGACAACCTGGAAACAGTTTATAATTTGTATTAACTAAGGAATCGCGCACAATGTGCATTATCTTAACCTAAGACTTAACCTACTGACAAACACCCAGTCCTGAACCCGAACCCGAACCCGGGCCGCCAGAGTGGAAGGCAGGCGCGCTACCGACTCACCCACGGCGACGGACTTATAATTTGTATTGAATCCCTCATACCTTCATTAATAACAACATTAAGACCCTAACAGTAATAGCAGAACAGAAAATGAGCTTTTGTTTTGCATCATTAAAATCATGTCCCACCCGTAACAGATTTTGAAAAACAAATTTAAAATATTTAAAATAAATTTTAAGTAGCCTAATGCTTTGCATGCAGTGTGGAGGAGAAGGAATTGTAAATTTTACAGAATGTGAAGAACCAATTCTAGTTTATTATTTATGATATGTAATAAACAAAAATAGTTTTTATAATTTGCTAGAATGTCCCACCCGTAATTATGAAATGGCTATCCTATAACTTCAATAATAAACCACATTTACGCTTAGAAACATCCATCTGGTTAACAAGTGATACTTTGAAATTACAGCTCATTCCAACACTTCTTGATCTCTTTACTAATTGCTCGGTAATGGATATGTTAATCCGCTTGACCGATACACACACATTTCAGACAACAAAGGGATTCATGGCGCTTTCTATACTTCATACGACTAGGATGGGGAACGCTAAAAGCTTGTCATTTGTCAGACACCTCTGAACTTCATCAGCGAGACCAGATAATTCAATTTTTATTAACTCTTTGATCGCAGGAGAAATAGTATGCCATTCGAATTAATGAAATTATCACATGTAAAATTTTGCTTCGGCGCCACCTATTCTAGAGGAGAAATTAAGAGCTAAAATCCAATTTAATCGATTATATTAAATCTGCTGAAGTTTGAAACCAATTAGGTCGCAGTAATGGAAGTGTTGAATTCAATTAATTTTTCGTTTCTGTGTGGTATGCGAGGGTGGTAGAACGATGTCTCTCTCTACTGTGTAAAGCGAGACTCTTGTTAATTGAGTACGATTTCCAAGCCTGCTGTATTCAAAATGAACTCCATTACGAATAGCATAGTGATAAACCTTATGGCCGTCACGGTGACTCATGCTTAGCGCGTGTGCCTGGCATGCAAGCGGTCCCGGGTTCAATTAACGAGGCAGGCGGGCGTGTCATTCGCGATGGACGAAGCCGTGACTTTGGTTTTTTTTTTTCTCGGGGATCCTCCCGTTAACCCCTTTCATTCATTCCACCAACACTCTCCACTTCACCTTTCTTTCCCCCTCATTATCTTCCAGTTCCCCTTTACTGGTTTTCGGGCCAGATCCTGCTGCAGACTCTGCTACGGGCCTCCCCCACCCTGCCCCGATGCTAGTGGTCCGAGAGTTTCTGGTGGTGTACCGTGGCTCTGGGGCTCCTGATTAAGAGGGTATGTGGCGCACGTGAGGGTGTGCCGCTGCCCTGGGGCTCTTGTGAAGGGGGGACCCAGAGGATGCGGTGCACGTGGAATGGTACTTGGTACTTTTGGATGTAGGGAAGCACCGTGGGGGCTCGTGGTGGAGTCTGTTGACAGGGGCCTTAGGGCATGCACATCATTCCGTCTCCTAGGGGTGTAAAATGGGCCCAACTATGCGGCCTACATGCGCGAGTATGTAAGGACTCAGCCTCTGAGCCAATAAGATAAGATAAGATAAGCCTTAGGCTGTTAGAATCAAACTATTGGTCTGAAAGTTAAAACATATAATTTCTTTTAAAATTTTAAAGAAATAATTTTAAAATTGTCCATTGCTGTGGCGTAGGGGATACATTCGCTCTCCTCTTGCAGCTCTGGCTTGGTCGGGGCAAGGGGTTTACCATAGCCCTACACGAGATGTTCCAAAAGTTTATGGGGTCCTAGCTTACATATTTAATACATTAATACTTATTGGCCCCTTTCCTGGATTCCCATCAGAGGCTTCTTTTGTCCCATTGGTCCTTGACGCACAGATTGGGCTACTGCTTTATTCATGTGCCGTAGCCATGTGGTATGTGGCCCAATTTTTCCCGGCGAACTATTTTCATGGATTCTAGGTAAGTGGTAGTTAGGTTAGAAATAGTGACATTAGTGTTAGTGACATATATAACTAGAATAATGGCAGTTAAGTTAGGAGCAGTTATATTAGTGTTGATCGCCATCAAGTTTACAGTCCTGTTTCGTGACAGACTCTCTCCCCTTCTGCATCTAAGTAGAAGATTCTCGTGAATAGGCATCACTTCCCAGCGCCATCTTAAGTTAATTTTTTGTGAATTTTCCAAACATAAGTAAAATCGCCAAAAAGGCAATTTTACTTATATTTGAAAAATTCCTCCAAGAAAAGAATGCCTATATAATTGATTTTACAGGTATTGAAGAATAAGATAAGGTGAAATGTGGCAGTTTTTCCTAAAGAAATTAAGAAAAAAATACCCAGTTATCTCTGATTTACCATTATCCAAATATGTTATTTTTGAGTAAGTTTCTTGTTCACAACACATTTTATTCTATTAATGAATATTTTGAATATGATTTTAAGAATTTATAGTTAGTAAATGTAAATGAAACTTAATAATTTCACTTGAGTGTATGGTTATGTAATTGGTTGTGAATTATCTATAAATTTTTAAAATGTATTTTACATTGTCTAGTTTATATCTTACAAATTGACTCTGTCTATTGCTTATATAGCTTACAGACAATAAAATATTATTATTATTGTTATTATTAATATTATTATTATTATTACATAAATCCCGGGGCAAGTTCCCTGGATGGGGATTCTCAGAGATTTTCCCTCATTTCCCGAGGATGTATTTCAGCCCCTTTGGTCCCGGACATAATATGGCAGTCATTATCACCTTCATCACATCCACCTTGTTCAGAATAGTTATGTAAGCAATTGTGTGTCATGTCCTGTGTTCGTGTTGTCTAGGAGATGACCACAGTAATGGGCTGATTACTCATACGGGGAGGACCATTGTGTCTTTGACTGGCCAAGAATTATTTGCTGTATGTGAACCAATGGATGATCCCTCTATCTACAGATAGCTGTCCTGTAAGGTCCGGGAGGCGTTGGCCACATAAACGGTTCCTTCAACAGCAGTGGTCAAACAGAGAAAGAAGATAAAAAAAATAATTCGACAATGTTTTCTATTTTTGTACAATTTTTGTATGTCAACAGTGAATATTTTACTTAACAGATAAATTCCAAAGTATGCTAGAGAAAACTAAAAGATTACGTTCAAGTAAAACATAGAAGGCATATCTTATTTAGTTATAATTTTATTTACCTAGTCTGTTATAATGTCCGAAGAATATTTTCTCGCCGCCTTTCAAAACTAAATTGGTATTCAGAGATCAGCATATATATATATATAATTAATTAATTATACATATAATTAATTAATTATACATATAATTAATTAATTAATTAATTGGAGGGTACTAGTGAGAGAACAACTTTATACAAGCCTTCCTCCTAGGAAAATAAAAGTACATAGTAGGAGAATACGCAACAACATTCATGATCGAGGTAGACTGAGTGAAATTCCATCAGACATTCGCCTTTGCGAATGAGGAAAACCACGAAAAAGTCTCACGCGCCGACTATAGAATTTGAGCCGGCAACTTCACGAATGCGAGTCCGCGAAGTTTCCGTCTCTGACTTCACACTCTGTGATCTCGTGGGAAAACGTCGTGAAACCTGTTATAAAAATGAATACAGTTCAAAGGGTACGGGAGTTGATTCCTGATTTGGGAAAGTAATAATTTTTTCAGGAATACCCGATGTCTCCCCAATACCTTTTTACCGGTTTTGGTACAAATACCACAGTACTTAAGGACTGTCCTAAAACAACGTGTTTTAGCAATTTTTCCAAGTAGGCAAACTGCGATTTTAACAGTCTGAGGCGTGTACTGCACTTCTATTACCAAAATATTTGCCCGATTGAAGCACAATAATTATGTAGAAAGGATCTGTAGTCGTGCCATTGTAACCAATCATCGTAGGCCTAAACCAAGAAAGGAGGAAACTGTTAATACTTTCAATATCTTATGAGTTAAATTAGATATTAGACAGTTGATTCTTTTTTCCTTTTTACCTACCCAGCTGCCCAGTTGGAGGGACGTTTATGCCGCCCGAGCCTTACAGGACTGCGATCTGCTGGGAAGGATTTTTTTCCGTATGATATACATACTTTTTGACCATACATGGAATAAGTGATCAGCTGGGGTCACCTCTGAGACAATAGGATCACATATGAGGAGGCACACCAGTCGCGCGCACATTCATTGCTAACAAGGCACGGGTGGACTGAAGGTGATAATGAAAGACAGATGATATTCAGTGACTTCAACGGCTAGAAGTTTCCCGGCATTCGTCTCACGTTTTTGCCGTCTGGGAATCGAACCCGGGCCCGCTGCGAACGCATCCCCCACTCCACGGCTCGGGACAGTTTAGTGTATTCTTGTTTAAGACAAGGAATTCAGAAGCAGACTGCCCGCCACACATTAGAATACACTGTCTTGTCATGTAATTAGTTTAATATATTCCTGCACTGATACTAAACATGGTAAAATTGTGTACCTATTTCTGTTTTCGTAACTGCATTTAACACAATTTTTTCAGAACTTCCGAATCACCTCAGCGCACATTTCCATGAATTGTAACCTACACAAGACAGCCTTTGTCGCAGATATTCCGATCTGATTAATATTTTTGTACGTAAGTATTGTCAAATCAATTATCGTTATTTTACGAAGAACGTAGTTGTGAGGCAGACATTTTGTCATCACCTGGGGAGGTTATGCTTTGTAAATGCTAACCAACCCACCAATCACAGTGTATATCGCTCATAACTTTGTTGATTCACCTAATAGAGTGCTATAACATAATTGAATGATAGTCTATATAATGTAACATAAATAATAGTATGAAGTTTTACTACAGCTTACCTTTAATACACGTCTTCTTTGAAGATGACAAAATGTTATTTTTAGCATGGCGATTAGATATCTGTCCACTCCATGAGATCTTCACTGCCGCGTCAAAGCTTCGAAGTTCCACTACCCTACCTCTACCTCACATTCACCCCCACCACTACCTGCACTCATTGCTTATCGCTGCTTCTTACAGCAGAGATTCATTTGTTTATAGCAGTCGATCGGTCGATTGGCGTTTCCGGTGTACAAACAAGTCGGAGCGATTAAAAAAGCGGGTAAAGTGTTTGATTCCAAGTGCGTTTAGGCTATGAACGGAACATGAAATGCTTTTAATTCGTACTGCATCTCATAATAGTGATTTTAAACGCGAAGCTAAAAGTGTCGTAAGAGATTTAATGACATAATCGAGCGAATACTGCAAACTTTGTGTGCCCAACATGAATGGTCATGTTTTCAATTTAGTGATGGCGTGTGATAGTGTGCTGAATGCTAGTCTTATGTTTGTGATGTGAATTGCTCATGGAAATTATTTAATTAGACTTTGGAACTGTATTCGTGACATACGTGTCTGCTCACATCAGCTCAACAAGGTAAATACATTATTATAATATTGGTGTCTTGACAAGTTTCTTGCAGGTGACATGTCCGGAAGCTAACATGATAATATTTTGCAGTTACTGAGTGAAGTCACTTTTCACCTTAGACATTAATTAGAGGTCTTGGCTGCCAAGCTATTTAACTTTTACAAGTGTATAGCTAAAGGTTTAAATTACAAATCCATTTCACGCATAGGCATAGTAAGCTAATTTTGGGCGTCGGCTACTGGAAATGCCTTAAATTGACCGACAGTAGTTTGGTATAGGCGTACTGGAGTAAAATTGTGGTTTATACAAATGAAAATTGAAAAAAAATATGCCGCACTATTTTAGCAGGTGAATTATGTTTTGAGAGAAGCATGCTTACCTAATAAGCAAGCGGCAAAATTATCTTTAAGCGTCTATGGGTAGAAAATTGAACAGCTGTTCATAGTACTATCTTCCCATTTTTTTTAGCTGTTCTCTCCAGTAATTATCTAACTTTTTTAATGTTTGTGTATATATTATATACACATAGTTTCTGAAATACATATTGTGAAAATTACAAAGACCATCAGGCCTACAGAAAGTGATGCTGTTAATTTTGTTGTAATGCAATTCTCTTCTTGATACTACTTCTTGATACTAGGGTGTAGTATTAGCAAGTAGGACTATCTTAAGTTATATGGTCGCCAAGATATAGCTCATGTAAAGAGGTTGTTGTCCCAATCAACAAGATGTTTCCCATATGCTTTCACTGTCTTCAGATAGGCTAAGGATAGCACAAACAGATATATTTTATTAATTTTTAGGCCTATAGTTTAAATTATTTGTTACATACTTCATTCTGGGTAAGTAAGGTATTCGCTAAATGGTCACAATAAATTATATAACTTGAGGTCCGGATTATTTCAAGATAAATTCACAAGCACCAATTAATTTATCCGGACCTCTCGTTATATTGCTTATGACAATTTCGTTTTCAAGCTAGGTTCACCACTTAACCTACCCTCTAAAGCAAAATAATCAGTATTTTATACTAGGGTTGAGTTCGAAACGTCATACGTCACAGTTTCCTTAACCCTAGAGCATTGAACTGGTTCCATACTGGTTTCAGCATTGAACTGGTTCCATAATGGTTTCATCTGAGAACCCCTTGCCTCTTTCATGTCATTTATCCACTGCTGCTAATTTTAAGGACATTAGCACACAGTAACAAGAATGTTTCTCGAAAGTCTCTGAAGTCTCGAAACCCATCCCTAATATATAGTCAACTCCTCCGTCGGAGCCGATGTGTCTTGAGAGATCTGCTTCTCGCATTTTTAATTGTAGAAGAGTAATTCAGTTTTTTTTTTTTGAGACGACAATTGTACCCTATAGTAACAGTTTAAAATCCATTATTGCATTACGAGGTTAATAGGTAATTGATTAGGAATTATTAATATATTCAGTATTCAGCATTGTAGTTGGAGACTGCATTCAACAAGTATTTCTTGAAGACATTATTTGTACACAGCAATGTTGCTTTACTGTAATGTTATCATGCGGCTCTGAATCATGTACATCGTACCAGCCCAACATTCGTATTCTAAGTAACAGTTTTGCTGAGTTCACTCTGTATATAGTACAAGAGTGGACAACATAGTAGCACAGTCAGCTTCAATAATCTATTGCATTTTACGACACCGGGCAACGTCAACAGTGGAATAGATATTTAATATATATTTGCTTTGTACGGTGCCAAACACATACTGTAGTTTAATTATAATATAAACCACGCTTCTAGCTTTACCGTGTAAATCAGGTCGTTTGCTAGAATACATTACGCCTTGCAATATACGGTATTTACACTTTATACCTGCAACGTGGCTATCGGCTACAGTTTGATAATACAACGTGAAAGTGTTTAACGACATAATTTAAAAATTTAATTGCCTTAATTAAGTTACATATATGAAAAGATTTGTTTACAAATTTTCCGAATTATTTGTTCATTAAGACACCACCTAAATAAGCATTTATTGGTGGTCGGGGGCAGTTAAGTTTTATTTTGAATAAAAATCCAATCAATTGCATCCATTTAGGCCTACATTACTACCGGTAATAGAAAGGACATTAGAAAGAAAAAGAAAACTAAATAAAATCTGGTAAACTGATAGGCTACATCAAAGGATATTAGAAGAAGAAAAAAACATGAAAACTAAATAAAATAAAATCTGGTAAACTGATAGGCTACATCAAAGGATATTAGAAAAAAACCATGAAAACTAAATAAAATCTGGTAAACTGATAGGCTACATCAAAGTTCCAGATTGAGTTGATAGGCCATATAAAAAAACTATTGAGTTTTAGACTATGATTTCTTGAGAAAGCTAGATCACATATGTTAAGGAATGAGTGGGATAACTAGAATATTAACAGAATGAATTCACAAAAAGTTCCTCAAGTGAACAATATTTCTCCATTAATGTGAAAAATATTTCTCCATTCTTGTCAAAGCATCTGAAGGCATACAAGTTACCACTCAAAACCTCCCAATTTTTTTTCTTTTGGAGGGTAAATATTTAAAAGTTAGAACCTTTCGGAATATTTCCATTGATTATAAAACTACAAGTTTTCCGAATTCCAAGTTTCTAGCTTATGTGAAAATTGGCAAACATCAATGTTAAATAGTGATGATCTAGACCAGTGGTCTTCAAACTTCTTTAACTAAAGGACCATTTTCTTTTTGGCGAAAGACAAGCGGGCCGTATTGATTTACTGATTTGTTAATAACATGGTATTTATGTAACATAAATATATCAATTATACGAAAATAACTGTAGGGATTACTCAACAATATACATGTGTGTGTTTTATATTTTGTCTTCCACTTATGAAATGTTAGTGAATGACACAAAGCACAGTAACATTCTTGAATTTAATGTGTGACCTGGCACTGTTTATTTGTCATTAAATTGTCAATATTGGCATTGCATTTTAAACTATTTGTTTGCGGGCCGCGAGTTGAAGACCACTGTTCTAGACTGTCGTGGATGTGAATGACGTCACAGCTATCCAGCAAGTTTTCCATACTTATAGGGCAGCTAGAATATACCAAATCATGCACGCTTATGGCAGTTAGAAGTGTCAATATCCTTGCCAAATTTTACGATAGTAGCTGTCCCATATGTAGGCCTATGTAAAAAATTACATAATGTGAGGAAAGCATACAAAATTTACATAAAATAAAAATCGAACTCTAAGGTACAACCGATGGAGATACGATAAAAAAAAATCATGGGACCAAACTATTAGATCTGTCAAAATCCGTTACTGCTGGTGCAATTATTTTTTGTTATGACTTACAGTACTTAGATACTACACAGCGGTCGCTACATTCTCTTCTAGCTTCGGGGCTTCGGAGCTCCTTTCCCCGGACGATCACGTTGCGTCAGCTGCCAATTCGGGTCCCGGTTACCCGGTAAGAAGAAGGAGTTGGTTTGTTTAATCCCGTGAAATGACAGTATTATGTATAAACATTCGGTAATATTTTGGTTATCTTAATTATATGAGGCGCTGAAAGTGTTTTCGCTCCATTAACAGACATTTATGGCACCTTCTAAAAAAACTTGCTTTTACACGCAGAAGTTCTATAATAATAATAATAATAATAATAATAATAATAATAATAATAATAATAATAATAATAATAGGCTATAATAATAATAAATTTGTTCCCTAAATATAATACATATTATGTAATAGAACTCGTCAGTAACTTATATAAAAGTATGAACATGATTCATTGAAGATTTATTTAAATATCTTCTCGTTGAGCTTCTACAAATTCTTGAATTGAATAAAAAGGATTCAACAAGGCCAAGTTTTAAAAATCCTTAAGGGAAGACTAGTCAAGGCCATTGGCAGCAGATTGTATAATCTGAGTCCCTCAATTTTATAAGATTTTGAGTTATAATCTGCCTGACTCAATTACGATACTATCTATCAACACGTGTGTGGGAACTTCTTCTATGTCTGCGCGCATAAGAAGGCTGATGTTAGCATGCCTCCTCACAGCACAGTGACACCCAACTGTCTATCACGGGGCGATAAGACAATCGGGTTCACCCTTGATGTCTGGATGTTTCAAGTTCCGGTAACGAATGACACCAAATGAATATAAGTTACATCAAAGAATATTGGTACAAACTTATTTTTAGAAAAAGGTGATTATGGAAAAGTGTGTAGAAAATTCGTAAGAAAATATTCAGGTTTTCCCGATCCATACAGAAGCACTATACGTAATCTCGGAAATAAGCTTAACGAAACTGGTTCTGTGTCGAATAAAAAAGCCCCAAGAATATAACTGTGCACTTACTGAGGAGAAACTTGATATTAGGAAAGAAATTAGAACGTAACCCACAGAAATCTCTTCTTTGGCTTGCCCAAGAGACAGAAGTCTCTATAAAACTTGAGCACTTAAAGCCACTGAACTCCTAAAATTGAAAACCTACATGGTTACGGTAGTGAATCAGCTAATATCAAGGAATCATTTGAGCCATGTTCTTTTGCAGTTAGGTTCTGCAAAGTGTGATCGATGGTATATACTGGATCCACAGTTTTTATTTTTTAAATACTGACGAGCCATGGTTTCACTTACATGGACATGTAATCACAAAAAACAATAGGTACTGGAGCACTGGAAATTCTCATCTCGTAGGCCTACATGAAGTTCTGCTGCATAATGAGAAAGTGGGTGTTTGGTGCGCAATAAGGGGACAAAGAATAATTGGGCCTATATTTTTTGACTATTCAAGTCGATGCCAGAATATATCTGGCACAAATTCTAAAACAATTTTTTGAACAGCTAACCGATGTCGAGATTAGATATCAGTATTTCCAGTCTGATTCTGCAACTGCGCATACGGTAGAGAAATTTTCGAGACTAGGATTATCAGTAGAGGAATGTTTCCACCAAGATCACCCAATTTATCTGCTTGCGATTTCTACCTATGGGGAAATCTGAAGGAAAACTCAGAAATTTCCACACGCTTGAGGAGTTAAAAGATAGTTATCACAATTAATAGGCAGGATCATAGAAGAACTGCTTGTAAATGCAAGGTTTCTAAGAAGGTTAAACATTTGTGGTAGTGGAGGGATAACACCTCTTATAATTCAGGTAATCAAAATAATATACAATTTTTTTTACATGATATTATTATTCCGCGAGGTCAAACTAATCCATTATTTCCTCCTACCGGGCGATCGGGACCCGAATTGGCCGCTGACGCAGCGTGACCTGACGGGGAGCGGAGCTCTGAAGCTCGAAGAGATTGTAGCGACTGCTCTATATAATCCTACAAAGGTCTGCACAGACAAAGTTGCGACCGCCATTTTGAATGTTTTTTTTTGGGGGGAGTTAAGAATTTGATTGTTTTGGAATATTTCCGTCGGATATAAGGTATAGGTATGCCAAATTTCAAGTTTCTGGCTCATCTGGAAGTTTGCAACAATAAGTCAGTGAGCGAGTTAGCCACGCGGCTTTGTATTATAGTGATGATTTGCTATTTTTAAACTGTTAATTGGCAGTTAGGCTACTCCGGTGTTGGTAGGCTACTCCTGTGCTGGTCAACAGATTTAATCCAAAATTGATAACGTTCGTTCCATGGACGTTATAAGTGCGTATACGTTATACGTTTCATGAAAACCTGATAAGTGTGTTTGAGTTATCGCGTTTACAGGCATACGGATAGACATTCTTCCAGTCCATCATGTAATCTTAGAAAGTACCGTACTACTCTGGCACTTAATATTAATAAATATTTACATCAGCTTTTTTATTATTTTTTAAAAATTTTATACTTGTTCAGATTAATTCAGAGTTATTTTTAACAATGGAATTGAATAGTCTGGGACCAAAACTAGAGAATTATTTTTAGACCTTCAGGTGTGAAATGTTTAGGTTCAATTACAGGATTTGTTTGGTTTCATCTTGTAGGCTATCGTATACATGGAGATGTGATCTGCAGCTTGAATTTCTATTAATGTAACTTAACATATATTCTATTTTGATAGACAATATGTCTGTTAAATTATGAAAAATTATCTTCAACGGATAGTCAAGTTTTTTTTGTAATAATACGTTTTTGAAGTAACATTAGTGGAGAAAGAATGATTTTTGGAACTCATCCCCATCCAGTCATGCCATTACATGATAATGTACTGTATTAAAGATTACAAGCATTCTTTTATAACGGGTGTTACAGTTGGACAGTTAAAAGACAAATTTTGAGAAAGAAATAATGGTTATCAAAATCTCATTAATTGCAAAAGATAGCTTTTACTTTTGTGTAATATGAGGTATTTCCTGAAATAAAATTTTTCCCACCATTTGAAGAAAAAAAACACACACACACACAGACTGTAACGGGTGTTGCATGAAAACAACCCACATTGAGGTAGGTGAGATGACAGCTAATAGAAACTTAAAAATTTTATTGCAGACTGAACCGATTTGCTCAGATTTTATATGCCGGAAGAAAGGCATATGTATGTATGTATGTATGTATGTATGTATGTATGTATGTATGTAGACTTAGGTTTGTCCATCTTTTACTAATTTCGTAAAGCGTTGTGTGGAACCCATATTCCCTATACTTTCTCTTAAACAGCTTTGCTTTCAGTGAGGAGCTGCCCAGGATTTTGGCTACTACACATCTACCAGTCAGACAGTAAATGTTTAGAAAACAGATTTATTTGGTATTATTAACAGCAAATCTATGACAATTTATTTCTTCGTAAAAAATAAACATCACTAACTCGATTTCAGTACATGTGACTTAAAATACTAAGTCTTGTAATGACCTCCTAATATTAAACAATAAGTTAACCCATATACAGGGCGGGATGTTTATGTAATGCAATAATAATAATAATAATAATAATAATAACAACAACAATAATAATAATAATAATAATAATACAATTTCTTCACCTATAAAATCCTAAACTAAAAATTCCCAAGAGACATTACATATACTAATATTTTCAGTAACTTTATCTCAAACATTACCGGTTGGCCTTTCACGGACTTCTTTCAGTTCCAATGAACTGTTCACCTCTTGCAAGTTAGTTAAAGTTCAGTTCATCTAATTCAAAAAAACCGAACTTCATAATTCCAGAATAATTTTAAGTTAAATTCAAAGTAGATTGAACCTGAAAACCAATTAACCTACCTAGGTATAATTCCTGGAAAGGTACCTCCCGCACCAAACTAACTACTACTCCAAAATTAATTTTGACAACTAGGCACTTTTCGACATACTGCCTGTTAAACTCCACATAAGGCGAGTGTATCCCAGTAAAACCGTTAGTATAATCCACAAAGCCCATAAGACTGATAACTTCAGTAACAAATTACTTTTCATTCCATGAAATTCAAATTGCTGCTTCACCAGCTAACTTGAATCCTGCCACTAAATTCGCCTACAAATAAATTTCCTTCCTAAGATCCAAAAAATTCCAAACTCCAATCGAAATGTCAGTCAGTAACTCAAGTCGAAGTGTATAAACCAAGACCTATTGTCCTACTCAGTTTCAATAGTCCTCCAGCCTCAAGCTAGTCCAAAATGGCCAATCTCATTCCTCATTTAATCATCATTCCCGGTGACCACCAAGTCTTTTCAATAAGTAATTAGTGAGTGAACTGGTTTTGAATTACTCACAAGCCTTTCACAAAGATTCCCCACAAATTACATAAGGGTAACTATAACATCCATAAGATCAGTGAAAGTTAGTATGTGACTGATATTAAGTGACATATGGAATAATTTTATATTGGTCAGGAAAAAAAAAACTTTATAACCTTAATCTATATTTAGCACCTCCAAAGCAAACCAGCCATATCTCCCTTCACATATTTTCCAATCCGACCAAACTAACTTTAGATAAGTTGAAACCTTGTGTACTACCCTGAACTTTACTTCTTACCATAATTTCTTTAACACCCATTTTTCTTTACGGATAAATTCCCACCGTTCAATCATAAATGAATTCTGAGTGAATCAAGCAGTACACAGATGTGATGGTTAGGATGGTTAGGTTGCTTCAACAGAAGATAAATATTTTAGGTTATTTTTACTAATCTTATTGTTCAAGAAATATTGAAGCTAAATTATATATATATATATATATATATATATATATATATATATGTTCCGATCTAACCTGGAACATCTAGAACTTCCTAGGCTCATTGCCTGATCAAAACTGCTTTACGTAGGTTCCAAGTTTGTTTCTATAAAGATGTGGTAATATTCTACTTAAACATCTTATTCATGTGTATTTGGTAATTTGCGTATTTGAACCTAACATGTTCAAACCATTTGTTTTCAACTTTAAGTTATCTAGATTCTAGAGTATTTCGTTAAGAATAATAAGATATCTATTCTTCTGCTATATTTGATTATGATCAAAGTATATCCTTTATATAAGTAAACTATGAGGTGAGTTCATCTTAAAAAAAGGTCAAGAGTTCAGCCCTCTCTCCTTAGCATTACAATGTTAATTTCTACTAAACGAAACATTAAACATGTGTCCCTAGATGCACGGATTGTAATTATGTCTGGAATTGGTTCATATATAAGAATGCGACCTGTAATTATCTTACCTTAAAATACGTAATTCATTACAATAACATAAAACTGACGGCTATCTTATCTGGGTGAACAGGTTGAACAACACGACAAACCTCGCGGGAGGTATAATATGGCACATTTTCGAAACGCGTGAATTCGGTATGCCCTACTAAATTAATATCACTCTTCATACCTAACCAACTTAAGTTAAGTTAAGCAACCTAACCTAACTGCCACAAAAATATAATCTACCTGCCATTACTTACCTTAATGCAAGAAGGACAGTTGGTCATTCTACTTCGCTCGAAACCATAACATGGCTGGCCTGTTTTAAGCGTAATAAAAATAATTGATTGAAATGGATAAAAATATAAGATCAAGTTCTAAAAACGACTAATTTCACCTCTTAATCAATTCCTTGAACAAAAGTAAGTACATTTAGGCTTAATGAAGTTTCCAGTTCCAGGAAGGAAAATTGCCAATGCTAAGGGGATAGTGTTCTACCTAAAGGTGAGAATTAATATATGACTTTAATGATGTAATATTTAATTCCATTAAACCATTTGCTCATTTTTATACTTACTAAAATGCTCAAATCAATAAATCCCAGAAGCAAAGGGGAACCCTTACACCATGCCTGAATGTGGCCAGTACTTTGCTTGTTATATAGTCTGCTGTATGACTTACATGACGAATGTATTTAATTTAATTTCCACGTAATAGAAACTGGGGCTCCATTATTATAAAATACAAATTCCCTTACCCCTTAAACCTGGAGGACTGAAACATGGCGCAAATTTCCGACAACCTAACCTTGAAGACAGATTTAGGTAACTGGACACAGCGTATACAAGCTTAGTATATGTATTAATAGAGAAAATTGCAAAATTCGAAAGATGTGGCTTTTAAAGCCCTGTGAGACAAAGGTGTATTCTGTTATGTTATCTGGTAGGCTACAACTACCATTAAGACAATCACATCCACACTGATCAACGCCCTTGTTACTTCCTCTACCCGTATCGAGGTACTATGGGTAGGTGAAGTATTATGTTCAACCCTGAAATTCGATATCGCATTTTCAGCATAAATGCGGGTTTTGAATTAACCTAACTGCCAGCAACCTAGCTCTACATTAAACTAATACTAATATAACTAATCATAACCTAACTTCCACCTACCTAAAATCCGTAAATATAGTTTGCGAGGTAAAAATGGGCCATATCATGTCAATAACAGTCCGGTAGCTTTGGAAGCGTTCAAACCTATATCTGGCATCCTGAAAAATTATAAACGGTAACACGAAAAGACCATCTCTGTATGGAGAAGACCTAGGCTACATCAACACATCTCGGCAACCGGCAAATCTGGTGTAATTCGCGGTAATTAAATCTTGGAGCAGGTATAGCACCATCCATTCTGATTGCATGCACGTGTTCTGCGCCGGTGCCATAATGCGCATGAATGAAGCTGTTGGCCAGCCTGTGCGTAAAATAGCAATGAGACAAAAGTTCTCGGTAGCCAATGGGAATGTTGGTTGCAAGTTAGGGCCCACGTAACCCCTTGGAACACCTCGCGTAGAAACGCAGATATGAGCTACAATAAACCCGAAATTGTAATTAAACATTGAAATATTGAGCAGGAGCGTATTTGATAGGCCTAGAGTTGGACGTGGCACGTTCTGTAGAAATCACTTTGACACATTAAGCACCGGTGTAGCAGAACTCGAATACCATGAAATTGACAAATTTAAATCACGTTACAAAAGAAAGCAAACAAATCAAGGAAAGAGGAACAGAAAATATGAGAGAAATAAGAATACTGATCCTAATCTAGACGTAATACGAAATACTTAAGGCAATCTAATGGAGTAAACTTGAAAATAAGCAATTTCAGAAAATAATAAAATAAAACAAAACCTGAGGCATACAATAGGCCAAGTCCAGGTAGTAGTAACGAAACTAAAATTACCGGTAACTAGTAAATTCAAATTCAAATTCAAATTCAAATTCTTCATTTGTCCAGACACAATACAATTACAAAGTAATGTTTGTATAGACATCGTCAATATGAAATATAAATATATAAAATATAAATATATACAATATATACAACCTACATACACTACATTAAAAACTAAAATAACATTGTACACAACACTTACTGGTATGCTAATTTAAAGCCTATTTTCTAAAACTCATGTTCCAAATACTCTTCTAATTTGTAAAAACAATTTTTAATCAATAAATCTTTAATGGACTTCCTAAAATGACTTAATTCTAGGCTTTTGATTGAGTGAGGTAGCTTGGTATATAGTTTCACTGCTGTAAATTTAAAACTTTTTTGAGTTTTGGTAAATGAACAATGTTCTGTTTTAATTTCATTACAAGTCCTAGTATTGTAGTTATGTATATTTGAGTTCAAAACAAATTTGGAAAAGTTTTTCTTAACATATAAGAGGCATTGAAAAATATATATACAAGGTAGAGTCATAATATTAAGACTAATGAATAAATCTCTACAATGGCTACTTGAGGGAACTTTACATACCAGCCTAATAGCAGTTTTTTGAGCTACAAATAACATTTGAGAGTGGCAGCTATTACCCCACAAAATAGTTCCATATGTCAAATGCGAATAAATATAACCATAATAAATCGAGAGAAGTATATCCCTGTTTACAGTTGCTTGAAGTCTTCTTATCATAAAAGTACCCTTTGATAATTTAGGTAATATATACTTAATATGTTCCTGCCAACTTAAATTATTTTGCAACATAATGCCTAAAAATTTTACAGGTTCACTTTTTCCATTTGCATTATTGTATGAAATGTTTAACTCCTGAGTTTTTTCTAAATTCAAAGCTAGGCTATTTGCATTACACCAGTCAGTTAACATATCCGTTCTGAATAAATTAGTTACACCTACATCATCACTATCAAGAGGCATAGCTGTTAAATTCAAACAAATATCATCTGCATACAAGAAACACCTTAAAGACTCACTTGATATATTGTTAGGTAGGTCATTCATGTACAAAATAAATAACAAAGGCCCAAGAATGGATCCTTGTGGGACACCAAATTTGACGGGCAATACATTTGAAAATGAATTATTAAAAAACACAGTTTGATTTCTATTAGATAAGTACGAATGTATGATTTTTACAGCACTTCCTGAGAAACCCATTGATTCAAGCTTGAGTAACAAGGTACTGTGACAGACTGTATCGAAAGCCTTTGATAAGTCATAAAATTTTGAATTTACCATAAACTTATTTTCTTTAGCCTCAAGACAATTTTCTACAGTAGATCGTGTTCGGGTAGAAATAAATGTCATTTATCGTGCTCATGGAATCAAGGAAGAACTTAAAATGTTTTTCATGATATATTATAAAATACCATTACATACTTAAGAATGAGTGACACCTACCTGACTTTTTTAAGGCAGCCATCGTCAATGATAGCCCCCTTAATATATTATAGATGAAACAAGATCGACTCCCATGTGACTAATTCGACTTCTCAATCCATCTTCTTCTTCTTCTTCTTCTTCTTCTTCTTCTTCTTCTTCTTCTTCTTCTTCTTCTTCAATGTGATGGCCTCGGCCATGCAGCCAGTGAAATTTATATCATCGATATATATTATAGAAATGATACTTATAATGATATGTTAGGTTAGGAATGCCTCTCTAACCTAACGTAAATTATGGCCTCAGCTAAGACGCCTTATAGCCAGAGAAATATATAAGAATTGACTTTACTAGTAGTCTTTTCAACCGATTAACGTGAATTGCATCAACACACGTATAATATAACTCGTGTACCACCTCCAAGGCGAGTACACGCACGTGGTAAAAAACACGATTTTTCGTCAGTATTTGATAAAAAGTAGGACGTAAAACGCCTAATTGAAAAGGATGCCGTAGAAAGAATATAACACCATTAGAGAAGAGAATGTCTGGTCAATCGAAGCACTTGAAATCCATAAAGATGAGAATTGAAACACGTGTACCACCCTTCTGGGCACATACAAGCACGCGGTGAAGACACGAATTTACTACAATTTAGTATATAATATAAGATGAGAAGTAATTCGAAGAAATCATAAAACACCATTTGATACCCGACGAAACATGGAAAAACACTGTATAAAATATATAAAGATGAGAAAATTGTTAAAAGAGAACAAGCACTGAGCGAAACGACCCGGCCGCTCCGCGAGCCGGAAGTCGAATGGTCTCAATCCTTATTTACGTTAATTCGCCGCCTTCTGCGGGTTAAGAGAAGCACTGGGCGCCTTCAGAAATAAACTGCAATTTCCGCGGTGACACACAAGATAACCTATCTGTGACACTGGCGTTAGCAGTTTATAAGCCATAGCCGGCTTAAAAACACTTAAAACCGGCCTTGTAATACTGCGTTTCACAAATTGTAACGTTTGTAAGTTACCGCCGGCTCTCACAATGAGACTTATCCAGGGAACTGAAGGTCAGATTACCGCTTATCGGCACATGTCCGCACCGCGACAGCTGGCGCGCTTCATCGGCACATCGCAATATATATATATATATGTTTAGGTTTTTGGTGACTGGATACACATTTGTTATATGTATTAATATTATTCTGCTACTATTTTGATTTATTATTGTATTATTTATATTTTGAAGGAGAATTATTATGAATTTTATGTTCAACCTACTTGAGTAGAAGGAAAGATTGTACGGCCTGACCTTAACTTTTTCAAGCTAAATAAAACATTATTGTTATTATTATTATTATTATTATTATTATTATTATTATTATTATTAGTAGTAGTAGTAGTAGTAGTAGTAGTAGTAGTAGTAGTAGTAGCAGCAGCAGCATCATATAGACGCGTACCGAGGTTGATGTTTTACAACCAGCTGACAACATACTCTTGAGTTTTCTTAATTATGTTAATATTATATTAATTTACTAAATAATTTATAAAAAGAACGTTTCCTATATTAATTTTTTGTAATTTCATGTAGCCCCAGACCCTTTCATCAGAGTCTGAGTAGAGCGGTTTTTAAAAAATTCCCCGTTGTTCCTGCAACACAGAGAAATACTGTGAGTAATCTTGTAAGTAAATTTATAACGTAAGAACAGACATTGCAGAAGTTTCAAAGAAAGAATTATTTCGTGCGAACGCAAACTTTCTTAAAAGATGTCAGAAATATGTGGTGGTAGACGGAGATCATTTTCTACATTTTCTATGACAAATATAAGTGTTTTACACAGGACTGCTCTTGAGTGTTCAGCAAAGCGGTGCAGGTGTAGAGAAAGGATTCTAACATTAAAATAAAGTATTTTTTGGCCTCATGTTCATAAAACATAATTTCACCTTCTAGCCTATATGCAAGGAATGATTTCCCAAAGTTTTAGCTTACCTTTTGTTGCACTCTGTATAAATTCTGTTTAAGTAGCCAGTGATTATTTATTCAAACGACCACAGTGTTCTGACTTTTAGATTTTCCCTTTCTAGATTTTATTGAGATGGTTTCGATGCTATGAGAAAATGTGGAAAAAGATGCTTTTTGGTATAAATATAAATAAAAACCTGGAGTGAAAAAAGTTGCTTTATTTTATCATCTTTAAATAAACTCCTGTATTATCATAGGTAATCCCACGAAAGTTGACGAGCTTATCGATAGATTCGCGACTTCGCAGCAGAAGCGAATTTATTTCATGAAACTCGTCAACTAGAGTTGGATTTATTAAGATAATTCCATGAAAAAAAGATTTAACGGATTATACAAATAATAATTACTTTCGTGCTTTGTTGTATAAAAACAAAACTAACAGCTGCGAGATCACGGAATACTATGAATCAACCATCCATGAATCGATTCGAGTTACCATGTTGTGACCAGTGCTTACCAATGGTGCATGTAAGACATAGACAACTTCCTTCAGGTCAGCTAACAGCAAAACAGAATAAAAGTACACCAACTGGCTTGCAACGAATCGAAATTGTGTTTTAATGAATGTACATTGCTATTATTTCAATTTCCAAACAAGTTATGTTGTACAAAATATTCTGTTTTCGTGCTGCTTATTGGCATCATGTGACATATTAATCACTGCACACTGATGCTTACGTATCCAGTAACGAGCAGAAGTTTTACCCGATAAAACGGCATCCTCGCGATTCCTGCAAGAATATTGTAAGATAAACGGCCGTGATTGGTCTATATCCGAGGAATTGCTAAACGTTATTCGTCAGTATCAAACACGCGGCGTATGAGTGGAATAGTCTTCATGAAGCAGCATAAACATTATTTTACATAGGGATAATTCTTTAACTCATTTTGATATCGAAGTGCATAAGAAACAAAAGGGCACTCGAAAACAGTGAGCTTACGAAAAAGCAAGCTGATGAATGAGTACCGTTTTGCTTAACTCTGCAGGTAGACAACTTCTAGTGAAATTCCGGCTTCAAGTTTCATGGTCGAATACAGTACTCATATATCAATTGCATTACAACATTGGGGCCGTAAACAATGGGGCTGACAACAAAAATGTTGCATTATGGAGTTTTAGAAATTATGATTACAAAATATTAACTAAACAATGAACATCGTGGAAGACACGCTTCTGCAGAATGTATGGGATGCCTAACCATATGTAGGCCTATTTTCACTTCTACTTCCACTCTGGATAGTTTTCATTAATTCCTCACACATTTCTCAGTCTTAAAGTCATGGGACTGGGTAATGCTTCTTTTTTATATAAATATATGTTCAATCGAGAATATGTTTAGGGCAGGTATTTCTGTATTTTGTAATTCAATGTTAAAATGAAATTAAATGATCGTACGTGCTAAATGCTGTTTGCTTTATGAAACAAATCCTATACACCCAAGCGCTAATGGAATTTGAAAGCCGAAATAATAACATAAAAAGCATTTCCTTCCTGGAGTTTAAAATTTAATAAAATTTCCACGAATTTATTTGAGGTATTTTCTCAATGTTGGTGGTGTATAGGATTCCATTTCGTAAATAATGTTACAGGAAGTGGTAAAACATGATTTTGTTTGAGAGAATTACAAACTACCGGATGTTACACAGTGTGCCACTTGTAAATGGAAACATAATTTTTTAACGGTCCTTTCATTTGACAAGCAATGTGCGTTATTTTATTACCACTAAAAACAAGAGTACGCTTTAGAATGCATTCCAGACAGATTTCCTTGGCTTTGAACACTGCACTTTGGATTTGTTCCAAACGTAAATATTCAGCCTACATCGTTTATGGAACATTGTTCCAAAAATTACCTGAATTTTTGAAAGAATAGCTTCTATAATAATAATTAGTAAAATATATTTATTGGATTTATTTGATACAGTATTTACGTACCGGTAATTCAAAGAACGTAATGTTTTCGAGGTCTGAACAAGGAAGCTTCAGTGAACAGAGGTGTAAGGCGAAGCAAAATTGTGTAACATTGAGCGAAAAAAAAGTTGTATTGTTGAATTACTGTTAGAAAAAAGAAATGGGCTTTCTACCACTATAAATTCGTGGTTTATACTCGATTCAAGAGGGTTAATGTGGCTGAAGTAATAGTTAAAATGCTAATGAGGACTTCATTATTCTCCTTCGCATTTCCTAAAATGGTATTTTCTGCAAGGTTGCAATAATGTAACACTGCAACCATTTACTATGATTGCTTGCCATGAAACTAAAATATTTGTATAAAGAATTTTTGTTTGTTCTCGTGTTTAATTATATTATCTATTGCAACAGAAGAACTTGTTTATGTTCTTTATTACCTCTCCTTCTCATATACTGTACCCTTACAGCAAATATGTATGCCTTCTCTTTTATACGGCGCTAAAAAGGGCTCAAAAGAAAAATCCTAGTCAGTAGTCCCGAAGGAATCATCAGTTCTCTTTTTTTACCATACATATAGGCTACATATTATCAGACAAGAGAATTTGCAACGGTGAAGAGTGTTAATGCAGCTGCTAACTGGATAAAGTTAATTTCATCTGTAGTCTCGGCCATCACGGCGCTTCTGAGTAATTATCACTAATTCTTTCCCATTAGTTCCTTCTCTCAGTTCCCTTATTTGACTTCTCTCTCTCCCTCTCGAGGTTTGGACGCTCTTATGATCTCTGCTAATAGGCCCCAAACAAGTTATCTCTCTACTCTAATTTTACAATCATTGACTTTCTAGAAACGTCTTGCACGTATGTTCAAGACATGAAAAGAAATTAAGCATACTTTTGTTTATTTGTGCATTAAATGAGAAAATAATTTATTCAAGATAGAAATGACGAGGGTATTATAATATGAAACAGAAACGATTGAGTCTAATTGTGGGTGAAATGAGGAGGAAAATGAAATTGACATAGATTAAGAAGGAAAGAATGTTGATAAGGAGATGAGGAGAGAGAATGAAAGAACAGAGGAAGGGGAAGTACAAAAACCAAAAGTAGTAATTGACAATATAACAGGTGTTATAAATAATTTAGAACAACGGGATATGGAAAATAAAGGTGAGATTTAGTTAAATTCATTGAGGTTTTGGAAGAAACTCTGTGCTGGAAATTCATCAATTTTTTTTACAATACGTCAGCAAATTTGATATTTAATAAGACACTAACAGATGAACGATTGAGAGAATGGGAAGGAAGGGGGCGAGAGAGGAAGAGAGTGAAAGAGAAGGAGAGATAGAGATAGAGATAGAGAAAGAGCGATTGAGAGAGAGATTTAGATTGGAAGTTAAAAGTCATTTGTATAAGATTAATGACATCATTAATTGCAGTACCCTAGAGCGAAACCCATACGGGTTATAAAGAATAATGAAAACCATTAATGATTAATTACAGTGTGAAGATATTGGGTAAAGTACCATTCACTCGACTGTAAGGCTGGTAATAGCTTATTAAAATTCAAAAACATATTTTGTATTATTTAATCTTACATTATAGTGCAATTATAAGGGGGAAAGCATCATTTTCTTGGTGAATCTAATGAAACAAGATGAGGAGATCTGTCTAACAATCTGAAGAAGCGAATGTTCTTTCGTTATATACCTACATTAGAAGTCTTATAAGGGATCCGGGATTCAAAAGGAGTCGTCTAAGATGCTATCGCGAACCAAAGCAGTGTTCCCTGGATGAATGAGGCTATACAATAAATAAATAAACTTTTTGGCGCTGGGAATACAAAACCTTCATAATAACCTCATATACAAAAACATAAAACCACTCTCTGCAATTCCTCCAATGTACAAATGTAATGTAAGAACCAAGTTACATACTTGAATGAGTTTCATTTTAAAATGACGCGAAAATCTTAAAGATTACTATGAATACCTCCTGCGGATCTGCATAATAATCTTCTATATTACCGGCATCTGTTTTGATGTCCATATTATTTAAACGAAAGTAGGAATTTTACAATGTCATAAAATTACTGTCGTATATTATGACCATATGGCTGATATTCAAAATTCAATATGAAGATATTCATTATTAATATTCTTCACATAGAGAAGATAGGCCTATGTACGGCCCGGGGGCTAGGTGCGGCCCATAGACAGGTTCAATACGCCCGCGACAGAAAAGGATAAAATTAAATTTTTTACTCTATTGGTTTTGTATTCACCAAATCTTGGAGAAAAAGTGGGAATATAATAAGCTAGACATAGATATTGTACAACATCCTCATTGAGTTCGGAATACCAAAGAAGTTAGTAAGGCTGATCAAAATGTGTTTAAATGAAACCTATAGCAGAGTCAGGGTAGGGAAATTTATATTATATAGGTTTGCCATTATAATGGGATTGAAGCAAGAAGATGCACTAACGCCTTTACTTTTTAATTTCGCTTTGGAATATGCCATTAGGAAAGTTCAGGAAAACAAGGTAGGCCTAGAATTAAATGGCAGTCACCGTATTTTAGCTTACGCAGATGATGTTTGCTTGTTGGGCGATCACATAAACACAATCGAGAGAAATGCAGAAAGTCTTTCCGATATCTGCAAGATTGTTGGTTTGGAAATTAATACAGAAAAAACAAGTATATGGTCATGAGATGTCAAATTAATAGGCTCCAAAATATTAGAATAGCCGGTAAATCGTTCGAACAAGTGGAGAAATTCAAATATCTGGGAGCAATAATTACAGACACAAATTATATTAAGGTAGAAGTTAAGTGTGGACTCAAATCCGGAAATGCCTGCTTTTATGCAGTTCAGAAACTCTTATCTTCTCGTCTTCTGTCAAGAAATCTAATAATAAAAATTTATAAGACAATTATCCTGCCGGTTGTATTATATGGATGTGAGACTGGTCGCTTACTCTTTGGGAAGAACATAATCTAAGAGTGTATGAAAACAGGGTGCTTAGGAAAATATTTGGGCCTAAGAGAGATGAAAATGGGGACTGAAGAAAACTGCATAACGACGAGCTTCATAACCTACTCTTCACCGGATATATTAAGGGTAATTAAATCACGGAGGATGAAATGGTCTGGACATGCAGCGCGCATGGGGGAGGAAAGAGATATCTAAAAATATTGACTGGGAGACCCGAAGGGAAAAGACCACTTGGAAGATCTAGACGTAGGTGGGAGGACAATATTAGGATAGATTTAAGAGAAGTAGGATGGTCAGATGGAGTTAACACAGAATAGGGTTGAATGGCGGGCTCAGGTAAGCGCGGCAATGAACCTTCGGGTTCCATGAAATAGATAATATGCCTTTAGCTTGCTTAGGAATTGTCTATTGCCATTGAGTAAGTAAGTAAGTATGAATATAAAAGAACTGAAAGAGTAGACAGTGTCCCCCATTCTAAAATCTTTATTTACATTTGAAGAGGGTACACAATTAATTAAAATATTTATTTCTCAAAATATTCTGTTGTCATGCGTATTCTTTCATTATTCATCCGATAATATGTTTTATATATAGATAAAAATATCGCGCCACATCCGGCCTGTGAATTAATTAACCCTTTCAGAACTCAATTCATAATATTAATGTAAGCATCCTTCAACTAAAATCGCCATTGAGTGTATAATCTCAATTTAAAAAAATCCATAAGTGATAACTGTAACACCGGGGTATAATAATTATCAGATTCTGACATAAAGCATTACCATAGTAACTAAATATTTCTGCTTTTATGAGATTTTTGTGGTGACGTATTATTCGTGAGCAGCGATGAAAAGGTTAAATGACGAAGAAAGCGAAGTGTCTACTTCTGATAATGTCTGCTTACTTTGTGATGGTCTGTGATTCGAGGAAATACTATTATCCATGTGTAGGAAAAAATGAGTCCTCTTTGAGTGTCATTATGAAAATTGTTACAGTACTTTTGATACTGTATAATAAAAATATAAAGGTTTTATCATAGGTAATCCCACGAGAGTTGACTCGAGAGTTGACTCGTCAACTCGAGTTGGATTTATTAAGACTATTCCATGAATAAAATTCCAACAGATTATACAAATAATAATTACTTTCGTGCTTTGTTCTACAAAAACAAAATTAACAGCTGCGAGGTCACGGAATACTGTGAATCAACCATCCATGAATCGATTCGAGCTGCCTTGGTGTAATCAGTGCTACCACCAGTGCATATAAGACATAGTTAACTTCATTCAGTTAAGCTAACAGCAGAACAGAATAAAAGCACACGAACTGGCTTGCACCGAATCGAAATTGTGTTCTTAATCAATGTACATTTCTATTATTTCAATTTCCAAACAAGTTATGTTGCATAAAATAATCTGTTTTCGTGCCGCTGAGTGGCAGCATCTGACTATTAATCACTGCACGCTGATACTTGCGTCTCCAGTAAAGACCAGACGGTTTTATCACGATAAAACACCATCCTCGCGATTCCTACAAGAATGTTGCAAGATAAACGGCCGTGATTGGTCTATATCCGAGGAATTGCTAAACGTTATTGGTCAATATCAAACACGCGGCATATGAGTTGAATAGTCTTGTTAAAATCTCTTTAACAGCCTCAACCCCTACACTATAGTGCGATCATAGCCAGTTCCAGTAGTAAACCTTAGAGTTTGCTGTCCCTGTTGGAAGTTCCGTTCCCATATTTAGAATCCCATGGAACCATACTTTATGTCTTTTGCAAGAAGGCAGACGGAGAAATCCCTCCTCACTTGTGTGCAGCATAACCCTTGCCAGCCACTGGCAACCTGACAACTTGGCAGAGGGTAATAAATTGGGTTGCAATCCCTGTGGATAGAATAGAACACCCACTTTTCCCCTCTAGAGTGAACTAGGAATTCAGGTAAACGAACACGAGACTATACAGCATCTCAAAGGTAATAATATACTTCCACTGTAGCCTGCAGCAGTAAAACATGAAATAGAGTGTATAAATAAGCAATTTAGCAAATGAATACACATCTAAGTACCTAAGTCAGATTATACGTAGCCTATAACTCACATGTGGAAAATTAATTCACTGTTTGAGCTAGTTTGCCAGCCTACGATAACATGATGATTTACAAACTAAATTAAAGAATTTGAGGTAAACATTAGATAGGCTACTTAATGTACGGAAACTATAATAATTATTAATGTAATGGAACTTATGCTTAAGAAATATGAAATAAGAGAGAGTGGGGCAAGTTTTTAAATAATTGTTATTAAGGTAAAACAGTTATTTCGACATAACTGTTATTTGAAACATTGATTTTAAAAGTTCTAAATAATATAATGGATATATACTTACGATATATTTTCGATACTCCTATTTGACAATGTGTGAATTCCAGTAGCAGCGTGAACCGGTCTTTTCTTGTTTTATTTAAATGCAGGCACAGTATTCTTTATTCGTACTAAACATGGTAATGTTACAACTAAATAAAGAAAATGTAAACCAAAATTAGGCTTGTCGGTTGTATTTCCCTAAATATAAAATAATATTTCGTACAAAGTGTTCTAATGTAAGTAATCGTTTATTTGAAGGTATAGTTTATATCTCAGTTTTGAATCAATATAGTGGTAGGCCTAAATAAACATCACAGTATTTTAAAAATATACTGTAAAACACATTACTTCCTCTTCAAAAATGAAAGTTTTGGCACTTAATATAATATATTATGTACGGAATTCTCTACATTTAAATTGGTTGTAAAAATAAAATGAGTGTCCGTTCCACATCGCATCGCATCCCCGAAGGATACCGACTCAAAACATCTTATTATGGCACTCACCTAACTTTTTTACCCTAAGCATGGACAAAACACTTTTCACACTTCACATTCTGATATAAAAGGGTGGCTTATAAGACCCTTCAGAGATTTGTCTTGAAAAAATGTTTCAAACAAAAGTTTTAGCTCTTAGCACCTTACGTAAGAAATTTAAACAAACTCTTTGGAGCCGTTTTCGTGAGAATTGCGTAAAACGAAATATTATTAATGTAAAGGGCATTCAAAATAATAGAAAGTCGTTGCCAATCTTCGAGACACACCCCCCCCCCCAATGTTCCTTTGAACCCAAATACAAAATTTTGTTTTCACACGATTTTCTGTTCTGGAGCTAGGCTGTTCACAGACACACACACATACAGACACACTCATACTCTCTCACATACTTGTTTCTGAAAATATTATTTTTGGATTCAGGGGACCTCGAAAAGTGTATTTATGTTAAAAATTCAACTTCGAATTTAGGGGTCGAACACAATACTTCCTTTACCTATGGTGCCTATGGCACGGGCAGAAGAAGTAAAAGGAAATTTAGAAGAGAAGACTTGAAAAGCCACCTGAAATAGATGTGGAAATCTTCAACAGATATTGTGTAAATTTCCTAAGTATTTTTAATATTTCTGAAATTCGAAGGACACTTTGGAAGCATTAATTTTTGCTCTTTATCTTCAGCTTCTTTGATCGTTTAATGAAAGTCCCTCACTGAAGAGGAAGAAAATAGCTAGGATCTCAAATTAAAATGGTGGATGGAGTCATTATTTTGGCTTCTATATTTCAGGAATACGAGTACACCCTCAAAGTGTGGCTGCTAGTACGCCTAGTGGAATCACGGTGACTGATTTCAAGAGAGGAATTTGTAGAAGTGCGTCATAAACAAATTTGTATTCATGAACAATAGTTACAATAATAATAATAATAATAATAATAATAATAATAATAATAATAATAATAATAATAATAATAATAATGAGTAATTAAAGATATAAGAAGAACCTAATATTTTGTCTCATATGAATCCAGTTCTTTAGTTAGCTTTGTTTATGAAAATGTATTGGAATTAAAATTGGATTCTCTTATTGCATAAGAAAACTTTACCATTGCACAAGTTGTAAGACTATTATTCTTCAGATGGGTTTTGTTAGGTTACACTGATTACTTCGCAGTTGTACTTTTTCTTCTTTGTCAACTTCTTTCTGTGAATTTTACCTCCACATTTGTAGGAACGTTTACGTGGCTCAGGCCGTCCTGACATTACAGGAACGCGAGCTGTCGAGAGAGAGAATTTTTCTGGATCACATGCATGATTTTTCATCAGAGAAGGACATGAAGGGTCTCCCGGATGAATGATCAGCCCAATGCTGGAGCTACTTTGAGACAACACGAACATAGCCTATAGGACGAGAAACACCAGCCACACAGTCACACAGACATTCATGACGAAACAAGGCGCGGATGGAATGAAGGTAATAATGGCGGCCAGAGGATATCCTGTGGTCACGAGGGCATAAAGTATCCCGATATTCCTCTCGCAGGTGAAAAAAAAAAGCCGGAAAACCTCCCCTGTGAAACTTGACCGAACTCGGGTCCGCTGGTTGAAAGAGAGCAAATTCATCCCCTACGCCACAGCGGTGGACGTCATAACTGTACTCCGGTAGCATTGCAATATCCAGTATCACATTTGAGGAATAATATATTTGATACTATTTGTTTGATGATATCCCACAATAAAGAGATCTTTGATGAATATGCCAATTACTGGCATATTGTGACAAGTTTTTGCTATTTTTTTTTGTTTTTCAAAAATTTTAATGACCATTTCCAGTGATCTTCATGTGAACGGCGTATAATTGAGAATGCAGTATAGGACATAACTGTTTTTATGAATGTGTTAATCAAACGTATATTAATATTCGATGCAATGTGCCCCATCCTATTACAACAATGCCGTAATATTTCTTAAAGCATAAGTCAGTAATCACTTAACTGTATAATGAACACTTCATTATTAATTTGTTTAACTTTCACATGACACACTGTAGAATAAATAAATGCGTCAACATTTCACCTCAGGCTTGTTTTTTCATAAGTTATGTGAATTTCACATAGATTTTCTTTTTCATAATAATGCAGAGAAAACATTTATTTCCATAAACTCTCTTTCCACTTTGAGTTTAGAGAATTTCGTAGAAAACTTAATGGTGACATAAGAGTGGATTCTACGATCCGTAAGCGTACAATATAACAGTTGACACATAGCCCTTGTACTCTTGCATTTCCAACCGTGATCTTTCTTTTCTATTATGACAGCTTGCTGTTTGTAATGCTGTCAAGAATGATTGCCTCTAGTATGAAAGGGAAGCAAGATCATTTCTTAGTCCGCCCATTCAAATTTTTTCCATTTATAATGTAGATGTAGTAAATAATAACATCAATCTTTTGGTTTGTAGAAAAATTTAACTAGATGCCATTTGCAATATCTGTCCTTCAATATTTTTAATAATCATATTATAATATTATTAATTTCTTGCATAGTGTAGGTGTTGCTGTTTGCCATAGGTATTATAATGAGTTGATATAATGAGGTAATATAATTTATAATATAATGTTTTATCTCGAGAGAATTCGAACCTCGAATATTATATATATATTCAGGGAGTTAAAAAAAAGTGAACCAGTAACATCCTGCTCGCTTACATTCTATTCTCACCAAATGATTATCATATTCCTCTTTTATACTTTAGGATTGCCTGTCATAATGCTTTGTTAATTTCTAGTGCACATTGTTACAAATAATTTCAATAATTGTTTCGAGTAAAAATTACTGAGCACAGAACTTCCACTAGAAAGTACTCTGTTTTATGTTCCGCTTTAAATGCTTTGCTAATAATCTAATATTATGCAATATAATATTATTAATATCGCAGGCTTACTTACTATTAAGAGATTTATAATGCTTTACTACACATAAAATTGCAAATTATTTTCATATCTGCTTTCACTCACATGCAACTTCTATATATTCAATCGTTGTTCAATGATTTTTTTTTACCAAAGAAAATACGAAGATGTTTCATTGTTTAGTCTTTATGAATTTACATAAAAACAAGTGCACTTAGGTGCGAACAATGAAAATTATAAAAAATAAAAAGACAAAAGTATGAATTCAGACATTGCAATTGGTTGGATTTCAACATATTCTTATACTGGATTTATCACTGATTTATGAGCTAGACTTGCTAGAGAGTCATTATAAATGACTTTATTAGGATGGTTGTAGCTAATAAGCTAACCAACGCTTCCCGAACATCGATTCCCCCTCAAGCGACTCGGTCTGGGATGAGTGGCCGAGAAGTGTCGGTTGCTCTACATCTACAAGTTGACAAAGTTCGAAACGTAAAAACAGCAACTTTTTTTTAGAGGAGATATACACTTTTGATTATTGTAAAGTTTACAAAACTTTAAAACATAAAACTTGCAAAATAAGAATGATTTGCTGAAGATATTCATATGAAAATAGTTTTATTTTCATGTTCTCCTTAATTTGTTACTCGAGGCTTAAATCTTTATTCGGGGTAACTATTATTGTTGTTAGGGCTTAACTTGAGCATTTAAAACACAAATACGAACAGTATTCGAGCTATCACTTTAGGCCATAGGTGAGCAACTGAGGGGAAACGTTTTAGTCCCCATCCCTTGCTGTGACGTAAGAAACCTGTTTTTCATGTTCATTGTCAGGTCGAAACTGCTTTATGCTGACGTCAAGGGCGATTGTAGTGGGAGAAATTCCCCTACCGCATAGTGACACGATGTGCCACAGATGCGCACCCATGCTTTAGGCAGTATTATTCATTTTGCGTACCCAAAAAATTTTCCAATTGACGACCCCAGATTTAGACGGTCACGAAATCGTTATCTTATAACATAAACTCAATTACTGTAAATTTAAATATCTTTTAAATTGTAATTTTACTGCTATCGTGGGAAAACAGTGTATCTAATATGTTCCTAAAATACTGGTGTTGGAACTTGTGTGTTGAAGAAGCTGGGTTTCGCCTACCCCTGTCATTAAAGAAGTTTGTTTATGATACAACTATTTTTAAATATATTATTTAAACATGTAGGGTTTACTGAAAGAAATAATTTATTTTCTCTGGCGTCCGACAGTATGTACATGCTATTTAGCCATGATTATTTGATTTATTAAATAAATCTTAGATAATTCAAGCAATCAAGAATACTAAATCTTAATAGCTGTTTATGTAACAAGTACGCAAAACAAGACTTTAGCGGACTATACGATGGATTCCTTCGCTAAAGATTTTGCGTACGTGGTGGTTTTTAATAAAAGTTCTCTAATTTTACAACCGGCTCAGTTTTTCATTCATTTTAAATTATTCTGCGTGAAGAAAGCAAAGTATGATAGCGTTTGTGTCAGTAGTCCATGTTTATGAGCTTGACTTGCTGTGAATTGTTTCTTTTCATTAAAAAAAGCTTTTAAAGACATCATTAAGATTATAATGCTGATTAAATAAACTAAATATATTTACTTCAATTGAAATTACACGCCATTTTTATCATATTTTCGAAACAAAACTTATGCATTGCTAAAAGAAGCAATCGTACAAGAGGCTCATCGGAACTCTTTTCTTTTAACTAGCATTTCTGGTCTAGGGAACTAAACAATGTCGCAGTAATCCAAACTTCGTGCGTGCGCCACCCCCCGCACCGTCATGAAAGATTTCAAAAGTTCTTTCTAGACAAGAATTATTAATTGAAGTGAATTCGTGTGGACGTTGTAATTTTCTCTTCATTTTTTAATGTTTAACATCGGAAAGCTTAAGCGCGGATGTTTGTGTGTGATACATACTTTAACTCTATTTTGTAATGGGAAATAAGTTACAGCCGTAGCCGCACAAACTCTACCAAAATTACCTACATTAGCAGTTTGCGGTGTCGAGGCCCCCTCAGATATGTTGCATATCTTGCGGGACCCTAAAAATTTATTTTCAGTACATGCTCTCTAAAGCAACTGTTTTGTCTTACTGTTAACATACCGAAAAATATGAGCTTTCACTTCAATATTACTTTCACAACTTTCACAATGTCTTAGGGAGTTTTCTTTAAGTTATTCTATAAATGTATATAATTTATAGATTCCACTGCGCATTCCAACTACCAAAGGACCATTAATATGGTTTAGTCGGTTCAGTACATTTGTTATTTTATTATTATATCTCGCCTTGCTTTAGATGTGAGACATTTGTTGTAATTTCATTCTGTTGATATTATAGTTATCCCACTTATTCCTTTATCAAACTTTCTCAAGAAACTGTGGTTTAAAGGCCAAAAGTTTCTGAAAAATGGCCTGTTAACTCCGAACGGCACTTTGTTATATCAGTTAACCTGATCTGAATAGTCTTACAATTTAAAAAAAAAACAAACTTGCGCGGAACGAAGCTGCGCTTGTTGCAGCAATAACAGTTTCGTTCTTTGCAGGTTTCTTTCTAACTCCTAGGACTTTTAGATGCAGTCACAGCAGAATATATAATTCACAGTACTTATCATACAATGGAAAATGTACTTGATTGTAATAATTATTCTGTTTGTCGTTCCTTCCAACACAGCAATTCTGAGAACTTGTCCTATTTTCTGTTTTGCAAAAGTTTATCCATCCATGTCATGTCGTTCTATTGTGTAAACCAAATGAAGTTTTGACCATTTTCCATTATATGAGGAAGAAACAACTATTACGTCACTTTAGTGGAAAACTTGGCGGAGAAGCATTATTATTGTGTTGCCTAGGAAACCAAGCTCCGAGCTTGGTTAATATGGTAGGAGGGCACATGCGCGGTATCCCACTGCAGTAATAACGAAGCCATTGATAGGTTGCACTCGCTGAGTATGATTACTCCTAGGGGCGAATATAATCATTATCGTACTACATTCTGTTTCACAAGTGAATGCACCCTTCAGCTATGTCATATATATATATATATATATATATATATATATATATATATTTAGGGGCGGATCCGAAACTGAAGGGGGGCCAACATAAATGAAAAATTTTAATTACTGAGGGGGTGGAACATCCCAAAAGCATGGGTTCCGGGGTCCCTCCGGAAATAGTAACAAATTAAATTCAAAATGATGAGTCTTTAGGTCTTCTGGACGATTTCTCCAATTTTTTCAGTAGACTAAAGCTCTTTTGACCAGAGTGAATGCAATATTCGTCATATCTGGTCGTTGAAATGCATTGTCCTTAAGTTGGCAGCCCTGTACAAAAAAAAAGTAATAATTGTCTACGCGCTCCAATATAGCTGACTCCACGGTGCATAATCTACTCTTATACAATTCAACGGCCCTAAATAGCGTGCTTGCTCGCTCGCCCGCTTCGTGAGTTTATCGGGTATACTCGGCGATGTTCGTCTCTCGCAGTGTAAACTTTCATGACGACTACAAAATTAGGAAAACCGTTTCTTTATTATATAAGGCCTAAGTGAAATGAACACAATGAACAAATATTCTAATTTTATTTTTACTTACAATTTTCATAGCTCTGAACCACAAACATTTTTAATAATCTACCAGTGTAAATTTCTTAAAAATCCTGGAGTCAATGAATAATGGCGGGCGAAGCCGGGGGCAACAGCTGTAAAATTTTGATGGTTTTATCTCTTGAAATATCGCTGATAATAATAATCCAAACAAACCATTCCTTCCCTTGAAACATTATATAATTTCTGAAAATTACACTGAATTGATCAAATAAAATTCACATCATATTCATGTCAATAAACAGTTGAGAAACAATACGTATTATGTGTTCACAGGTTCCTTTGGAACTGCATAATCGATTCTGATATAGTTTTCCCAGGGGGCGCTTTCTAATCGTAGAATGTACTCTGAAGCCGGAATTTTAGCTGTTTCATTAATTACACAAGTCAACAGCCAAAATGTATTCGAGATAAAATTAACCATACATTACCAATTTGGGGTCGCTAAACACGAAAATGACATCCATTTTTGTCTATTAGTTCTCATTTCTAAAATACACAGGTCAGATTGTTTTACTAAAAACTGGATTTTAGCCGAGTAACTTTGTTTGAAACAGACTGTACCGGAAATTTAAGGGTAAATTTATGGCTCTAGCAGATAAGTCCAACCCTCAAACTGATATTCCTTTATAAATTCAGCTAGTTCTTGCTTTGTGAGTGAGAAAACTGTCTATCAGTGTGCTTTGAAATAGTTAAAATAGGGAGTGGTTTAATTGTTATTGTGAGTGATTATAATTGTAATTATAAAATAACAAATATGCATATATATTATCCTTTCTGTAATAGAATTGGCATGAAAGGCACAGAATGCCGCGTAAGTGTGTTAACAACACAAATAACTTTTGTTTTATCTGTGGAGAGGTGACTTTTAAATCGCAAAAGGTATGGTTAACTCCTGTTGTTAAAAAGGCTTTTCTTCTTTAAATTGGTTGCAAGGTTGGTGATCAGGACAAATGGTTTGCACCCCATATTTGTTGTTGTACTTGTTCCACAAACCTACGCGAGTGGATAAATGGAAACGGGCGATACTGTATATGAATTTTGCTATACCAATGGAAACAGGGTTGTACGAAATATTGTTGCTTTTTATGTGAATGGGATAAACGTGCGAAGGACAAACACTATGCAACAAAGCAATGGCCTCTCAGACAAAACTTAGAACCAGGTATTAAAAACATTGTTTGCAGACCACTGGTTGACAAGACTGAAATAATATTACCTGCGTTGCACATTAATTTTTGCACTCCTTAGCTAGTAAGTGGTACTTACGAACGTTGTTTACATGGATCGTAAGTTGACATTCCCACACAGTCTTGTTGCTAAGGGCGGTTGCGATGAGGTTAAATTACTTACGGTCCAAGCGCTACGTCATAATTCATTACGATACACTTCATAATACAAGCCTTTATGGGCACGGCCCCCAGGACAAATATTCGGTTCCCATAACAACAAACACATGCGAATCACTTTCTGAAATAAACATCTATTTTCAAGAATGTATTTACATAATATTTTCAGGTAATATCACAATTAATATAATTAAACTGATATAAATAATCATCGTGCAAAAAATAGCATGCAACACACGGGCCGTAAAGGCATTTACGGGTCTCGAAAACTTAAAAACCCTCGGCTGCGCCTCGGGTTTTCAATCTGTTTCCTCGACCCGTAAACGTGCCTTACGGCACTTGTATCGCAATAAACTATTGGGACTAATGAAAAACTTTGTAAATGGTATGAATCAAAACGGAGAAGCATTTAGGTATCTCTCTCATAAATTTCGACGATTAAGTGAATCTAAAATCGGAGAGGGAATATTCATAGGTCCCCAAATAAGAAAACTAATGGCTCATGAACATTTTCATGAACTTCTAACAGGCAAGGAGAAAACTGCATGGGTAGCGTTCACTAGAGTTGTACTTAATTTCCTTGGCAACAAAAGGGCGTCTAATTACAGAACATTAGTGGACAATATGTTGATGGCTTAGAATAGAATGGGGTGCAACAAGTCTCTCAAGACGCATTTCCTTCACTCTCACCTGGGCCCTATTTCATAAAACTCGACAGGTGTGACAATTACGACAATTATGTCAAGTTTGACAAATTTGTCAATATGTCACGACAATTGTATTTTTCATAAATATTACAACTTTTCCTTACATTACAGGCAAATTAATGTAAATTGTCAGACTAAAAGAACCCATTTCATAAACGCGACAATTTTATGTCAAACCTAAAGATTACTTTAGTACACTGTAGATGGCTCTCACATACGTGTCTCAACATCGAATATGATACCTAAGCAATCGATTATTACTATCGAAAATAATTGAATTATATTTCTCTTTTAATACAAAGTCACTGAAATGGATAGTTAGGTTAATCCATTGCCTAAAAACACTGGGTGGTTTCATGTCTATTTCTTCACCACTTTCACTACTACTAGTGTTCATTATTAACAAGACAGTTTAGCAAGTTTATGAACAAAGTTTAAATCACAAGAAAGTTTGCCAAGTTATGCCACACATTTACATAACCTACTCTGTTGGCCTACATATGAAAGATTGCCTGTCACTTCTGTAATGACAATTCTACATTTATTGTGAATTTGTAAATAGGCTATGTCAGCAAAAATTAATGTTTCATAAATGATAGGTATCCTAAGATTTGACATATTTGTCAGACTTTTACCTGTAAACTCAAAAGTTTTGAGAAACAACAATATGTAAAATTGTCATACAAATCTACAAAATTGTCATTACATTTATGTAAAGTTGTCAGCTTTTATGAAAAACACAATTGTCAAAATGTAAACCTGTAAGACAATTTTATGTCACCTGTCACCTGTAAAATTGTAACTTTTATGAAATAGGGCCCTGGTCTTCTTCCCTGACAATCTTGGAGCAGTAAGCGACGAGCATGGTGAACGTTTCCACCAAGACATCGCTACTCTAGAACGACGTTATCAGGGGAAATGGAACACGTCTATGATTTCTGACTACTGCTGGTCTGTAGTAAGAGATGCTCCTAAGATAAAGTACACTCGAGAAGCCAAAAGACCACGTTTATGAGGTATGTGACTAAAGACTACGTATATTTTCTTGCGCGAACAACAATGACGGCTAAATAGCCGATATCTTCTAAACGAGAACTAATAAAAACAAATTACTGCCATTTTCGAATTTAGGAGGCCAAATTACATAAGATTTGATACATTTCATTTCGGATACAAAAAACTTTTTTAATTTTGTTGACTTGTGTTATTAATGGCTTATTTTATGAATGATTCGCGTGTAAGTGTTAATAAATATAATGCTTTAATAAATATTATACTCTTAATTTTTAATTTTTAAATGAATTATCGTGGGCGAAGCCACGGGCACCTCCTAGTTCATTACAATAAATCTAACATTATTGCACAAATATTAACGACTGCCTAAAAAAAATAATAGGATCGTTTCAATCGCACTCGCGGACTCGTTTCGCAAACATAACCTACTCGCAAAATATACTCCCGTTTTTAACAATCAAAGAAAGAAGTCAAAGTCAAAGATCTCAGCTTTGATTTGTTAAAGATGTGTGTGATTGATCAAACAACAGGGGTTTGACCAGCAGCCGAGGATGGGAGAAGACTCCCGAAACTAGTCCTGCGTTTTAAGAACTGTGACTTAGTGCAGCATCAGTGTATGCAACATTTTATTCATTTTATTGAGGGGTTATTCTGTTTTCAGAGTTTACCAGATGAAGTAGTGAACCCAACACCCATTTATTTATTTATTATTATTATTATTAATTTATTATTTTACTCGTACAGATTATAATTAAAGTAAGATGCTCCATTTGCATGTAAGGCAGGAGCTAGTTTAGTTATCTATTTAGTGAAAATATTTCCGTAATTTCTGCCCATAAAAATAATACAAAAAAAAAATAGTGGACTTCTTTCACTGTACGAACTAGCTGGTTTTTGATACCTCTTATAACATTTTTCGTTGTAACTCGTATTTCAGAAATTGTGAGACCAGAAATTGTTTTTTTTCTGATCGTTACGCAAGAAGTAAATTTTTTTTCTGATCGTTACGCAAGAAGTAATTTTTTTTTCTGATCGTTACGCAAGAAGTAAAATTTGAAAACTACCCTCACACTATATTATTGTTCCAAATGCGAGTACTGCAGATTAATTTATTTTTGTAGACCCTGAATTAAAGTTCACTGGTTCTTTATCTTCAGTGCTTATTGAAGTAAGGAAAACGAAATACAGAATATTTATCTATTTACCTGGTAAATTTGATCGCTTAGGACATGCACCCCCGTTGATATCTGCCACCCTAAGCAGCTCGCTATTCTGTCTAGTCCTTTATACGCCCCTGATGATGTAAGGCACGTAAGAGCCATCCATAATTTGCATTTCTGTCATAGGATGGGATACTGCAATAAAAATCACAGAATTAAAGTGGAATGCAACTTTATTACTACGTAGCCTATATTTTGAGAGCTTAAAACATTGTGGGTTTTGATTTTAATTGAACAAGCGAAGCGACGAGATCCTGTTTTAGCTCTACCGTTCGGCAAACACTTTTTTTTCTTCCAATGTGGAAAGAATATTCCTGTTGCCTTTACAAGACTTTTGTGTATTTTTATTTTTTGATCCGTTTCAAAATGGTGAATCAATTTAGTGGTCTCGTTTCATGTAGACTAATGTTCAGCTTCTTTCAATGATTCTAGTCAAACAGTTCCCCTGAAAATAATGTTGTCTTCAGAATGAATGATGTCTAAAGCTTACAGAACTGGTAATAATAATAATAATAATAATAATAATAATAATAATAATAATAATAATAACAACAACAACTTTGTTATAAAACTCCTTTTTGAATTTCTTATGCCCAACTGTATTTGATAAAATATGTATTATTGAAAGTTATCCCTATTGAACTCACAATCAGATTAGTCTGGTTATACTGGGTAATGAGGTTGTTATTAAGATTGAAAATTAAATATTAAGAATGGAATCAGAAAATTTCATGAGTTCATGCCCACAATTGAAATACGAGCATTTCCACAACTCAAGTGATCAGGGACAAGGTTGTTCGGCAAAGGGTCCCAGGTATAATCCTTGGCTGCAGAGTTCTTCCAATAATGGGAACCAAACGAGTCAAATGAGTTTCCTGCATGTTATGTTGCTGTCTAATTCTGTACAAAAATTAGTAGAGCAAATGAAATCTATTATAAGTATAATAATACCTCAGCTCAATTCTGAGGGCATCTAAAAGGAGTTTCCCGTGACAAGTCTGCACGCAGCCAGGCTGTCATTATTGTGGTTAGAAATCTGAAATGTAATAATATTATTTTTTAAATTAATGAAAAAACTGTTTACACGTGTAGAATAAATGGATTTGCTATTAAATTTCATATATAGGCTTATTTCTGAACCTATTTAAGTTAATTAGTTACATGGTTATTTAAATACGAAGGCGTTCTACAAATCAGGCCTGTGACCGACGCCGGTGTGCCGGAATTTCTGTCCAGGAGAAGTTATTTTACAAGCTATAAATCTATAGACATTGCCTGTCACATTTATGCACACATAAATGCCATAGATCTGGACCGGGATCGAACCTGCGAACTTAAGCATAGAAAGACAGCGCCAGCGCTAATCTGGCCGACTGAACTTATTTAATCTAATTACGAAATTGATTTCTCATTATATTTTTTTGGATTATTATAAAATCTTATACTTGCATTTGGATCTCGAACGAGGGGAGGAAATGTGGATAATTACCTCATCTGTAACACGGGCAAGTATTGGGCATCTTCTGTAGGTGCAAGAAGCTCACTGGATTTTACAGATTTTGAAATTGGTTATTTTCAAGGAGGGGTTTTCCAATTAATCATTCCAATTAGAAGAAAAAAATACAGAATTATGAAACAACTTTTTTGGCTTAAACTGTACCGAACATCTATTCAATTCCACATTTGCAGAAAACAATATGACATTTATGAATAAGCCTGTGCTTTGTGAACAGATAGGGAATTGCGGTCATTAGTTCAACTTAGTTAAATCCTGTATAATGCAAAAATAATTATTGGTGACGCTTGACGATCGATGGGGTTTGTCATGACACGGGCTCGTTTGCAAATTAGCTCGTTCCGAGAACCTACTATGAAGCATGCTGTAAAATCTGCCACATAGAGAGCGAAAATGAAGAATAATTCAACTACTAATGACGGGGAGGAGTTATATGCCTCCGTGGTTAACCATTATTATGACATAGAATGGTTTTATTACTACAATAATGCTTTATACGTTTTAATTATGACAGTAATTTACCATGACATTATATTTTACCGTATTTAATTATTTCTTTGGTAGCAAAAATATGAGTTTTTTGTTGTAGCGAAAAATATCCTATTGTTTTGAAATAACTAATAAAATGTGTTATTCAGAATTATAGTAATTTTAGTTCGAAATTAGCTTTTATATTCGACCATACTATAATACGCTTATTGCGTGTGACGTACGCTATCATAATGACACTCGTTTTAAAACTATTTTTTAATATGACATCGGTGTGGTATCGATTATTTTTGGATTTTAAGGCAAATTCCTATTTTGTTCTTTATGAAATAACATGACATTTTTTAAATATTTGGACATTTCATGGTAAATCACTTACATTTATAGAGTTTTATATAACCTAAAATGCCTCTTTGGACCTTTAGAGCCTATTTTACTATTTTATTGCTTAAAATGCCTATTTTGTACATTTAAAATAAAATTCAACTTCTGTAATATTTCCAATCTTATAATAAACATCCCTCAATGAAAAGCAGAACAGCAGAGGTGGGTTTTCCATAGAAACTTCAATTGTCGCTAAAGGGGAGGGGGAGGATTAAGGAGGAAGGACTACTGTGTCAAGTCACCAGTGAAAGAACATTTGCTTAAGGGAATATAGTTCGTGATGCCTAATTTTGCAGTTAATTCTGTTAAGAATAGGTATACCACGTTTCTTGCAGTAAAAGAAGACCATATTGCAGTTTAAGTGTATATTGTAATATTTTAAAGTCTATTTTATATCTATTTACACATTTTTAAAGCATATTTTAAGTGCCTATTTTCTCTTTTAAAAGCCTATTTACTTGTTTTAAACCTATTTTAGGTGCTTAAAACTATTTTTAGAGCCTGAAATCCCAGGCCTAATTATTATCTAACACGGAACAAATCTTGAGACCTTGGGAGTGGCAGCTGAAAACTGCGTAATAAATAGCCTATATTTAAAGTAAAACCAATAATTCTGTTCTGTTAATTTTAAAATCATACTAAAAACAATTCATTTCGTGTTGTCAAAATACGTTAGTTTAAAGAAAACGACCAAAAGGAAGCTTCTTTTTGACCGACGCCTAAGCTACCATCTGTCATAGAAGACCAGAACTACGACAACTAGTGGATGCAAGAGCATCGAAGGCTCATGGCCTTTTGTTTGGGTGAATCTAAAACCTCAAAATGTAAGCATGCAGGCTAATTATGATCGAACAAAAGCAGTCGTATGCAATTTGCCTATAGCCTAATGGTAATTAAGATACTCGTATGACAATTATTTACCTAGGTGAGGTTTTTGCGTGGTTTTCCGTCACCAGTGAGACAAATGTCAAGTAACTTTAGGCCCTTGTGGTCCCCGGATAGCATCTGGTCGTCATTATCATCTTCATCCTCGCCTTGTTCGGAGTGAGTGTGTGTGTGTGTGTGTGTGTGAATGGTGTGTCTCGTCCTATGTGTTCGTGCAGTCTCGGAGGTGGCCCCGGCATTGGGCTGGTCACTCATTCGGGGAGGCCCTCCATGTCCTTGTCTGGTCAAAAAAGTATGTATGTGATCCAAAGATAATCCCTCTCCCGACAGGTCGCGGCCCTGTAAGGCCCGGGCGGCTTTGGTCGCTTAAATCCTAAAAGGGAGAGGTAAAACTACGATCAAGAAAGAAATAAAGAAAGAAAAAAAGAAAGTATGAAAATTATGGAACTCGCTTTGCTAGTTTCAGAACATACTCACTCCTTAATAAGTGTCATTATAAGCTTGTTGCATAATGTATTATTGTATAACTGATCAGATGAGAGATGAATCATGACCTGCGCAAGAGCCGCTTCGAAGCCACTCAACAAGCTTATATTGCAACCAAGCGTCTTCAAACCAACCCTCTCGTCTCTCCTTCCCGTTATGCTTACTCGGATTAACTGGTTAGGTTCGGTCGCGGAAGGCTCCATATCTAGAAAATATTGCCACTACTTTTTCCTGGTTTGTATTGACTTCTGAAGGAACATCATAGTTATTTAATCTTGTAAAGGCATGTATTTTGTTCAACTAACTCTGGGTGGAGAAGTGGTTAGGCGCTAATTTCTTGGTCTATTCCAAAGTTCGGGTTTCAATTACGTCCAAATAGGTGTCATTAATGTGTGACTAGTTGGAGCTTGGACAAAGGACCAGATAACGGTTAACTTCATAGGAGTTAAGCAGTCAACTGTTAATTGGACACATAGTTAACTGGATATTGTTTGCAGTTACCGGATTTTTATGTTGATTAAACGTAGATCGATAGTTAATTTTAATAGTTCACACTCTCTGGGACTAATTACTGTAGCTTCTTTGTGTTTATGAATATCACACAAAGGTCTATACAGGCGCCAGAAAAAGCCACATGATTATCCATCCACTCTAAAACACGACTAAATGTTTTCAAAAACTTCCCTCCACTGAAACCGATGATTCAGGTTGTAGTTACCACCAATTCTCTTTTAACTACGGCACACATAATTGGATTAATGGTTAAAACGATATCATTATCTGTTTTCTGTTTAACTATTATCCTGTTTAATTGGATAAGTTAGTGATAATGGTTATTTGAGCAATTATTTGTTAAGTTAATCGTTTATGTTTTATCCGGATAATCTCAGCTCTAGTATAAATGCGAAAATCATCAAACTCCTGCTAGATATATGCTGGTATATCAAAGAAGATTATAGGTGTAAGTAACAGTACACACCCGTCGTTATGTAAACTTAACGCACACAGTAATAACAGTAATGAATCGCAGTAGAAAAGAGGTTCAGTTTCGGTTGTAATTTATTTAAAAAAGTTCAAAACACTAATCTTCTCAGGACTTAAACACGGCTAAATAAATCTTAGTTTTACGTACTAGTTGAATAAGCCACATTGGGTTCTGACTTGACATTGAACCCACGAACTTGTGATTATGATTCACATCCTCTCTGTCAAATTGCTTCAATTACAGTAAGTAATTCATACCACAATTCACGTAACCGTAACCATACAGCATCCTAAGCCATGACATTTCCAGTGGTATCTTCTCTTCGTTAACTTTCTGAATAAAATAAAATATATGTATTTAGACAGTATACTTTCACCCTGTTGTTGAACTTAACGTCAGCTGCGTTATTTGACCTATGTCGTTATTCATGCACATCCCACAGTGCCCTGAGGGTCGCATGCGGCCCGTGACAAAGCCAATTAATAAATTACATAAAAAAAATATTCATAGTTTTATTTACAGTAAATAAATGTAGTTAATAAATATAATATAGTATTGAGATTTATATTTATTTATTTATACCCTTATTTAGTTTATTTATATATTTTTAATAAATAGTTTTGGCCTCGGATATTCTAATGCTTCTAAATTTCAAAGTAGGTTACATTCTTTTGGTAAAGGATAATAGTTAAATATAAAATCTAAACTACTTTGCACAGATGAAGCCATTTATGCAAAACTGACCTTGATACAATTTGTAAATTAGCGGAATAAAGGCATACCAATAGCAATTTCCCACGTGCATCCAGTATCATGCATAGGTTGAATCAGGAACCTTCAGGACTTGTTAAAAATACCAACATCTTTGGAAGTTGACTTTAGTGAGCTTGTTACTTCCCACGAGACGTCCACAGGCTCTCATTAATGTGTACTGCCTTTAAAAAAAATAATTTTACTGCATCCAAAAACAATGTCCTCATTAATGTGTTCTAAAATTTAATAAATAATAATTTTACTGTATATAAAAAATGTTTTCATTAATGCGTACTGCACTGTAATAAATAACTATTTAAAGTTTTGATAATAGTTTTACTGCATTGAAAAAAGTGCGGCCCGTGACATCAACACACATATATTGGCCCTTGTAAGTAAAGAAGTTGGTCACCCCTGATTTAAATAATTTGTGCAGAAAACAAATATATAGTACAGAAATACAGTTAAGTTACTTATGTCTTTAGTTATTTCAAGCCATAAACTCTTTGCCTGTGGACTGAGTGAGAACAATTGCATGCCGTAGACCTACGGAATCCTAAGAAGTAGTTATTTTTTTAATCCGATTGTTTAATTAACCCTTTAATTCAGCCTTTTACTGTACTGACGTATAAGTGCGTCGCCTCAAAAATAATTGTAAAAGCAGAGATGTAAGATTAATAGCAGAACGCTTTATGTAAAATATGAGAATTTTTATCCACGTGTTAGAATGGTCATTTATGAAAGACAGCTATTGCACTGAAAGGACTTTTTCCCGGATGTTTCCTTTTTATTTAAATTCTAATACACTGTAAAGGTTAAAAAGTTTGTTTTATACAGGATATAATATACTACATTATATTTCTCATTCACTGTAGGATTAAAATGCTGCTTACCAGTTGGTGACTTTGTATTTTGAGCTCCCTTCTTTGTGCCTATATTACAGAAGACTTGCGGAATCACCAGGAAGAAGAGCTCATGCGCCATCTTCAAAAGGATGAATCTCTAACTGATATAGCAAAGATGTTTCTTTGTTCCACTCGTAAAGCTTCCTTATCATTATATATCAGGCTTTCAGGTCAGCAAACCTGTGACGTCATCATCTTGGATGAAATCCCTCTTTATTCAATTTTAGTTCCTTATGTAAGATTCCAGGATGTTGTTAGTCTACTGGTGGGGAAGATGAAAAGCACATATTTATTGCCTGATTCTTTCCATTTCAAATGTATTTTTTCGTGCAAGATCATGTCATTCATGCCTATTATTATTATTATTATTATTATTATTATTATTATTATTATTATTATTATTATTATTGTTGTTGTTGTTACTATTATTATTATTACTATCATCATCAGCACTAACGTCAACATTATTATACTGCAGTGTTTAATTCAACATTTCGTAAACAAGAACTCCCCTTTAAATGCAGTAGATTCACATTATTTCGGGAAATTCAATTGCAGTTGGAAAGTAGGACATGGAAATGTTGATATACTGATGTTCCCCTAGAAGACACTTACATGAAAGATTCGTAATGAAAAGTCTGGTATCTAGTTTTATACAGTACGGTACTAGGAGGTCTAAAGTATTTTTCAAATGAGAAGCCAATTCCTTCACCGCCAATCACGTGTACGAGCTAATGGGGTGCCGCTATCAGTAAGGGTCCTCCCTCCGTCTCGCCATCTCTGATTGGACCGCGTATCTAAGCAGGAGAAGGAAGAAACGGCTTGTCATCTGCAAAACACTGTAGTAATTGTTTTCTTTTATCGTAGAAGGATCATATCCTAATCGATCTTCTTTTGCCCTTTAAATAATCGGCTTTTTCAACATGTCATGTGCTGCGATTCTATTTCAGTAGTTCTCGGCCCATGAGAAATACCGGTATTCTATTGATTCACTTTATGGGTTTCACTACACTAATCTTTTGCACTTACTATGATGAAGTATCCGAACATAAAGTAGCCTATGTTATTAATTTCATTCGGAATTGAAGGGAAAGGTTTTGATCATGTTCTACATTCACCAGATTTTCGTGTTACACCCTGAAAATGTGAAAGTATGAAATCCTCAAATATTCAAAGGGAACCAGTTAATTAGATTTCTGAACAGAAATATAACCCTGGACAACTTTTTACATAAGAATTTTAAATGAATCTCCTAATTTAAAAATATATTAATGTGAATTTCTAAGAGCTTTACTTACATCAGTACAAGGCGTGGCAAAACAAGATTATTAATAGTAAAGATTATATTTTGAGCCATTAAGAATCGTTATTTGCTCGAAACCATTGAGATATGTGAATAATATTATGTTTTACATCAGATTAAAAAAAAAAGACTACACTGTCATGATTATTAATAAAGGGTGGTATCATCGGCGAATAAGATAGTTTTCTATACAGTACTTTTATGGTAAATAATTTACAAAAACAAGTTGAAGTACATTCCGTCGTTAAAAATAACCATATTCTGTGCCTCCAATTGAATTTAATTATATTTAATACAACCGATTTTGAGACAATTTGCATATGTTCGAAATGTCTACTGTTTCAAAATTAGTGCACTGAGTATGATAAGTTATTACATCCATCTAAATAAATCTAAATCTTCGAAACTGTTCTTTTTTTTAATCTGAAACTTCGATTTTGTACAGTGCACATAATAGTAGGCCTACGTCTTAAAAAAGACACAGAATTTAAACTACATTCAATAAAAATGTCATACACATCCCATCCAAATTGCGGAAATCGATCAATTTTGAATATTTGAAAATATATTAAAAGTAAAATTGGGACTAATAGTTTGCGTGCAAGAGAATTTAATAACTGGATCTGTCTAAATATGATGTAATTAATGCAATTTTTCATAGTACATTCACTAAAATGTCATACATATAGTATCCAAATTTTTAAAGCATTTGAGCATTTTAAAATTTATTGAAAGTAAAATTGTGAGGAAAAAAGTAAAAGTTTACATGCAAGGGAATTAATATCCGGATCTGTTTATATGTGATGTAATTAATTCCACTTCTAATTCTTAAAAGTTGGCCAATGTGTTCACTGAACGTTACTTACTAATTAAACACAAATTTTTTTTTTTACAGAAATTTGCCAATATTTCGTACAACACCCCTTCAAATGTGATAGTGTGTATGATTTTGGGGCGAATAATTGGACGACATTCTGCAGAAAGGAACCAACCCTCAAATTTTTAAAACCGTCCGAGTAGATACTAAATTTTTGCTACTGAACTATATATTTACGTTGTGCAAACTAACCAACCCTCTTCATCCATTTATGTGCCATCCATTAAGCAAATAAAAACACATTGAAAAGATCCAGGTGGCTTTTTATTTAACTTTAAATGCCTGCTTTTTAGCTTAAAAATCATGTGGGTGGGTTCCTTTCTGCAGAATGTCGTCCAATTGAACCAAGAAGATTAAACATGGCACTTTATTATATTAGTTTATGTGATGCACAATGCACATTGTGCGCGATTCCTTAATTATTATTATTATATTAGTTTACTTGATTTTATTTTTTAAGAATCTTATAAATACTATTAATTGTTTACTTTAAAGGAAAGAAAAAAGAATAAAATTTCTACAGGAGTACAATCCAAATAACACACATTGTCTAAAAACAATAGAAATGTTTTATATGTGAATTAAATAAATCTGAAAATTTATATTTTATGTTCAGTACTCGCAGATGAAGTCTCGCATTTTTTACTTAACATGGCATGAGTTTGATTTTGGTTGTCTCACTGTCTAAGAAACTAAAACATATTTTTAATTTTTGTAATCGATCTGCGAGTTAAGTTCCAGATCGATTTTTTATTATCCCATAATGCTTAATAGTTTGCTTGGCAGTAGAGATGGGAACCAGTTACTTTTTTTGGAACAGTTACGTTACTGTTACAATTACATGAAAGTAACTGTTATTTATAACCGTTACCTGTTACTTTTTATATTACGTAGTTAATCGCCAGATCACTTCCCACTTGTAGGGGAATGCCCTTTTATCTCCCCCCCCCCCGGTTAGGGACGTAGCCAAGGCTGGGGCTCTCGGTAGGGACCCCCGAAATAAAATAACAGTTGTAAAATTAAGCTCTCAATTAGGGATGAACATCGATAGTTAAAATCGGAGATAACCATCGATATGATGATAATATCGACCTGAAAATATCGATATGACGATAATACCGACCTGAAATCATCGATGTATTTAGACAAAAAAAAGATGTATATTTTAAAAAATGCCATGGTATCAGAGAATTAGGCAAAATTCACAAACCAACAGAAATATTTCCATGAAAACTATCGATGTAAAAAATCATTCTTTTGGGAAATTAAGCTCCTGTAAATTAAATTATATCGTAGAACCAAGGTAGCCTATTCATTTTTTTTGTTACAAAAACATCGATGTCGGGGACAAACATCGATGTAGCAAAAACATCGGTTGTTTTTTATGGATGTAAAAAAACATCGATTATCGACATGAAAATAAATTGTTTGGAATTTTCCTGTGGTTTACAGCCTAAAGATATAAGTGTACCAAATTTCAAGTTTCTAGCTCATCTGGAAGTGGGCAAACATTAATGTCAGTGAGCGAGCCGTTTTTCGGGGGTTAGGAATAAACTTAAAAAAACACTTTTTTTAAAATTCTCCTATGGTTTACAGCCTAAAAGCTATATGTGTACCAAATTTCAAGTTTCTAGCTCTTCTGGAAGTGGGCAAACATTAATGTCAGTGAGCGAGCCCTTTTTCGGGAGTTTTTAGAGCTAAAAATTAAAAAAAATACATTTTTTAATTTTCCTGTGGTTTTATAGCCTAATAGATATATGTGTACCAAAATTCAAGTTTCTAGCTCATCTCGAAGTGAGCAAATATTAATATCAGTGAGCGAGCTCTTTTTCGGGGGGTTTTAGGGCTAAAAATTTTAAAAAATACTTTCTGGAATTCTCCTGTGGTTTACAGCCTAAAAGCTATATGTGTGCCAAATTAAAAGTTTCTAGCTCAACCGGAAGTGGGCAAACATTAATGTAAGTGAGCGAGCCCTTTTTCGGGAGTTTTTAGAGCTAAAGATTTAAAAAAATATACATTTTGGAATTTTCCTGTATTTTTATAGCCTAATAGATATATGTGTACCAAAATTCAAGTTTCTAGGTCATCTCGAAGTGAGCAAACATTAATGTCAGTGAGCGAGCTCTTTTTCGGGGGGTTTTAGGGCTAAAAAATTAAAAAAATACTTTTTTGGAATTCTCCTGTGGTTTACAGCCTAAAAGCTATATGTGTGCCAAATTTAAAGTTTCTAGCTGATCCGGAAGTGGGCAAATATTAATGTCAGTGAGCGAGCCCCTTTTCGGGGGTTATAGGGCTAAATTAAAAAAAAAATACTTTTTTTGAAATTTTCCTGTGGTTTACAGCCTAAAAGCTATATGTGTACCAAATTTCAAGTTTCTAGCTCATCTGGAAGTGAGCAAACATCAATGTCAATGAGTGAGTGAGTCAGCCGTGTGGCTGGGATTTTATTAGTAGTAGTAAAATTATCAATATTATTATTTCGAATAATTTACTACAGTTATTGAATTCATATTTCATGCTATATATCCATATTCTAAGTTTAAATAAACCAATAAAGGCAATATCGTATTTTAATACATTTTTAAGTGGCATGAAAAGCTTATAATTACGATAATTACATGTTAAAAAAAATTATTATTATTTTTTATTATTATGTTTTTATTTTATTTTTTCAAATATTGTAAATAACAGATGAAACAGAACAAGGCCAACGTCACGGATAAAACACTTGTAACAGAAATATTAGAAGTAACTGTAACGGGTCAAAGTAACTGTAACTGGTCAGAGTAACTGTAACGGGTGAGAGTATCTGTCACTGCCGCTGTCACTGTAACCGCCGCTGTCACTGTCACTGCCGCTGTCACCGTAACCGCCGCTGTCACTGTCACTGTAACTGGCGAGAATAACTGTCACTTTCAGAGTAACTGTAACGGGTGAGAGTAATTGTAACGGGTCAGAGTTACTGTAACGGGTGAGAATAATGGTAATGGGTGTAACTCTCGTCACGTTACGACCAGTTACATTCGCTCGACACTGACATATTTCTCAACACAACTAAAAAAATAAAAAATAAAAAAATAATAATAAATAAGTAAATAAATAAATAAAATAAAAACCAAAACCAAAAATAAAAGTATTTAAATTAATCCTGAGAAAAAGGAGAGCTGCTGAAAAATTTGGAAAAACCATACAGAATTCCTGGGATCGATACCATGTCATGACTTTCGAAAAATTATTTTATATCTTTGCGTTTCATGCCTCCCTAAGTACGAAACCACCGCCCGTTCAATTTTTTTTGTATTATATCTTTACATGCTAACGGCCGTAATTTTGAAGATATTTGAACCAAATTTTATTATGTTATTTCTAGGCCCAATAGTTCGGACAAGTTCGTTAATGAGCAAAATTGGGCCAAGGGGAGGGTGGTTGAAATTTTTAAATATTTATATCTCGGCCCCTATGAAGTATAGAGAGAAACTTTGTTGGAATAAATTAGAGTACTCCCTATGGAGCTCACAGTGACACTAACGATTCGGGGGTTTTAGGGGTACGAGTAGGGGTGGGGGATGGAAATTCGAAATTTTTGAAACCACGTCTTGTGGGGTATCGTTGAAAAGCTCTTGATGAGTACTCTACAAATCAATACCTAGTTTCTCGATAGCTCTCATATAAGGCGAGATTTGAATGTTTGAAAAATTGCTTTTTCCTCTTTTTTGCAGTTATTATTGCGGGTTTATCATGCCAAGGCTAAAGAAGAAGAGAACTGCGCAGTGACAATAAATTAAACCAAAAGCACTTCGAAATCTACCTCAGCCTGTAGGCCTGCCTAAAGGGATTTTATTTCACTTCACACAAATGCAATTAATAGGAAATGATCAATCTCCGCCATTTCATGCAGATGTCTAAACTTAAATAGATGAATTTTCGCTTCTCATTGTAATGTTTACTCGATGGCGTAGTGGGTAAGATGAAGGGCTAATATGCTAGCGGTCCCGTGGTCGGATCTCCTTGGGTCGAAAATTTAAAGGATATGAATAGATAGGTAGGGTAAAGGAGAAAACGGATTGAATAGTAGAAAAGGGTAAAGAAGTGGTGAAAGGGGGGGAGTCAGAATTTCCAATACTGCTAGTGGTTCCACCATTCACCTCTAGATTTCTCGAGTGGGAAGAGCTAAAGGGACGACCTGTTTTTCCCTAGTTTTTTAATAAAAATCCCGGGGAGGACCCCCGGACCTCCATTTTTTGGATTTCCAAATAATAGCAAACTTTCGTCTGTGTCGGTCCCTCCTTTCAGTATTTTCTGGTTTCGCCTTTGGTTGAGACGAAAATAAGATATCCTTGGAGGAGCTTTGGTAACCGTTACTTTTGATTTTTTGTAACAGGTCGTTACCGTTACATACATGTAACAGTTACAAAGTAACAGTTACAAGAAATATTCCCCATCTCTACTTGGCAGTAAATCCATGTTCCGAACAGGGAAGAAGTTATTTAAATTATTGTTATTGAAGGGGTCAGTATAGATTTCATATAGAATCTTATGGGAGATTCATAAAAAAATTCTTACATAGAAAGTTGTCCAGGGTTGTTTTTCTGTTCAGAAATTTAATTAACTGATCCCCTTTGAATATTTGAGGATTTCGTACTTTCACATTTTCAGGGTGTAATCGAGTAAGAAATTTTAATATAACTTAAGGAAGTACAGATTTAGCCTACTAATAATGCGAAAGATAATAATTATAATCATACACATTTCTTATAATAAAATTATGAAAAGTAAAGTACCGATCCTTGTCTATCCCTTTAAGGCTTAAACCATTGAGTTTCATAAAAAGAAATTCAAATCTCAGTAATATCTCAATGAAAACAGAAATAATACTCCTATGATACTTTACAACATTGCATATGGGAAAACATAAATTAAGGATTATTGTGATCATTCTTAAATTAAAAACAAACAAACATGTTGTACATACATCTCTTAAAAAAAAAAATTATGAAAATTAAAATCACCGATCGTGTACTGAAATTTATCAAAACGCTGATATTGTAGTATTTACTGTTATTAATTCCCCCCCCCCATATCACAAAAGATAAAGCAAACATAGGCTATCATATAGGCCTATGCAATGAGGAGTCCAATTCCCAAGTAATGATTAGAAATTAAAATTATTAGCATTCATTTCAATTTTTTTCTGATAAAAGTTCCCGATAAAAGAGGTGGAATTTCGGAACTATAAGCTTATTAACTAAATTTCAAAACCTCCTATAGAAAATGTAGATAAACGTAGATAATGTGTCTTCTATATTTGGAATAATAAATTCAAAGCTATGTTATATTTTTTAATATAATGTTTCATAAATTAATATTTTGATGTGGCATTGTTTTATGTATAACATTTAAAAAAACAATTAATAACCCCTAAATTTTTTTAAACTAGGAGGTGCCCGTGGCTTCGCCACGATAATTCTTTTAAAAATTAAAAATTAAGAGTATAATAATTATTAAAGCATTATATTTATTAACACTTGCACGCGAATCATTCATAAACTAAGCCATTAATAATTAATGAAACAGGTAAAATTCCTGCTTTAGAGTACATTCCACGACATGAAAGCGCCCCCTGGGAAAACTATATCAGAATCGATTATGCAGTTCCAAAGAACCTGTGAACACATAATACGTATTGTTTCTCAGCTGTTTATTGACATGAATATGATGTGAATTTTATTTTATCAATTCAGTGTAATTTTCAAAAATTATATAATGTTTCAAGGGAAGGAATGGTTTCTTTGGATTATTATTATCAGCGATATTTCAAGAGATAAAACCATCAATATTTTACAGCTGTTGCCCCCGGCTTCGCCGGCCATTATTCATTGACTCCAGGATTTTTAAGAAAATTACACTGGTAGATTATTACAAATGTTTGTGGTTCAGAGCTATGAAAATTGTAAGTAAAAATAAAATTAGAATATTTGTTCATTGTGTTCATTTCACTTAGGCCTTATACAATAAAGAAACGGTTTTCCTTCCTAATTTTGTAGTCGTCATGAAAGTTTAGACTGCGAGAGACGAACATCGCCGAGTATACCCGATGTCTCACGAAGCGGGCGAGCAAGCACGCTATTTAGGGCCGTTGAATTGTATAAGAGTAGATAGATAGATAGATAGCATCAAGTAAAATTGCACGTAGTGATGAAATGCTGGCTTTAGCGTGTCCTAATATCTCAGAATGACTGATTTTTTAGTTAATTTTTGGCCTAGTACACATTGTATAGGATAGGCTACTTTCTGCATGGTTCCACGTACCAAAACAAACTTCAGAGTAAAGACTAAATTTAGTTAGCCTGCAGTTCATACAAGTCTGTACAACATGGCAGCACCGCAAGCTGTAGGAATTTTTATATTTAATACCAAAAATTGTAGAAATAGTGTGGCATTTAAAACCTCGTTTTCGTATTATCTGGTATTTTACAGTACAGTGATTTTACAACACTAAATTGTTATAGTAAGCAGTGTGTCCTAAATATAGGCCTATTAAACAAACATGCTAATTTTCGGCCCCAAAGATCCACACACCCTGCTATGATTTAGAGTTAGACGTTCCGATTTTATCTCATGAGAAGTATTTAAGTTCAACATAGGTGTAATTTAGGTGTAATTCTCGTTGAAAGGTTAAACCGCTCGCCTTCCAGCGCCGGGACGGGGATTGAATCTCGATGGATAAAAATATGTGACCATTTGGTTGCAATAAAGGAATTTTTATAACTATAATTTCAGTCTGCAGAGATAATAAGTGATATTCCTTTGTCAGATTTGACGGGGAACTGAATTGCAGTCACCATGAAAAATCGTATTGTATATTATGTTGGAGCTATTAGGTAACTTCTTGTTTCCATTGACTGTACACTTTTTGTGACAAATAGTAGAAACTCTACTTTCCTTTTCATCTGCAGAGATAGTGACCATTTTCACAGAATTTCATAATATTGTCTGCATATGGCAGCTACATACAACTAGTTTGCTGTAATTTTGTTTCCATCAAGTGCACATCCATTCCATGTGAGTTGCGAGGGAAGCCATTCTGCTAAGCTAAGGGGTGTAAAAATATATTGTGCGAACTGTGTGTGCAGAATTTTTGTTTTCTTCCTGATATTTATAGTGTCATGTTCCATTAATAAAATGAACATTGATCTAGTAAAAAGTTACTTAATCATGTGTAGCTGAACATATTGAAATTGTTAAAGAAAACAGCAGTGAAATAGGATAAATCCAAGAGAGACGGTCACGATAAAGAGATGACCAATCGCTCTGATTTCTCGGCCGATAAACATAATATTTGTATGTAACCTGGTAGCCGGCAAACTTTTGGTACTAAGAGTAGATTGCTAGACACCAGCGCTGCTTATACCGTGTGTCCTTAAAGCCATGGTGCACTTTACGGTACTTAGGCTACAAATCCGCGATTGCTTCAACATTATTTTCTCACTGGTCATTTATTTTCTATATGTTGAGTGAAGTAAACAGAAGTGCAGAAGCAAACGGAAGTAAACAGAATTGTGTGAGGTGAGCGAACCTTATATATTTTACTTGTAGTGCTTCCTATCAATTTCTAGTTATTCACTATGGCTAACTCACCTTTAAAACTGGGAGAGATGACCCATTTTCCCGGGAGAGTTGGCCAACAACTTAAGAGCCATATTTTTAAGAACTTTAGATCTTTCTTAACACGTATTTAAAAAAGTTCGCTTGAGCCTAATTTATATCAAACTGGAAACTATTCTCATTTACTTACTTATTTTTATTGCTCGATAAATGAAATATGAAACGAACATATTAATACTACACCTTAATAAAACAATTTTGAAAATCCAATCCAGAAGGATGTATGGAAATAAAAACGACTGTTATTAAGTAAATTAATTTATTAATTTTCAAAATTATTCACTTGCATAGAAAGTGAATTGAACTCGTGTATCTATGTCAAAGGTGGTTTCATAATCTTTTACTACTTTTATTTTTAAGTTTTTTCTATCAGTGTAAAATAAAAATAAATACAGTATTCTTGAATTAAGAAAATTGAAACAATTTTAAGCAACTGAAAAGTTCTACTGCGGGCCACAACATCCGATAGAGGGGAACTTATTTTAGCATCTTGTTTGTATATATTTATAGAAGTAAAACAACGTGTAGAAACAATGTTCTACTTTGTTGCCTGTGGTCTACTTTCTAGCTTCGAAAATGGTATGGCCAACTGTCCCTATGTCCCACGGCCATCTCCTCATACCACCTTGGGCAAGACGGTCAATGTAGGGCCTGTCATTTTTAAAATGTTAGGATTTCTCACCTTAAATTAATTTTTTCTCCATAAGACATTATGTCATGTGAATATGTACGTCCAAGGACCTATTTGGACTTCTTACACACAAATTATCTTGAAAATACTTAAAGTTACAGAGCATTAAAATTCATGGCCATCTCTCCCGGGGAGGCTATAAGGAAACAATCTATTATTTGTTAGTAATTAGATACAAATACTAAAGGTGTCGACAGTTTTATTCTTTGGTTTAGGCAGGCAGCATGAATTCAGGAACATGAATACTCCCATTATTGCACAAAATCCTAATACCTGTAGGCCTAATCTTCCTATTGACCATAATATCGCCTCCATTTAATTTATTTAAATAGTACTCACCAATAGCAACCCAATCATCTTGTGGTGCATGTTGAAAGGGGAAAGGTAATCTGCGCCACTTCTACCTTTTCCCCCAACCTACTCGATGTAAACTGCGCCACCGACATATGTAAACTGCGCCACCAACATTTAAATGGCATCACCATCATACTAACGCACTAACATTTTCCTTCCCACTTCCCCAGACTTAGGACTGGCTATGAAATTGCATAGGTGTGGTTAAAAATGTTAGGCTTAGTAGCTTTGTCATTTAAAAAAAAAAATGTTAAAAAATACCCTAATTTCTTTTGCATGAACGCTTCGACACGTATAAAATTGTTAAAAACACCACCCTGATTTTTTTTCATGACCACTTTGTTCTCATATGACGCCTTCTTAATAGATTCAAAACGGGATATTTCATTGTTTGTACGAGTATATTGTTCTCTCCACTTGAGTAGACGAGAATACTTGTCATTCATTTTAGCTGTTCTTCTTACTGGTATCCCTTGTTTCTCAGTTTTATGTAGGCACTTGTTTGGAACTGGAGAAGTGCATCTAACATATGGAAGATGTTGGGAGAAGCGCGGTAGCACATCGAATTATATTTTGCGTGAAAATGACCTACATATCTCCGTGGTGCAGTTTACATATCTCATTTTTATTCTACTTCAAATTCGGTGTCAACCGTGGCGCAGATTACATACACCCGTTGAAAGTATCTGAAGAATCAACTGATTGAACACAACTTATTCTTTTGGCAGGCCAAGCATGAATATATCTCAGAATTTTGAGGTTCTTAATATAATTTAATAATAGCCCACTTCCGACTTCCTGGTGCAAATCATAAGGTTATTCATATCAGTTGCAACGCCATTTCCGCCCCTCCGGTACAGCCCTTATGACTTCTTACACTCGGAACTTTGTGAAAGAAATGTTCCTTACAGATTCGTTTCATATTCAATAATAGTCTGATTTGTTCTTTAGGCTTTAGAAGAATAGAATCTTCCACATTCAAAATATGTTGAAATTATTTAATTTGCAATTCTTGGTATTGAGATATTTAAAATTTTACAAGCAGTACAATACAAAATCCAATTAAATTATGAATTTTAAAATTATATACCCCTATTCAGTTATATCTTTGTCAAAAAACACTTCATCCCTAAAGTTTTTGTGACTTTTTTGGTAATGACACAAACCTAAATGAATGATACTTTTATTTTTTTAATAACTTTCCCGCTAAATGAATTTGACCCAGATGATCTTATTCTACTCGTTGATCCATTAAAATCATCTGGGGAAAAAGAAGAGAACGGACCTGAAGATGGAGTAACAACCGAAGTATATCGTCCATCCTACAGAATATTGACGCTACAAAATTTTAATATTTTATTATGTTGACAACTGTAGATTTTAAAAATGACAAATCTATTAAGCTGATAATATAAAAAGAACATTTGTAAAACCAATATTCGAGAGAATAGGTGGAACTGTTTTACACACTATACAGCACAATTATATCCCTCGTAGGAAAAAGTATGAAATTTATCAACACATTGAACATATTCGCTTTGTATGAAAATTAGTATAAATTAAAATGTTTAATGAAAACTGGTAATGGAATTATGACGTGACATACACATACAAGGTAAAAAATGAAGGGTCTCCTGTACTCTGGTCATAGCTCTTCCAAAGTGTTTAGCGAGTTAAGCAAAACTAACTCAGAACATAACATGGATTAGTGACCACTGCTATCACTACCCCTGACATCTTCTGTTAAGTCGAACATACTGGAGGTTTATCGTGGTTTAGATTCTAGTGAAATTGTAACTCTCTGTTGCTGTACTATGGTGAAGTAAACGTCATTTAAAAATGATTGTTCATGGAAAAACACTGCCAAAGTAGAAGCTTTAAGAATGTTAGAAGCTCAAAAGTTAAAACAATTGCAGAATTATATATCATTTCCCCAGGAGTACCAGGAGCCATCGATATAAAGAACTATTGAATTGAAAAGACTAATAGGGAAATCGAAATGCGTCTTTTGTCGGTGGCAAAGATATACAGGTATGAGCAAGTAGCATGTGTTAATTTATTTCTTGAAGATGGTAGAACTGATTAGTATCTTACTGTATAATTATATCAATTTATTTTTATTTTATGAATAATTCACGATTGTTTCACTTTAAGATATTAACTGCAAAATCTTGTCAACAATAGAACTCTGATGAATAATTTCCATGATATGTTTACAAAATGTGTTTAAACGTTCTTCCTGTACTGACCTTATGAAGTCCATTCCATTTATTTAGGATTAATCGTTTTCATTTGACTCGTATGACTTTTCATTTTGAAAAGTCACCCAAAATTTAAAAAAAGTATTTGCCACATCCTTATTATGGAGAGCTAAATGATCAATCTATAAAATAAAAAGTACTTTCCAAAATCGCAATAAAAATATAAATGCTGCAAAAACTAAAAATGGTCCTTGTTTTACACACCTACCTCAATAATAAGTGATGGAATTTTCACACAATTATGCTATGTCTTAACTTAATCTTTATTGAACAAATAATTATTCTGACATGTTATTTGCTTCATTCGTTTCAGGTAAGGGTATATGATTGGATTCGACAGTGCCATCTTCAACGTAAGTCGAAAATATTATTTATAAACCCATTATTCTCATTACAATGAGTTAAATAGCTTTTCTATAGTTTACCATCCTCAATTTATCGATATTTATTTTTTAGCCTACTAGCCTTCCATAAGAAGCGTAACAAGTTAGTTTCTTTGCTGAACTGTGCTTAAAAATGCTTATCATCAAACAAACATATTTGTAAATAAATGATTGCTTCTATACAAGGTCTAATTGAAATATAATTCAAAATATTTTTGTTTTTGACTAAAACAGTTGCCAATACTCTTTTACAAAGGCATTTTTATCTTCAATAAGTAATCCAATTTTAATTCTTAGTATCTTCATTTGAAAAGGATCAAACAGTTTAACATTTGTAAGGTGCAACCCTTTGGTTTAATATTGTTTCAGTCTTTTTTTTTATTATTAATGGGTATAACTGCAATAAAGCAGTACCGTTAGACTTCAAGGAAATAGTATAAATTCTAGAAATATGTAGGCTCTTTAACGTTTTAATCCATTCACATACACGTACACAGATGTTAGCATCAAATTTAATTTATAGAACATAAAAACGGTTTATATTATAATCTTAAAGTGAAAAATATTTACCTGAAATATTTAATATTTATTTACTGTCCAACAAAAGGTTAACTTTCCTGGATTAAAACGTGCTCTAATGTGGGACAAAAGTAGGTCCCACGTTAACGAGATTATTGCTTTCTCTTAAGGGTATATGTACGTGAATTATTTTGAAATTTATGTTTTTTTGTTTATAGCACTAAAAAATTGTGCTGAATTTTCTGCATCCATTGGTACAAAGTTTATATAGGTTTAGAAATTATTGGTGCCATTTAAATGGACATTTAAATAGGTTTACGTGCTCTGAGCTACTATTCACTATGAACTTAAAATTGAATTTCCCGGTAACTCTTATTTTTCACACATATTGTTAGATAGCTCCACCACCATTAGAGATAGAAGGCTGAATTTTTTTACACTAATTTTACATGCATATATGCATAAAGTAGACTACAATGATGCCCATAGGTATAAAATTAAAGAAAATGTATCATGAAATATTGATCAAATTTCAATATATTTTATATGCGATATATAAAAATTAATTGCATTAAAAATACTAACTTTAGCTGTATAAAAGTAGTCTACTTTGTAGAAAAATATGTTCATTATATGCATTAAAAAAATAAAAGGTGTCAGAGAAACCAGAAAAATGCTATCTCTACAGGAAGTGATAAGTGCATCTGAATTAATTTTTTTCATGCTCCTATAAAACATGTAATTTAAAAATAACTTGGTCAATTTTTATACTTTTATCAGCTAGTTATGTTCTAGTAAGCCTTCTTATAGGATCCTGTAATTTTAGTCCACTTTTGAGTTCTTTTTCTTGTAAAATTTTAATATTTTAGAACCTGCATTTTTTAAATATTTTTGTGGTAGTTCACGTACATATACCCTTAATTGTGGGAAGAAAAACAATATTACTCTGATTTTCATAATAGAAGTAAATCAGTAGTAATGCTTTTAAAAGTTGCAAGCACATTCAACATTTTAATTCATAGTTCCATCACTTCTTTGAAGTTCAGTCTATAGCTGTTTCTATTCATACTAGTGGCAATTTAAGTCTTTTAGAGAAATATTTCGTATAGTTAATAATAAAAATAATACATTAAGTAATATAATATATATATTATATATTATATCAAATGAATGGTGGTAGACAAAATCTTGTTGAAGTACGTAAGTGCATTTATTCAGTCATTTTCCAAAACGTGGAAATAACAATGCAGTTAAGTTAGCAAGGAAAATTTTAATCCTGCGTCACGCATTTGAACGTACACCACAGCTTACACGGTGAACATTATTATTGGCCAAGTATCTCATTACAAGCCGAAATTCGAAAAATTGTTGGAGCTAGATATCTCATTTTTGTCTTCACAGAGCTAGCTACCATAAATTAAAAGTAGGTCACACAGCTTTAATGTTAGTTTCTATGGAGCTTACAACATTTTGTATAGAATCTTATCGATTTGGAATAGAAAAGTACCATATTGCACTTACGTGGTTACACCACGATTCTCTCTAACCATTTCAAACTGATTTCAAACTGATTTCAATGTAACACCTTTTCATAAATTAATAAGTTTCAAATTCCATGTTTTAAATAGAAAATGATATTGAGTTTCATTATTTTTTCCTTATGGTTTCCTGGTTGAAGAGTTATGTATGAAAGTATAAATGCTTTCTTATTATTAGCTATAATATTAATTATTATTGGTTATTATTCTAAATATATGTAATATTGTGAAATAAATTTCTATTCCTTTTCCTATTTACACTAATGCGAAGTGAAATATATTTTAACCAGGAAAATTAAGTAACATTTTAATCAAACGTTTACAGGAAACATTTCTATGTTGTGAATTGTATCGTCGATGTACTTCACGTTTACATTATGCTATCCGGCCACTATAGTTTTGATAGATCAGTTTTGGTCACAATTGAAATAATATAAGTTAATAACTTTAAAAGAAGGTATTTTTATCAATAAATTTATTATACTTGGTATGTATTGACGGTAAAAAATGGTAACATTATAGATATATCAGACTATGCTCCCGAATTATTCATGTACTCATCAGAAATAGCTCAATCCTTCAGATGTTTTCGACGCTTCTACTTGTTTATGAACTGATGTTATGTAAATTATATAATATTACATTTATTCGAACAATATTAATGCTGTACATATCTGAGATAACTGAATTTAAAACTAGTATATAATCTGTCACTTGTAAGCTTATGATCTGAGTTGTAACTAACAATGAAACAATGCGATAACTGTGCTCTGCAGTTTGTTATGTATGCAACTCAAAACATGTGTATTATTTCATGACCATATGCATTTTATTTCCAAAAATTGGTTCACACTTGTCAAGACTTTTTCTCATAATAAAATTAAGAAATTAAGAACATCTTTTGTCATATGGGCTTGTATTTCCTTTTATTCATGACAAAGATAATCTATTTTTAAATTCAGTTTTTCACAGTCCAAGATTAAATGAATCAGTCTAGATATTCCGGATACTTTCTTCTTCTTTGGACTGAGCACCTTCTAGAACAGACATGATCAGACAAGGTTCCTTTTGAGGTTTATACCAACACCGGAACAAATACTTTTGAAAATTCTTTCTGTATGTTTCGTTCACTTTGTATAATGCTATCATTGACGCACATGGATACGTATTGTACAACACATACATCAACAAAACTACCTTGTTATGATGTTGAAAAAACAGAGCGTGGTTAACCAAGGAAAAACTGTTATACCCCAGGAATATAAAATAAGGAGTATGATGAAGATAGAATACGAGAGATAACATTAAAATTACCCGAAAATCGGTGACGTTTCTAAATTCGGAGGAAGATTGCTCTTGATCGGAAAGGTATTCAAGGTTTTTCTCTGTTAACATGTTGATAACGATTAGAAACATTGAAAGAATTATAACATAAATACAATGGTATAACAAAACCTCATAGTGAAGTCTGATTTGTGATAAAGAGAAAATAGTAGATATTACAAGGCAAAATCCCCATACAGATATACAATAGAATACACTCTTCCAAATGCTTGGAATTTTACAGCCTTCGATACTTGGATTAACTAAATTAGAAATATCAAAATGCCTTTGAACGTACATGGCTAATATTGTCAGGGCATTAAAAGCGATTACACAGTTCTGAATGAAATGTAAAGTAAATTTCAAGTCCTCTTGGTTGAAAAATTCGTATAAGTACTGAACCGGCAAGAACACTGTTAGCATAATAATGTTATTAATTACATGAATAAATATTATAGCATTTCCTTCCGTTCTTGAACATTTCTCTTTGGCAAACATAATTAACATACTCCCATTCAGTAATAAACCAACGAATATTATTATCAGACGCAGTGGTGGATCGACGTATGTGCCGATAATGATGAATTCATTAAGAGATGAAAGATACATTGTAAAGCCTTCATACAAACTTCCAAAATCGCGTAAGTCTGTTACAATATCACACTGGCATGCATAATCTTCTGGACAAATGTCGGATGTATTATTACCTTTTGAAGGAAATTCTGAAAGCATTTTGTAAATTGTAACATTCATATTTTCTAAATCGCTTTGAACTTCATTTAATACTGTGTTTAAATCCCACAAGGCTATTAGGTCTCTGCTGTATCTCATTTTGTCTATTTCATTCTTAATGTCTACAAGAAAGTAAATACCACCGAGAATAGAAGACTGAATGGCATAAAATCTAACTAATTTCGGCGTTTTCACTACATTTTCAAAACAGTTCCTCCCTGTGAGTCGAAAGTAAGGGTCGTCTTCCAAATACTTTCCAGTTATGTTCCATAAAAGCACAGTAGGTTCGTCATCTTGAGGCAGATGTCTCCACACTTGAAGCCAGTGTTCTTGTGGGGTGAGTTTTTCGACTTCAGTTGTTCCGCAGACTGTGGCAGACAAAATAAGCGTCACCTACAAGGAGGATTAGAGCATTATATGATATCAGTCTTGTCATGCAAAATACATGCTAAAATGAAAAATGTCTACAGTTTTTTCTTGAGTTGTTAATAAATTTTGACTAGAATACATGCGAATATGTTTATAATTGTGTGTTTATAATTAAAACGTTTATCACAAAAAAGGCTCGGAACGGAGCCGCGGGGGGGGGGGGGGGTAACCACGACACCCGTCCCAGGACTACTCGGCAAGGATGATAGGGCGCAGGTTTGTCAGAGCCTTCCGCGGGATGGGAATGAGGAGACAACTCCCAGTCCTGATCCAGGAAGGAAATTGTCCATCTCTGAAAAATCGTCGACCCGGGTGGGAATCGAACCCGGGCCGCCGGATGGTAGGCAGTTATGCTAGCAACTCACCCACGGTAGCGGACATTCTGGCGAGAAATAAAGTAGAGAAAATAAAAACCATTTACTAACATAAAACCAATTTAAAAAGTGGTTTAGATGTGCGTAAGAGTGGCTCCTATTAATGCTTATTTCTAAGTATATGCAGAATGAATTATATAATAATTAGAACATAAGGTTCAATATGAAGACTATTCTTTTCATATCAGGATCTTTCACTAATCATAAACCATATACGCGTAAATTATATTACAAGATATTTAAAAAATTAAGGTTAATGAACAAATTTTACTAAATTAAAAACCAATAACGTGAAACGTTGCTTTAATAATACAGTATATAGGCCTACCGGTAATCAGTTTCGTAACCATTAGGATATGTACTGTCAATTATTGTAGAGTCGGTTCTAAAACACCCACTTAGCAACATATGATATAAATGTTTGAAATATTTAAAATATGCCGATAAAAAGTGACAAACTAATAAAATATGCAGAAATATTTTAACATCAAGCAAATATTGATCCATTATAGCAAAATTAACAAAATATGCAAAATGAAACCATACATTTTCTATTATGTCTTTCATGTCTTATACATATTTTAACACTATCATGTAATAGAGTTCATTACTAACCATATTATTTTTCATAAACTTCCGGGCGCTATTAATAATTGAGCGTACTGTATTATTGCGACTATAAGAACTGCCATGACCAAGCAATTAAATCGTCTCTGAGTGATATAAAATTAAGCGGAATATATTACTAAAATGGTCTTACAGGAAGATACTGTTTCTTGTTTTAGGTCTACAGCACGTACAATAAACCCATTTTCCTTCCATTATATTCCGATATCCGCAGACTTTCCAACTGGGAATGAATCCACCTTCTCGTCCGTGAATGGACGAATGTTTAAACTTACTTTTGACAGTATGTGACAATATCTAGCAAGTCAGGTTGCTCACTCTCATAATTAAAAACAAGTATGTAATCTGGTGGAGGTTAAAAATATCAAAGGTGTCGAGTGGAATGTTTGATAAATAAATTCACTGGAGCCTACTAGATCTGCGCAGTAACGTTCAGTCATAACACTAATTAGAGCTTAATACTCACCGGTATAAAGAAATATTTCTTCCAAGAAGTCATCGTCGTATTTTCCAAGAAATTGGGAGATTCCAAATCACAGTGAAGAGTGAACCTGGCAACTACACGTGCAAAACTGAGGCATTGACGGCCCAACTGGGTAAACACAATGGAGAGCTGCCAGTTCCAAAATAAAGTTGCACAAAAATACAGTCAAAACTAAAAACATATTTTAGTTCGAGAATATACATATCTACATCTTATATTTTAGTTGTGCAAAGATTACAGTTCGTAATGTGTTATACGATGTAATATGATATCTTAAATTTCATTCAGAAAGTAAGCTATAATATTAAGTTTATCAAATCACACATTCCATATCATTTGATGAACTTTGTCACGTTGTAATAAATTTTATTGCATTACAGATTTTTCCCATACACGTCTTTTCATAGCCAATTATTTATATCTTCATATAGGAATAAGTTTTCAGTTTTTTTTCTTTCTTTATCCATACTATAGGTATTATAGATAGTGAAATTATTATTCCGTTGTCCCTACAAAATTTTATGGGGACCAAAAATGTTCCTTTTAAAAATATTTTCTTAATGTCTCGTTTTCATTATTATTTATTCTGCGTACTCAGTTGAGAAGTACAGGTTTAGTGTTAAAATTGTTAAGGCTATGGTTATGATCAAACACATTTACGTGAGGTATTTTGCAAAATTGCCTAAGAAGCTTCAATTAATCTAAGACAGGCAAGGATTTAATAAGGGAAAAGTACTTATGGATTCTATTTGTAAGGTTATCACGTCATATATGTTAAGTCAGATTGACAGTGACTGTAGCGATTACATAGGCTATTTTAAAGTTAAGAATTTTTCATTTAATTGATTAAAATTAAAATTTAACTATTAAAATAGAATATTTGTTACATTTGCATAATTTATTAGGCTATGGTTCTGTTTTCTGGATATTCCACACAACGAACTTGAATGTTCCTTTTTTTTTCCATTTTTAAAATACTGTCACCCCATTATAGACTAATTCTATTGCCCATAAAATTAGAATGGACGGGCTAGAAATTCTTCTTAACTATTGTAACAATTAATTTATTATTCAATTTGTGTATAAATTACTGTTTTAATATATTACATTATTAACTGTCTTGTGCACTAACTTGCTCTTTGTCTTACTCCACAAAGAGCATTCTGCAAATTTATAAAGTGCTCTTTCATTCCTTTAGAGAAGTTGTAGCTACTTCTTCATAAAAGTAATTAATGTAACTTGCTCGTTGAATGTCGGACCTCTGAGTGCTTTGGGATCTTTAATGGCATTCGCCCATTTCATTCCTCTTACTGTTTTCTGTCTCTGCCTTTTCAATTGAAACTTTCGTAGGTCATCTGCATATTTTATACTCCTATAAAACTTAGCTTTGCTATCATGCATCTTCTCAAATAATAAGTAGGCTAGTATTTGAATGACTGAACTTTGTCATAAGTGTGGGTCACATACCTATACGACAAATTACATTGGAAGAATTCTCTTCACTCTTTCTTGTATTCAAATTACGTCTTGATCTGTAGATGGAGAATTGGTTATGCAAACAAGTAGGCTAATGGTACAAGTGGTTAATGGTACATACAACGCAGTAGGTATTTATTATTCTTTATTCCTATACAGTAAACCCATATGTATAAAAATATATGAGAAGATTTCAGCTCATGTTAATAGCATACTATTTATTTAAATAAAATAACTAAATAAATAGGACCTAAGCCCGGGATATCCCCAAGTTCACAATACAGTTGACAGCTTGTGCTGTTCATATGAGTCTGCTATTCTCAACAAAAATCTAATATCACATCTAAGCCATTCCTCAAAGTTAATTGCTTAATCTAAAATACCTAGGAAATAATTTTGTACAAATTATCTGAGTTGTCATTTCAACACATTTAGAAGCAAGTTCCCACCATGACACTCTTGTTTTTGCTATCAATGATAATACAAGGTACAGTGCAATAAAGGTGTCCTATTTTTCATCGGAAGCGGAAACACGTAAAAACAGGTGGCTACTTTTAAAAGAGAGGGAGATTCCTTGCAAGTGTCTCAGAACTATGGCAGAGTCATCTGGTAAGTAAAACTCATCGGGAGCAGTTGAATTAGATAATTAAAATACCGACTTTCAGTCTCAAAGATCAGCATGTAATTTTCCAATTTATCCAGAATGAAGCAATGGAATCCGCTTGAATGCATGGGAGTTGCCCCACTCGCACAATCGTAATTAGGATCCACTCCACGACTGTGGTAATAGGACCTTCTTGTACAAGGGCAAGGAGCCTTCTGTTCGTTCTGACTCGGCCTGCTTGACCGTTCCAATCATGACCACACAGGCTTACATACATTTATTCTCATCCATGACACCATTAACCACATGTTTCGTCCGATACCCATAAATTCCGATGGGTTCTTTCCTGGATGTGGAGGAATTGGATGATTACATGCCATTCTTTTAAATATAGATAAATATTATGTAATTCTAGCTACCCCTGGGTTTTATCGAACGGACAGAGTCATTCAGTTATTCGCAATGTATCCCTCATCTTTTAAAACTTGTGTAACGCTTTTATCCACTTCCTCTCCGAGAAAATTAGGAGATGTTGGACTTGAAGGCACATTGTAATTAAATCATATAAATATAATGATAATAATAATAAATCAGCCTATAAATCCCCTTGGGGCAAAGGCCTCCTGCGTACAGTAGGGTATAGCTTTGATCTCGACACTAGATGGGCTAGTTCTTGTGTTGCTCTTTGCGTTGATTTGTGTCATATAAATATAAGGCACAAAAATGAGCCATCACGTTAAACTTAAATTTGTATCAATTCTCTTTCTCAGCGCGAAATTCACACAGCTAGGTTTCAATCCTGCAGACGGAAGAATGAGTACAGCGGGACTAGCCAAAGGTAGGCTATAGATAGCAATTATTAAGTTTATTTAGATTATTTTTTATTTTGTTGTTTCTGAATGTTTAATAATTTTCAATTCGCGTGAATTTTTAAAGGAAATATATTTATTCAAGTATAAATTTTCTGAGAAAAGTAACACCGTACGCCTATATTTAATCGGCAGAAATACGTTCCACCTTAATTTGAAATTAATTACACAAGTAGGCCTACCAGTTTATTTTTAAGCAGAATACATGTTCATGAAGCTCTATTTTACTTTTAATCACTTCGATATATGTGTACCGCATGTATGTATGTATGAATGTAAGTTTGTATGTGTGTATGTAATGTACATATGTATTTATTGACACTGCAATTGGGTTGAGGCATGCAGCAATGGTTAATCCTTTCTTGGATATATGATATATCTTAAGTAAACTTTACAACAAAATGTTGCTAGGAATGCTCCTGAAGTTTTTCGAAAACTACTTATATGGCGTGGCTCATTTTTGCGTTTTGACCCTTAATCATGGGCGTGAGGTCTATGAGATCACAGTATAAACATAAGCCGCTGCTGCTCCTCCATCACCCCATATCCGTCACTTACCCATAAAAGTTCGTGGAGTCTTGCTAGAAAACTATTCATGAAGCGGTCTGTGAAAAGTCACTTCTTTTGTTAGGTAACTGTATTGTGAATAAAAATTAGTGAACGGCCGGGGCCATCGAAAACTGTGAGACTGAGAGTTTTAAGACCATGTGATTAAGATGGAAATCCTTTCAGTGAAATTTTGCAATGAATGTACTGAGACAGAATGACTGCATGTCTCATTTCTAAGAGAGAAAATATTGTACGTTAAGATAGCCTACTGCTTTCTGGAACAAAACCACGCTATAATGGTGAATTATGATTAATATCTAGCTACTCGTAGCTGGGAGCGATGTAAATGGTGATACTAAATAAACTTCTGTGTATTGACTCAAATGTTAGCACTTAGAACCCTATAAAGTAAGAAAAATGCTTCGTTAATTTAACTTCTAAGAGTAAGTTTGCTTTAATAATAATTGACATTCATATTTTGTAAGTTTTTCAGTGTTAAAAGTCATTTCAAACTGAGCGCTCACTCAGACTTCATTTCCATTTTAATGTAACAAAATAATTACGTCCATAGTTAAGGGTTAAGTTATATCTTTTTAAAATTTACTTTGTCAAGTATTTTAAATTCTCTTCTATATTAGGTACACACTATTTGAAGTAGTAGGCCTATACTGTTAACGGAAAATAGCAAGTCGCTAATTCCACACCAACACATTAATATAACAACACACTATTCGAATATAAATAATGTAACAGCAGCGATTAATGAACTCTCATATTATTGAACTCCGGTGTAAGATCGGCAAGAGCTGGTTCAGGCATTAGATGTATATAAAATAACTAATATTATAAGATTTTATTATATATTTTTATTAATCCAGAACAATCGCCAAATCTTCCGTGTTCTGTGCAGACCACATAACAACACAGTCATCATCGGAAGGTTGGTACCAACATCTGAATAAGTATTTCCTGAGATACGTCCGAAAAGTGCTACTGGCTTTATACAATGCAATTGATGTTATGATTGGATAAGAAAAATACACGAAATGCGTAATAAAAATTATAATACGGGGAGTAAGTGAGTAATGCAAATTTAATTCCATACTTTTATGCATTGCTTCATGTATTACATACACGTAAAACAATGTGTGGGTAGCATAATAGGCAATTGTCAGAGACAGTATTACAGTTGATCCAGTGATGCTTTGGAGTTCGTTCCAAGCATGGTCTTCCAAAGCAGCCTTCTGAAGTTTCCTCGACGTAAAGGAATTCAACATAGTCACTACAATAGAGAATACAAGAAGGTATATAAGGGAATAAAGAAATGCTTCGAGAGATTCAGCCACATAAGGATCCAAATGAACAAAACCGATGCCTAGAACGATACTTGCAATCCAGACCACTGAAATATAAATTGCACATCTCGTAACAGGTGATAGCTTACACACTTGAATGTTTGATGCAAGCACTCTATACACGTCAATATTTCGCTGTATGTTCAACAGTAAGACTGTGAAAGTATTAAGAGACACAATTAACACTTGAATAGAAATAAAGCCATCGTTTTTAAACACATTTTTATACACATTTTCGATGTGATAGGTACTCATGTAATCGATCGGTAAATAAAGCGTCAGCATTAAAATATTATTGAAAACTTGGATGCAAATCAGTATGTTGCATTCTGTTCTTACATCTTCCTCTTTTATGAATATAAACGCAAGTACGCCATTGAGAATTAAACCAAGTACTATGATGATCACTCTCGTGACTGGGTCAATATAGGTACCAAATATTATGTACTCCCAGGTGGCAGATGTTTTCGTTTTGAAGTCAGACACTTCGATTTCCAAAAGTTCCAACATTTTAAGAGATACACACCCACACATACACTCGCTGTCAGCACATATGACAGATCCTTTGAGATCCAGTTCAGTTTCTTCGAGTAAACTTCTAGTAATTTCCAAATATAACTCCAAATCGTTTGAGACTAAAGTGCGATTATACATAAGTTCTCGAGCGAAAGAAATCCCGTTTCCCTTGTAATGTATATCTTTTCTTGTGTAGAAAAGAAATATATAGTCTATAGTTTCTTCTATAGTAATATTGACAAAGTAAAATGGAATTGCTCTGTGACAATTCTTTAGTAGTTTTATACAGGTTTCATTGATGCTGTTCATTTTGAAAATTCCATAATGGTTCGTTATGTTCCATATCTTGTACGCTGATTTACTTTCCTTTAGTATTTCATATAAAATGCCATGTGCTTCTAATTCCTGCAACATTTTGCCCTCTTCTAATAGCCCCGGCGTTCTAACACTGTCTCCAACAATAATTTCGGAGTCTGTAGTGGCCGCCGTTAACGTCAGAGTCTGAAAAATGCAAGAGTGAAAACATTTTATTCACTGTAGTATTGTTTACTTTCAAGTTTATTGAGAAAATGAACAGAATAAAGATTTTTTATTGTTGCTAAAATATTTGAATGCAAGATCTACTTATAGCGTTGCACTTGGGGCCGTTGCGTTTACGGCTGGTCACAATTTGTGTAGCTACTGCGGTGAAGTTGGCCTGCATAATGTTTAACTACTTTGGTTTCCTTCCTTTTAAAGAATACTTCATTTCTTTTTATTTTATGTTTATAAACATAGATATAAACTTTTCTTTAACCCTTGATTATTTCCAGCTTGATTAGATCCAGCTTCAGCACAGAAGTACTTGAAAGAAATAATATTTATTAGGCCTTCCTCTAAACAGATAAAGAAGAATGACAATAAGCACAACAATGGGTATTTTTTTTAGTGGTTCAGTTGAATTCAGTGATACGTTGCTATCGAGTTAATTGTAAATAATAGTTTCATAATAAACACGTGACGACACTGTTCCATAAGAAGTAAAGAATGTTTCTGCTGTAAGTTTTTCCAAGGCAAGGTCTCAAATCAAGCCCAGAATGGAAATAAGTATACGAATTTACCTAGATTGTTAACAGAATGTAACCATTATATATTTATAAGTAGATCAATGGGCTATGTTTTATAATGAAAAATAAATTGTAGTGAATTGATAAGATCTTTTTAAAGGACTATGATAGAATTTATCGTTCAGAAGTTGAATGAACATTGGTTGAACAGCGATAAAGGTGTTCTGAGAAAAGACCGTATTTTCCGACGGTCTACGATAGACTTAAGTGTAAAATGCTTATGTCGAGTTTTCTCCTGACTCAGTTTTTGACTGGACATGGCAATTTCAGATAATATTTACATATATTCCTCATTAGGCCTAGCCCTGAATGCATTTGCGGAGAGAAGTTTCGAAATTATATATACATACTTTTTGACTGCCAATTATGTTACCTTTACAGTACGAACTTGAATTACTGTTAGGATCAGTATTGTACATTTTCTAAATCACTCACAAATGTTTTGACAAACTGTAAATCATTATATAAATATTTTATCTCTTATTTTAACACAGTATTCCCAAGGATAAAATCATAGTCAATTTCTGTTATATATATATTATTGTTAGCTCTTTGCTTCGTATACATGTATGTTTATAGGTACTCATACCTGCACACATAATTATAATATATATAAGGGGTGGGTCTGTCACCATAGCATGACGTGTCCTCAGGATGGGGATAGATGATACGGCCTTCAGATATGGAGGGTGATGATGATGATGATGAGTGTTCTGCCCGAAGGCAGGTCCAGACCCTGGACGAAGCCATGGGGTGATGACCACGACTCGTCTGAGGTGATTCAGGCAAGGATGATACCGCGGAGATTTGCCATTGCCTCTCGCGGGATGGGAATGATACTAGATTCGGTCATAAACTCACCAAGCTGACCAGCGCTTTAAGTAATTAATAGGTGAGTAGCCCCTCTTTTTAGTTCGTCATGCTGAGCATGACTACTAACAGCTGCACCACGTGAAGGTAAGGATGGGACGTTAGGTAACTGTCCGGGTCGGTTCCTTTAAGCTCTCGATAAGAGGGAATTAAAGGGTCTCCTCCCCGTTAATAACAATTACCATTTGCAGCCATGGAGGGTAGCTGCAAATATATTGAATAAGCAGTCGCGGAGAGACATGAGGTGGTCCTCCAGCTTGGAGGTTTGGTGTGAGGTTAACAACCTACTCTGAGGGATTATAAAAATCGTAGGAACTATAGATTTGGATCGGGGAATGTTAGGAGCTTGCATAGTGATTCAGTTAGGCGAGACAAATTGTACAATACCCACATTGAGTTTGGGATACCAAAGAAGTTAGACTGATCAAAATGCGTCTAAATAAAACCTATAGCAGAGTCAAGATAGGGAAACTTATATCAGATAGGTGTGCCATTAAAAGTGGCTTGAAGCAAGGAGATGCACTATCGCCTTTACTTTTTTTCATTTCGCTTTGGAATATGCCATTAGAAAAGTTCAGGGAAACAAGGTAGGCCTAGAATTAAATGGCAGTCACCCGATTTTAGCTAATGCAGATGACGTTTGCTTATTAGGCGATGACATAAACACAATCGAGAGAAATACAGAAAGTCTTTTAGATCCTGCAGGAATGTTGGATTGGAAATTAATACAGAAAAACTAAGTATATGGTCATGAAACGTCAAAATATTGCTCTACAAAATTTTAGAATAGCCGGTAACTCGTTATAACGAGTGGAAAAATTCAAATATCTTGGAGCAATAATAATTACAGACACAAATAATATTAAGGCAGAAATTAAGTATAGACTGAAATTAGGAAATGCCTGCTTTTATGCAGTTCAGAAACTCTTATCTTCTCGTCTTCTGTCCAGAAATCTAAAAATAAAAATTATAGGACAATTATCCTTTCGGTTGTATTACATGGATGTGAGGCATGGTCCCTTACTCTTCGGGAAGAACATAATCTGAGTGTGTTCAAAAACAGGGTGCGTAGGAAAATATTTGGGCTAAGAGAGATGAAAATGGGGACTGAAGAAAACTGCAAAAGGACGAGCTTCATAACCCGTACTCACCACCGGATATAGTAAGGGTAATGTAAGTGGACAAAGACCAGGAATTGCATAAAAGCCCAAGAGCACAAAAAAATATCCCTCATGTGGAATAGCTCACCACATGTAGGTGTATTCGAGCTTACCCTCTTCGAGGAGGCCATTGCCCTTAACGGGACATTTAGGCTAATCATTTAATTTAATTTAATTTAATTTCATTTCATTTCATTTCATTTCATTTCATTTCATTTCATTTCATTCATTTCATTTCAATTAAATCACGGAGGATGAAATGGGCTGGACATGTTGCACGAATTGGGGAGGAAAGACATAGGCCTACCTAAAAATATTGACTGGGAGACCCGTAGGGAAAATACCACTTGGAAGACCTAAACGTAGGTGGGAGAACAATATTAGGATAGATTTTAGAGAAGTTGGATGGTTGGATGGAGTTAGCACAGAATAGGGTTGAATGGCGGGCTCAGATAAGCGCGGCAACGAACCTTCGGGCTCCATAAAATAGATAATATTCCTTTAGCTTGCTTGGGAATTTCCTGTTGCCATTAAATAAGTAAAGAATATTATGGTGAGTCGTATGCATTATAAATGCTTTGGTTTGTAGGAATGTATTATACGCGTATGTTAGAAATAATCATAATCTTATATTGTTAGCTATTACATGCACCATGAATAGTAATAAGCCTATATTACTTTAGTATTTAGAAATGAATTATATTGAAAATAACTTGATATTATGCATATTTCATGCATTATAAATAATATTATGCTTTAGTGACTAGGAATGTATTATATTTCTGTAAAGAACCATAAGCCTATATTGTTAGCTACTTCAAGCACTATAATTAATATCCATATGCTGTGCGTTAGCATTTAATGATGTATTATAGTCTATGTTTGTAAATAACTATGACCTTAATGTATCCTAGGTAAAATAAGGTTAAACTTTTGGATAATAAATAATAATAGTAAATATTTTATAAGATCTTAGAAATGTTCATTGAGGAAAACGGAAGCATCTTGAAGAGTGTATTATTATTTTTATTATTATTACTATTATTACTACTATTATTATTATTTCTACTATTATTATTACAATAATTATTATTCTCATTTAGTTGCTCCTTTTGATGAGGCAATTCTAATCGGTGGACCCTAAGATCATGACCTTCTTTGATTGTACATTGCTTATCTGAAAAAGCAAGAACGCATTTCATTGAAACTAATATCATTGTCATACATCTGTATATTGAATTCTGTAAACATCATTCTGATTCTGAATCGTTATAATGAAGTTTCAAATCGGATGACTTACCACAAGGTACCCATCTATTTAAAATGTTCCTTTTGAAGTTGTTGTGACATTTGAATGCCGGATTTTTTTCCATAAAATATGTCACTAGTATTTTGCGTGATATTTGTTAAGTTCTGTTTTCGTCCTGGAGCACGCATTAGTTAAATAACATGCAGCCTAATTGTATGATTCAGTTTTCTCCATCTTAATTACACCTGCATTATACAGGGTCCGGCAGAGGAACCTGATGGTTTTTAAATTGAAATTATGGCAAAACTGTATCGTTTGCTTACATTATTTTATTTTAGAATTACAATACATCTCAAAGTATTTTACCTACATCAATTACTTTATGAAAATTGTGTTCCTACTTCAATCCACAAAGCTAAAGAAGTCCATTACATCAAAATTATTATTATGGTTTCGTGAAAAGTTGGAATCAGCCGAAACTGCGTAGTGTCGTAACTCGTCGCCAGTACATCTCGCGCTTGCTCATTCAAGTAAAAAACAATTGCGAAACTTAGTTATGAAATCTACGTGCAAACAAGATTGCCTCAGTTTCGCCGCCATTTCAACATTCATCAAAATGAGAAATTTCCATGTCGGAATACCATACTGTTGTGGGTGGCAATTGTTTTTTACTTGAATGCGCAAACGCTAGATGTACTGGCGACAACGAGTTACGACACTACGCAGTTTCGGCTGATTCCAACTTTTCACTAAACCATAATAATAATTTTGATTTAATGGACTTATTTAGCTTTATGGATTGAAGTAGGAACACAATTTTCAAAAAGTAATTGATGTAAGTAAAATAATTTGAGATGTACTGTAATTCTAAAATAAAATAATGTACGCAAACGATACAGTTTTGTCGTAATTTCTATTTAAAAAACGTCAGGTTCCTCTGCCGGACCCTGTACAACAATGACGAGAGACGGCGCACTTAAAATATTGATGTGTTTGCACGATTCGTACAGTAAAATGAGTTAATAAAGTTTGATAAAAGTTTTTTGCTTAAATCATAGACCTGTTTTCCAGCAACATACTGTAGATATATTTTATATCAAATTCAAGAAAATAAAAGTGATTTTACCAGTAAAAAGTAGGATAAAATTATTTACTTATTTTATTTCTACTTATTCACAGTTTATGTACTAGGTCCAGTCAGCTGTCATATATAAATGTTCAAAATCTTGACGATAGTATGCTCACTTCATTATAATAACAACATACCTCACAGAGGCGTAAATTATTACGATATCGCAATCTAGGTTTCTTTTTAGGTTTCTGAAACTTGATATATGTTACCTGATCACTTATTAACTTGGTCACTTAGATTACACGATAGCTTGGAATACCACATTCGGCAATAATTCCCCCCCCCCCCAAAATGGAGAGATATTTAGTATTTCCTTTTCAAAATGATTGAAGGAACAAAGATGTGGACCTTTACAATGTTATTAAACATCAAAGGATAAGCTGGTCTATGGAAGTTTTGTTAACACCATGTCGCGGTGGGCCACTTGTAAAGAAGCTGGCTAAGAAAATAAATATGTCCCCTTAACTCGCCTCTTTTCTATGAGCGCAATCGCATTACGTATACTTACCACTGACCACCAAATAATACTGCGCAACATACTTATAGTTACACCAGAACAGTTCACACGGTATTAAGTCAACAGCGGTAGAAAATCAACTAGTTACTAGATTTACATCAGTCTATAACTGCTGCATAGCATGGCTACAGACATCTGGACTCTTGCCAGGTCTTATAAAAATACTGCGATAAGATGAGAAACTCATATGCATAATGATATTTGTGTTTTGATGGATTGGACTTGGATCGTGATTGGGCTTTCCTCATATAGAACGTAATTAAGTGAATTCCATTCAGAAGTACATGCATACTGAAGAGACTATTAAGATAGAGCTGAGACATTGGAGTAGTATGTTGCTTTATTACTGAGACGTTCAAAGTTTACAACCCCGGTACTCGTCAGGGCAAAGGTATATGAAACAATTCCGATGTACAAACTAGAGAAGAGATTTCTCTAAGCATCGTTCTCCTAACTTAATGATCCTACTTTTCCCTCTTTCATCCCATTTCTTTCTGTTTCCTTCTTCTTTCTTTCTTTGACTATTCTTTGTCTCACTTTCTTTTTAAGCTTTATCTCTTTCCATTTTAATCATTCTTTGATTTTGTACTCTTATTTCTTTATTCGTGTCATTCTTTCACTTAATTTCTGGTTATATATTCTTTTCAAACATTCCTTCTCTCATTTTCTCGCAATAAATTTCTCTTTATATCCTGCACTATATCTCCATCCTGCTCTCTTCTCTATCGTCTTCAACTCTTCCCTTCCGTCTTGGCACTTTCTTTTTCATTTTCATTTATCTTTATTTCTCCCTTTTGTTTAATTTTCTTCCCATTTTTGCTTTGCTTTCTGTCTTCTTCCTTTCTGTTTTTCTTATTGTTTCTCTATTTCTTTTTCGCCTTTCCCCTCCAATTATCTCTTCTTATTGTTTCCTTTTAAAGGGAAATAAATAGAACATTTAACTCTTTGAGACTATTCACATTGTCGTAGTAGTTTAAAAAACGAAATGGGGTAATTTAAATAGGCACGTTTTACTGAATTTTGTACAAACAAGGTTATATTATTTCTTAATATTACTATTACTTTCGCTTGAAAATGTGAGGAATTGTTTTTCCCTATTCGTATAAACAAGTTCAAAATTTTATTGTACTTATTTCAGGAGCGGTATTTTAACACCTTAATCATTTGTTAGTTGTATTTGTGGGAAATCTTTAGCAATGTTTTGCATTGATCCTGTGAATTAATGGATTTTTAAGTAATTGAATTGCGTTATTTTAACAGTATGAACATTTAAATGAAATTAAAATATAAGCGTCATCTTTCCTTAACCCTTATGCATAATGAATAGAATGAGAAAGTGTGATGACTTCGCCGCTAATACAATGGTAGGTATAGGGAGAGCGGCGGTCCACCGAAACACTGGCAGCACCTTCGTTTGCGTTTCAACTTCTCAATGCTGCGTCATGATAGTTTGGCATCTTATGATTAAACTCGCAATCTTTAATTAACCCTTGGTCCTATTTCTGTGAAATTTGTGCAGAAATAATCTGCACAACACAGTCCTTCTGATGGTTAAAACAGAAACTTAAAAAATGCGGACATAAATGTTTTTATTTCATTATATAAACATCACCAATTACACAAAATTCATGGAGGGTGAAACGGAATTTGACTATGCGACAATTTTTTTCATTTTTGTGTCCCGTAAAAACTTCAAGCGAGAAAGTTTTAGGGAAATATTTCAACTTTATTTTAAATTCAGTACCACCTTTATATCTTGAATGGTTTACGAGTAATTGAGTGGTAATTATTCCGGGCGCTCAGCTCTCTGAATGATGTGGGACGATCGTGAAATGTTGAGGGTGAAGCAAATTTGACTATGCGACATTTATTATTTTATTTTTGTGTCCAGAAAGAGATTAAGGGTGTAAGGTTTAGTGAAATATTTGGATCTTATTATAAATTGAGTACCACCTATATATCTATAATGGTTAACGAGTAATAGTAAATACTCTAAAGCTAAAGCTATCAGAATGGTATTGAGGTATTAGCAGGCATCTTTTCCATAAAATACCAGCAATAACGTAAAAAAATTTACATAATTTATTCGTGGTCTCAATAATAATACCATATTAACTAACTACTTGTACCCATACTGCAAGATTGACCCGCTGAGGAAGGGAGTGAATGAAGCTTTTTTCTAACTTAGTAAGTCTGCACTACTTTTATTTATGCATTTATTGGATTATTTATTTATCATATTTTCTGTTCACTTATGTTAGTAATTTTTATGTATAATTATCATAACAAATGTCTTATTAGTTTAATATCTTGTTCCTTTTTTTAATAATATAATTTAACAACATAAGATGCACATAATTTACAGCGAACGGCGAATGGTCGAGGGTTTGAGCAAATAGCGGGCTGTAGTTAAGGCAAGAGGATTTAATTTGTTTATGAAAAAATCAGGGAAAATGCTTTGAAATATTGTGTGATATATGTAGAATGCGTTGCAAAACAATTTTTGCGTATGTGCGTCTTTATCGGATGTTGAAACGCCAATTTTAAAGATCACGCGCCCTATTTTTGTAGTGCTGCTTATGAAATTTTCCGTGCCCTGCAATTCACAAACCACCCCTTAGTTTATATTATCTCTGTTCACATAATTTGTACACATATCTACACTTTTGACCGTGTTTCACCTACATAACTTACCCCATACAGCCAGGAAAAAATTAATATTATTATAAATAATATTTCTATTAATACAATATTAATACAAATTAATACTCAGTAATATTCTATACAATGTAATATTAATATTAATTTATAAAATATCCCTTAGCTGTTTTCTACCCTAATTATACGTTGTTATTTCTATACAAATGTACATTCTTTAACAAATTCTCATCAAATTATACTAACATACCATCTACCCTATTTTCTAGGCAATAAAATATTAGATCAAATCATCCCTTAGCTGTTTCATACCTATATTATATAATTGTTCATTGCTTGTGAACATCTTCGATTTTTTGAAAGATGTGGAACGAAATGTTACGGTCAAGCTTCTTGGAATCTGAGAAATTACTGTTACACACGGCCATGTTTATTTTTGGAGATGAGATCTTCCAAGACGTGTAAAGCAGCCCGAAAATTGTCAGAAGTATCTAACAATTCAATTTAGATAAGGCGAGTCATTTTGAAATAGATTAATGTATTATTTTGTTTAATAATGTTTGCAATTTTTCCTATACCGCCCGTAGTAATCTTGCTCCCGCGACTCACAAGCAGAGTAACTGCTACCTAGCGGCGGAACCAGTGAACTACCTCAGTCATCACACTTTCTCCTCTATTCATTATGCCTTATGGAAAAGGGGTGGGATAGTTTTTTTTATCTCAGAAAGAAGAACTAGGTGTCTGTTCTACATTGAGTTTCTGAGATTTCAGCTATATTCAAGCGAACTCATCCGGCATGTGTAGATCTATTCTTACATGTTATTTTTTTGTAATATTTATTTAAGTAATTATAGCTTTATAAATATACTAGCTTAAAAGGCCCGGCGTCGCCCGGGTTTTTTTATTTTGTAATTGGAAATTATCTTATGAAGGACTTTCGAATTTTAAATTATAGGTAATCATATAGGTATTTAGAATTTGAAGTATGAAGAACTACTTATCACTCTCAAACTATTTCCTCAGAAAACGCTTGGTATAGCTTTTTATGGCTCATAGAGGATGTAGAATTTTGCATCCCATCGCTTGTACACAGAAAGCCTGGTAGGGGTTCAAATGAGAAGAAACAGAAATTCCGGTAACATATAATTGTATTGTCTTTGCGGAATATTTTATCTCTCACTCTCATGTTACCATAAAACCGTTTTGGGGATGAAATTAAACAGAAATGCAATATCACTTTCATACTTCTCTCTCCAAAAACCTGCGATATAATAGTATACACATTACCATACCTCGTATTGTTTTCTCTTTGTCCAGGGTAGAGAAAGTTATGTGACTGCATTATTTTCGTGGATTTCATTCTTTAATATTTATTTATAACATGAATTATATTGATAGCTTCTCTAGTTTGTTAAACTCCCATTTCAGTTATTTCCAAACCCATCTGAGACAACTGGTAACAAATAACAATATGTTGTCATGTGAACTGTGATTTGGATTTGATAATTCTGTGTAAAAAGGGATTAAGTATTCTCAAAAACATTTAATTTTTGGCATTTAAAATAAAATAAAAATTCAAAATCCTTTCTTAGTGAGCACCTACATTATGAAACGAAGACACTGTCAAAATTCCAAGTCCCTACCTATTATAGTTTAGGCTCTGCGTTGATTCTCTGTCATTAATTCAGTCAGTAAGTAAGTAAGTCAGTCATTCATTCATTCGGTCAGTCAGGACAAAGCCTCTTATATACATATAGAGAGAGATTGTTGCTGTGTGTACAAAAGTTTTGCCTCGTACGCGTCTTACGTCCTCTGACATACTTTTCATCGTACCGTTGTATTGTTTGGGTGGTGTGTCACCAAACATAACTAGAGATTAAATTATTATTACTTGAGAAATTGTCAGGATTTCTCGTCTTCGTTAGAGAATGACCACACATAAAGAGCAATCAAGATTCCAATTTAACACAAAGCGTAAAATTGGAAAAGTTCTGCTGCTATTACATAAAGGATAACTCGGTTTCATCAAAGTTCTCAGAGAGAGACTTCTTCTTTAAATGTAGTGTGAAAATCAGTACCTAATGAAAACTATTACATTCACTTTCTAAAAAGGGCAAATTACCCCACGCGACTCTTAATGTGGGTCACGAAGACTCCAGCCATTATGGATTAAGAATTCATTTATCTAAAAAAGAAAGTAACACACCACCCAAACAATACAACGGTACGATGAAAAGTATGTCAGAGGACGTAAGACGCGTACGAGGCAAAACTTTTGTACACACAGCAACAATCTCTCTCTATATGTATATAAGAGGCTTTGTCCTGACAAGACAAATGGAGTTCAAATAATTTCGTTAATATATCACTACCGATTTGTATATAATTTATTCGCTACTTTATTAATTACATAAATCATGTGCGATAAGATGTTATAATAATTTGTTACCAACCGTATAGTACGTAGAGATCAGTCACCAGAGCTACCATTTTGTCATAGGTTTTTTTTGTGTATTTTTTTGTGTATGTCAATTTTTCAATTCATCAATTGTTAAAATTCAATTAAATTGATTTTAATATTCAATAATTAAAATTTAATTATGCATAATCTACATTCGTCATTAAATAAGTATGTTTGTGATCCAATTGTTTATCTTTCAATGTTTTATAAGGTGAGAATCCATCGAAAGCTCATGTATTCCATTTTTTTTATCAAAGTAAAACGGCTTATAAAAGTTATACCCACTATCCCACTATGAGATCAAAGCCGATTCCAATAACCCATATTAAATTAAGTTGAGGATACTGTTGTAGATTATTGCATTAATCTATTATTTATCAAAGAAGAATCATCGTGAACATATTTTAGGAGAAAAATCTCCTGACACTAGGATTTGAACCCTTCAGCTTTCCGAGACAATGCTCTCCCAACTGACATACCCGGTGTTCGAATTACAGCACCAGATGGAATCTCTCTTCTATGATTGATTACCCTTAATGGACGACATCTACATCATATACAGGCTATACATTTATAAGAACGAGAGAATACTGGAGAGGTATAATACATTTTCCCACGGTTTTATTAAGAAAATAATACAAGGTACGTTCAATGCTAAATTACATTATTTATTTTTGCACTCAACACAATCGTACGCTTGGTTTGTTACTTTTAATTGAATGAGAATAATTACATACTTAAAATTATTATCACTTGTATTTAATTATTTTCAACTATAATAATGTAGTCTCAGGGTAAAATTTATAAAGTCAAGTTTTGGCTAAATTCATTTAAGTACAGTATCTATATTTCGTTTTTGACTTAAGTGAAAGGACGCCACCTTCAAGAGAAATAAAACTATTGGAATATATACCCTATGTAAAATTTTGATTCTTCATAATTGGTTAAAAAATCGAAAATAGATTTTGTTCTAGTAAGCTACATATCTATTACACTGTGTAGTTAAAGGCAATTACATCAAACGAAACATTATGGCCATAAACCTAATGACATTCATAAAAATGTGTACATAACAAAAAAGACTTATCTTAAAACAAATATCTTTGACTTATGAACTTTATTCCTTAACTACTTATAATTATAAACTATTCATTATTATAATAAATTACCTGCATAACACGATTTCCAATCAAAGATAATTCACAATAGTTAGTGATGATAAGAAGCTAGGTGAACTCCATACTCTTTGTTGTTTATTTTTCTATGGTAGCATTAAATTTTCATTAAAGAAGTATTTCAAAACAGGGGGATTATTAGGTAACGATTTCATGGGCGTCAGATACATTTGTTTAGTTATAAGGCCATCTGAACTTGCGAACATAATTGAATTTACAAACCTATACTGAATAACTGTGTAACGTGATAGCTTAATTTATTTAGACATTCGTTTCTTAAAGGCTTACCTTAGTCACTAACAAAAATTGACCAAAATTTAACTTTACGCACTATCACACAATGTTAATACACATTCTGCAATTAACAAAAACAAAGAACGTCTGGTTCAATCAGTCCTTCCCTCCATTTTTGAAGTTTTAACAGTTTAACTAATCTTATAATAAATGAGATATTTGAAAGAATTTATGAGAAACTTTCTAGGGTATTACGTTCAACACTTTCACATCAAAGTATTTTACAATACGGCCTTCTGATATGGGCAATAGCTGTCATTCTCAAAAGGCATTTATTTTACAAAAGAAAGCATTGAGAATAGTAACAAATTCATCACCCAGATCTCTTTGCAGATTTATAGATCATAAAATAAAGACGTTGACTAGCCTATATACTCGTATCTGAGATGCTGTTTTGTTCGTAAAGGATAATTTGACTGCCATTCCGGTGAGATATCTCTCATACTTACGAACTAAGACATCAAATTTACTTTGTGGCAATCAGATGCAAGCTAAATAAAATACGTAACAAGGAATACGTAACAAGTTTCCAAACGACATCTATCAATGGATAGAATAATAATAAGAAGTCCTATCCCTGATTGAATAACACAGAGGGCCTTCTATAATGTTGATGAATTTTTAATTATACAGGTAGATATACAAACCTAATTTAACACTTTGACACTGTCAATAGCATTTTTCTGCTCGATGACATGCCTTATTATTATTATTATTATTATTATTATTATTATTATTATTATTATTATTATTATTATTATTATTATCATTATTATTATTATTATCATCATCATTATTAAAGTAATTATGCAATGCAAATGTACGTCGTTGGCATAACCACACGCTTAATCAGTTTCGTAATGTGCTAGCAATTAAATATCATTATGTGTTAAGAGAGAATACCTCTATAAACAATATTATCCTAATGATTTGAAACATTTATGAAATTCTGCAGAATATATTTCGAACTTTTCACTTAGTAAATGTAAAAATGGCCATAATTATGCCATGCACAACATAGAACGTAAAAATAACCCTTTCTCGTATATTCATCCAAACTAATTTGCTCTAATAACAGCGTCGTGGCTTCACAAAATAAGAGGTGACCATTTGTGTACTTCTTATTCGTTTGAGCACAATCGTGTCCTACAGAATTGTACTGATGGGAACGTTCCTAAAAGTCGCTAAATTAATCAGTTTTAAACGCTGTTTACATTGAACGCCACAAAATTTATTACAGCATAGTTAATCTCAAGGCACTAGACTATTACTGATGACTACATTTGAATTAATCTGGCCGACTTCACTATTTCTGGGCGTATGTAATATAGGCTGTATCTCTGGACAATACTGATTACGGTATATAAATACACTATAGGATATGCACTACATTTAGTCATCAAGACAGATTCATGATAAATATACACAAGTAAAAATATATTTATGCCTGCTATCAGATAAATTATATATACAGAGCAGGCAGTTTTTTAAATCTCATGCGACTGCTTCGGCTTCCATAATTCAATACTACTTCTATATTGCGAGATATTACATAACAGGTTCGTTCATCGTTCCAATTGCTTTGAACCTATCACTTAATTTTCAGAATTATTTTAAGTTTCGTAGTCAAAGATTATGTTTTAAGTGTCAATTAATTAGAGTTACTTTCAATGTAAAGAATTCTAAGATAAGTAATAAACTTACGCAATAAAGAGGGACCCTGCTGCCACAAATATCGAATTGGACAAATATCCTAATGACAAATCACTGTCTGGTTTAAGTGACCATATTGCCCTCTTTTTTTTTCCAAGGGCTCAGTCGATTTCTTGAGGGACTGGTGCCTTTGTCAGGGACTGGTCAGACTGTAGATGCTGTCCTAAAACTCAACATATCACATAACACCTACAACAGCGTTCTGTATATTTTAGAAACTCCCACTGATCGTTTTGCATTATTACACTTAGTCATGGGCAAATCCCAAAGCCTCCGTGTTCTGTTGTGCAGGCGACATAGTCACATATTCGTCATCATCAGGTTGATACCAACATTTTAATACGTATTTTCTTAAATATGTCCGGAAAGCGTTGCTGGATTTGTACAATGCAATTACAGTTGTTATCGGATATGAATAGAATATAAGGTGCAAAATAAAAATTATGATGCGGAAAGTTAGCAGAGTGCCCATTGTCGGTCCTGGATTTCCTGTAGCTGCTTCAAATACTGTGTAAAGAAAAAATAGTGTATGTGATATATAAAATACAAGTGTTAAAGACATTATCACAGTTGAGCCAGTTAAGAATTTGAGTTCACTTGAAGCCTGGCCATCTTGAGCAGACCGTTGCAGTTTCCTCGATGTGACAGAATTCAGAACCCCCAGCACAATAGAGAGAACAAAAACATATAGCATGAAATACACCAAACTTTCAAATGAATATGCATCTTCAGGATCCATGATTGCAAAAATGACGCCAAGAAAAACACTCCAAACCCAAATACAAGAAATATAAATTGCACATCTCACGACAGGTTTTAACTTAAAACTTTGATTGCTTGTTGTAAGTCTACTGACGTCAACTAGTCTCTGAATGTTCAAGAATAATATAGTTAAAGCGTTCAAAGATACAATTATGATTTGAATGGAAATGTAACCGTTCACATTAAAGTAACTTTCCAGATGATAAGTGCCCACGTAATTCATGGGCAGATAGACTGTTAGCATTAAAATATTGTTCACAATTTGATGAAAGATTAGCACATTAGATTCTGTTCTTACATGTTCCTCTCTTATAAACATAAAAACAAGGGCTCCATTAAAAATTAGACCGGTTGTTATTATGGTAATCCTACAAATTGGTTCAATATAGACTCCAAAAATTATGTGTTCCCAGAAGACTAATGTTTTTTCTTTAAAGCGGCGGTTTTCATATTCTAAATCATTGACGGTTTCCGTGAAAATGCACCCACAATCACAATTGTTGTCAGCACACGTGACAATTTCTTTTGTGTCCGAATCCACAAGAGTTATCACCTTAGATGCAATTTCTAGGTATAAGTCCATATCCTTAATAATCACTGAACGATTTTTTAAAGCCTCGCGTGCGAAAGCAACTTCATTTCCATCATAATAAAGGTCGTGTTTATAATAATAACGCAAATAGTGCTTGGTTTCTTCTATGGTTATATTAATAAAGTAAAACGGAATTGCATTTTGACAGCTTTTTAGTTGGCTTATACATGTTTCATTCGTATTGTTTATGTTGAATATCCTATAGTAGTTTGTTATGTTCCATATCTTGAAGGCTGAGGTGCTTCCCTTCAGAAGGTCTTGCACTTCTTCTGGTGTTACGGTACTGGTATTAGCATTCTCGCAGCTTATAAGGGATGCCAGATACACCAATATCTGGAAAAAGAAAGTAAAGCAAATCTGAATTGAGTGGATCTAAGTATAGTTTTATACACTTTGAATTTTTCAAACACTTACATCATGTGAATATATATATGCAATAGGCTACGTAAAGTCATTTATAAATTCGTTATTCTTCGTTCATGTTTACCAGCTCATGTTTTACGTACGATTTATTTAGCCCTAATTAATTCTATTATTCAATATCGCATAATTGGTGGGGAGGAGTTGCAAAAACGATCCTCAGCCCTTTGCTTTGTCTTCAAAAACGCATCATAAAGATTTGTTTATCTAAGCCTCCTGACTATTCTTCCAAATTATTATTTTCTGAATTTAACGTTGTCACCATAGACCAAATTTACAAGTACGTCATACTGGATTATTTTCATAAACATCGTGACAATTACAAGTCAGAATCTCACGTATATAACACGCGAAGGAATCAATTTAATTTATTACTTGAACCAAAAAATGAACTGCTGGAGCTAAGCACTGTTCAAGTTTTGGCCCAAGACTATTCAATTCATTTATTACCAACCATCCTGATCTAAATAGCTTAAACAACAAACAATTTAGGTCTAAAATTAGAAAATTTATATAATTATTACTTCTGTTTTCTACTATTACTGTTATAACATTTTTCATATTAAACTTTAAAATTTGGATAGAACTTAATTTCTTTGTTTTTTACTAAAATTTGAACAGATAAAATGTTATGTATTATTATTGTATTACCTCGTACCTTTGTATTGTAAATAGAACATGTTCTATCCTTTTATACATAATATTTTGTCATACTTCTCCAAATTATGTATTGTTTTAAGTAATTATTTAGTAGGCTATAAGTTTTTATAATATATTGAACTGAACCACCCCCGAACACAAGCTCTGCTTCTTCGGGTGGTATATCAACTTTTGTATGTATTTTTCGTGTAATTTGGAACAATAAATTGTAATTGTAAAATTGTAAATTGTATGTATTTTATTTGCACACATTGAACATGTATTGCTAAATTTTGGCAATACATACTCAGTGTATGAAAATAAAATACTAATGAAATTTGTACTGTAACGGTTACCGCGAAAGTCATGGCAAGTATTTTTTTCGTACGAAATGTAACATAATAATTAGAGCAACAAACACATTTATAAGGAACAACTGATGTTTCTTACTTTGTCTTTTTATCTATCGCGATACGCTCATACAGTAATCGTTAGAAACTAGAACTGAAGATGACATTCGACATGCTATAAAGAGTTAAATAAAAATTATAGACCCATATTTATTCTATATGTTTTTTTCAAAACTATTTGAAATAATTTTATATGACAAAATTTATTTTTCGGCTGAGAACACTCTTACTGTAGATCATCATGGTTTTATGACTGGTAGATCAACTGCGTCTAATTTTGTTACTTTTTGTGAATATGTTACAGGACAAATGGACGCTGGCAGCCAGGTTGATGTTTTATACACCGACTTTAAAAAAGCGTTTGATACAGTTGATCATTGTATGTTATTGAAAAAACTGACTACATTTGGTAATACTAGTTCGTTATTAGCTCTTCTAGAAGGTTATTTAATGATTCGAAAACAGTATATCATTTTCAAGAAACACAAATCAGATGAATTTATTGTAACTTCCGGTATCCCTCAAGGGTCCAGTCTGGGCCCACTTTTGTTATTAATAACTTACCAAGTGCAGTTTATAATTGCCAATGCCTGATATGTATTTGGATGAAGTTAATGTATTTAAAGCATGCCTCTCACTTCATGGCTGTTCATTATTGCAAGAAGATCTTAACAATATGTTTCAAAGGTATATTGTAAATAGGATGTGTTTTAACATAGATAAATGTCATTATATGATATATAGTAAAAGGGCAACCTATTTTGACTATGGATATTCTATGGGTGGAGCATTCGGTTAAAGATCTAGAAGTTATCTTTAAAAGTACCATAGATTTCTCTAATCGTGTTCTAAAATTAGCATCAACGTCAACAAAACTCTTAGGGTTTACTTTTAGAAAGACAATTCATTTTTAAATACTGATGCTTTGAAAATATTATTCTTGTCTATTGTAGAATACTGCTAATTTTTTAGTTTAGTAGACTTAAAATAAATAAATATTGTGACATTTCAATTTACTCGCTTCTGTCGTTGAGGACTGTGCCCCAAACTCCCAGTGATGTTCTCGAGAAAAGCATGATGAACATACTTTGTATCAGAGATGGAGTCGGTGTATTTAGACTCGTAGATGTGAATGTCGTTATGGCTATGCATTCTTCACACGTTTCTGTTAGTTTTCCATACTTACAGAGTAGCCAGAATAATCACATATGGCACACTTATTTAGCAGGAAGATCTCCTGCCAAATTTTACGACTTTCGCTAATCGATAAGTGTGTAAACAATTGCCATAATATGTGAAAAATGTATACAATTTAGCTGGAATAAAAACAATGTAGCGCTCCTAAGTCAGAGTGTGAAATGAGGGGGATGCGGGAGGTTTTCCTACCTACCGATGATTTTATCATAGGTACTCCCACGAGAGTTGAAGAGTTTATCGATAGATTCGCGACTGCGCAGCAGGAGCGAATTTATCTTATGATACTCGTCAACTCGAGTTGGATTTATTAAGACTAAGAATAAAAATGTAACGGATTATATAGTGAGTCCCACGCAAGAGTTTGCCAACGATGCGAGTTCCTGCGGTGCGGCGGGCACAGCTCCAACACCCGAGCGATCGGGTGAAATATCTTACGCTAATAAAGCCGTTCAGGTTCTCACATTTACAGTTAAAATTACAATGAAAATAAACACGTACCTCATCACAAGAAATGTTGGAAATGTTCTCCTCTTGCATCCACACAATACTGGCACCTTTTTAGGAAATTTTCTTTCACGCGCATAAGTTTAGCTTCCGAGATGAAGTTAATTTCTCTTGTGATATTGTCTTTAAGTTCTTCTAATGTATGGGAAATTGACCTATACACTTTATTTTTAAAGTTTCCCCATAAATAATATTCACATACTGTTAGAAGAAATTAAAGACAATATCACATAGGCCAATCACAAATTGTTTGTGTAGGTCTATGCGTAAATATATTTATATTTTCTAGTGTGAGATATACTGAGAGATGTTCGTATACTCATTGAACTTATTTTCTTTATATCTCGCACTTTCCTTTATTCCATGGGAGGCCCTATGCCCCACCGTATGGGTTTGAGGAAAATTAGATCAGGTCATGTCAGATATTTTAGTTAAAAGTTTTGGAATAACAGCAAAGGCATGCTAACTCATACGGACATTATAACTCGCAAGCCTACAACTGAAACTTTTAAATTCACTCTAATAAATGAATGGTCACAGTATGCATGTAAATAATACATATTGTGGAGTACTAACGGCTGAAAAATATCGTATCCTTAAAATGTCTACGGTAAACTTAGATCCTACTGTAATCTAAAACAGAACGGAATTAAACTTATTAAATTTGTAAAACATAATTATTTAGAAAACTTACCCCTACGCTAAAGATAATTCTGCGCAGCATCTTGGAATTACACCACAACAGTTAGCACACTGTTCAGTCAACACTAGTTGAAAAGCTACTAGAAGCTGTTAGACTTCACAACTGCTAATAAGATGACAAGTTTGAAACATTTGGAGGCCTGCCAGCCCTTATAAAAACGCATGCGCCCGCGATGGTAAACGCTTCTCCGCATGATGACCTAGGCCTATGTGATGATGAATTCGCAGTTTGACGGGTCTGGGCTGTCCGAAATTCTTGGGATTTACTCATAATCTACTTACAGTATATCATGGAATCGTGAACTGGGAATCCCAGCTGTGAATATATACATACTAAAAAAAGCAGAATCATACCAATTATCTAATTGACAAAATATAACATTTGAAATTTTGATTAACAGTGTTAAAATGCATGATATAACACCGTTGAGCTAATACAATAATAAAATACAATAAAAGGCACTATTAAAAGGCTCAATATTTATTTTGTGTTCCTTAGGACGTTTCACTTTTGTATGTCACCCTGAAAGCACCTTGCTGTACTGGCTAGAAGCATTAAATATTCAAAATTGATATGCCTTTTTCTTGTGTACTTGTCATGCTGTCATTTAATATGTTTCAGTGTTACGTCCTTATAAATTTACTTAGAAACAAGATCGTGTAGGTGCGATAAAATGAAAGCGATAATTTAAAACAATAGAAATAACTATACACAATGGCTGTCAGTTGAAATACCATATATTCTTACATTGGATTTTTCACTAATTCATGACATAAATAAGCACAGATTTGTTCACTTCACGAAGGATAAGAACATCAGCGCGCGCCAATAAAATGTACCTGTTTTTCTCGTTTAATATTTCGTGGAGTTGGTAATATATCTTTCTGTTCTTTTCTACACATTGTTGTGCAAGCCTGGGAGAATATTCCACAATGGTTTTCACTACGCTAGAGATAATTATAATAGTCAATTTTTATTTGGAAACAAAATATATAGTAGAGACACAGATTCCGCAATCACTTCCATGTTCGAGAAGCTCCAACACCAAAGAAAATTCGCAGATTTCCTCTTGTGGTGCTACACAAAAGAAAATGTGTATACACGACACCCGAACACCATCTGCCAGCTCAGGAGAAGAATCAAAGAATTTATTCATGCAAGTCTGGTGGAAATGTGTGCTAGAGTCATACACAATTTTGGGTTTCGTTTGAATCGTTGTATGAGCCTTGCAGGTGGACATATTGAACATGTTTTTCTTAACAGATGATTCTGCCATCTTTGTTCTCCATGTCTATATTTTTACGATTGATTTATGTAATTTATTCTTGAAGTTATGTGCATTTAAAAACAGGTACATTTGATTGGCGCGCCCTGTATGTCTGTGCTTTGCACTAATATGCAATTACTGTGATGTTTCTGGAAAAATACTGTTGCACGAAAGGCTTTCCCCGCTTCGTATGATGAAGATAAATTTCTCGTACGTACAGTATACATAGGCCTACAAATATGCGTACATAGTACTTACAAACTTCGACTATTTTGTACTTTTTATAAATATAAAGTCCCGTATAAATGTTTATGAACAATAGTATTTTCACTAGAAAGCTGTCGTTTCATGATAATGCACAACACAGTTTCTTATTAAATAATTTGCCAATGAAAATTAAATATGGCAAAGATAAATAACAAGAAGATAATATGAAGAACCATACTAGGAATGTTTAAAACCGTTTGAAGATTTGTAAAATGTTTCACCAGAAGGGCTTCCTTAACATTATCTAAAATAAATAAATTAAAGTAATACTATTTACTACCAAGCTGAAGGCATAAATATTTTTCATGCAAACTATTCGCAAGGGAATATGTATTAAATTATTATTATTATAATTCTTATTATTATTATTATTATTATTATTATTATTATTAAGACAAATAAACTACCAACATTCTACGAATAATTGCAACCAATCAGAAGATAGTATCCGTGCACCATTCGAACCACCTTAGGAAGAAAGTTATTATATATTTAGCTCTACCCTTTCCTTGACAAGAACGTTGGGACTGCCGTGCACTTGGAATTATTGCTGTTTCTCTGCAAGAGTTGGAACACTGACAAATTGACCATTGGATTAAGGGAAGATCGTTCACTAAGAACCGGCATTGTTTTCATAGGAACTTATTATTATGTATTCCGACTTCCATTTTTAGATTGTAGGATGAGAATGCATTTCAGCTTTAAGATAATTTTTTTTTCTCAAATGTATTGGCTAAATTTTACAACTTAACTATCCCAAAATTAAACTTGATGAAACTTCATTATTATGTGCCTGATATTAAATAGTGAGCATTATTTGTAAAATAAAAATACATGCTTGAAATTCTCTCTTTAAAAAATATTGCAATGATTTATGAGGAGATATTATTAAAGCCTGTCTTATTGTGTCGTCCTAGAATAATATTTAAAGAAATTAATAACATCAAGTATTCAATGGTATTCAATCCTTAACTATGCTTGTGTTTTCAAGTTGCCCATATTTGATTGTGGGGTCTCATAAACAACAAATATGAAAATATAACATAAAACAAATGTTTATCAATCATAGTGCTATGAGAAAATACAAAGCAGTTTCTTGTGAGACAAGGTTATTAATATATTTCATACAAAATTAGCAAATAAGCAACAAAGAAAAAAATCACATTTGTCATACTTAAATTTAGTTTGTATCTGCCTGTTGACAAATGCAACAAATATTATTTATAAAGCATATTATTATGAAAAATACAGTATAGAACCTGGTGAGACAAGGTAAATTGCAATTTTCACATACAAGATGAGCGTGTTGACCACAAATATGAGTACCACACTTTTTGCGGCAATTTTTAGTTTTTCTGTCTGCCTCTTGTAGGCATACTTCACACCTGTATTTTTTGTGGTGTACAATAGTTTGCAGGTTTCAAGGAAAATGTGACAAATTCCGGAATTTCATATGCGGTCGAATAAGAACTTTTCCTAGATGGATAAGTGCTTCTCTATGGTTTATTTCCTTAGGATTTTCAAGAGACCTTAACACATTCAAATTGTTTATGCCAGAAATGTTCAATATGGGAAAAAAATTGACCATTGGCCGTCTCCTGGTTTGTTTAGATCCTGGGTACTTAGTGCAAAGTTGATCCACTTTAGAATCGTCATATCTACAACCACAGGTCGCGAGTTTTGCTGCTACTGGCAATTTTCAAGACCCAGTAAGTCCGACTCGGATTCAGACTCAGATTCAACCTCACTGACGGTAAATTCATTTACTTCAGCATCATTTTCATAATCTGAATTTAAAAAGTGGCAGTGTTCTATATTTTAGCTTCTGTTGGGGACTTACTAGGTGGTTTTGGGGAAATCATTGGGCAGAAACAGGGGAAAACCTTCAGTTTTATTATGTAATAAAGAATATCAATCAATCAGGACTTTAATATAAATTAATTTACAAACTAATGTTACACTTTTAAAACATTTATTCACATAGAAACATAAAAAAATGCTTACACATAAATACTGCTGGGGTCTAAATGGTTAAAAGTGGCGTAATTCACCTCTCTATGTCAATGACGCAAAAAACTTCCTGCAATGGTGAAATCGCAATGTACACTGAGATTATAGACATCTCAACGACACCTAGCGTTTAACTTGTTAAATACTAGGATGTGCCCGCGGCTTCGCCCACGATAATTAATTGAAAAATTAGAAATTAATAGTATAATAATTATTAAAGCATTATATTTATTAACACTTGCACGCGAATCATTCTTAAACTAAACCATTAATAATTAATGAAACAGCTAAAATTCCGGCTTTAGAGTACATTCTACGATTAGAAATTGCCACCTGGGAAAACGATCTCAGATTCGATTATGTAGTTCCAAAGATAACTGTGATCCACTGCCTTCTAAACTGTATAGGCTAATTCTCGTGCGTAATTCTCGAGACGTCGGTGGATAACGGCGTTTTTCAACTGTTTGTTGACAGATGAATGAGATGTGAATTTTATTTGATAAATTCAGTGTAATTTTAAGAAATTATATAATTTTTCAAGAGAAGGAGTGATTGATTTGGATTATTATTATCAGCGATATTTCAAGAGTTAAATCATCAATATTTTACTGCTGGTGCCCCCGGCTTCGCCCGCCACTATTCATTGACTCCAGGATTTTTAAGAAATTTACACTGGTAGATTATTAAAAATGTTTGTGGTTCAGAGCTATGAAAATTGTAAGTAAAAATAAAATTAGAATATTTGTTCATTGAGTTCATTTCACTTAGGCCTTATATAATAAAGAAACGGTTTTCCTAATCTTGTATTAATAGTCGTCATGAAAGTTTAGACTGAGAGATACGAACATCGCCGAGTATACCCGATGTCTCACGAAGCGGGCGAGCAAGCACGCTATTTAGGGCCGTTGAATTGTATAAGAGTAGAAGATTACAGAACGAAAGAAGCGTGGGGTGTCACAGACCACACTAGCACAGTAAAGGGTTAACCCTCGCTTGGTATCTGGAATTTTATTTTACCCCACGTCTCTTTAATTATATAGAAACAATGTTGAAAGTTGACATAGTCTTTTCATTCTGCAGATATGATTTCTGCAGACATTTTACTATAAGCCGCATAAGAATGGCAAAAGAGCCGTAAGCTATAGCCACTCCTCGTGTAATTTAAGGAAGGCTCAATTAGCCTATCAGTTTCGTGAGGTCTCTACTCTTAAGACATAAATGAATAAATGATACCTTTATTAATAATGATTTGTTACTTATATTTCCTAAATAAGATACATAATGAACTTATTCACGTACCGGTAATTTAGTTTTAATTCAATTTTCGTGTTCACTCAGTTTAGCATCTTCCGAACTATTTTATTTGTCAGTGACGAATATTTTTAAACCTTATGTTAAATCCGTTGAGTGAAATAGATGACTGCTTAATATATTAAATAATTATATTACTGTTATTGTTATTATTGTTGTTATTGCTATTATAATGATTAGACAGGTATTGGAAAGAAGATATTCGCGTATAGCTTACGATTGGTGTAGGTCTATAAGTCTATTCTTCATGCGTTGTTTCGAAGCGATTCCGAAAAAAAAATTGTATTAAGTAAATTTAGGTTTTGTATAGTATCCTAAGCATTTTATGTAAGCTGTTATTTTTTCTATTTCAGGTAAGAAGCATAAATTCACGTCTTAGAGTCTTATGCTTACTTCAGATTCGCCACTGCACGGAAGCAAACTTCTTTCAGTAATGTATGAAGCTAGGCTTTCAGTAAGTATGCCTATCTACTGTATGACGAAAGATAGTTTTAGAAATTTTGTTATTCACAAGAATTTAGTTTGAGAACATTGTTCTCATTTCCCTTCGCTTGTATTATTTTCTTGATGATAATGAAATAGACTATATTATTTCATTAAATATTTTAACTATTCCATATCCACTGTCATGAATTCGAAACATATTTAGGACAATATAATAATACTATATATTTATTTTTGTTCGAGTACTTTTTGTAGATTTTATTTAATTAACAATATATATTAATACGAGCATCTGACACAACTTTTAAATTTCATTTTTAAGCTTCACACTGATTGACGTATAAATGCGTCTCTTAAATAAACTGTATTATAGCACGGTTATAAGATTAAAAGAAGATTATTTTATCTAAAAGTGAGGATTTATATCCATGTGTCAGGAGTATCATTCACGGAAACCAACTACTCCACTAAAATATTCTTATTCGATTTCGAGCTTAGAGCCCACTGATGATTTTATGTGAAGATTGTTTATATTGATATTTATTTATTTGTATTTATTCAAGGGGTGCTCATTTGCCATGCGCAGTTACCTAATATCGTTCGGCGCGCATGGTGACGTCGCCCGCGAGGGAAATGGTGTAAACATTAACCGTAGCACGTGCATTTCATAGTGTTTCCGTGTGAAGTTTTATGTATTATTAGTTTCTTTTATAGCATTATTCGCCAGTCGGTTTCCTCACTATTTGATATGGTCCTTAAATATTTAAAGTTCATATCTTGTGCTATGGCTGCGTGATAATCAGGGCCCGGATTCTGATCACCTAAAATTGTTTGAAAAATTACCTATAAAATGACCCTAAATTTTAAGGAAATGATTTAATAACTGTAAAGAATGACCTAAAACTGATATTTTATTTATAAAAATTATTATTGTAGGCCTACACACAAAGTTGTACATAATTGTAAAAACTGTAAACGCAGAAAGGATGTTGTAGGTCTAAAAACTTTGTACTTTGTTCTTGATTGGAGCATTTGAGAAGAAACGTAAGAAAATAGTTTTTTAAACAGATCCTACAAAAAATGTTACATTATACTAACCAAGTAATTTATTTAAATATTACCCTATGGGAAAATAAGACGACAAAAAAGTTAATAAACTCAATGTAAATGCATAAAAATGACTAAATAATGAATGAAATGACATGAAAATGACAAAATAATGACCTAAAATTGAAATAAATGCCCTAAAAATGCAAAAATGTATAAAATGACCTAATAAAAATGCATTTCTATAATCTAGAGGCCATGATTAGGGTTTATCTACAAGTTGACAATGTCTATGCAGCTTCGATAAAAATATGACATGTCATTAGAATCCGGGCCCTGGTGATAATCATAATCACATAGAAGTTAACAAGTATGATTTAGTGTTTTAGGTTATTAATGAATTAGGATATTTTAGATTTCTTGTGAACATTCTTTGCTCAAATAGAGTTCTTTCGTTATGGGCAGGTAATAAGTTTTGTCGAATGCATAATTTATGTAGACAAACAAAATTTATTGACTAACGTGTAAACCCAGTCAAAATATCCACACTCCGCCACTGATTATTATTGTTATTAGTATTTTATTATTATTTCACGTTAAAAGCGTTGTACATAAAGATCGGCCTTGATGCTTTCCGTACTAGATACATGTTAGTTTATAAAAAAATATATTAAGTAACATTTGTTTTCTAATTTACTTTTTTCTGTGCTAGCTTTTAACTCGTATATGCGAGAAAGTTTGTGCAACATATTTTGCACCATTTGTATATTTTTAGTAAATGTTATATATTTTCCTCACATGATGTAATTTTTGACCCACTTACAGGATAGATAAAATCGTAAAATTTTGCAAAAATATTGGCACAACAGCCATAAGTGTAAAAAAATTGGTGATTCTAGCTGCCCCATAAGTATGGGAAAACTGGCCAGATAACCATAACATCTTTCACATCTACGACAGTCTAATCAACCACTTATTAACATTGATGTATAATCACTTCCAGTTGAGCTAGAATCTTGAAATTTAGCCTATAACCGATGGAAAAATTCCAGGAAGTTAATTTTTTTTATCTTTTCCCCTCCAAAATAAACTTTGAAATTTTAAACAGTAGAGCAGCATGTTTTTTTGTAGTAAAGGTAGGCCTATTAGTTTGTTTTGATTGCAATAGTGTTTCAAAGTAATTTTGAATGATTAGTACCTATAGCTATAGCTAAGGCTTGATTTATCACCTTTACTTTTGGTTTGACCGTCACATCATCACTAATCATATATGGGCAACGCCCGGCCCGCCCCGACTTTTGATCCGGCCCGCGGAACATTTTAAAATCGCGCTCGAAAAAGTAAATATTTTCGGTTCTCGCCAACAATAAGGGGGGAAACAAAAGCCTGAACTACGAGGGTGTTCCTTCCGGTCAGCGCTAGAAAAATGCTGCAATAGGCCTAAATCAAAGTATCGACCCAGACTTACAGATGAAAATTTGGAAAACACTCTGCGCTTGATGCCAACATTCATTATCTTGTTTCTCAAGTTCAAGCTCAATCTTCTCATTAATTTCTGCTGATTGTAAGTAAATACCTAATCAGTTCGATATTGTTCTCATTCATGTAACTTTAGCATTATACTTTATAAATATAAAAAACTGTATCATGATTATTTCTTCATAACTACCAATTATCTACGGCCCGCGACTTCATAAATATCGTCAAGTTTAGCCCGCATCTTTCGAAAGGTTGCCCATACCTGCTCTAAATCATGTATACAGTGTAGGTCTTGACTGCATTAAAATTCCCGCCCATATCCAGAATCTTGAGCCTCCTTAATAGTCCAGTCAATAAAGGTCGTAAAACACCAAATAGAAAAAAAATCGTGTAGCTTTGAAATTTTGCAGAGTTGTCGAAGGGAGTGTCCTGAACAACATACTAAAAGTCCCCGAAGGTGGAGGGTGAGCGGGGGGCCCGCAGAAGGTCCCGTTTTTAGGTTTTTCGCTTATATCTAAACAATGGTGCACCGTAGAGAAAATTTTGCTGTATACAAAAATCAATCTGATAAAATTTCCTACAAGTTTCATCATAAACATTTATTTCGATTCCCAATAGTTTTCGAGCTATCTGCCAGCGAAAATAAATTTTCGAAAAAAGCTCTTTCGCCTCACGCTTTTCGACAGACTTTGCCTTCTAGCGCCTCAGCCCTTAGGTATACAGCAATGTTCTCATGAAAGAAGTTGTAGGGAAATAAATTCACTTTAAAATGAGTTGTCATTTGTTATTTTGTTTTGAAATGTTCAAAAGTTATAACAATTTAAAGTTTCGGTCAAATTTCGAGATTTCTAAAGAAAACCATATGTCGCACTTTCTCTATATTTAGGGTTTATATCTTTGTATATAAGCTGTATATTGTGTACTTACATCATGGAACTTACACAACCACTGAAGTTGAATTTATTAAAAATCCGATCACGTTACAAGCACAGTATATGTAATGCAAAATACATTATATTCCATGCAAGAAAGAAAAAAAAAAATAGGCACAAAAAATTATGTAGTTTTGAAATTTGGCAGAGATGTGGGGGAAAGTGTCCTAAACAACATAGTAAAAGTCCCACGGATAGGGGGTGAGCGGGGGTGGGAGGCACTTTTAAATATTTCCCCCCAGTTTTCCCTAAATACGCAAATAAAAGCTATGGGATCTAGCAAAAAACTGTTTATGCGCAATATTAAACTACATAAAAGTTCTTATAAAATGGATCTGAATTATATTTCTTAGAATAGTTCAGGAAATAGAAGGATATGAAGCAAACCAGTTCTTAGAATAATATTCGTAATAAAGGTAAACATCACACATAAAACTAATTATTATGATTATTGTTATAAAGCTTATAAAAATCACATGGTATGAGTGCACGTAAAAAGAAATATAAATCAGGCCTATTAGCTGTTATATTTTTCGTTTAAAATATAATTTGGAAAAATTGTAATATTTAGAAATTATAAAACCTAGCAGGCCTACATAGTACTTTAAATAAATGTTTAGTTGTCTATTTTTTTCAGTCTCCAATACTGGAATCCTAGTACATCGTATGATAAGTTAGGGTTATATTTTTCTATCTACCGAACACTCAGTATTTATACACATATAGCCTACAACATTGATTAAAGATGCCTAAACATCTTATTTTGCTTGGACGTCATCAATTTTAAGCTCATCTTCTTCTAATGGTATACTGTTTGTGGATGAGCATTTGATACCAGCTTTTCGGCATCCGTATCTTCCACCACACCGAGTTGCACAGTAACAAAATATGATGTGCAAATATTCCCAGGAACCACATAGACAAGTCAACATTTATTTAAAGTAATAGGTGTGCCTACTATTCTTACAATTTCTAAATGTATCTAATTCCTTACCATCTTTCAAAATACCGATTATTTTTTTTTAACGAAACATAAAACGGCTAAGCATTGCAACAAGAACAATAATAATAATAATAATAATAATAATAATAATAATAATAATAATAATAATAATAACAATAATAATAATTATTATTATTGTTATTGTTATTATTATTATTACAATAATAATAATTATTATTATTGTTATTATTATTATTATAATTATATTATTATGGTAATTAGTTTTATGTGTAATAACATTAACCATTAGTAAGTATATTTTCCTAAGAACTAGTTTGCTTTTGGCATCATGCTAATTTAATTATCGTCTGCTTTCTTTTTTGTTAAAAAAATATAATAAATAGGTGTATGTAAAACAGAATTTCGAGAACTGTCATACTTCATATCTTTCTATTTCCTGAACTATTAATTCCCAAAAAATATCATGCAGATCTTTTATGTAGTTAATTTTGTGCATAAACTGTTTTTTGGTAGAACCCATTTTTTTTGTGTATTTAGAGAAAACTGAGAGAAACGACATTTAAAAGTACCCCAATCCCCCACCCCCGCTCACCCTCTATCCATGAGGACTTTTACTATGTTGTTTAGGACACTTTCCCCCACATCTCTGCCAAATTTCAAAACTACATGATTTTTTGTATGCCTATTTTTCCTTTCTTGCCTGGAATCTAATGTATTTTCCATTACATGTCTTGTGCTTGTACCGTGATCGGATTTTTAATAAATTCAACTTTAATTGTTGTGTGATATTTCTGCACTTGTTTCATGATGTAAATACACAATATACAGCTTATATTCAAAGATATAACCCCTAAATATAGAGACAGTGCGATGTACGGGTTTCTTTCGAAATCTCGAAATTTGACCGAAACTTTAAATTGTTATAACTTTTGAACATTTCAAGACAAAATAACAAATGACAACTCATTTTAAAGTGAATTTATTTCCCTACAACTTCTTTCATGAGAATATTTCTGTATACCTAAGGGCTGAAGCGTACTGACGTACTGACTATGCAACTGCTATGTAATAGCAGCCATATGCTCGATCGTTCCCTCGTGGATGACGTCACACGCTGATGAAGCAGCCGGTCGCGAGAAATGGCGCTACCTTAGTAGCTTTATATACCTTGGTATTTATTCTCCAAATGACAATGGGAAATCTGATTCAAAGTTGCAATATCATAGATTATACACTACATACAGTTATAAATATATGTATTGAGGATAAAGACAAAACAAAAACTAAGTAAAATAGTATGGAATATATAAAATTTCATGAGGAAAGCCTATGTAATGATTTAATGATAAGTAAAAATCCACAAGTGCATTTTGAACTGTAAGAAAATTATATTTTTTACACATTTGAATTAAGGGTTAACATTCCATTTTTTACTTAATGACAGGAACATAATAACAATTGCATTTTTCTTAAATTGAATTATACTACATTAAATTTAATACTTTTTAAAAGTTCATTGCTATCAATTATCCCATTGATAATTTTATATAACAATAACTGTTGCGCTTCCAATCGAATACTAATTAGAGTTACAAAATTAAATTAATGTAATGAAGAATTATAAGAAATTATATCAATTAAAGCAGATGTACCACATTTTTTATAATGCATATATCGAAGGAAACACTTCTGATTTTTTCTATATCATTAATGTGAGTTTTATACAATGGAGACCATATAAATGATGAATATTCTAACTTACTGCGTACAAAACTATTGTAAAGTACCGGTAACTGTAAAATATTTTTATCTTTAATCTGTTCTTTTATCAATGTGCTTTGGAAAATTTGTATTATACTTAATAATAAATAATTAATCCTAAAATCTTTAATGGTAAATATTCTCGTTAAATAAATAAATAAATAAGCCCGTCACAATCCCTTATAGGGCAAGGGCCTCCTACCATGGTAGGGCTGGCTCTGTTTTACTCTCCCAAGGTGAGCTATTTCCTTGGAGAGTTGGGTTTTTGCCTCCTGGTGGGTTAAGACCTATATATTAACAACACTTTCCTAGGACACTGTTTTCCTAATGAATTAAATGCTCTATCTTTTGTTTTCAGTTCACTTTTTCTGTGACCTATCCTGAACATCTCGTTTCTGCCTCCTCCCTGAACTCTTCTTCCTTTCCTAGATCACTGTTTTTCTAATGATTTAAATGTTTTATCACTTGTTTCCAGTACACTCTTTCTTTGGCCTGTCTTGTCCATCTCATTCCTAACTCCTCCCTGAATTCGTCCATCCATCTGCGTCGAGGTCTGCCTCTGCTTCTTTTACCCTTCCTCTGGTCCCAAACAGTTGTTGCATACGCCCATCTTTCTTGATTCATTCTGATGACGTGACCTCCCCAATTCCATTTGGTTTTTCTTACAACAATCGCTGCGTTTTCCAGTTCACTTCTTTTTCTTAACTCCTCATTTCTTATCCTGTCCCTTAGATTTATTCCCAACAGTTTTCTTTCCATCTTTCTCTGACAAATCTCTATCATGTTAACTTGTTCCTTTCTTAATGCCCATATAGTAGGACTGGTATGACGCACATTTTTAGCACTTCCAATCTCTTCTTGATATTTATGTGCCAGTCTAGGAGGATAAACTTTAAGCTCCAGAACTTTCCCCATACGAGCCTAATTCTCCTGTTGATTTCTGCATTTCCGTTATTAAGTGCCAGTATGGTACTTTATGAGATTGTGTGGGGGACGAAAAAATGTCTGTCCGTCTGTCTGTCCGTCCGTCTGTCCGTGCGTCTGTACGCACCATAATTCAAGTACGCTTTTTCGGATTTTCATGTAACTTGGTATAAACATTCATAATGTCGATGGGAAGAACCCTATTGATATTGAACCAAATCGGTTCACCGGTACCGGAGTAATGCCCAATTTAGTGCCTATTTTAATAGATCATGGCACCTTTCTCATAGAAAGGCGCCATCACTCAAATACGCTGTAACGGATTTTCATGAAACTTGGTATACCCATATATGACCTCCATGAGAAGTGCCCTATTGAATTTGAACCTAATCTGTTGACCGGTACCGCAGTAAAACCAAATTTAGTGTATATTTTAAAGACGCGGTAACTCAAATACGCTTTACCGGATTTTTATGAAACTTGGTATACACATTTACAATGTCCATGGGAAGACGTCTATGCATAATGGATAAAATCGGTTGATCTGTTTCGGAGTAATGCTCAATTTAGTGCCTATTTTAAGGCAATATACGTATTCGAAAGAATTTATAAAAAAAATGAAAATCAGTTATCTTGACAACATAGCCTATTGTTTTACTGTGATCTTATAAGGCCTTGGAAATTAAAATACAGGTAGCTATGACAAAAAACACTATTGTTTTACATGCGCGTATCCAACTAAACCGTTAAAATGACCCAGGTGGCCGAGATGGTAGACCTTTCTTCTTCCGTAAGTCCTGCTTAATGAATAAATCTGGAGCTTAACTTGGAAATCAATTTAAAAAAAAAAAAACATATTCTGCATATCATAATTACAGTCATAACTGATTAAACAAAAACATACTGGCACTTTTTTACATCAGTTTACCTGATTTTAATTATTTTTAAATTTGTCTCACACACGGAATGACACCACATTAATTGAATTGCATAGCAGTGTGAAGGAAAACACTTGCATTCGAAAGATTCTTTAATTATTAGTTCTGGCTAGTGGATTATAATGAATTTATTTACTGTGGGAAAATAATGTTTTGTAGTTTATGTTACAAACAATAATTATACATTTTATTCTTTAGGGTAGGAAAGTCGGTAATTAATTTATTAGCTTTCAGTGTTTGCAGATTATTTAAGGCTATCATTCGGCCACAAGTTAGGATAAGTCTATTTTTAAGAAATGTAAAATCGTAAACTTTTTCTTATGAATTACAAGATGTATTATTATTAGATTATTATTATTAGCAAAAAACAACATGTGATGCTTATAGTCAAACACATAAAAATATAAAAATACTTCCTTTCATGCATTTACTAATCCTTTTGTGGACCACTTTAAATAACAGATATTTTTCTTCCTATAATTAAAGAATAGTGCCTCATTACGTCATTTTGTGGCCTATTTTACGTGCCTAAAATGTCAGTTTTAAGGCTATATTCGGCCACAAGTTAGCCTAAGTATATTTTTTGACATGTTGATTGATTGACCCAGGTAAGTATACTCTGTACAATACTCTATTGCCTTTCCTTCTACAAATTCTCGTTAACGTTTCCGAATTAATACTGTATTGAACAATCGGGTGAAGTGAAAATCTGTGAAAACTTATGAATTAGCATTTTCTAACATTAAACGCTAAATTGTTTCGCATACTCCATTCAAAGAGCTTGTCATTTGTTAATTATTATTCCAATTCATCCGTTAATAAACGTAGGCCTATCTCTTCATAGATGTTTAAGTCATCTGCAAACATTAAGAATTTAGAACTTTTAACAATATCTGGTATATCATTTATAAAGATTAGGAAAAGAAGTGACCCTAAATTAAAACCTTGTTGTATACAGAATTTCCTTATAAACAAACGAAAAGGCAATGATTAAAAATAACATATTGCATACGGTCTTTTAAGTAAGATGCTATCGGTTTCAAAAACAATGAATTAATACCGAACACAGACATTTTAGTCAAGAAAATATCATGATCTAATTTATTAATGCCTTTGCGAAATCAGTGTAGATTACATCAGTACTAAACTTCTCATCCAATGAGTCCATTATATCTTGAATAAAGTTAATTAAGTTTGTCAAATTCTATCTTTGAGGAAAGAAACCATGTTGAAAAGCTGATATATATAGTTTGACATGATAAAATATATATATATATATATATATTAGATTTATAACTTACGTTGACAATCAACTATAATTACTGATGTTTGAAATTATATAATTCTTATAATTAGTTTGTAAACTACAACCCTAACATGCTCTGCGGCGAAATAGGGTTTCCATGCTTGGAGTTTAAATAAATAGGTTAATATACAAAATCCGATCTACTATTTTTGTAAATTCAGCTTCAACAAAATATATTTTCATATGGATTAACATTGTTTAGCATGTCCGGGTTTTCTTTCCTCAACATTATGACATAATGGCATAATAGCATTTATTTAATGATATTGCTATGTCTACCATTTTATTGTTTCTATTCTTGACATCAATTCAAGCTATATGGACAATTCCCGTTTACCTAGTGCGGCTAGTATTACTTTATTATTTATTATTAGCCTATCTCTTTTTCTGTCAGTGTTTTAGATTGGTGTTAGGAGGAATTACTGCGTAAGCCGAAAGGTATTACCTCTTACAAAAATGTTTGGACCATAGGGCTATGTGTAGTATTGTGAATAACAGCTTTCTGCACAATTTAAACACATTGTTATTATCATTATTAAGTGCCAGTATTGTACTTTATAAGATTGTGTGGGGGACGGGAAAATGTCTGTCCGTCCGTCCGTGTGTCTGTACGCGCGAAACTTGGTGTAGACATCTTGAACTCGCATTCTGAAGGTTCCAGATTCACATCCCGTATCCGACCAATTTGACTTTTTTTTTTTGTATTCCTATGTGAGTGTGCGATTGCCAAGATATCATAAATCTATAAATCTACAGATTCAGCTGATGCTGGACGATTTTAATCTGATATTTTACATTATTCTTTGTTCTTCCGCAAGTCCTGCTTAATGAATCGATCTGGAGCTTAACTGGGAAATCAATTTAAAAATAAATTATTTTTTTGCATATCATAATGGCAATTAAAATTGATTAAACAAAAGCATTCTGGCACTTTGCTACATCAGTTTACCTGAGTTTTTGTTCTTATTATCATTATCATCAAAATCATCATCTTTAGAAGTGACAGAGACTGACCGACTGATTCAGTCTGGGCTTCGCTCCTCACAGTTGGAAGATGAGGAAATATTACGGTCAATTATGCCGGTTGATCGAATGTTGAAAATGCATCTATTGCAAGAAAATAATACCGGTTTACGCTTCTCAATATTGCAATCTACTTCCCCACAATAATTTTAAGGTACAAAATTAGGTTAATTGCGGTGTTATTTCGCATAAAATAATAAAGTTTCAATGTTATTTTGCATAACATTTCGGTGTTAATTCCCATTAAAACCTATTATACTTTTGGATCATGTGGTGCATATAAAAACTCCGTGGCGCTACATCCCTGGAGGGACTTTGCCTACCACCCGACCGCTGCGTCATCTCCCGTAGGCAGATGGTAGGATTGGGGGGCATGTGGTCAGCATGCCGACACCCACGGCCGTTATTGGTGGTTTTTCATGACCGGAGCCGCTACTTCTCTATCAAGTAGCTCCTCAATTTGGAATCACGAGGCTGAGTGCACCCCTACCAGACCTCCCTACCTCAGAAAAATCCGTGGAGGTACCGGGAATCGAACCCGGGCCGACGGATCTGTAGTCAGCGACGCTAACCACAAGACCACGCCGGCGGACATGTGGTGCATATAATTCTGCAAAAGCTCATGAAAAAAGGAATTTAAGGATTTTCTTTTTGTAGATTTCAACAGTTCTTATCGATCAGCTACAGTAGTACTGATTAACCCATGGAACATAGCTCCTTGCTACTTATTGAGTAATTAAGTTATTAAATACTTTGCACAATAAGTTCCGACGTTTATTGAAATAAAATATCAAATAGTTGGGATGTAAGTTATTCTTAAATTGAAATCTACTACACAGGAAAAAATTCAGTTCTACACATAATCTTAGTTTTAATCTAATTTATTTTTGTACTGTACTGTGCACTAACATTATAACAACTGCACACACTCAACATATACTTGGTTCATTTAATATATTTTATTATTCATTGTATTAATGCGCACATTATTTATGCTTCTCTCAATAAACGTAAGGCTTGAATGCATTTAAGAAGAATTTGTCTAAAATTCGAGATTTCCATTAAAAAATAATATGACGTTCAAAAAAGAAAAACCTCGCAGTAAAGAAGTTGGGCAAGAATACAAAATGTCACGTTTTTTCGAACGTTTAAAACGACAATGTATTGACCTAGAAGTGTTTGGAACGAAAGATATTTGACTCTATCACTGGTAAAAAACTACAATTAATAAATCCGTCGTTCGCAAAAAATAGGGATCTCTATTTAAACTCAGCAATAGCAGCGCAGCTCACATGGTGCAGAAGATGGCGTCTTACCCATAGTTGTTTCACTTGACTTAATATGATTGCCTAATTAGGGCATACATGTCCTATATGAAGCATTAGAACAAACCAAGTAGATTTGTTTTCCCAAAGCGTTGTTGACATGCGTGCGCAAATGTCTGGGGTTATTTAGAATGACATCATTGCTGTTAACTATTCGCGAAGCTTGGACAGCTGCCAGTTCATGATACAAAATATATCACTGGAATTTTGCAGCATTATGGCATTTCCTTCTTCCCTCGAAATCCAAGGGGCATTTATAATTGCGGAAAGAGGAAGACGGATGCACTGAACAACATTGACGTTTGTCAGAAGTACACGAAGGCAACAATCAAGTACTCTAGAATAATTGCAAAGGGAAATCTTGACTGAAATTATGAAGTTCAACAGGAAAGAGAAAGAGTTTATGTTTTTTTTTTTTTAATGTCAAAGAAAATGTATAAAGAAACCATGAGAAATATCACTAGGGTAGCTATGACCATCTGGACCTATGATGTTACGAGTAGTATGCGTGCTACTTGACTGGCATCATTAACTGTGTTTATTTACCAAATGTGTTAACATTCCAGAATTTCAGGGATTGTTTATTGTAGGATTGCAATTCTGACTCATTTTTAAGATGACCAAACGGCAAACTAAAAATTGAGGATACCCAATTTTTATTATCAGAAATATGCATAAATGTAAACGACATACCTTTCCGCTAATCTGTACGCTGCTTGTCCGGACATCCGGTTAATCCGAACGAGATTTAAAAATAAATTTTGAATTTTAATCACAAAGATGTTCTGTTTTGTTAATCCTACATCAGTTCGTAGGTTAAAAACTTAGGTCTAGGTATACAGTAGTATTGAAACTAAAATTAAGTTGTACGAAAATATATGTTTATGAAAAAACATCGATTTTTATACTTTGGCCTATCTAAAACTTCTATTACAGTACAGTAAGTGGATTTTAAGGCAAATTCCATTTAATCCGGTCTTTTACTGTTACCATATCAATTGTACATAGCTTTCTGATTTACCTTTCTCGTTTCTATTACCTCAGGTATTTTACAGAACTCTTTATAGATACTGTATAACGTGCGTAGACAGTGGACTGTACAAACAATTAAATTAATTAAGGGTGATAAAGATTGTACACACGCTATACATTTCGCTTAGAATGAACGATAAGAAGGTTATAAGCTAAATAAACCATAGGTGAGATAACACTGACACTTTGATCTTCTTGAATCACAAACACTCGTTGGAAATTTCATCGACGTCTTGAAGTCTTCTTATAAGCAGGGATGATTGATTCCGCCAGTAAATGAAAGAGCTTGCTGATTTAAAAATATATTTAATAACAATTCCGGAGGACCTTTGGAGTCAATATTCCAAATAAAATTATGTGAATAACAATGAAATACACACATGTACCAATTATATGCCGTATTAAGGTTCACAGTCAATCTTGTGATATTTTAATTCACCAAATAATACGCAATAATAATGTTACTGAATTTATATTGCGTGTTAAAGTAGATACAGCTACGTTGCAATAAAATCAATTTAATATTATTAGCTGTATGAAATAATTTTAGAGCTTTAATGCACTCACTAGGTAATAAGATTCCTTTCGTAGCTAATATTACCTCAAAAATAGTCCTGAAGTCCAAATCAGGTCATAATCAAGATAGTCAATTCATGTAGAAATGCCTGGTGGAAGCACTAAACGAATCCAGCCTTTTCTGAGACGAATAAATGTGAAAAATTGCCTCTGTGCAATTAATATCAATTATAAAGAAGCCTTAACTTGCAGGAAGCGAAGAATAAGGAATTATGACGTTAAAAAACCACTGCTAGTTAAGTCCAGATATGGACAATGATCCTTTAAGAGGATTTAAAAATGGCGAAGACGAAGAAGGAATGTTTGAAACAAGAAGAAAAGAAGAAAGCTAACAATATAAAAAACATATTGTAGAGAAATTCAACTGTCCTTAAAAATAATGAAGAGAATGCAAGGCCCCCTGAAAACGGGCGAAAAGCAGAAAGAAATCAAACCAACCATCCATCATAATAAAATTAAACATTTAGCAATAAAAATATTAACAGCTAAAAAGATCACAACATAACTGAACATATTGCCCGCGATTATTCACTAGGGAATAATCAAACAGAAATGCGAAGTTATGTTGGATCTTCAAAAACACCAATAAATCCTAAAAGTTGAGAAATAAAAGTAACTAAACAAAGAAAAAATGAACGACTGCCTTAGTCGAGAGAGTCATATATGGGAATTGGGGCTAGTTTAATGATAGGTCGTTTCAGATAACTTGTAGAAGTCCTGACCGTGACAACCCTCACAAGACCGTCTGGGCCTGGGTGAGTTTGAGTTATGATGCCAACAACCCATTTTAAGGGAGGCATATTGTCATCCATGATTAAAACTGGCGTACCTATGGCAACATTAGGCATAGCCTTCAACCATTTAGAACGTCTCTGCAAGGAAGAAAGATAATCTGAAGACCACCTTGACCACAGGGACTTCATAAGATTCCTTAAATTGTTCCAGCGGGAACGTATAGTATAACCGCCAGAAAGATCTGGGCTAGGAAGAGACACAAGAGGTTTGCCAATCAGAAAATGTCCAGGGGATAAATAATCATAATCATTTACTTCCTCATTAAGAGTGACAAGGGGGCGAGAATTCATGAGGGCTTCTATTTGAATGAGAAGCGTGGACATTTCCTCATATGTAAAATTAAAAGATGGAGACATCCTTTTCAGATGATATTTCAATGAACGAACCGCCGCCTCATGAAGTCCTCCCATGTGAGGAGAATGAGCAGGCAGAAAGTTCCATTTGATAAATAGATGTGAAGTAGCATCTTGTATGGTTAATTGATATTCATCAGTTTCCAGCAACTTTGCAAGACTACTCAAATCGGCGTTGGCGCCTACGAAGTTGCTGCCATTATCCGAAGTGATAGAAAGGGGTATGCCACGCCGAGCAACAAATCTGGAAAATGCAGCAAGAAAAGCACGAGCAGTCAAAGCTGTAACTAGCTCGATGTGAACGGCCTTTGTGGACATACAAACAAATATGGATATGTAGGATTTAACTTGAATCCTTGATCTGGGACCTCCAAATTTAATCATATATGGCCCAGCATAATCAACACTGACATTGGTAAAAGCTGGTATACAATTCACTCGCTCAGGAGGTAAGTCAGCCATTTTTTGCTGGAATGCTTGAGCATTAAACTTAAAGCATATGAAACAGAGCCTCAGTTGGCTCCTGACTGTTTTACGCAAGGAGATGATCCAGAATTTCTCTCTCAAGTGCGAGATAATAAGTTGGGGACCAGCATGCTTTAAAAGAATATGTGTATAGAAGATAAGGTGTTTAGTGAAAGAATGTTGTGCTGGCAACAACATAGGATGTCTATTGTCAAAGGATAGATTTGAACGTTCCAAACGTCCACCCACACGGAGAATACCATCCTTGAGTATGAAGGGGCTAAGTTGCTTAAGTTTACTTGAATTAGATAATTCCAGATTTGAAGACAGAGCTTGGATTTCCTTAGAGTAATACTGTCTCTGGATTACCTTAACAGAATAACAGATAGCATTAGATATCTCATCAGGAGATAGAGAACCTGTGAGGGGAGATTGAGCCTTCCGACAATTATGAATGAATCTTAACATAAATGCCATTACACGGATAGTTTTCAAATAACTGTATTTGGATAGCCAATCACAAAGATCAGAATTGTCTGATTCAATAAGAGCTACTACCTTCATCTCTGGAAGAGAAGTAGACTGCATGGAGTCACAATTCTTAGGCCATTTGAATTCATTATCAATAAGCCAATGAGGACCTGACCACCATAAAGAATTATTCAAAAGATCTAAAGGAGAGGATCCTCTAGAAATAAGATCCGCAGGATTTTCCTTAGATGCAACATGAGACCAAGAGTCAATAGATGTAATCTCCTGAATATCAGCGACTCTATTGGCCACAAAGGTTTTCAAAGTGGTGGGTGAATGAGTAAGCCAGCCCAAAACCACCTTGGAATCGCTCCACAAGTGGACAGATTCGATATTTAATTGAAGTATGGGCATTACCTTAGATATTAAATTAGCTAGCAAATGAGCTGCCAATAATTCGAGTCTAGGAATCGTAACAGCCTTTAAAGGAGCAATGCGTGATTTTCCACAAAGCAAAGCGCTCTTAAAATTTCCAGAATGATCTACAGAGCGTAAGTAGATGCAGGCTCCATAAGCAGCTTCACTAGCATCGCAGAAACCATGAACTTGAATGGAAACTGCATTCTGCAGTAATGCGAGACGAGGAATGGCTATATTAGAAATAGCATTCAACTGACTATGAATCTTGCACCATTTGGTAGCAACTAAGTCTGGAATAAGCTCATCCCATGAATTGGTTTGTTTCCATAGAGATTGAAATATTATTTTGCAAAATGACACCACCGGGCAAATCAATCCCAAAGGATCAAATACAGAAGCTATACAAGATAGCAAGTTACGCCTCGTACAACGAGTAAAGGGTTTTGAATAATCGATAGAAGTTTCTATTCTTAATACATCATTTGAGGGTTGCCAAATCAGTCCAAGGGCCTTCAAAGCATTAGCGTCACAGTCGCCAAATGTGCGAGAATCAAGAAGTTCCCTGTCTTCAATTGGAATATCTTGGATTAACTCGGGCACGTTTGCACTCCATTTACGTGGTTGAAAACCACCTAAAGGAAGCAACTGTCTTAATTGACAGATGGTTGCCTTAGCCTCCTCAATAGTATCGGCAGCAGCTACGATATCATCAACATAGGTACAGTTGTTAATGACTGAGGATGCCAATGGGAAGTCAATCCCTTCATCAATAATAAGCTGCTTCAAAGCTCTAGTAGCTAGAAAAGCAGCTGAGGCTGTGCCATAGGTCACAGTCTTCAAATTGTATAGCTGTATGGGTTCTGCTTGAGAACTCCTCCAATATATTTGTTGAAATGACTGATGATCCTTGTGAATCAAAACTTGCCTATACATTTTTGCTATATCAGCTGTGAATGCAATGGGTTTGAATCTAAATCGAATCAATATAGAAAATAGGTCTGGCTGAACCACAGGACCTACAGCTAATATATCGTTAAGCGATTTCCCAGTAGATGACCTCGCAGAAGCATCAAATACCACCCTAAGTTTAGTGGTAGTACTGGATGGCTTAAAAACTGGATGGTGGGGAATCACATATTGGATATTTGAATTAGAGTCTGATGTGGAAGGCTCCATGTGCCCTAATTCCAAATATTCATTCATAAACTTGCAATATTCTGTATGAAGAGAGGCATTGGAAGCTAGACGTTTTTCTAATGATTCAAATCTCTTTAAAGCTTGATTCTGCGTGCTGCCTAGAATGTCTGGGTCAGCGCGAAATGGCAGCTTGACAATATATCTGCCTTCAGAGTTTCTCTGAAAATTATCCTTAAAATGCTGCTCACAAAAAGATTCATTAGGAAAAGGAGCAGAGTGAGTAACTCTTTCAAGCTCCCAAAACCTGGTAAGTTGACTACTGATATCTTCATCAGACGTGATGAAGGCTGAGTAATTCACAGAAGACTCAGTGTAATTAAAGGGTTTATCTGATGAAGGCCTATTCAAGTCAGAACATCTCCCACGACGCATTGGAGGCATATTGTGATGCTTAAGAGGGGACGAAGGCAACTTGCCAGAGAAGTACCAGCCTAGTTGGGAGTTCTGTATAGTAGGCAAGTTGGGAGCAGATATCTGTCCAGATACCAAGATTTGAGAACATATCTCAACTCCCAATAGCAAATCAATAGGCTTAGGAGAATTAAAGCTGGGATCTGCTAAGGGTAAGTTAGGAGGAATGTTCCAACCTCTAGTATTAACAAAGTTTTTAGGGAAATTAGAAGCAGAGATCTCAGGCACTATAATGGCCTTTGTATTGTAGCACCAATTCGTAACCTGAGATCTGATAGAGACTTCTGTAAGCCTTGAGACGCTTGCATTGGTAGAAAGGATACCAGCAAGAGACGTACATTGAGACAATGGCGACAAACCAAGCTGCTTGAATAATCTGTCAGTAATTAGATTACAGTCTGATCCAGTATCAAGAAGAGCTGTGGCCTGTACGGGGCTGCCATTGTTACTTAAAATTATCACGCTAGCAGTAGGTAAAAGACATTTCTGCCGTGACTGGCTGGCAGACATGATATTGGCCGTATTTATGGCTTGAGAATTGCTTGGCCGTGAAGGGTCATGCAATAAGTTGCTGTGCCTGCCTTGACATTGTCTACATCTAAAAGTGTTACAGCTCGAAGTGTGACCATTTGAGCTAAGGCAAACACGACAAAGTTTGTGATTTTTCACGAATTGATCGCGGGATGAATAATTCAGCGATCTAAAGGCGTCACAATAAATTATAGTGTGATTCGATTTACTACAATAATTGCATTTCGCTCTAGGAGAGGAGAGGTTAGCCTTGACAGAAGGAGCAGATGAGGGCTTGACGGACTGACTTTTCAGAACCGATTCTGTCATCTGCAGCACCCTAACCCTAGACTCCAAAAAACTGAATAATTCCTGCAACTTGGGAAGTTTTCCTAACTTAATTGAAGATTCCCATTCTTTAATTAATTCTACTGGGAGCTTATCCACAATGATACGTGAAATAATTAAGTCAGACAGAGGAACATCAGTATTTAGTACGTTCAATGCATGAACCGTACTTGTAAAATGATCTAAGTATTGTTGCAATGAGCTTGCAGAATCTCCTTTAAGGGGCGGTGGAGAAAAAAGGTTATCCAAATGCGTGTTGGCAATTAACCTGTCATTATCGAATCTTTCAGCTAAAGTCTTCCAAGCTACATCAAAGGTGGCATTGGAGACCGGGATATTTTGAATTACAGTCATTACCTCCGGGGATAAACAAGATTTTAGATATTGAAATTTATCCATGTTGGATATATGACTGTGCTGAACAATTAATGAGTTAAATGTATCCCTGAATTCAAGCCAAGCTCTAGGATCGCCTAAAAAACTTGGTAGCTTAATTTCAGGCAATTTAGGTAAGCTCGGTAAAGGTGCAGACAAAGAAGAGTTGTGATTAGAGCTCTGCTCTTGATTCGGCTCATATAACAGTTTTGCATCTGCAATTGAAGAATTGATATAAGCTAAAGCCCTTAAACATTCTGACTGAAGCTGGCGCTCTTGAAACTCAGCCTCTTCATCGTAAATGTTACGATGCTGAAGACTTTCAACCTTATACCTATTAAACAATTCTTCTAGCACCGACTTAAGAACAATGGCCTCTTGATAGGATATTTTGTCCAGAATTTCAAATTCAGATACTGTTTGAATTTGAATCATGAGTTGATTTTTTAGAAGATTAAAAATAGCTTCGGCTTTGGCCATGGCTCTAGCTTCGGCTTCTTCAGCCTTAGCTTTAGCTTCAGCCGCTTCAGCTCTAGCTCTAGCTTCAGCTTCTTCAGCCTTAGCTTTAGCTTCAGCCGCTTCAGCTCTAGCTCTAGCTTCAGCTTCTTCAGCTTTAGCTATAGCTCTAGCTTCAGCTTCTTCAGCTTTAGCTTTAGCTTCAGCCGCTTCAGCTCTATTGAAAGCATTAATCTGCTTGCTAATATGGGAGATGGCCTTTTGTATGGTTTTCTCAATTTCTGCCATATAGGCATCTTCGGATTCAGAAAAGGCTAGTTCATTGATCTCAGACTGGACTCTGTTATATTCAGATTCAAGCTTGCTTAAATCAATCTTAAGCTCAAGAAGGTCTTGAGGAGAGGTTTCCTCATTGATAACGCAGTCTAGAATGTAATTAACTTTGCGAGTGATTCTCGACTTAATAGGTGTTCTTTTTGCCTTTAAAGTCTTAAGGGTGCCTTCTACGTCAGTCATGATTTGACAATTGATTGTTCAAATAGTATTCGACTTAACGTGATTCACTGTTTATGACTTGAATTGAGCGCACTGAGAGCTTATTGAGCACTAAAGTTAGTTGCCCGCGGTTAAAGCAAATGCGACAATAATGTGTGTGTCCGTGGATTCACAAAGGTGAGTACAATTATGTAAATAATAACAGACCCTTTTTACAAATTAGTTTGAAGAGCTGTTGTCTGAATGTTAGGCTATGTGTGTGTCCGTGGATTCACAAAGGTGAGTACAATTATGTAAATAATAACAGACCCTTTTTACAAATTAGTTTGAAGAGCTGTTGTCTGAATGTTAGGCCTCACACGTGCAGATTAAAACACGGAGGCAGAAGCACTTAATATGAGATTAAAATTACCTTTTCAATAAGAAACTTCAAACTGACTGAAGTCAGGAATGTCAATTGTGCTTCAAATAAGTCAATTATTTGCTTGAATGATATTTGTGTTCAAACAGCATGAATTGCGGAACACCAACAGCTTGAATTATCTCAATAAAGTTTACTACGGGCGGAATAGAACGAGTGTAGGTTTACAATGCGTGTTACAATATTGTGGTTCTATCCGGCCTCGGAGGTACCAAAAAATGTATAACGTGCGTAGACAGTGGACTGTACAAACAATTAAATTAATTAAGGGTGATAAAGATTGTACACACGCTATACATTTCGCTTAGAATGAACGATAAGAAGGTTATAAGCTAAATAAACCATAGGTGAGATAACACTGACACTTTGATCTTCTTGAATCACAAACACTCGTTGGAAATTTCATCGACGTCTTGAAGTCTTCTTATAAGCAGGGATGATTGATTCCGCCAGTAAATGAAAGAGCTTGCTGATTTAAAAATATATTTAATAACAATTCCGGAGGACCTTTGGAGTCAATATTCCAAATAAAATTATGTGAATAACAATGAAATACACACATGTACCAATTATATGCCGTATTAAGGTTCACAGTCAATCTTGTGATATTTTAATTCACCAAATAATACGCAATAATAATGTTACTGAATTTATATTGCGTGTTAAAGTAGATACAGCTACGTTGCAATAAAATCAATTTAATATTATTAGCTGTATGAAATAATTTTAGAGCTTTAATGCACTCACTAGGTAATAAGATTCCTTTCGTAGCTAATATTACCTCAAAAATAGTCCTGAAGTCCAAATCAGGTCATAATCAAGATAGTCAATTCATGTAGAAATGCCTGGTGGAAGCACTAAACGAATCCAGCCTTTTCTGAGACGAATAAATGTGAAAAATTGCCTCTGTGCAATTAATATCAATTATAAAGAAGCCTTAACTTGCAGGAAGCGAAGAATAAGGAATTATGACGTTAAAAAACCACTGCTAGTTAAGTCCAGATATGGACAATGATCCTTTAAGAGGATTTAAAAATGGCGAAGACGAAGAAGGAATGTTTGAAACAAGAAGAAAAGAAGAAAGCTAACAATATAAAAAACATATTGTAGAGAAATTCAACTGTCCTTAAAAATAATGAAGAGAATGCAAGGCCCCCTGAAAACGGGCGAAAAGCAGAAAGAAATCAAACCAACCATCCATCATAATAAAATTAAACATTTAGCAATAAAAATATTAACAGCTAAAAAGATCACAACATAACTGAACAGATACAAGTAAAGTTATCCTTTAAAACGCTCTAGAAAATAATATTGTAAGCTATCTATGAAATGTATGCGAATTATGTTTGAGCTTACAGTCTGAGGGAAAACGTTTTAGACAGTGAGATGGGAGGATAGGATAGGGTAGGCAAGGCATGCGGTACAGCTTTTCATGAACAAGGATTGCACTATTGTCGAGATTCACGTGCTAGTGTAAGTCACCACAGGGCACAGAATTGTTTTAAAGATCGTGATGGATGTGAAATAGGAAAGGGTTAGGAGACTAGAAAGCAATGAAAAAAAACCATGCTACTTCTTACTTGTGCTCTGAGCACCTCATATCTATTCTGAACTCAAAACTAAGTAAATATTTATCTGATAAGCGCCTTTGAGGTAGAGAAAGCCGCGCAATCCCGGTCATATAGCTTTGGCCATATTTTAAGTTAGGCTATTGCTTATTATGTAGAAATAAATAATTGTTTATGGAAATAATTTACATTTCTTAGACAACAGAGGCTGTAAAGAGCTGAAAGGAACACCAAATTATAGAGAATTATAGCACTCGAATTTCGTAAGCTGTTTATATTCACAGAATGTTTAGGGATCTCATTTTTCTTTTTAATTCAGACTACATTTTCTACTTCTTTCAAATAATAGTAGGAGAATACCCTCGAAACGAAGCACCTTCTGATTAAAAAAAATATTAAGTAAGCCTAATAGCATTCGTTTATGATCAGTAATATTTGTAAGTACCTAAAAAAACCAACATGCCTTTTCTTACCTCCCTATCCACTTATGTGCATTTTGTAGGCGCCTAATCATTTCCATTATGATATCCACATTTTGTTCTTTTTTTATTTAAAAGGAGAAGTAGATGAAATTTAAAGTTTTCCCCCCATATTGATTAATTGCAGTGAGGAAATTTAGATATCAATAACGATTATTTCATAAGGTAAGATGTTGTCGTTAAGGGCCGTAGCATGATGATATTTTTCTCGCAAACTGCGGATCGGTCTCTGTCACATTACGCATCGTACCTTCTTCGAGGTGAGCTTCCAGCAATATGCCCGCAGTGTTATTCGACATTACTTTAAAGTATATTCTTCGGTAGTGCCCAGCTTTCAATGATAGGAGCTTCACCTGGAAACATCCTACCCAAGATTCTTGGTGATAATGACTCAAGTACCGTGCGTCTGATGACCTTTCTACGATACAGTTTTATATACCACCTTATTTGGCGATCAGGCGAACGGTTTAACATCTGTGAGCCACTTTACAGCTCAGAGTGATTTTTAAGCTTTCAAACCCCCATATGTCTTATATTTCTCAAACTATGAGGTCAGTTTTAAAACCAATTTTCAGCCCCTTTACTCTGAGCACATTTGACATCGAGCTCTTTCCGTATTCTACCCTAGTTGCTTAATTGATTTCATACTTCTCTGTAAGAAATTATGCGTAATCTACATTCGTCATTAAATAAGTATGTTTGTGCTCCCATTGCTTATCTCTCAATGTTTTCCATTTTTTTAATAAAGCAAAAGGCTTATTAAAGTTGTACCCTACTGTCCCACTTGAGAGCAAAGTCGATTCCAATAATTCTTATTAACTTAAGTTGAAGATATTCTTATGGATGATTGCATTGGTCTATTATTATCAAAGAAGAATAATTGTGAAAGTATTTTAGGAGAAAAATCCCCTGACACTGGGATTCGAACCCTTCGGCTTTCCGAACAGATGCTCTCCCAACTGAGGTAACAAGAGTTCGAATTGCAGAGCTAGATGGAATATCTCTTCTAAGATTGATTACCCTTAATGATTGACATTGACTATATAGGCTATACATTTGTATGAACGAGAGAATACTTGAGAGTTTTAATACATTTTTCCACAGTTTTATTAAGAAATGAATACAAAGTACATTCAGTGCTAAATTACATTATTTATTTTTGCACTCAAAGCAGTCGTATGCTTGGTTTGTTACTTTTAATTTAATGAGAATAATAACATTCTTAAAATTATTATCACTTACATTTAATTATTTTGAACCATAATATTGTAGTCTCAGAGTAAAAAATCTAAGTCAAGTTTTGGCTAAATTCATTTAAGTACAGATGCTATATTTCGTTTTTGACTTAAGTGAAAGAAAGCCTCCTTCAAGAGAAATAAAACTGTTGGAATATAACATCCTATGTCAAATTTTGATTCTTCATAATCGGATAAACATTCCTAAATAGATTTTGTTCTAGTAAGCTACATGTCTTCTACACTGTGTATTTAAAGGCAATTACATCAAATGAAACATCATGGCCAAAAACCTAATAACATTCATAAAAATTTGTACATAACAAAAAACGTATCTTAAAACAATATCTTTGACTTAAGAACTTTACCCCTTAACTACTTATAATTATCAACTATTCATTATTATAATAAAATAACTTCGTAACATGATTTCCGAACAGAGAAAATTCACACTGGTTAGTGATGATATGAAGGTAGGTGAACTCCATACTCTTAGTAAAATAGTTTAGGAATGTATAACATAGACTATTGTTTTTTTCTATGTTAGCATTACATTTTCAGTAAGTAAGAATTTCAAAATAGGGAGATCATTAGGTAATGGTCTTCTGAATCTGCTCTCGACAGATACATTAGTTTAGTTATAAGGCCATCTGAACTTTCGAACATAAATTGAACTTATACACCTAAACTGAATAACTGTGTAACGAAATAGCTTGATTTCTTTAGACACTTGTTTTTTAAAGTCTTACCTTAGTCACTAACAGAAATTGACGAAATTGTAACTTTATGATCTATCATACAATGTGAGTACACATTCTGCCACTTAACCAAGGACGTCTGGTTAAATCGGTCCTTCCTCCATTTTTAATGTTTTAAGTTTAATTGATGTTACGAGACATAGGGGAGAATTGATTATAAACAGTATTATAGGGTATTACATTGGAAACTATCATATCAAAGTAATCACGTAATGAAAATGTAGACGTTGGCCTAACTACATACTTAAACAGTTTCGTAATGCGCTAGCAATTAAATGCCATTAGGCCTATGTGTTAGAACAGAATATTTTCATAAATAATATTACACTATTGATTTGATTAGTTTAAGATTATCTGCACAACGTAGGCCTAACACATAAAAAAATCCTTTCTCCTATATTTCATACGTCTTTCTGCAAATTTGCGCCTATAATAGCATGTACTGTACACTTCGTCAAAATGAAATTGACCGTGGCTTCACAAAATAAGACGTTTCCATTTGTGTACTTCCTTATTCACTTGTGCTCGACAGTGTCCTACACAATTGCACTGATGGGAACGTATCTAAAACTCGCTAATTTTTCCTAAATTCCGTCGTGGGTGAGTCGGTAGCACGCCTGCCTTCCACTCCGGCGGCCCGGGTTCGATTCCCGGCCGGGTCGGGGATTTTTCAGTAGTAAAAGATCCCCTCCCCGGGTTCAGGACTGGGTAGGTTAAGTCTAAGATAATGCACATTGTGCGCGATTCCTTAATTATAAAACTCGCTAAATTAACAAGTTTGAAACGCTGTTTACATTGAACGTTACACAAGTTATTACAGCATAGTTAATCTCAAGGTACTAGGCTATTACTGATGACTGTATTTGAATTATTAATCTGGTCGGCAGCACTATTTCTGGGTGCCATATAATACAGCCTATATCTCTGGACAATATTGGTTACGGTACATACATACACTATAGTATATGCACTGAATTTAGTCATCAGGACAGATTCAAGAGAAACATACCCAAATAAATTATTGCCCAAATTGACAAAACTGTGAATAAAATAATGTTGTAAAAGAAAATATATAATGTAGTATTTTGTAATGGAGCATGAGATTTAAGAAGAATAAGAAAAAACCAATTAAAATATATTTATGCCTGCTTTTAGATAAATTATGTAAATACAGAGCAGGCTTTTTTTAAATATCATGAGACTGCTTTGGCTTCCATAATTAAATACATTTAGGTATACTTCTGCATTGAGAGATCCTAAATAACAGGTTTATTCATTCTTCCAATTGCTTCGAATCTATCACTTAGTTTTCATAATTCTTTAAAATTTCATTTTCAAAGATTATGTTTTTAGTGTCGGTTAACTAGAGATACTTCAAATCTAAAGAACTCTAAACAAAGTAATAAAAGTGCGCAGTAAAGAGGTTCCCTGGTGACACGAATCTGGAATTAGACAAATACTTTAGTTATAGGCTAAATTACTGTCGGGTTTAAGTGACTAGGCCTATATTTCCCTCTTATTTCAAGGGACTCAGGCGGATTCATGTCGATTTCTTTGGTTCCTATCAAAATGTTGATGCAGTCCTAAAACTCAGCATATCACATAACACATTCAACAATGTTCTGTATATTTTCGAAAGTCCCATTGATCGTTTTACATTATTACACTTATTCATGGGCAAATGCCAAAGCCTCCGTGTTCTGCTGCGCTGGCGTCATAGTCACATATTCGTCATCATCAGATTGATACCAACATTTTAATAAGTATTTTCTTAAGTATGTCCGGAAAGCATTACTGGATTTGTACAATGCAATTACAGTTGTTATCGGATATGAAAAGAATATAAGGTGCAAAATAAAAATTATGATGCGAGAAGTTAGCGAATGGAACATTTTGGGTGCCGGATCTCCGGCAGCTATTTCAAATACAGTATAAACAAAAAATAGTGTATGTGATATATAAAATACAAGTGTTAAAGACAATATCACAGTTGATCCAGTTATGAATTTGAGTTCACTTGAAGCCTGGCCATCTTGAGCAGACCGCTGCAGTTTTCTCGATGTGACAGAATTCAGTACCGCCAGCACAATAGAGAGAACGAAAAGATATAGCATGAAATACACCAAACTTTCAAATGAATATGCCTCTTCGCGATCCATGACTGCAAAAATAATGCCAAGAAAAACACTCCAAACCCAAATACAAGAAATATAAATTGCGCATCTCACGACAGGTTTTAACTTAAAACTTTGAATGCTTGTTGTAAGAACTCTACTGACGTCAACTAGTCTCTGAATGTTCAAGAATAATATAGTTAAAGTGTTCAAAGATACAATTATGATTTGAATGGAAATATAACCGTTCACATCAAAGTAACTTTCCAGATGATAAGTTCTCATGTAATTCATCGGCAGATAGACTGTTAGCATTAAAATATTGATCACAATTTGATGAAAGATTAGCACATTAGATTCTGATCTTACATGTTTCTCTCTTATGAAAATAAAAACAAGGGCTCCATTAAAAGTTAAACCGATTATTATTATGGTAATCGTACAAATCGGTTCAATATAGACTCCAAAAATTATGTGTTCCCAGAAGAATAATGTTTTTTCTTTAAAGTGGCGGATTTCGTATTCTAAATCGTTGACAGTTTTTGTGAAAATGCACCCACAACCACAATTGTTGTCAGCACACGTGACGATTTCTTTTGTTTCCGAAACCACAAGATTTATCACCTTAGATGCAATTTCTAGGTATAAGTCCATATCTTTAATAACCATTGTACGATTTTTTAAAGCCTCGCGTGCAAAAGCAAATTCATTTCCATTATAATAAATGTAGTTGTTTCTATAATAAAACCGTATATAGTCTTTGGTTTCTTCGATGGTTATATTAATAAAATAAAACGGAATTGCATTGTGACAACTTTTTAGTTGGCTTATACATGTTTCATTCGTGTTGTTTATGTTGAATATCCTATAATAGTTTGTTATGTTCCATATCTTGAAGGCTGAGGTGCTTCCCTTGAGGAGATCTTGCACTTCTTCTGGTGTTACCGTACTGGTATTAGCAGTCTCGCACCTTATAAAGGATGCAAGACACACCAGTATCTGAAAAAGAAAGTAATGCAAAACTGAAATGATTGAACGAAATATAGCTTTATCCACTTTTAATTTTCCAAGCACTTACAACATGTGGCAATACGTATTCACTGTACTAATGAAATTTGTACTGTAAGGGTTACCGCAAAAGTCATGGCAACTATTGTTTTCTTTCGCACGAAATGTGAGGCATAATTATGTGTATGTGTTTACATATTCTAATAATTAGAGCAATGCACACATTTATAAGGAACGACTGATGTTTTTTACTCAGTTTTTTAATGCATCCTGATACGTTCATACGTTAAACGTCAAGAATTATAATTGAAGATGATATACGACATGCTATAAAGAGTTAATTGAAAATTATTTGCCTATATCTATTCTTTATGTATTTTCAAAGCTATTTGAAATAATTTTATATCACAAAATTTATATTTCAGTTAGGAACACCTCGGAATGGTTTTATGTCTGGTAGATCAACTGCGTCTAGTCTTGTTGCTTTCTGTGACTATGTTACAGAGCAAATGGATGCTGGCAATCAGGTTTATGTTGTATAACCAACTTAAAAAAGAGTTTGATTCAGTTTATCATTATATCTTATTGAAAAAAGCTGTTTACATTTGTATTACTAGCTCCTTATTAGCTGTTCTAAAAAGTTATTTAATGAATCGAAAACAGTACATCATTTTCAATAAACACATATCAGATAAATTTATTGTAACTTCCGGTGTCCCTCAAGGGTCCAATCTGCGCCCACTTTTGTTTTCTTATGTTTATTAATGACTTATCAAGTGGAGTTTATAATCGTCAATGCCGGATGTTTGCGGATGATGTTGAAAAAATTCAAAGCATGTCGTTCATTTCATGACTCTTCATTATTGCAAGATCTCAGCAATAATTTCAATGGTCTATTTAAAATAGAACATATTTTAACATTTTATATGATATATAGTAAAAGGACAACCTATTTTGACTATAGATATTCTATGGGTGGAGCATTACTGAAAAAGTCGAATTCGGTTAAATATCTGGGCGTTATCTTTACAATCACCATGGTTTTTACTAATCATGTTCTAAAATCAGCATCAACTTGAAGAAAACTCCTCGTGTTTATTTCTAGAAACACAATTAATTTAGAAAAAAATTAATTTAGATGCTTTAAAAATATTATTCTTGTCTATTGTAAGGTTTAGATTAGAATACTGCAGTGTTGTATGGAATCATCATCAGATTAAATATAGGAATCTATTAGAATCCATCCCAAAAAACTTAAAAAAAGCGTATTTTTTAGAAGTTTTTAATTTGTCTATTCTATGTTATTATCAACTAGCATGTGCCCGCGGCTTCGCCCGCGATAATTATTTCAAAAATTAAAAATTAAGAGCATAATAGTTAAATCATTATATTTATTAACACCTAAATCACGTGGACTACATACCACGATTAGATAGCGTCGCCTGGTAAAAGCGACCTCAGATTCGAGTTCCTTGGCCCAGAATACCCCTGTACAGTGAGTTTCGTCCAAATCGAACAATGTTTGACCATATTTAGGCCTATATTGATTATCCCTCTTCCGTGTAGGTTGAAAATTTCATGTCTTCGGGCCTTGATATTCTAAACAAATGAATCGTCCAGGATGGACTTACAAAATCAAGCGATCGCCCGCGATAATTATTTCAAGAATTAAAAATTAGAGCATAATAGTTAAATCATTATATTTATTAACACCTAAATCACGTGAATTATATACCACGGTTAGATAGCGTCGCCTGGTAAAAGCGATCTCAGATTCGAGTTCCTTTGCCCAGAAAATCCCTGTATAGTGAGTTTCGTCCAAATCGAACGATGTTTAACCATATTTAGGTCTATGTTGATTATCCCTCTTCCGTGTAGGTTGAAAATTTCATATGTCTACGGGCCTTGACATTCTAAACGAATGAATCGACCAGCGTGGGCTTACAACATTCAAGCGATCGCGATGCTTTTATTTCCACGGTATGACAAAAATAGCCAAAGCCAACTGCAATTGATTTGACATTGAAATGTATTACTGAAATCTGATGCTTCGACAGCGCTAAAATCACGTTTTCTGCCAGTTTTTCACTCATAACTCGCGATCGAAAGCTAAAATTAAAAATTCGGCTTCGAGGTGCATTCGCCCACCTTTCAGTGAATCTATGTTTAAAATGTCAGATCTCTGCGTTCAGTAGATTTCGATGGGAATCGTGGACAGACAGACAAACAGCATGTGCCCGCATGTGCCCGCGGCTTCCCCCGCGATAATTATTTCAAATTATAATTATTAACACCTAAATCACGTGGAGTGCATTCCACGATTAGGTAAAAGCGACCTCAGATTCGAGTTCCTTGGCCCAGAAAACCCCTGTATAGTGAGTTTCGTTCAAATCGAACAATGTTTGATCATATTTAGGGTTGATTATCCTTCTTCCGTGTAGGTTGAAAATGTCATATGTCTGTGGGCCTTGACACTCTAAACAATTGAATCGTCTAGGATGGACTAACAAAATCAAGCGATCGCGTTGCTTTTATTTCCAAGGTATGAGGTATGATGACAAAAATAGCCAAAGCCATCTGTTAGTGATTTGATATTGAAATTTATTACTGAAACTGATGCTTCTAAAACGCAAAAAAATGCACGTTTTCTGCCAGTTTTTCACTCATAACTCACAAACGAAAGCGAAAATTAAAATTCCGGCTTCGAGGTGCACATTCCGACCCTTTAGTCCACCTATGTATAAAATTTCAGATCTCTGCGTTGAGTAGATTTCGCTGGGCATCGCGGACAGACGGAGGACAGACAGACGGAGGACAGACACTTCCTTTTATTAATATAGATTTTCAATGCTGACACATTAATTGATAGACGAAAAGTTAATGTTTTAAAATTTTTGTATAATTTAGTCCATGCTGGTGAACTGTGTAAGTTAATATGAAAATTAATATGTATTCTCCTCCTATGAACTGTACACATAGGGCCTAATAGAACAATTTATATAAATTATGCACGAGCAAATTATTACAGGAATTCTCCCATTTTAAGACTATGCATTCTGTATGCAATAATCTATGTAATCAATATGATGCAGATCTATTTCAATCCACAACAGTCTTTTATGCGTAGAAATATTAGCACAATTTATAGCACGCAGTCATAAAATCACAAAGCAATGTAATTATTGTTCTTCTATTTGTTAATTTTTCCATTTGTAATTATGGTATTTGAATGTGTGTTGTTTTATTCACTTTGTTTTAGTGTTCTTTTGTTCTTGTTCTAAATGTTGTTTATTTATTTGATTGTCAATAGAATCTACTAAGTATTTTTTTAGTTTAGTAGATTTAAAATAAATAAATAAATATTGTGACATTTCAATTGACTCGCTTCGATCGTTGGCGACTGTGCCCCAAACTCCCAGTGATGTTCTCGAGAAAAAAACATTTTGATGGAACTTACTTTGTATCAGAAGTGGAGTCGGTGTATTTAGACTCGTAGATGTGAATTTCGTTATGGCTATCCATTCTTCACATGTTTCTGTTAGTTTTCCATACTTACAGGGTAGCTAGAATAATCACATATGGCACGATTTTGTGGCAGGAAGATATGCCAACATGCCTGCCAAATTGTACGACTTTCGCTAATCGATAAGTGTATAGAAAATTACCATAATGTGTGAAAAATGTATACAAATTTATAATCCCCCCACCATTATTTCCCCGGGTGGGGAGAATCCATTTATTATAAAACGACAAAGAAAACGTACACTACATAATTCTATTTCTGAAAGCTATGTGCTATTCAATGGCTTTGTGAATTTCTATGAAAAATAACAGCATTAATACCTATAGAACAGAATTAATAGAATGACCATCAGATCATAAGCAATGTGGCAAGTTCACAACTCTGCACGTACTTGTACGTAATTTGAACTTTCCTCACACTCATCACTTTTAACAATTTCGCAACCTGATTTAAGGTACATCCGATAGAGATGTGACAAAAAGTCATAACACCAAACTAGTAGATCTCCCAATTCCGTTACCGGTGATGAAATCCGTTTTTACTTTCTCGCATATAAAGGGTGACCGACAGGAACCGGACGTTTTTTAAATGAACAGTATTCGCTTGTTTTTGTATCAAGAAGCTATTTTATTACACAGTAATATTCGGAATTACATGCCATTTGAAATGCATCTTATGAATGGAAGATAATGTCAGACAGGTGGTGTCCACTTGCTTGAATGCAAGATTCAAGTCAAGACGACGTCTACACAACAGTGAAAATGTGTTTTTCCAGCAAGATGGTGCCACCCCGCATACTGCACGTGCTTCAATGGACTTGGTTCGTCGCATGTTTCCTGGAAGGGTTATTTCATGTTCCGGCGATATACCGTGGCCTCTGAGGTCCCTTGATTTAAGCACTTACGACTTTGTTTTTTGTGGGGATTTCTGAAATCACGTGTCTATTCTCATATACCACGCATCTTGGCCGATCTGAAGGAGGCAATCAGGCAGGAAGTGGCAGCAACTGATCGCGAGATGTTGGACCACTCAAACACGGCTTTCGAGGTCGAAAACTTAGTTTTACACTACTCTCACTATACCAAACAATATAAAAAAGAAAAATATTTTACCCTAATTAATGCAAGGTGGGCCATTTTTTCGCTACCTATATACTGGACTATTACAGTAGGCGATACATGAAAACCTACCATGGTAAAGTTGTAGAGAAAATTTAGAAAAAATTTTTGTTAAATACTTTTTTTTATTAAATTAATAGATACCAAATTAAAAACGAAATAACATGACTTAAATGCGAATTTCAGAACATACATTTTGATTAAAATATGAATATTCTTTTGTTGCCCAGAGTAACAAGAATACTATAATCTAGACATTGTTGTGACATATAGGCCTACAGTATTTTTCAAATGAGAAGCGATTTCCTTCACCGCCAATCACGTGTACGAGCTAACGAAGTGCCGCTAGCAGTAAGAGTCTTCCTTCAGTCTCGCCGTCCCTGATTGGACCGCGTATCTAAGCAGAAGAAGGACAAACTGCTTGTCATCTGCAAAACTGTATAGTCAGTTTACCACAGTCGTAAAGAACACACCAAATCAATTAGAGCGAGGTGGTATAAGGTAATAAGGAAGAGGTCCTGGGTTCAAATCAAACCTCGTGGCCACCCAAATTTACCAGTAGGCTCTTTGTAATAACTCATTAGTGCAGAATTTGCTTCTATTGTTCGGCTATATCTCAATGTATCTTGCATTTTTGCCTTTGAGATTGAGGAAACCATGCAAACCCCAAGTTATTATTGTTCTTATTGTTACTGTTTTATTATTATTATTATTATTATTTCACGGTAAAAGCATTGAATACAAAGACCTACCCTGATGCTTTCCGTTCTAGATACTTATTAGTTTTCTGAAAATGCAATAAATACAATTTAATTGTCTCTATAATTTACTTTTATTCTGTGCTAGCCTTTAACACGTATATGCGAGAAAGTTTGTGCAACATATTTCGCACCATTTGTTTGATATGACTTACCGTTTAGCCACAATAAGCCTGCAAACGTAGGCGGCCCCAACTTCAAAGTCACGTCCGCCATTTAGGATTATTTGCGGTAAAATTATCAGTTTGAACTCTTTGGAATTTTCTAACACATCTTAAAGTGGGTAAGCTTTAAAATTAGCGAGTGAATGGGGTAGCCATACGGCTTAATAGTAGACTATAGTTAGTTCTGGCCTGAGCAGAATTTTCGTGAAAAAAATAATATGTGCCATGACTTTTCGACAACTCTCGTATTTTTGTCTTTAAGTGGAGATGTGTTTTAAAACGTAAATCTTTCCATATCAGAGAAATAATGACGTTACTGCATGCAAACTGGAGCTAGGTTTATCCGGATAAAGATAAACTGAATAACTAAGCAAATAATTTCTCCCATAACCATGACAACTGGATAATGACGTCGTTTTAAACAATAATATAATTATTTATAGTTGTCCAATAGATTCTTAAAACAGAGATTAGTCGATGGAAAGTACGGCCTGAATCATCGGTTCCAGTGCAATAAAGCTTTTGAAAACATTCTGACATGTTAAACAGTGGATGGATCTGCTGAAGTAACTAAAGTAACTAAAGTCATGCATTACCTCCTTGAATGAAATTGTTTGAATCTTTAATAAAATTCTAGGGAATAAAATGACTAAGATGAATAATAAATGAATTTCTTTCCTCATATACCTAGTTCAAGTGTTAAATGTTATGTCCGAAAGCAATTACATAAATACAGTCCTGAATACCTTGCTATTATCCTTGTTTGCTACGTTTTGTTATTATTTACATTTTAAAAATATCCTCATGCTTATGTTTACTTAACTGAAGCATGTGATAAAATAAGTATTTTTATATTTTTTCTCTCCTACAAAAGGAATGGCAATTTGATTCTGAAAAAAGTAATCTGACGGTGAGTGTAAAAAAATAAAAATTAACATTATGCTACATTTATGTACTGCTACCTGAAGAGCATTAACTCAATAATATTTTTTTAATTATGAATTATTTTCCACCTTCAAGCACTAGTATTTTATATTGATATTGCAATAATAGACAGTTTTTTGTACCTATTTATTTTATTTTATTATAATAAATACACAATAAAATCTATTAAGCATATGTTGAAGAAGAAACGTCAGGTTAAAATCTATGTACAAAAGTATTCTTCTACCAACAGTCACAATATTAAAATTAATCAGGTGTATTGCCAGTGGTTAAAAATGCACAAGAATATAATATGTACACTGTTTTTTATAATATTAATATTATCGTCAATAGTTAAAAAATGTACAAGAGTCTATTCTTCCATTATCATTCTCATTAATAAAAATGTTTTTTCATTTATCTTAACTATGTGCACACTGTTTTTATGAGTTGATACCACAATGGTACGGTATATATGTAGATTCGTAGTATGGATTTTCTAGAATTCTTCTGTCAGCAGTCATTAAACAATATCAATGTATTTTACATGGAGATGCATTTCGATGCCTGGTTTTGCATCATCTTCAGTCCCAAACAAGTTATATTTAGACTTGTTTATGGCGAAGTGTTCATTGCGTGAGCAGGAGAGCTCTCCTGGGACACTTTTGTTATACTGAGTGAATATATTTTCTTTATATTTCTTACTTTCTTACATTCGATCGGAGGCCCTATGCCCCAACATAAAGAAAATTAGATCAGATCATGTCAAATATTTTAGTTAAAGGTTTTGGAATAACAGCAACGACATGCTAACTCATACGGACGCATGCCTACAACTGAAACTTCACTCTCTTAAAATTAATGATCACAGAATGCATGTAAATATTTCACATTGTGGAATACTAACGGCTGAAAAATATCGTACCTTTAAAATGACTACGGTGAACTTAGATCCTACTATAATCTAAAACAGAACGGAATTAAACTTATTATATTTGTGAAGTAAAATTATTTAGAAAACTTACCCCCACGCTGAAGATAATTCCGCGCAACATCTTGGAATTACACCACAACAGATAGCACACCGTTCAGTCAAACTGGCTGAAAAGCTACTGGAAGCTGTTAGAGTTTACAACTGTTAATAACATGACAAGTTTGAAAGATCTGGAGACCTGCCAGCCCTTATAAAAAAAAGTACGCGCCCGCGATCGCAAATGCTTCTCCGCATATCAGATGACCTATGTGATGATGAATTCGCAGTTTGATGTGTCTGGGCTGTCCGAAATTCTTGGGATTTACTTAGAATCTACTTACTATATATCATGGAATCGTGAACTGCGAAACCTAGCTGTGAATCTATGAATACTAAAAAAAAGAAATACAGCAACAAACCAATTATCTAATTGACAAAAAAAAAAATTGAAATTTTGATTTACAGTGTTGAAATGCATGATATAGCACCATTGAGCTCGACCAAAAAATGGAATAAAACGCTCGATTAAAACTATTAGCTCAACAATATTTATTTTGTGCTGCTTAGGACTTTTTACATTTGTATGTCATCCTCAGGGCACCTTGCTGTAGACCCACTGGGTAGAAGCATTAACTATTCAAAATCAAAATGGCATTTTCTTGTGTTCTTGTCACGGGGTCATTTAAAAGTTTCATTAGAAATTAACACTGATACATTTTCAAGTTTCTTCTTCTTCTGGAATTAGACTTGAGTAAATCCGGATCTCCAATTATATTTATTTTGACAATTTAGTCAATAAAAAGGCGGAATGATTAACATCTTACTTCCTTCTTTTATTCTATTCTTACTAAGTGTACTTTATACAGTATATCTCTTCAGAATGTTTAGAATTACCTGTAATTATAGTTTGTTGATTTTAAGGGTACCGTACTTAGATCCTAAAGAAATCAGTAGTTTTAAATAAAAATTATAGAGGACAGTACTTCCTCAAGAAAGCAGCCTATTATGTTTTATTAGTTTGCTTTAAATGTTTTGCTATTATTGCTATTTTTTGATGACACTATGGCCCTGGGGTTGACTCAACTTCTAATAGAAATGAGTACTAGGAATATTCCTGGGGTAAAAAGCGGCCGGTGGGTATGACTGTCAACCATACCATCTTCCTGTGCCGATGTTTCAATCTAGTAGCCTCAACGTCCCGGAAACCCTACGGGTATTCATGGCCCATACGGGATCACTTTACTTTTACCCTATAATTGCTATTACACAGTCTAGTGTTATTGATATTTTAGACCTATTGTATGCTATTATCAGTAATCACATACAAAATTGTACATTTTTTTTTTCTTCACATATGCAGCTTGTACATACCTAATCGCTGTGTTCAGAGATTAGTAAATTTTGATCAAATAAGCTATGAAGATGTTTCAGTGTTAAGTCCTTATGAATTTACTTAAAAACAAGAGCATGTAGGTGCTATAAAATTGAAGCGATAAATACAAAACAATAGAAATGACTGTAGACACAGCCGGTTGGTTGAAATTCCACACATTCTTATATTGGATTTTTCACTAATTCGTGAGCTAAATCGCCAACGATTAGCATAGATTTGTGCACTGCACGAAGGATAAGCACATATGTCTGTGCTTTGCACTAATATGCAATTACTTTCATGTTTCTGGAAGATAAATTTCTCGTACATACATTATACATAGGCCTACGTACATGCCTACGTACGTACATACAAACTTCGACTATTTTATACTTTTTCTAAATATAAAGTCCTATATAAATGTTTTTGAGCAATAGTATTTTCATTAGAAAGATTTATTATAGGAGGATTATAAAGCTGTCGTTTCATAATAACGCATAGTAGTTTCTTTTTAAATAATTTATGAATTAAAAATTAAAAGGTAAAGAACAAGAAGCGAATATGAAGAACCATAATTAGGATTCTTAAAACCGTTTGAATGTTTGTAAAATGCTTCGCCAGAAGGGTTTTCTTTAACATTATTTAAAATAAATAAATAAATAAAAGTATTATTATTTAATATCAAGCTAAAGGCATAACGTCGGCCGCGGTGGTCTAGAGGTAGCGTGCCCGCCTCTAGATCCGCAGGGCACGGGATCAAACCCGGCCGCGGTCGATGGATTTTTCAGGACGTAAAAATCCTGGGCACGGAGTCCTCCGGGAGGGACTTTAAGCTGGGGGTCCCGTGTCGTAGATTTACGGCACGTAAAAGAACTCCACGCCTAAATTAGAGCCTCTGGACAAAATTTCTCGGCCCTTTCACGTCCAAGAAATACTTAGTTTCCAGAGGGGGGTTGCGAGGCGATGGGCTTACCACCTGTCCCTCTACCCTCTCTCGGAAAATAAGCATATCGAAATTAGTATAGGTAATGGAACCTCCATTGGAGGCCCCTTCGCCCCACCTGGGGATCATAGGGTAGTAGATAGATAGATAGATAAAGGCATAAACATTTTTCATGCAAACTACTCGCAAGGGAATATGTATTAAATTACTATTCTTGTTATTATTATTGTTATTGTTGTTATTGTTGTTATTATTATTATTATTAGGACAAATAAACTAACAACATTCTACGGGTAATTCCAACTCAGACCCCTATCCATTGACACGCAACCCGCAAACTTTTGTCAACCGACACATAGTTCGAAAAGAACGGATAGATGGAGACACAAGCAGACAATAAGTGCAGTGGCTGTTGCTCATTCTTAGGGAAACACTAATTTCACTTTAAAATGTACACTACAAGAAACAAATAATACAAACAATCTTGTATTTTTAATTATTCTTTTACGTGTACAATTATTTCATTATACAAAGGCTTAGAATGTGTCATAACGCCTTTCCAATCGGAACTGTGTCGCGACCCGTCACTGCTTGCCAAGAGATATGACTCATGCATGGGAATAATCTACCTCGAACACCGAATGTCCGCAATGCCATCTTGTGTCTTATGCGGGAAGTTCAAGAACCACAAGTGGTTCGCGAACCAGTAAATGCCCATTATGTTCCAACTAATCAGAAGCCTTTTCAAGATAGTATTCATGCACCATTTGAACCATCTTAGTTTTACCACCTTAGTTTTACCACCTTAGAAAGAAAGCCATTATAGATTTAGCCCTAACTACCCTTTCCTTGACAAGAACGATGGCACTATCGTGCACTTGGAAATATTGCTGTTTCTCTGCAAGTGTTGGAACACCGCCAAATTGACCGTTGAATGCAGGGAAGTTCGTTCATTAAGAACCGGCATTGTCTTCATAGGAACTCAATATTATGTATTCCAACTCACATTTTTAAATTGTAGGATGAGAATACATTTTACCTTTGAGATAAAAATCTTTTCCAAATGTATTGGCTAAATTTCACGCCATAACTAATCCCATCCTAAAAGTAAAAGTTGATGGGACTTCATTAATATGTGACTGATATTAAATAGTCAGCAATGTTTTTAAAGTATGTATAAATTTTACGAATACATGCTTGAAAGAGTTTGCACAATAGCATTTATTAATTGACATAGATGTGTCTACCATTTTATTACTTCTATTCTTGGAGATAATTCAAGCTATATGGACAATTCCCGTTTACCTTGTGTAGCTAGTATAATTTTATTATTTATTATTAGCCTATCTCTCTTTCTGTGAGTATTTTAGATTGGTATTGGGAGGAATTACTGACTTAAGCCAAAACATCTACTCTCTTACAAAATGTTCGGACGTAGACCTAGTATTATGATTGACAGCTATCTGCACAAATTAAACACATTATTATTATAATTATTATTGTTATTATTATTATTATTACCATCATCATCATCATCATCTTTAGAAGTAAGAGAGACTGACCGACTGATTTAGACTGGGCTTCGCTCCTCACAGTTAGAAGATCAGGAACTATTATAGTCAATTAAGCCGTCTGATCGAATGTTGAAATTACAGCTATTCCAAGAAATTACTTCCAGTTTACGTTTCTCAATATTGCTTTCTACCTCCCCACAGTTCGCTTAATTTCGGTGTTATTTTGCATAAAATAATAAAATTTCAATGTTATTTTGCATTACATAATAACATTTCGGTGTTCATTCGTATTAAAACCAATTACACTGTTGGAACTTTCTTTCTTTCTTTATCGTAGTTTTACCTCTCCCTTTTAGAATTTAAGCGACCCAAGCCACCCGGGCCTTACAGGGCCGCGACCTGCTGTTGGAACTTGTGGTGCATATATTGCTGCAAAGCTCGTGATCAAAGGAATTTAAGGATTTTCTTTTTGTAGATTTTAACTGTTGTTATTGGTTAGCTATTGTCTGTATTATAGATTAACCGGTGGAACATAGCTCCTTGCTACTTATTGAGTAATTATTAAATACTGGGCACTAAAAGTGCCGATGTTTACTGAAATAAAATGTCAGATATTTGGGATTTACTCTTAAATTGAAATCTACTAGGTAGCAAAAATAAAGTTCTACACATAACTATAATTTTAATCAAATTTCTTTTTGTACTTTACACTAATATTATAACAATTGCCAACACTCAAAATATACTTGGTTCATTTGATATAGGTTATTATTTATTGTATTAATGCGAACATTATGCTACTCTCAATAAAAGAGGATTGCAATGAAAAATACAATGTTAAAAAAAAAATTAAACCTCGCAGTAAAAAAAAAGTTTGGACAAGAATACAGAATGTCGCTTTTTTTCTCTCGAAATTTTCAAACTACAGTGTATTGACCTAGAAGTGTTTTTGGAACGAAAGATTTTAACTTTGTCAGTGGTAAGAACTACAATTAATAAATCCGTCGTTCGCAAAAAAAAAAGGGGTCTCTATTTAAACTCAGCAATAGCAACGCTTCTCAAGTGGTGCAGTAGATGACGTCTTACACTGTTCTAATTTTTTCTACTTGACTTAATATGATTTCCTAATTAGGGCATCATTTCATATATGAAGCATTAGAACAAACCAATTAGATTTGTTTTCCCAAAGCGTTGTTGACATGCGTGCGCAAATGTCTGGGGTTATTTAGAATGACATCATCGCTCTTAACTATACGCGAAGCTTGGACAGCTGCCAGTTCATGATATAAAACATATCACTGGAATTTTTGCAGCATTATGACATTTCCTTCTTCCCTCGAAATCCAAGGGGCATTTATAATTGCAGAAAGAGGAAGACGGATACACTGAACAACTTTGACGTTTGCCAGAAGTACACGAACTCAACAATCAAGTACTCTAGAATAATTGCAAAGGGAAATCTTGACTGAAATTATGAGAGGCTCAAAAGGAAAGAGAAATAGTTTTTTTTTTTTTTTAATGTCGAAGAGAATGTACAAAGAAACCATGAGATACATCAATGTGGTAGCTACAAATGTCTGGACCTGTGGTGTTACTAGAGTATGCCTAATACGTTACTGGTTTCTTTAACTGAGTTTAACAACCAGTTGTGTTAACGGATTGGTTATTGTGGGAATGCAAATGGGACTAACCATTATGTTGACCAAATGGCAAACTAAAAATTGAGCATACCCGATATTATTTGTCAGAAATATGCATAAGTGTAAACTACATACCTTGCTGCTTGTCCGGACATACGTTTAATCCGAACGGGATTTAAAAATAAATTTTGAGTTTTAATCACAAAGACGTTCTGTTTTGTTAATCCTACATCAATTCATAGGTTAAAAAGTTAGATCTACGTATACAGTATTACTGAAACTAAAATTAAGTTGTAGGAAAATATAGGCCTATATTTATGAAAAAGGTCGATTTTTATGTTTTTCCCATCTAAAACTTCTATTACAGTACAGTAAGTGGATTTTAAGGCAAATTCCATTTAATCCGGCCTTTTACTGTTACCATATCAATCGTACATAGCTTTCTGATTTACCTTTCTTGTTTCTATTACTTTAGGTATTTTACAGAACTCTTTATAGATACAAGTAAAGTTATGCTTCAAAACGCTCTAGAAAATAATATTGTAAGCTATCTATGAAACGTATGCGAATTATGTTTGAGCGTACAGTCTGAGGGAAAACATTTTAGACAGTGAGATAGGAGGACAGGATAGGATAGGATAGACAAAGCATGCGGTACAGCTTTTCATTAACAACAATTGCACTATTGTCGAGATTCACGTGCTAGTGCAAGTCACCACAGGGCACAGAATTCTTTTAGAGATCGTGATGGATGCGTAAATAGGAAAGGGTTAGGAGACTGGGAAGCAATGAAAAAAAACCATGCTACTTCTTACTTGTGCTCTGAGCACCTCATATCTATTCTGAACTCAAAACTAAGTGAATACTTATCTGATAAGCGCCTTTGAGGTAGAGAAAGCTGCGGCCTCTTAATTGCAATCCCGTGCCTATAGCTTCGGCCACATTTTAAGTTATTCCATTGCGTATTAAGTAGAAATAGATAATTGTCTATGGAAATATTTTGCATTTCTTAGACAACAGAGGCCACGTTTTAAGTTATTGCATATTAAGTAGAAATAAATAATTGATTATTGAAATAATTTACAATTCTTAGACAACAGAGGCAGGAAAGAGCTGAAAGGAACACCAAATTAAAGCGAATTATAGCACTCGAATTTCGTAAGCTGTTTATATTCACAGAATGTTTAGGGATCTCACTTTTCTTTTTAATTCAGACTACATTTTCTACATCTTTCAAATAATAGTAGGGGAATAACCTCGAAACGAAATCCCATCTGATTAAAAAAAATATTAAGTAAGCCTAATAACATTCCATTATATCAATGAAATTTGTAAGTACCTAAAAAAACAAACATGCCTTTTCTACCTCCCTCTCCATTTATGTGCATTTTGTAGGCGCCTAACCATTTCCATTATGATATCCACATTTTGTTCTTTTTTATTTAAAAGGAGAAGTAGATGAAATTTAAAGTTTCCCCCCACATTGGTTAATAGCAGTGAGAAAATTTAGATATCAATAACGATTATTTCATAAGTTAAGATGTTGTCGTTCGAAAGGCCTTAGCGTGATGATAATATTCTCGCAAGCTGCGGATCGGTTTCTGCCACATTACTCATCGTACCTTCTTCGAGGTGAGCCTCCACTAATATGCCCGCAGTGTTATTCGGCATTTACTTTAAAGTATATTCTTCGGGAGTGCCCAGCTTTCAATGGTAGGAGCTTCACCTGGATCATCCTACACAAGAGTCTTGGTGATAATGACTCAAGTACCGTACGTCTGTTGGCCTCTCTACGATACAGTTTTATATACCACCGTTATTTGGCGCCCGGTTTAACATCTGTCGGCCACTTTGCAGCTCAGAGTGATTTAACAGCTTTCAAACGCATATATGTATTCTATTTATCATATTGTGAGGTCATTTTTAAAACCAATTTTCAGCCCCTTTACTCTGAGCACATTTAACATCGAGCTCTTTCCGTATTCTACCCTAGTTGCTTAATTTATTTATCTGTACGCAATCATGCATGATCTACATTCGTCATTGAATAAGTATGTTTGTGATCCCATTGTTTATCTTTCAATGTTTCCAACTTTTTTAATAAAGTAAAAGGCTTATTAAAGTTGTACCCTACTGTCCCACTTAAAAGCAAAGTCGATTCTAGTAATGCTTATTGACTGAAGTTGAAGATATTTTTATGGATGATTGCATTAGTCTATTATTATCAAAGAAGAATCTTTGTGAAAATATTTTAGGAAAAAAATCCTCTCGGGATTCGAACCCTTCGGCTTTCCGAACAGATGCTCTCCCAACTGAGGTACCCAGAGTTCGAATTGCAGAGCTAGATGGAATATCTCTTCTAAGATTGATTACCCTTAATGATTGACATTGACTATATAGGCTATACATTTGTATGAACGAGAGAATACTTGAGAGTTTTAATACATTTTTCCACAGTTTTATTAAGAAATGAATACAAAGTACATTCAGTGCTAAATTACATTATTTATTTTTGCACTCAAAGCAGTCGTATGCTTGGTTTGTTACTTTTAATTTAATGAGAATAATAACATTCTTAAAATTATTATCACTTACATTTAATTATTTTGAACCATAATATTGTAGTCTCAGAGTAAAAAATCTAAGTCAAGTTTTGGCTAAATTCATTTAAGTACAGATGCTATATTTCGTTTTTGACTTAAGTGAAAGAAAGCCTCCTTCAAGAGAAATAAAACTGTTGGAATATAACATCCTATGTCAAATTTTGATTCTTCATAATCGGATAAACATTCCTAAATAGATTTTGTTCTAGTAAGCTACATGTCTTCTACACTGTGTATTTAAAGGCAATTGCATCAAATGAAACATCATGGCCAAAAACCTAATAACATTCATAAAAATTTGTACATAACAAAAACTTATATTAAAACAAATATCTTTGACTTAAGAACTTTACCCCTTAACTACTTATAATTATCAACTATTCATTATTATAATAAAATAACTTCGTAACACGATTTCCGAACAGAGAAAATTCACAATGGTTAGTGATGATATGAAGCTAGGTGAACTCCATACTCTTAGTAAAATAGTTTGGGAACGTATAACATTGCCTATTGTTTTTTTCTATGTTAGCATTACATTTTCTGTAAGTAAGAATTTCAAAATAGGGAGATCATTAGGTAATGATTTCATGGTCTTCTGAATCTACTCTCGACAGATACATTAGTTTAGTTATAAGGCCATCTGAACTTGCGAACATAAATTGAACTTAGGCCTATACACCTAAACTGAATAACTGTGTAACGAAATAGCTTGATTTCTTTAGACACTTGTTTTTTAAAGGCTTTCCTTAGTCGCTAACAGAAATTGACGATATTGTAACTTTACGATCTATCACACAATGTTAATACACATTCTGCCACTTAACCAAGGACGTCTGGTTAAGTGGGTCCTTCCTCATTTTTAATGTTTTAACAGTTTAATTAATATTATGAGACATAGGGGAGAATTTATGAGAAACATAAACATATAGGGTATTACATTCGACACTATCATATCAAAGTAATCATGTAATGAAAATGAAGACGTTGGTCTAACTACATACTTAATCAGTTTCGTAATGCGCTACCGATTAAATTGCATTAGGCCTGCGTGTTAAGACAGAATACCTTTATAAATAATATTATACTAATGATTTGATTTGTTTGAGATATTCTGCACAACAAAACACATAAAAAATCCTTTCACCTATATTTCATACGTCTTTCTGAAAATTTGCTGTTATAATAGCATGTAGACTATTGTACACCTCGTCAAAATGAAATTGGTCGTGGCTTCACAAAATAACACCTGTCCATTTGTGTACTTCCTTATTCGTTTGAGCTCGACAGTGTCCTACACAATTGCACTGATAGGAACGTATCTAAAACTCGTTAAATTATCAAGTTTTAAACGCTGTTTACATTGAACGTTACACAAGTTATAACAAAATAGTAAATCTTAAGGTACTAGACTATTACTGATTACTGTATTTGAATTGTTAATCCGGTCATCAGCACTATTTCTGGGTGTCATATAATACAGCCTATATCTCTGGACAATATCTATTACGGTATATACATACACTATAGTATATGGACTGCATTTAGTAATCAGGACAGATTCAACAGAAACATACCCAAGTAAAGAAATATTTATGCCTGCTATCAGATAAATTATATATACAGAGCAGGCGTTTTTTAAATCTCATGTGACTGCTTTGGCTTCCATAATGCAATACATTTAGGTATACTTCTGTATTGCGAGATCCTAAATAACAGGTTTGTTCATTGTTCCAATTGCTTTGAATCTATCACTTAATTCTCATAATTCTTTAAAATTTCGTATTCAAAGATTACTTTTAAATCTCAGTTAAATAGAGATACTTCCAATATAAGGAACTCTAAACAAAATAATAGATCTGCGCAGTAAAGAAGGTCCCTGGGGACACAAATATGGAATTAGACAAATACCTTAGTGACTGTCGGGTTTAAGTGACTAGTCCTATGTTTCCCTCTTATTTCAAGGACTCAGGCGGATTCATGTCGATTTCTTCGGTGCCTATCAGACTGTAGATGCAGTCCTAAAGCTCAACATATCACATAACACCTTCAACAGTGTTCTGTTTTTTTTAGAAAGTCCCACTGATCGTTTTGCATTATTACACTTAGTCATGGGCAAATGCCAAAGCCTCCGTGTTCTGCTGTGCAGGCGACATAGTCACATATTCGTCATCATCAGGTTGATACCAACATTTTAATACATATTTTCTTAAATATGTCCGGAAAGCATTACTGGATTTGTACAATGCAACTACGGTTGATATCGGATAAGAAAAGAATATAAGGTGCAAAATGAAAATTATGATGCGGGAAGTTAGCGGATTGCCCATCCTCGCTCCCACCTCATCTAAAGTAATTTCAAATATTGTGTAAACAAAAAATAGTGTATGTGATATATAAAATACGAGTGTTAAAGACAATATCACAGTTGAGCCAGTTATGAATTTGAGTTCACTTAAAGCCTGGCCATCTTGAGCAGATCCCTGCAGTTTCCTTGATGTGATAGAATTTAGAACCGCCAGCACAATAGAGAGAACAAAAAGATATAGCAAGAAATACACCAAACTTTCAAATGCAAATACAGCTTCATGATCCATGATTGCAAAAATGATGCCAAGAAAAACACTCCAAATCCAAATACAAGAAATATAAATTGAACATCTCACGACAGGTTTTAACTTAAAACTTTGAATGCTTGTTGTAAGAACTCTACTGACGTCAACTAGTCTCTGAATGTTCAAGAGTAATATAGTTAAAGCGTTCAAAGATACAATTATGATTTGAATGGAAATGTAACCGTTCACATCAAAGTAACTTTCCAGATGATAAGTGCCCACGTAATTCATGGGGAGATAGACTGTTAGCATTAAAATATTGTTCACAATTTGATGAAAGATTAGCACATTAGATTCTGTTCTCACATGTTCCTCTCTTATGAAAATAAAAACAAGGGCTCCATTAAAAATTAGACCGGTTATTATTATGGTAATCCTACAAATCGGTTCAATATAGACTCCAAAAAGTATGTATTCCCAGAAAAAGGATGTCTTTTCTTTAAAGCGGTGAATTTCATACTCTAAATCGTTGACAGTTTCTGTGAAAATGCACCCACAACCACAATTATTGTCAGCACACGTGACTATTTCTTTTGTTTCCGAAACCACAAGATTTATCACCTTAGATGCAATTTCTAGGTATAAGTCCATGTCCTTAGTAATCATTGAACGATGTTTTAAAGCCTCGCGTGCGAAAGAAATTTCATTTCCATCATAATAAACATCATTGTGTCTATAATAATAACGCAAATAGTCCTTGGTTTCTTCGATGGTTATATTAATAAGATAAAACGGAATTGCATTGTGACAGCTTTTTAGTTCATTTATACATGTTTCATTCGTGTTGTTTATGTTGAATATCCTATAATAGTTTGTTATGTTCCATATCTTGAAGGCTGAGGTGCTTCCCTTCAGAAGGTCTTGCACTTCTTCTGGTGTTACGGTACTGGTATTAGCAGTCTCGCAGCTTATAAGGGATGCCAGATATACCAATATCTGGAAAAAAGAAAGTAATGCAAAACTGAAATGAGTGAACGAATTACAGCTTTATTCACTTTTAATTTTCCAAACACTTTCATAATGTGGCGATAGATGTTCACTGTATGCAAGTAAAATACTAATGAAATTTGTTCTGTAAGTGTTACCGCAGAAGTCATGGCAACTATTTTTTTCGCACGAAATGTAACGCTTTTTTACATGTTATAATAATTAGAGTAACAAACACATTCTTAAATGTTAGGAATTATAACTGAAGATGACATTCGACATGCTATAAAGAGTTAATTAAATATTATAGACCCATATCTATTCTATTTGTTTCTTCAAAACTATTTGAAACAATTTATATGACAAAATTTATTTTTACTTAGGAACATTCTTAGATCAGCATAGTTTTATGTCTGGTAGATGAACTGCGTCTAATATTGTTACTTTCTGTGAACATGTTATATGACAAATGGACACTGGCAGTCAGATTGATGTTGTATACACCGACTTTAAAAACCCGTTTTCATACAGTTGATCATTATATTTCACTGAAAAAACTGACTAAATTTGGTATTCCTAGCTCCTTATTAGCTCTTCTAAATGGTTATTTAATGAATCGAAAACAGTATATTATATACAAATAAACACGAATCAGATGATTTTTTTTAACTTTCGGTGTCCCTCAAGGGTCCAATCTGGGCCCATTTTTGTTTCTTATGTTTATTAATGACTTACCTAGTGCAGTTTATAATTACCATTGTATGCGGATGATATTAAATTATTAAAGCGTGTGATTCTCTTCATGACTGTTCGTTATTGCAAGAAGATCTTTATAGATATTCTATGGGTGGAGCATTCGGTTCAAGATCTAGGCATTATCATTAGAAGTACCATAGGTTTTTTTTAATCATGTTTTAAAATTAGCATCAACTTCAACAAAACTGTTATTGTTTATTACTAGAAACAAAATTAATTTAAAAAATACCGATGATTTAAAATTATTATTCTTGTCTATTGTAAGATCTGGATTAGAATACTGCTGTGTTGTGTGGAACCATCATCAGATTAAATATATAAATCTATTAGAATCCATCCAAAAACGATATTTAAAATGTGTATTTTTTAGATGTTTTGGATATTATTCTATTACGTTATGTCAGTTTTTGAACACTGAATCACTAGTTATTAGACGTAAAGTTAATGGTTTAAAATTGTTGAATAATTTAATCCATGTTGGTGTACTGTGTAAGTGAACTTTTTTCTTATGTAATTATTGTAATTGTCTGTGTGTTTTTTAATGAATTTGTCTTAGTGTTCTTTTATTGTTGTTCTAAAAATTGTTTAGTTATTTGATTGTCAATCGAGTCCACTACGTAATTTTTTAGTTTAGTAGAATTAAAATAAATAAATAAATATTGTGACATTTCAATTGAATCGCTTCGGTTGTTGAGGACTGTGCCCCAAACTTTTAGTGATGTTCTCGAGAAAAGCATGTAATTATTGTAATTGACTGTGTGTTTTTTAATGGATTTGTCTTAGTGTTCTTTTGTTGTTGCTCTAAAAGGTGTTTATTTATTTGATTGTCAATCGAGTCTACTACATGATTTTTTAGTTTAGTAGACTTAAAATAAATAAATAAATATTGTGACATTTCCATTTACTCGCTTCTGTCGTTGAGGACTGTGTCCCAAACTCCCAGTGATGTTCCCGAAAAAAGCATGATGAACATAATTTGTATCAGAGATGGAATCGGTGTATTTAGACTCGTAGATGTGAATGTCGTTATGTCTATCCATTCTTCACACGTTTCTGTTAGTTTTCCACACTTACAGCGTAGCCAGAATAACCACATATGACACGCTTATATGGCAGGAGAATGTGCCAATATGCCTAACAAATTTTACGACATTCGCTAATCAATAAGCGTGTAAAAAATTACCATAATATGTGAAAAATGTGTACAATTTAGCTGGAATAAGAACAATGTAGCTCTCCTAAATCAGAGTGTGAAATGATAGGGATGTGGGAGGTTTTCCTATCTACCGTCGATTTTATCATAGATAATCCCACGAGAGTTGACGAGTTTATCGATAGATTCGGATGAAACTCGTCAACTCGAGTTGGATTAAGACTATTCCATGAATAAAAATGTAACGGATTATATAAAAAATAATTACTTTCATGCTTTGTTGTTTAAAAACAAAACTAACAGCTGGGAGACCATGGTATACCATGAATCAACCATCCATGAATCGATTCGAGTTACCATGTATGACCAGTGCTACCAATGGTGCATGTAAAACATAGTTAACTTCATTCAGGTAAGCTAATAGCAGAACATAATAAAAACACACAACTGGCTTGCAACGAATTGGATTTGTTTTAATCAATGTACATTTCTGTTATTTCGTTTTACAAACAAGTTATTTTGTATAAAATAATCTGATTTCGCGTTTCTTAATGGCAGCGTGTGACGTATTATCACTGCACACTGATAGTTACATGTCCAGTAACGAGTGTCACGTTTTACAAGATAAAATGGCATCCTCGCGATTCCTACAAGAATATTGTAAGATAAACGGCCGTGATTGTTATATATCCGAGGAATTGCTAAACGTTATTGGTCAATATCAAACACGTGGCGTATGAGTGGAATAGTCTTAAAAAAAACACGAAAATTTCTCGGTATGGATAGAATCCATTCATAATAAAACGACAAAGAAATCGTACACTACATATTATATTACTGAAAATTATGTGCTGTTCAATTTCTGTGTGAATTTCTATGACAAATAACAGCAACAATACCTAAAGAACAGAATTAATAGAATGACCATCAGATCATAAGCAATGTGGCAAGTTGACAACTCTGCACGAAATTGCAGATTGAACTTTCCTCCCCCATCACTTTTAACGATTTCGCAACCTGATCTAGGGTAAGTCCAATGGAGATGCGACAAAAAGTCATAAGACAAAATTAGTAGATCTACCAAATTCCATTAACGGTGGTGAAATAAGCCTGCAAAAATAGGCGTGCCTCAATCATAAAGTCACGTCCGCCATTTAGGATTATTTGGTTTAAAAGTTATCAGTTTGAACTTTTTGGAATTTTCTAGCTCATCTTCAACTGGTTAAACCTTAAAGCCAGCGAGAGAATGGGCTAGCTATGCGGCTTTATAGTAGGCTATAGTTAATTATGGCCTGACCCGGATTTTCGTGAAAAAAAGAATAGTTGCCATGACTTTTACGATAACTCTTCGTATTTTTGTCTTTTAGTGGAGATGTGTTTTAAAACGTAAATCTTTTCATATCAAAGAAATAATTATGTGAGTTACTGCCATGTAAACTAGAGCTAGGTTTATACGGATAAAGGTCAATTGCATAACCAAGCAAATAATTGGTCACCATAGCAACTGAATAATGAAGTCGTTTTAACCAATAATCTAATTATTTATAGTTGTCCAATAGATTCTTAAAACAGAGTTTAGTCGATGGAAAGTGCGGCCTGAAACATAGGTTCCAGTGCAATAAATCTTTTGAAAACATTCTGACATGTTAAACAGTGGATGGATCCACTGAAGTAAGACAGTAACTAAAGTCATGCATGACCTACTTGAATGACAATTTTTGAATCTTCACTAAAATTCTAGGGAATAAAATGACTAAGATGAATAATAAATAAATTTCTTTCCTCATATATCTAGTTGAAGTTTTAAATGTTATGTATGAATATTTTGTCCGTAAGCAATTACATAAATAAATCCTAAATCTCCTTGTTCGGTATGTTTTGTTATTTAATATTTCCATTTTTTAAATATCCGTATATGAGATTAAATGCTTATCTTTACTTAACTAAAGCACGTGATGATAGAAGCATTTATTTTATTTCCTCTTTCCTACAAGGAGATTGCAATTTAATTCTGAAGAAAAGCGATCCGAGTGTGAAATGATAAACATTATCATATCCTACACTTATGAACCCCAACTGAAGAACATGTACTCAATAATACTTGTTTAATATGTATATAAATTATGGATTAAAATATCCTCGATAGGAATTCCCGATTTGGCAATCCCCTAGTCAGGAGTTTTACCACTCTATACACTGACTGTAGGGTTGGGTTTCGAGACTTTATATGAGCCACTGTTTCCCTAAACCACAGTGCACATTACTGCTTCCATTCAAGTTATACCGATGAACCATCAGCCTCTTTCATTTTATTTCTCCACTAATTGAAGAGTTATGGAATTCACACACAGTAGAAACCCGTTTCTTGAAAGTCTCGAAGGTCTCGAAACCCATCCCTAAAGACAGACATCGTGAAATCAATTGCACAAATCACATCGATCTTTCCAAAGGATGTACAGTACTCATTACCTAACTCAAAGTTCAAATTGTTTGTGTGAGATATACTGAAAGATTTTTCTTGTATTGAGTGAATATATTTTCTTTATATTTCGCATTTTCTTACATTCGATTGGAGGCCCTATGCCCCACCGTAGGGGTTTCAGTAATATTAGATCAGGTCATATCAGATATTTTAGTTAAAGGTTTTGGAATAACAGCAAAGACATGCTAAGTCATACGGACATTATAACTCGCAAGCCTACAACTCAAACTTTTAAATTCACTCTCTTAAAATTAATGGTCACAGAATGCATATAATAATACATATTGTAGAGTACTAACGGCTGAAAATATAGTATCCTTAAAATGTCTACGGTAAACTTAGATACTACTATGATTTTAACAGAACGGAATTAAACTTATTATATTTGTAAAACATAATTATTTAGAAAACTTACCACAACGCTAAAGATAATTCTGCGCAACATCTTGGAATTACACCACAACATTAAACACACTGTTCAGTCAACACTGGTTGAAAAGCTACTGGAAGCTGTTAGAGTTTACAACTGCTAATAACATGACAAGTTTGAAACATCTGGAGTCCTGCCAGCCCTTATAAAAAAGCATGCGCCCGCGATGGTAAACGCTTCTCCGCATATCAGATGACGTATGAGATGATGAATTCGCAGTTTGACGTGTCTGGGCTGTCCGAAATTCTTGGGATTTATTCAGAATCTACATACAGAATATCATGGAATCGTCAACTGGGAAACGCAGCTGTAAATCTATAAATACTAAAGAAGAAAAAAAAAGATGAAACAACAACATTCCATTTATCCAATTGACAAGAAAATAACATTTTAAATGTTGATTTACAGTGTTAAAATGCATGATATAGCACCGTTGAGTTCGACCAATAAAATACAATAAAAGGCACGATTAAAACCATTAGCTCAATATTTATTTTGTGTTCCTTAGGGCTTTTCACATTTGTATGTCATCCTCAGGGCACCTTGCTGTACTGGCTAGAAGCATTAACTATTGAAAATAAAAAAAGGCATTTTCTTGTGATCTTGTCATGTGATGTTTCCGTGTTAAGTCCTTATGAATTTACTTAAACACAAAAGCATGTAGGTGTGATAAAATGAAAGCGATAAATTTAAAACAATAGAATTGATTATAGACAATGGCGATTGGTTGAAATTCCATATATTCTTATATTGGATTTTTCACTAATTCATTACCTAAGTAGCCAACAATAAGCAGAGATTTGTTGCAGTGCACGAAAGATAAGAACATATATGTGCTTTGCACTAATATGCAATTACTGTCATGTTTCTGGAAAAGTACTGTTGCCCGAAAGGCTTTCCCATTTTCTTATGCTGAAGATAAAATTCTCGTACGTACAGCACTTTTTCTAAATATAAAGTCCTGTATAAATGTTATCAGCAATAGTATTTTTTATTAAAAAGCTGTCGTTTCATGATAATGCAAAACACACTTTCTTTTTAAATAATTTGCCAATGGCAAAGATAAATAACAAGAAGCGAATATGAAGAACCATAATAGAGATTTTTAAAACCGTTTGAAGATTTGTAAAATCTTTCACCAGAAGGGATTTCCTTAACGTTATCTAAAATAAATAAATTAAAGTAATAATCTCAAGCTGAAGGCATAAATATTTTTCATGCAAACTATTCGCAAGGGAATATGTATTAAATTATTATTATGAAGAGAAATAAACTAACAACATTCAACTTATAATTGCAACCAATCAGAAGCTTTTTTAAGAAAGTATCCATGCATCATTCGAACCACATTAGGAAGTCAGCCATTATAGATTTAGCCCTACCCTTTCCTTGACAAGAACGATGGGACTACCATGCACTTGGAATTATTGCTGTTTCTCTGCAATAGTTGGAACACCACCAAATTGACCGTTGGATTCAGGGATGTTCGTTCACTAAGAACCGGCATTGTCTTCATAGGAACTTAAAATTATGTATTAATTCGACTCACATTTTTAGATTGTAGGATAAGAATACATTTTAGCTCTAAGATAAAAAAAAATTTCTCGAATTTATTGGCTAAATTTTACATTTTAACTATCCCATCCTAAAATTAAACTTGATAATACTTTTATTAAGGGCCTGATATTAAATAGTGAGCATTGTTTGTAAAGTAAAAATACATGCTTGAAATTGTCTCTTTAAAAATATTCCAGTGATTTATGGGTAGTTTTTAGAGCCAGTCTTATTATGTCGTCTTAGAATAATATTTAAAGAAATTAATAACATAAAGTATTCCACCCTTAACTATGCTGGTGTTTTCAAGTTGCCCTAATATGATGGTGGGGTCCCATAAACACCAAAATTAAAGAACTTAAAAAAAATATAACATAAAACAAATGTTTATAAATCATAGTACTATGATAAAATACAATACAGTTTCTTGTGAGACAAGGTTATTAAAATATTTCATACAAAATGGGCAAATAAGCCACAAAGAAAAAATCACATTTGTCATACTTAAGTTTACTTTATATCTGCCTGTTGACAAATGCAACAGATATTATTTATAAACCATATTATTATGAAAAATACAGTATAGAACCTGGTGAGACAAGGTAAATTACAATTTTCACATACAAAATGAGCGTGTTGACCACAAATACGAATACCACACTTTTTGCAGCAGTTTTTAGTTTTTTCTATCTGCCTGTTATGGGCATACTTCACACCTGTATTTTTGTGTGGTTCCTCATTGAGGTTGCCTTGAAGAGTAGGTAAACTATGAATTTTAAGGAAAATGTTACAAAGTCCGGCGTTTTATATGCGGGCGAATAAGAACTTTCCCAAGCTGCTTTAGTGCTTCTCTATGGTTTATTTCCTTGGGATTTTGAAGAGATCTTAAAACATTCACATTGTTTATGGCAGAAGTGTTCAATATGGGGAAAAATTGACCACTGGTTTGTCCAGATACTGGGTACTTAGCGCAAAGTTGATCCACATCAGCATCGTCAAATCTATACACACACAGGTTGCGAGTTTTGCAGCTACTGGCAATTTTCAAGACCCAGTAAGTCCGACTCGGATTCAGACTAGGATTGAACCTCACTGACGATAAATTCTTTTACTTCAGCATTATTTTCATAATCTGAATTTAAAAAGTGGCAGTGTTCTATATTTTAGCTTCTGTTAGGGACCTACTAGTTGGTTTTTGGGAAATCATTGGGCAGAAACAGGAGAAAACCTTCAGTTTTATTATGTAATAAAGAGTAGCAATCAATCAGGACTTTAATATAAATTAATGTACACACTAGTATTACTTTTTAAAACATTTATTCCCATAGAAACATAAAAAAATGCGTACCCAAACATGCTGGTGGGGTCTAAATGGCTAAAAATGCTGTAATTCACCTCTTGCAATAATGCAAAAACTTCCTACAATGGTGAAATAGCAATGTACACTGAGATTACAGACATCTCAACGACATGTGGCGTTTAACTTGTGAAATATTACAAAACGAAAGAGGCATGAGGTTTCACAGACCACACTAGTACAGTAAAGGGTTAACTCTCGCTTGGTATCTGGAATTTTCTTTTACCCCACGCCTCTTTAATTATATAGAAACAATGTTGAAAGTTGACATAGTCTTTTCATTCTCCAGATATGATTTCTGAAGACATCTTACTATAAGCCGCATAAGAATGGCAAAAGAGTCGCAAGCTGTAGCCACTCCTCTAATAATTTAAGGAAGGCTCAATAGCCTATCACTTTCGTTTTAGAATTATTCTTATTCACAAGAATTTAGTTTTAGAACTTTGTTCTCATTTTCCTTCGCTTGTATTATTTTCTTGATGATAAAGAAATAGACTATATTATTTCATTAAATATTTTAACTATTCCATAACCACTGTCATGAATTCGAAATATATTTAGGACAATATAATAACAATACTATATAATTAATTGTTTGATACTTTTGTTCGAGTACTTTTTTAGATTTTATTTAAATAACAATACTTTGTTACATCAGTTTATCTGAGTTTTTATTATTATTATCATTATCATCAAACCATCATCTTTAGAAGTGAGAGAGACTGACCGACTGATTCAGTCTGGTCTTCGCTCCTCACAGTTGGAAGAGGAGGAACTGTTAGGTTATGGTCAATTATGCCTGCTAGTGAAATGTTGAAAATGCAGCTGTTACAATAAATTACTACCAGTTTACGGTTCTCAATATTGCTTTCTACCTCCCCACAGTAATTTTAAAGTACAAAGTTAGGTTAATTTGGGTGTTATTTCACATAAAATAATAAAGTGTAAATGTTATTTTGCAATTACATAATAACATTTCGGTGTTAATTCGCATTAAAACCAATTTTACCTTTGGATCATGTGGTGTATATATTTCTGCAAAAACTGAAGATAAAAGGAATTTAAGGATTTTATTTTTGTAGATTTTAACTGTTCTTATCGGTTAGCTATTGTCTGTAGTATAGATTAACCGGTGGAGATATTATTAAATACTGGGCACTAAAAGTGCCGACGTTTATTGAAATAAAATATCAAATAATTGGGATATAAGTTATTCTTAAAATGAAATCTACTACACAGCAACAAAATGCAGTCCTAGACATAATTTTAATTTTCATCTAATGTCCGTCGCCGTGGGTGAGTTGGTAGCGCGCCTGCCTTCCATTCCGGCAGCTCGGGTTCGATTCCCGGCCGGGTCTGTGATTTTTCAGGACTGGGTGTTTGTCAGTAGGTTAAGATAATGCACATTGTGCGCGATTCCTTAATTATAATTTACATCTAATTTCTTTTTGTACTGTACTGTACACTAATATTATAACAACTGCCAACTCTTCAACAATTACTTGGTCATTTAATATATTTTATTATTTATTTCATTAATGCGCACATTATTTATGCTACTCTCAATAAACTTATGACTTGAATGTATTTAACAAAATGTTGTCTAAAATTCGAGATTTCCATTAAAAAATAATATGTCGTTCAAAAAAGAAAAACTTCGCAGTAAAAAAGTTGGGCAAGAACACAGAATGTCGCATTTTTTCGAACTTTTAAAACGACAGTGTATTGACCTAGAAGTGTTTGGAACGAAAGACTTTAACTTTGTCACTGGTAAGAACTACAATTAATAAATCCGTCGTTCGCAAAAAAAGGGGTCTCTATTTAAACTCAGCAATAGCAACGCTTCTCAAGTGGTGCAGTAGATGACGTCTTACCCATAGATGTTTCATTGTTCTAATTTTCTCTACTTGACTTAATATGATTTCCTAATTAGGGCATCATTTCATATATTAAGCATTAGAACAAACCTAGTAGATTTGTTTTCCCAAAGCGTTGTTGACATGCGTGCGCAAATGTCTGGGGTTATTTAGAATGACATCATCGCTGTTAACTATTCGCGAAGCTTGGACAGCTGCCAGTTCATGATATAAAACATATCACTGGAATTTTGTAGCATTATGACATTTCCTTCTTCCCTCGAAATCCAAGGGGCCTTTATAATTGCGGAAAGAGGAAGACGGATGCACTGAACAACTTTGACGTTTGTCAGAAGTACACGAACTCATTGACTGAAATTATGAGGCTCAACAGGAAAGAGAAAGAGTTTATGTATTTTTTTATGTCGAAGAAAATGTATAAAGACACCATGAGAAATATCATTAGAGTAGCTATAAACATCTGGACATACTGGCATCTTTACCTGTGTTTATTTACCAATTGTGTTAACATGCCAGAATTTCAGGAATTGGTTATTGTAGGAATGCAATTCTGACAAATTTTTAAGATGACCAAATGACAAACTAAAAATTGATTATTATTGAATTTATTATTATGAGACATATGCATAAATGTAAACGACATATTTTTCCGCTATTACGTACCCCGTTTGGACAGACATACGGTTAATTCTAACGGGATTTAAGAATAAATTTTGAATTTTAATCACAAAGATGTTCTGTTTGTTAATCCTACATAGGTTCGTATGTTAAAAACTTAGGTCTACGTATACAGTAGTACTGAAACTAAAATTAACTTGTAGTAAAAGCGATATTTATGAAAAACATGGATTTTTATATTTTGCCCATCAAAAACTTGTCTTACAGTACAGTAATTGTATTTGAAGGAAAATTCCATTTAATCCAGACTTTCGGTGATCCGGACAGTGTTATATTTGCATATATTTTACTGTTACCTTATCAATTGTGCATAGCATTCTGAATTACCTATCTTGTTTATATTATTTTAGGTATTTTACAGAATCCTTTATAGATACAAGTAAAGGTATGCTATAAAACGTTGTCGTTGCAAGGGCCTCTTTGTCCAGGCCCAATAAGGCTCGGTGATATTTTTCTCGCAAGCTGCGAACAGTGTCTGACACATTATTCATCGTACCTTCTTCGAGGCGAGTCTAAACCAATATTCCTGCAGTGTTATTGGGCATTTACTTTAAAGCATATTCTTCTGGATGACCCAGTTTTCAGTTTTATAAACATCATCTTGAAACACCCTACCCAAGATCCCTGGTGATAATGATTCAAGTACCGTATGTCTGATGATCTTTCTACGATACAATGGTACTTATACCACCTTATTTGGCGAACTGGCACCGGGTTTAACATTTGTGGGCCCCTTTACAGCTCAGAGCGATTTTCAGTTTTTTTAAAATCCCATATAACTTATGTATAAACAATTTTTAGTCCATTTACGCTGCTCAAATTTAACATCTACATTTGCTCAAATGATTTCATACTTATTTATAGGCTATGTGTGGTTGGCTGAACGGCGATGTGTGGTTTTGTTGGTAATATTTTCTTTTGTTCTGCTGTCTTATTTAGTTCCATTTGCGTTTGAACTAAGCCGATCCGCCTCAGTACCAGCTACAGATATGGGAGGAGAAATTTTCAGGTCTCTTTCTGAAGAGGCTGTTCATGGCTTTTCCTGCATTTTACTAGAATATTTGCACTTTTATGTTCTTACTCATCTTTGTGCAGTGTTATGGGCGTCAATGGCCTTAACTGTTAGCGCGCCTCTAAACCTTACTTCTACTACTACTACATAATCTAAGAATATGAAATATTCTGACGTGGTATCATTATGGACCCTATTTTACGGCAAATAAAATTATTGAGGGGATACGCTTGAGAGTTTTTTATTTTCCAGATTTTTCAATGTATTTTCATGACATTTTTATGCGAGGTAATGGTAAAATACACGTTCACGATTATTTTAAAATGTTTATATCGAAAAATGTGTCCACAATTCCTTTTTTTTTTGTTTAAATTTAGTAATAATATTTTTTTCGTCACATATAAAGATAATCCATTTTTTTAAGTTTAAGTTGAAGCTAATACTTTACATTATGCAATGGAGCATGGGGTTTTCCAAAGTCAAAAGGTTTCTTAGAAAAAATTATGTTACTTTTTACATCTTGTATTTTTTTAACTCCTTGATCAACATAAATAAATCACATCTTCTTTAGAAATAATGATATGTTTAAATCAATGCGTCAATTCATGAACGCATCTGTTGAATGTATGCAGAGTTTCATGACTGTAGGTTTACCTATTTAGGATAAATCCTATTACCAGAAAATTAAAATGCAAAAATGATTATTTGCGGTAAAAGCACTTTAAAGTTTATGAAGTGCTTACTGAACATAAAACTACTTACCGGTATATAAAGTAAACTGAATTCCTAACCTTACTAGAAGCTTCCTGTCTGATAACTGCAGCCTTCTATTACTTAAATTACTAATATAATAACTATCAATACAAATATTACTATTTCTTTAATCAAAACTCAGTAGCATATATAAAAAAACTACAGCCTTCTATTACCTAAATTACCTTGCCAACCAACAATAGTATTAATCACAGTAACTATCAGTACAAAAATGACAATTTTTTATGTAGAATTTGGGTCAGTTTCGGTATTATTTTCCACAAAAGTACAATTTTGGTGTTATTTTGCACAAATAATACAATTCCGATGTTATTTTTTATTAAAACAAAACAGACATGGCTTATATTTTAGGTTGCATATTTCTGCATACCAGCATGATCAGTGAAATGTTATACTATTTGTTTTGTATATTGTAATAATTCTTAGGCTATCATTTTACTGTTAGTCCTTGCCTGTACTGCAATTAAATGGGCATAACGCAATATCCTTGATCTACATAATCGAGGATATAAACTAATGAACACCTAAATCAAGCTATATTTTTGTTTAAATATAATAGACTATAGATAAATTAATTAGAAATAAAGTATAATCCTTCAAGAAATAATTCGAAATTGCTATAACGAAAATCAAATCTCTCTACACATACGATCAGTGGCGCAACTGAAGGCCCCGCAGACCCTGCGATGTGGGGGGCTGGGGGTCTTAGGAGGCCAAAAATGGAAACCAAACAAAAAACAAATGTAAATAGAATGTCATAATGGGGAGGGGCATGAAATGGCAGGAAAAGAAGAGTACGGTACGTAACTTGCAGTGACCTTGTCCGTACATGTCAGCTATTCACAAAACGCGTATAGAAAACTAAATTTAAAATTGCCCATAACACGAGCGCCATAGGATAAAGGATTTGAACCTTTCAGAAAACAATAATTTTGCTATTTCTAGTTCATTTTCTTATTTCTATGACTTTAAAAAAATATATTATTAACGTCAGGAAGTGCACGCTTAACGCCAACAAAATTTACATTTAGGGCAACTACTCTGTGGTAGATATCCGATGAAGATAATTTCTTGTAAAATTTTGGCTAAGCAGATATGAATTATTATTACACTTTAAACTTGGGTGTCCCATATTCAACAAATATAACTAAAGGTTTATGTCGCCCAGAAATTTACTGTTGCCTCCAAGCCCTGTAGAATATGAACTGTTTTGTTAGGGGGGCCCAAATTAAACTTTGTAAGGGGCCCAACCTTTCTCCGTTATGCCACTTTAACGATAGCTTAATATTAATTAAATACGTATTTTTCAGTTCCATATACTTATGCATTCTAATTGAACATAATTTATATATAAATGCTTATTGCATTACTGTATTTATTGTGTGACTTAAGTCATTTGAAAAAATGAAATATTCCTTGAAAAATAAAGTTTTAACTTCTTTCAGGAGGTCAAAACGACAACATTTTGGCTTAGAATTCGTGAACCCGTCAATAGTGTAAACTAAGCATATCAAGGTACATTACAATGAACAAATTTTTATTGAATTTTCTTGAACAAAATGCATACGTTGTGTATTTTATTTTAATCTCCATTCCCTCTTGTGTTTGAAAGACAAATTAAATACTATAAATTAGAAAGGGTCTATGTGCCAAAAATGAAGAACCGAGAAAAGTTGATAAACGTGTTTTATTTCAACACAGCTGGAGATACAGCTCCTGTCATCTTCCGGGAACATTAAAAAATACAATAAATTCTTTGAAGCTATAAACCCTTTATAAAAGTATTCCGCAAAGCACATAGACCTCTTTAAACTATATAACTTAAATTTGCTTATTTTGGCACTTAGACCCTTTCTAATTTATAGTATTCATTTATATGATATGTGCTAGATTTTAAACGTTATTTGTTAGATTTATTAAAAAATTATGTGTAAGATTTATTTTAAAAAGGGCTGTTTGTTTTCATGTGATGCCATACGATTTCATGCAGTTTTGGTCTAAAGGTTAAGAACATATTTTATCTTACTTACAATAGGCAGGTACACATAATATAATCCAAGGCATATCAACGTTATAAATGAGCGTCAAAATTAAGAGCTTTCAACATAAGTAATAATGAAGGTATGGGTATTTCTAATATTAGTAGAAACTTCCAGGTGGGTGTTATAAAATTGTCTAACAAATTAAAGTTTACACAGATCTTACCTTAGTTCTTCTTCAATCTTCATTATCAACATTTTGCAGTGATGACATTGTCAGGTAGTGATTTTCGTGATTATTATACCAACACCTGAACAAATACTTCTTGAGATACCTCCGGAACAATCCACTGGTTTTGTACAGCACCACAACATTCACACATGGATATGAGAACCACAATAAGTGGAATACAAAAGAAGTGACTCGATACACTGTGGGGTAAAAGTATTCATTTGCACCATTTGAATCACTTTCGAAAGGCACATACACAAAGAAAGGAGTGTGGATTGCATAGAAAGTCAGAGTCAACGTTAAAGTTACAGTGGATTTCGTCACATACTGTAGTTCATCTGATATCTGCCTTTGTTCAGCGGCTTGCTGGAGCTTTCTTGATGTCATCGAACTGAAGACTGCAAGTATTATTGAGAATATGAAAAGGTATATACCAAAATACAGTAATGTCTCCAATATCTGTATGGCACGAACAAAATTGGCCACCCCAATAGCTGCAGTCACAGAAAGACTCCAGAACCAAACTGTAAAAAGGTAAACTATACTGCGGGTAGTGCTGGACATTCTACAGCATTCTGTAACATCAGGTTTCAGCACTCTGGACACGTCAAAATACCTCTGAACGTTGAGCATCATTACTGTAAAAGCGTTTGCCGAGATCACCAGTATTTGCACCATAAGAAACACAACAACTCTCTGTCCTAAATCATCCCTATGGTACTTGTATACGTAATAAAATGGCACGTAAACACACAATGTAATTATGTTAACAAGAATTAAGTTGAATATCAAAACATTAAACTCCGTTCTCACACTCTTTTCTCTGCAGAAGATAAATAATACAGCACCATTCAGAATCAGACCTGAAAGAATCACTATCCCTCTGAATACAGGATCTATATATTTTGCGAAAGCTATGTATTCCCAGACTGCATATTCGTTCTGGTGCAGTCTTGAAAGTTCGATTTCATACATTTCTAAGCTAGACATACGTACACAGACACATACTGAGTTGTCTGGACATACATATTTATCTCTCTGGTACAGAGATTTGGGTTGCAGAACGTCTTTGACAGTCGTGTAATAAACTTCTTCATGCTTTATTACTTCTTTGTGTTTTTCATAGAGTGTTACAGCGTGCTTTAATTCATTTCCACTAGTATATGAAAATGAATCGGAGGCGTGTTCTGATAGGTATGCCGCAGCTCTTTCCAGTGTGATGTTTACCATATAAGGAGCAATTAGTTCGTGATTGGCGTTTAGTTCTTGAAGACAGTTCCGGTAAGTTATATTGGAAAATATTGGGTCGTGTTCAATCGTGACTTTCCATATCTTCCACGCCAAATCGTCAAGTTTCGCGAGTTCCTTCAACGTTAGTTGTGTAGCAATACGTTGTCTTTCTACTGCTGTTTCCAGTGGTTGAATGGATTCAGAAACGGTTGAGCATATCACGAAAGCAATCTGGAAAAATTAATTAAGATATTTGAACAATGCTTAAAGTGACTTTTTTTATAATTTTCCTAAAAAACTTGTATTATTAAAATTGTAATGTTAGGTAGGTTGATTATCCTGATATCTTCCATAAAGTTTGACTACGTCTTCAATAAAGCTGTAAAAGAAAAGTACGAAACTTATTTAAAATATTTTATTTTCAACATGTCCCCTAAACAGGGTTTTCCAAACATATTACATAGGCCTACGTAATGGATAAAGAAAAATAATTTATAGTAGTAATATTAGTTGAAGTAATAGTAGTAGTAGTAGCAGCAGCAGTACTGTTAGCTGTACTAAGAGGTTTGTTTTACCTGTCAGTATTAAAGCCATTTGGCCCTCACTTGCACTCAACCAGGAAAAATACGAAATACCGAATGCTAAAAATCACGAAATATGAAAATGTTTAAAAGTACAAGATTAGAAAACAAAACGCCTAATGAGATATCGAATACAAACAAGTTCAGAAATATAATAAACAAGATGGAAAGAATATAAAAAATTTGAAGTAAAATGCATGTACAAATATACAATATAATATAAAGCAATTGTAGCCAGGTTAATCCATTATGGATGAAATAAAAGGAGAGAAATTACAATATATTGGCCACAGTAAACACATCAGTTATATTGTTATATAAAAAAGGAAAATAATATTAAGTGAAGAACGTAATATAGTGACCGGGAGGAAGTAGACACTTGTCTGTCAATGATTTAAGAGGAATAACTTTGTTATTTTGCATTTGAATACCAGCAGACTTAAACTACCCCTGATTTCTTTGGGCAGTGTGTTCCAGAAACGGTATATTACTAATATATATACATACATACATACACATATATGTGTGTGTGTTTGTGTATGAGTGATGGAGAGGTATTGTTAAAGTATCATTTTTTTGGAACGGGTACATAATTTATACTGTGAAGATGAAAATAATTGAAACGGGAATATAATAAATAACAGGATAATGAGTTACTCAGGATTTGGTATTGAAGAAAAAGGGAATGAAGGGTGTGTCATTATTCTAGACTATTTTATGAAAATGCTGTAAAATTACATTATTACATTTCTTGACAAGATATTACACGATAAAAAGCATAGGCCTATTAACTTTAAACATTAGAGGGAACCGGTACGTGCAACTGTTGGCATAATGATTACGGTATTTGTGGGGACTGGGAGAGCTGTTGATTGCATTTTCCTTTATTTATGCAACCATATACAATTACTTCTCTGCATGTATCAACTCAGACTAATTTTCTTTACACCAAGTAATGAGAAAATATTTGTGAGTTGAGAGCAGGTCGAAAAAATAAATTACCGGACTCTGTATTAGTATAGAGAAGGAAGCGTATCGAAAAATATAATTTTGTATGATTATCGTCAGTTAAGAACACATTAAAATGTATTAATCCTAAACTCTGAAAAGTTTCCCTACATGTCAAGAATATACTTTTTTAGAAAATTATTTTCAGAATATTATCTTAAAACTTTGGATTCAAGCAGTGGAAGTATAGAACCATGTGCGTTATTTCTATAGAAAATAATTAAAACGTTTGAATTATTCATACTAAGCTTGTGTAATTGAGTATATACGAATTATATTCCACTCATTTAAAAAAAGTGTGTTCCTGATATGTGGGAAAAGTTTTAATAGTGCAGGATTAATTACCATTTTATACACCGTGTACCTAACTGATGATAATCACAGAAAATATTCTTTTGCGGTAACCTATTCTTTTGTTACCCATCACTGTATGAAAACAGAGTAGTCTATGACAGCTTATTTCTATGGCCTGCTCACAACTCACTAACATTAATTTGGTTGGTTGGTATATGGTTATTTAACGACGGGGATGCACTGCAACTTAGGCCTGTGACCATTGCCGGTGTGCCGGAATTTTGTTCCATAGGAGTTACTTCACATGCCAGTAAATCTACTGACATGGGCCTGTCACATATATGCACACATAAATGCCATTGACCTGGCCGGGATCGAACCCGAAACCTTGGACACAGAAAGCCAGCGCGATGGTCTACTGACTGCGCCATCTAGGCCGACAACATTTATTTCTTACTTGGGTGCAAAGACAGTTAGTCTGAACTGGACAGAAGCAAAATGAATGAAGGTTGTACTTCTTTGTTACTGGGTGCAAAGAAAGTTGGGCTGTGCTTGAAATAACTAAAATAATAATTAATGTTTAGTTTATGTACACATTTTGGGAAATGCAGTCTACAGCTCTTTTCAGTCCCCTTATCACCTTTAAAAATGTTCTGGGAAATGATATTATTAAAGACAGCCAAGACAATGAAGAAGGCAATAAAAGTAAGTTTTTAAAGTTTCTGTAAGAATACTTATATAACGAGGTTCTATCTTTTTAACATTTTCGATATAAATTAGAAATGGAAATATATCTTCCTTAAGAAGAATACTTGGTTATCATCAGGATTAGAATTTATATGCGCTAACAATTGATTTTATATATACACCTAAGTGCATAAATAAAAACTATAATTTAGGAAGTGAAGTAAAAAATTGATTAACACATTGGTAAATGACCTAAAACATGACAAACAAGACTTATTTCTAGCGATTTTCTCATTTAACGCTTTTTATATGTATACTTCTCAGTGTTTTTCAGGAACTTCAATTGAAAATATTAATAAAACTATTATTAGTATTAAGATTTCTTTTCTGTTTCTGACAATTAATATAATGTTAGTAAAAGTGACGATTAATGTTAATGTAGTAATCTGCCAATCTTTCACTTACAAAACTATATTCATACGTGCTTTTGTTTATGTGCAAATTGGACATCAACATACTTTTTCACTTATTTTTTTAATTGCATGATAGGAAACTTCACACCATATTTTGGCAGAGTGTACATTCACGGAAACACTGAGGCAACGGCATCTACCAGAGTCTTTCACTGCTTCTTGTAGGGGTCAGCTGTTCACATACGATCTGCTACTTAACACTAGATTTTTTGGGGGGTGGGGAAATTTATGTCCAAAGTGAGGCAGCTTAGGATAGAACTGGCCGAGGGAGTGGGATCGAGGGAGTAAGGGGAGTACTCCGATGGGGTAGACGGCTGTATATAGAATAATATGTAAAATATATTTGGTTGGCGTGTTTAAGGGTATTGCTGGTGTATGTGCTATTTTTTGGTGGGGAGTGTGTGTGTGTGTGGTGTTTGTGTGTTTTTTAGTTTTACTTTTAGGGTACATTTTTGTTTGTGCACAGTTAAAGCATGGACAGCCTAAGGGCTCATGCAACGAATAATGTAAAAAGATAGTTTTTCTTGTTAACAATAAAAGCACTTCATTCATTAATTCAATTTAAATTTCAAACTTACCAATGTGCACGAGCAAACTGCAGAAATCATTTTAGGCGCAGGTTTCAATAGCACTTAGATTTATTCGAAAAGTTTTGAGAACTTGTTTCTGCCAAGGCTCCTTGCCTCGCACTACAGAAGAACACTAGACAATGTTGACAAGCCTGGATCGGTGCCAGTTATTTCTGTATACTGGGTAACTCAAAAACGTTTCTCTCTAAATTGGCTGCAGTGCACGAAATTAAATAGCGTCGCATTAGCTGCTTAGTAGCTTCTTGTCTGCAATAATTTTCTTATTATAATAATTACATAGTGCAGACAAAATCTCTAAATGAATAATGAGTTTGTAGACTGCTTTATTAAGAAAATGGGAGGTAATTCCTTTAAAATGTAATAAACCACGCTCCTGGATCTTAAAACTATTATGCTAACTGTAATTTAATGGGATTGTAGCCAAAATAAAAATGACAGAGGTTTATAATTAGGTGCAACATAATTATTCCTACAAAATATTAGCAGAAGTCTAATGTAGACCTACATAAATAATACACTTTTTTATTAGATCAACTCGGTATACATTAATTGTAACCTTACCGCGATAACATATACCTAGAACATGTGTTTTATAACAAAATATCAATTTATAACTCTTTAAATGTTATAATATTGTCACAAGATCTAAAAAAGGTAGTGTTTTGTATAGAAATAACTCTAGGTTAAAAATTACCATGTGCGAAGATAAATTTTACATTACAATACTTCTCGCTAAATGCAAAATGTAGGGCTTCGACCTTGATAAGTCTATATAGAAGAATAAAAAAATATCCTGAGTTCAATAATTTTAATATTTTAACTTCAGAATAAAGTGTGGCTAATACAATATGTCAGACTTTTTTCTAAAAGTACCGTATTCTCCATTGTGTTTACACTTTTATGAGAACCAGAAAAACATTAGAATCGTCGTCAAATAAACAAATTGAATAATTGGCTGCAAAAAAGGGTAGCTGCACTTTTTGGTTTATTAGCCACCACCGGTAGAAAAAAAATCAGCGCAAGAAAGTGGCATAACTGGATAAGAAGGATCTTTGGAAACTATTCTTTCTTTAGTAAGTTTCCTTAAAACCACACTATTAAAATTTGTTTGTGTAATCCTCTCGACTATCCGCCTAAATTAATATTTTCCGAATGTAACGTACGTCAATCAAATTTATGAAGATATTTGATTAAGTTGCATTACTAGAAATTGAAGCTTTAGATCAAATCTACTTCCCCATTTATATGAACAGAGGACGAATCCAAATAAATCCTTTAATTGCTTCACATATACAGGTCCCAGATTATTCAATTCTAGTGTTAAAAATAACCCTGAACTAATTAATTTCAACAATTACAAATTTAAGAAAATAATTAAGTTTATTACATACATACCTATTTTTCGTGTATCTTTCTTATTTTTAAAATTCCCGTGCCATTATTAGTGTAAATGAATGTAATGCATTGCATTCTCATTTAAAATAATTTTATTTTTGTTTAAAATAATGTAATTTGTACTTTCCTTTATTGAATTTATATCCATTTCAGAACTGCCCACGACAATCAAATTGTGTTCGTTTAGGAATTAATGAGGAAATAATGTGGAATAATTGTAAACTAATCTTTCATTTGTAAAATTTATTCAAGATAATAAAACAACCTTCAACAAGCAAGGAAACTCTTTCAACATGGGAACTGTACCTACAGAATTGGATTTCGTGCAATGATAGGGCAGCTGTATGAGCTAATTGCTTTTCAAAACCACTTGTCGTTTAACGTGGTTTAATAAAATATTATCCGATAGTAAGATTGTACAGTAAATATTAATGAGGATACAATCACATAAAGCTGTAATTTTTAAGTTTGGTATCAATGGTTTCTTCAATCCGTTAAAAATATTTTAAAATTATAAATTAATTTATATTAGGCCTGCAAATTATTGAAACTATAGAAATAAATTAAGTTTGCAAATTTCTTCTAAAACAGAGTGAATTTATATTATCTACACAAGAAGCAGATAGCTCAAACTGACTAATCCTCTATAGGACGATGAATGCATATTTTTACACTATCCCTATTATCTGCAATAATAATTTTTGGACGCTAGATTTACTCTTCAGATAATTAGGCGTACTAGTAGTAATAAATAATAATAATAATAATAATAATAATAATAATAATAATAATAATAATAATAATAATAAAGATTACCTTATTTACTATGTTATTAAATCCAATAAATGAGGATGAAGTTCCTTGTAATTTTCACTGTTTTTCAGCTTCAAGACTAAAATTAGCAAAGCATGATATTACACTTGAGAGTGGCACCAGCCCTCATTTGGATTTGTGCCAGTTTCTCAGAATTGTTGGACATTGCTATTACAATGAAAGTAATGACATGTTAGAAAAATTACAAGCGTTATCTCTCAGTTACTCATAAATTGCCAACAATTAGTCGTGAAAGATACTCATTAGCGTTAATTGTTACAGTATCCATAATAGACATTAATTTTTCAACAGTTATATAATATATATAATTGCTGCATCGACAGCTAACTGAAACACTTAAAAGAAAATTCAGAAATAATTTAATATGTTAATATAGGTATCTTAACTGTTTTTAAAAATAATTTAAAACGGTCCACATACGCACCTAGATACTTTTTGACTCAGGGAAGGGGGAAATACATCATTAAGCCATGCAATGCATGCTATAATTGAAAATTATTTTCTCACTCTGATGAAGCTCTATTCAGTTAAGATTTTGTATTCCAGTCTAGGCCTATATTATCTTGACGATATATTAAATATGCATACACTGTCTCCCTCAAGTCCGGGAATAGTTTCCTTAATTTACGTTTACTTGAAGACTAGGAATGATAACGCTTTTGTACGATGTATTATAAAATGGATCTCAATTGGTTCCTTTGTCAGTAGGCCTATTTATGTTATTTGTGTCAGTGTTACCGTGTTACAAGATTTGGAAACATCATACGACCGTCCAAATATTTATCTTGAAACTGCTTTATTGAAAAGAATCGACCCGAAGAGAATTGTTGTTTTTAAAATTAGTTTTACTATTTAATTTTATTATAGGCTTGTTTTTCATACATAACAGACTAATGTTATTGTGTTTCAATTTGTTCATATTTCTTCTTCTGCATTTTCGTCAGTTGTGCGTGATATGTAGAAGTGGAAGATGCTCTGTAGAGTTGCTGAAATGTGATGAAACTGAGTAAAACTGTACGTCAAGTAATAATATTTTATTCTGTAATTATGTTAAAATAACACTGCAAGTGCCTAGCTTCTGAAGGCAGGTAAGAGTATTCTAGTTGCTTTACAAAAATATTGTGAAGGCAGCTCAGAGTATTCTTGTTGCTTTACAAAAATATTGTATTAGCTTACTGATCTACACTAGTCAAAACAATTAGAGGCACACTATTTCCATTGCGAAAATCAGAAAACATTCGCCAGTACAGGTAGAAACAATGTTCCATAACCGAGCGAGGTGGCCGAGATGGTAATGTCTTGGACTCACATTCGGGAGATCCCACGTTCAAATCCCATGGCCGTCCAATTTGACATGGTTTCTTTATGGTTTCCCCAGTGGTAAAGGCAATTGCCGAATTGGATAGGCTGTTTACATACCATGAATCATTCTCACCACTTCATCCTGTGCCAAATTCATTTAAATTAAAGTCAGTTGAAATACACGAGTAATACAGTCTAGAAGGCAGTGGTTGAAATTTACTCCATAAGATACACTAACAATGCAAAATAATTGACGATCAATAGTTCCATGGCCTACCCTACTTTATAGTCACAGATCCCGAACTCCTGATGTGGCCTCGTAGTTAAAAGAAGTATTAATAGAGCTGAAGTTTAAATAAAAATGTTGCACATGGATTTTTCATGGTTTTCTTTACATAAATCATGAACCAAACAACTTTTTTTATGTGACCATGGATGGGGAGAACGTAGCATAGCAGGAATGGAACAAAATCAAAGTGACTGCAACAGGATAATGCTGTCACCACAAGAGATGTCTTATAAGAGCTGAATGTCTTTACAATTGATTTGCCTACCAACACTGCCCTGCTACCCCAGAAAACCTTAACTCCATCTGTCACAGTTTTGACTAAATCGCCTTTTTGCATTTTGACCCAGGCCACAAATTTTAAAATGTGTTTTATAAATTGTAATATGATAAATGAGTTGAGATAAAGTGTAAAATTTATATGAGAGCCTTAAAACATTCAAAAGGGGTATAGTTATGGAAATATGTGGAGTTAGGGCATATTTCCTTACCATTTGCTTACTTCATTTGAAAGAAAAATACCTTAAGTTCACAAACCGAAGCAAAATTGCCTTAAGTCGATATACTTAAGGCATAATTCCTTCCTATTCGGATTATATGTGTGACTATTTTTGTAGCAAACTATTTCTTATTACTTTTTCTTTCCTTCCATTAACATGGACATAATTTTTGAAGATCTTGCACTACCCATTCTTCCTTTTTCATCAGCCATTTTACATTATTTATCTTATTTCAAATGAAGTCAATTAGCTTGATAATCTTCTTACGTAAGTTCATTTCACAACAACAAATAGTTTTAAAATATTTTAAATTAATCCTTAGAGCCCATTTGATTCACTAAGAACGAAGCGCATTAGTACTTTCTGTGGACCGGTTTGACGAACTAAGAAGGCTTTAAGCATACCAGTGTATTAACTCAGATATATTATGTGTCATGCATTGACAGAATTTTGAACTGTTTCCACAAAGATGAATGTAGACACACTCCACGAGCGGAAGTATTTTTTGTTACTTTAGCTTAAATAAGAGGGGTTAAACATCTAGCAATACACAAGAAATTCTTGGGAAACCATTTGCTCAAACTCCTACTAATTGATTCCCCTTTTCAATATATAATTATCAATAATAAAACAATAATTTATATACATTTCTTTACGCCTATGCTTGTCTAGATTGTCTAGATTGGTACTACTTCAAAAGCTAATAATATTAAGAATTCTGCCAACAATTAAACGAACAAAGAAGTAAATAATATAAATTTCTGTATGCTTGTCTAGGTTGAAGTTGTTTGGGTTGGCCACCCGTAGATTAATACTGCTTAAAAAATTAAAAATAAGAGAAGTATCAACAATAAAACCAACACAGAAATAAATAATATACATTTCTGTATGCTTGTCTAGGTGGAAATTATTGTTTGGGTTTGGCCATTTTGTATAGAATTCATTCTTACAGATCGCTCATCTTGTTTTATATTCCGACATTGGTACAAGTATTTCTTTAGACATTTTCTAAAAGTACTGCTGGATGTATACAACACAATGACATTAATACTTGGATATGAGAACCTGTATAATGTAAAGAGCAGCAACATAATACGTTCAGTCGTTTCATAAAAATATTCCCTATTGCCACCATCTTCATCAATTCCGAATGGAAAAAGAAAGAGTAAAAGTGGAGTGTGTATAGCATAGAAAGTCAGTGTTAAGTATAAGGTGACAGTAAAACCAGTTACATGCTCATGGTCATTTGAAATAATTCCTTGCCGCGCGATATGCACAAGTTTCCGGGACGTCAGCACACTCATTGTGGCAATTACAACTGGAAACACGTGAAAATAAAATGTTCTATATGTTTGCAACTCCAGGTAAATAAACACTAGCCAATTCTCACCATAATAATAAATCGTTACCGAAACTGTCCAAATCCAAACTAAGATTAAATAAATTGCACCTCGGACAGCACTTGGAATCCTGAATCCAAACACATCTGGCTTGAGCTCTCTACAAACATCAAAATATCTCTGAACATTCATTAGTAATATCGTCGCAGCACTACCTGATGTTACAAACATCTGTGTTAGATATAGAATTCCTTTGTTGTTCCAGATGTAATAGCGATGGTAGAGATATAAATATTGAACGGGCTGATAAACAAGCAGTGTTATTATATTGTTTAAAATTAGATTAAATATTAGAATATTTGATTCCGTTCGGATACTTCTCTCCATAAAAAATGTATATAGTACAAAGAAATTTAAGATAAGTCCACTAACAATCAATATACCTCTAAAAATAGGCTCTATGCAAGCGGCGAATAAGATATATTCCCAAGTAGAATATTCGTACTGACGTACCAATGAGAGCTGACCCTTAAATAGAAACAGATATCTTATGTCAATACAAATACAATCGGACTCTTCAAAACACAAGTAATCGACTGTTTGATAAGCATCTTCAGGGCCTAGTATTTTAAGAATTGTCGACAAATATTTTTCATGATGATCTCCTAATTCCGTAAGGGATTTTCGTAATTTAAAAGCTGGTCCAATTTCATTTCCTTTGCTATATGTAAATCTCAAATCAAGTCTTTGACTTAGGTCCCACAAGCTTTCTTGTAATGTAAGGTTGACCACGTAGAGAGCAAGTAACTTCTGATCTGTAGCTACTTCGTCCACGCAGAAATATTCCGTGATGTTGTAATGGTGAGGATCCAATTCTACTGTCAAATTCCAGATTTCCCAAGCAATTTCGTCTTGTACCACCAAGGTTTTTAGGAGATCTTCTGGTGAATCCGACGAGACATTGATTGTTTTATAACTGCCATGAGGATTTTGGCATCTCGCTATTGACACCGTAAGCAAAACCTGAAAACAATATATTTGAATGTGTATTACAAATAATACATTTCTGTGTTTTGTTACAGATATTTTCAGTGCTAAAAGAGTAAATGAAATTAAGATGCTGGAATCAGATGAATTCTTAAAGTAGGGTTCAATTTAGTGGAATTCATAATAATAGAGTTCAGAAGAATGAAGTTTATATTAGTGGAGTTCAAAATAGTGTAACTCTTTAGGGCCGTTCATTATAATGGAGATAATAATAACGAGGGACCGCCTGCGTGGTCTCGTGAATAGAGTCGCTGACTTCGAATCAGCAGACCTGGGTTCGGTCCGCGGCATCTTTTCAGATTTGCTGAAGTAAGGAGGTCTGGAACGGGGTGCACTCAGCCTCGTGATACAAACTGAGGAGCTTCTTGATCGAGAAGTAATGGCTTCGGTTACGGAGTGGGTGTCGGCATGCTGACAATATGCCTCCAATCCTACCATCTGTCTATTGTGGATGACGCAGCGGTCAGATGGTAGGCCTAGTCCCTTCATGGATGTAGAGCCACGGAGTTAAATTAAGAATAATGAGTTGTACAAGGTGTTAAAAATGCAATGCACAAACTGATAGGGATGACTGAGGAAACCAAAAGAAATGTATTTTGTAAAGAACCGTGGGGCGGAACCCATATTGAGTAGCTACTTAATACCTCGCTGTGAGCTCTGCAATGAGGGCCATTGAGGTCATTTTGAACGTTCATTGGAAGTAAACGCCATAAATCAATGAAAAAAAACATGTAACATTGCTTTATTACTCAGTCACATCTGACAACTTCCTTTCATCTCGTACTCTCTGCACATGTTCAGTACCCGCTAAGTAGGAGTTTCCGATCCTTGGTTCTCTAAAAAAACTTTTTTTTGTCTCTTCTATCATCCCATCAATTTGGGCTTTGAATTGTTTAACAACCTGTTTACCACAATAATTACGATCGGGACCCCAGCTCTCACCCAGATTTTCAAAGTTATTGATAATTTTTTAAATATAAGAATATATTGGGCAATTAATTCAAATTATGTTATAGCTAAATAATATGTGTTTTGCAGAAGCCTAACGTTTAGAAGGGTCATAAATCAATACCATTGACTTTATCTTTATATAACACATAATTATAATTATAATTATAATTCACAGGGACTCTGCTTGAATTTTTATTTACTTTTATTACTATTTCACAGTATTGAAGTTAAATATTTTATGTGTCCTTTTGGGTCCCACTTGAACCGTCTTATGTAAGAATGTATCGAATTTTGTTTTCAGGTTTTTAATTTTTTTTATTACGAAAGAATATAAATAGTGGAGATTTGTATCCTGCACTAGCTTAAAACCGCTTGTGTGTTGTCACTCTAGTCATTAATATAAATTAATTTTTTCCTAGAGTCAACACAAAGTTCAAAATGTTTTTTTAAACCTAAGAGGCGAGGCATGGCCGCTTTCAGTGAGGACAAAAAATCTGCTGCTGTATGCCTTAAGTATGCACATTTAATTAGTTTAGAATATAGCGACTAGACTTATAAACAGTGTCTTCAATAACGATCTATTTACGTTCTCATTCATGCAGCGTAGTATTTTAGCTTATTTTCAAAGAAATCCATAGAAACATTTCAATTTAGAAATTATGCTATTAACAAAATAAGTAATTTAATTAAGTAAAATGCTTTTCTCCATAACTTACTCGTACACTAAACAAAAAATATCCGGATAAACCAAACATACCGCTCTTGTTTACACCTCCAAAACAATGCTAATGCATTTAGTGTAAAATTCCTATACATTATGCAGGTATAGGTATTTGATTTAACCGGTACGATTCTTCCTTTAGAAATGTAATATTGTGACATCAAAACATGCACATATCTGAAATAGACTCAAATCAATTTCGTAAGTAGGAAATGAAAGGTTTACGGTAAATATAATCATTAGCATTTACAGATGTAAATTATAACCTATGATAAGTTTGATTAAAAGCTAATTAAATTTAAACGTTTGTTGAGAATAGGTATATCAAATTACAATTGGCATGATTATTGTAATACAGTTTGTTTAACGACTAATGTCCTTAATGGAAGATCTTAATATAGGCCCCAGTTTTTATCTAATGCCAACGGCACGGCTCTTTCCGCAGCTATTTAATATTATTTTATAACATGAGATTATCTAAAACATTGTAAAACAGCTTCTTAAACTGGAATTAATGGTAAATGAAATCGCTCGTCTTTAAACTTGTAATCTGTAAACAATGTGTTCCCGCTCCCACGGTAGCTCACAGGCGAAATAGGGACACGGGGAAACCTCTCCGGTTTGAAGGATGCTACACTAAGTCAAGTTTAAATACATTTATTGAGCCCCTTGAAAGATACAAAGAGCACAATGGACAAAATGATAAATAGACCCTTTAAAATACAAGATGGAATTTTGTATCTTGCTTTACAAATAAATTCCTCTTCCTAGCGGTGCCGAAGAAGATGAAATGTTGATGAAGTCAAGGGGAGACGACTTAGTAAGCTCCTTCTGGAAAATAAGGCATGCTTGCCTTATAAGACTGATGAATAGCTCGGAGGACCAGAGCAGAGCAATTTTTATAGTCGCGCTTGCTCGGACGACTGAGAAAGAATTTCACTATTCTTGAAGTGAATGCGCACTATCAGCAAATTATTTTAAGGTCGACTTGCTGCTTCGACCGAAAAGAAGAACCTTTAGATGTTGCTTCGACACTGCAACTAAAATTAAGCACTCTGAAATATTCACTTCACAGCAGTACTTACAGTCAATCCTTTTACTTAATGAGTTACGCATTCAAGTCCATACGGTTTGATCAGGGAAGTAAAAAACTTGGCTTCACACATTTGTAATTAAATCACAAATAAATTACTTTGATGAATGTACTAAATTGCGTCTCTGCAATAACTAGGGCTGGGAAACTTCAAATTCCCAGCTCGACAATAAAAACTAGATTCAGAATTCTGAACTGAAAACTAGCCTGGCGAAAGCTTCGAACGAGAGAATAAGAATGAATAGCAAGAATGACAGACGTCACGACATGTGACGTAAAGCAAGAATCCCATTGGCCAAGAAAAACAATAAATAATTAATCTTGGAAATAAATCAATTAAGTTACATTAAAATACTAGAACATAAATAAGAGAATTAATAGCATTACTTTAAAACTGAATTGTTTCTTTAAAAACACAAAATTATGAATAAAATATACTAAAAAATAATCAGACTGAAACTTTGGGTCGGAGATTATAACATGACTATCCAAAAAATGAAAGATGCGACAGTCAAATGTTATTTCTTATGAGAATTGATGGGAGAAAGAACAAACAGATAAGTAAACATATTTAAAATTATATTGAAGACACAACAAGAAAAATAAAACAAACGAAGACACAAGCCTGTTGCCATAGCAACACGGCGAATGACCTCGCGAAACCAGCTAATGCCTCAAATCCGGCCAGACACGAATGCTGGACGGAACATATTGCCCGCGATAATTTCGCTCGTGAAATTATCTAACAGAATGTGACGTCAAGCAAATTCGTGAATGCAAGGATTCGAGGCCAAAACAACTATCAAGTCGCAATAAAGTCAAAATCGGTGGAGTGGGATGCGTCCGGCATCAGCACTCTGAATGAAAGCAGGTGTCACTGTCCCTCTTCACTGACAGGCAGAGGAGCCAACTTGATGAGGGGCCTCTTATAAGTGCCTGAGACAGTGCGCACAGTGACAACTCTGACAAGGCCGTCTGGGCCTGGGTGTACTTGGTGCACCAGACCAAGCACCCACCTATGAGGAGGTACATTGTCCTCGAGAACCAATACAGGGGTACCCAAAGGAACGTCTGGCAGTACCTTATGCCACCTTGCACGACGCTGTAGCGTGTGGAGATAATCCACGGACCACTTCTTCCAAATACAAGTGACCATCTGCTGAAGATGGTTCCAACGGGAACGCAGGCTGTACCCACCAGAGAGGTCAGGACTGGGCACCGACACAATGGGCTTGCCAATAAGAAAGTGGCCGGGAGACAAATATCCAAAGTCATCCACGTCCTCAGATAACGACATCAAAGGACGTGAATTCAAGAATGACTCAATTTGTGTGAGAACAATAGACATCTCCTCGTAAGTGTACTTACAGGACGAGGACATCCTCTTCAAGTGGAACTTCAAAGAGCGTACTGCCGCCTCATGAAGTCCTCCCATGTGTGGAGAGTGAGGAGGCAAGAAACGCCAATGAATGTTCAAATGCGCAGTGGCGTCTTGCACTGCGGAGTGATGTTCTGATGACATCAAAAGCCTAGAGAGGTTCTGCAGGTCGGCGTGAGCTCCGACAAAGTTTCTACCATTATCACAAGTGATTGAACTTGGAATTCCACGACGACTTGTGAACCTTGACAATGCCGCCAGGAAGGCACGTGAGGTGAGCGAAGTCACTAGCTCAACGTGTACGGCCTTCGTGGACATGCAGACAAAAATAGCAACGTAGGCTTTAGTAGTCACTTTGGACCGCGGGCCACCAAACTTGAGAGAGAATGGACCGGCGTAGTCCACACTAGAGTTTGTGAAAGGAGGGAGAGGATTTACTCTCTCAGGAGGCAGATCAGCCATCTTTTGCTGATAAGCCTGAGCCTCAAAGCGGAAGCAAACACTACAGCGCCTCCGTACACTGCGAACCAGCTTGCGAATGCAAGGGATCCAATACGACTCTCGCAAGTGTGAGATGACTAGCTGAGGTCCTGCATGACCTAGATGCAAGTGCACATGGAGAACTAACTGCCTGGTGAAAGCATGCTCTGCAGGAAGTAATATCTGATGCTTGTTGTCAAAAGGTAGGTTGGACCGACTTAGACGTCCACCTACACGCAGGATGTTATCCTGAATAAAGGGGCATAGTTGCCGGATCTTACTAGAAGAAGGCAAATCTTGCGAGGAAGACAATGCTTGAATTTCCTTTCTGAAAGCATTCCTTTGAATGATTCTAATGCAAGAATGCAAAGCTTCAGTAAGCTCTGACGGCAACAAAGGGCCATTGATAGGTGACTTGAGTTTCAAGTAATTATTAATGAAACGTCGCACATAAGCCATGACCCTGATTGTTTTCAAGTGTGAAAACTTAGTCAGCCATGGGCTTAAGCTAGAGGTTTCGATGGTGACTAGCGCTGCTATCTTCACCTCTGGGAGAGACGAAGACTCGAGCTCAGTGGGCAAACTGGGCCACTGAGTGGAGTCGGCAGTAAGCCAAGAAGGGCCTGACCACCACAGAGAGTTGTTAAGTAGGTCAGAAGGGGTGGCTCCCCTAGAGATGAGATCAGCGGGATTGTCCTTAGATGACACATGCGACCAAGATTCAATGGCAGTGAATTCTTGGACGTCCGCGACTCTGTTAGCCACGAAAGTCTTCAGTTTAGAAGGTGAATGGTTTAACCAACCAAGTACAACCTTGGAGTCACTCCACAGGTGTACTGAACTTATAGAAAGTTGCAACGCAGGTAACACCCGGTGAACTAACGTTGCCAACAAGTGAGCTGCCAACAACTCAAGGCGAGGTATAGTCGTTGCCTTCAAAGGGGCAACCCTAGACTTGGCACAAAGCAGACAGCTCTTGGCCTTATCGAGGTGATTAGTAGATCGTAGGTACAGACAGGCGCCATAAGCCACCTCGCTAGCATCACAGAAACCGTGCAACTGCACAGATACGAAGTTCTGCTGTAATGCTAGCCGAGGGATAGCGATGCTGGAGATGAACTGAAGTTGGTTGTGAATCTTGCGCCACTTGTCGGCGACCGCAGAAGGAATGGGCTGGTCCCATGAAGTAGTCTCCTTCCACAAAGATTGGAACAGAATCTTGCAGTAGGACACTATAGGGCATATTAGCCCAAGGGGATCAAAAATAGAGGCTATACAAGATAGCAATGTCCTTCTGGAACAGGTGGTGAATGGCTTGGAGGGATCGACTGAAGTTTCGATCCTGAGCATATCGTCAGAAGGTTGCCATATGAGGCCTAGCGCCTTTATGGAGGAGGTGTCAGAGTCACCAAAGGTTCTGTGGTCGAGAGACTCCCGCAGCTCAGGAGGAACGTCTTGGAGCAGTTCCACAGAATTGGAACTCCACTTACGAGGATTAAATCCACCTAGGGGGAGAAGCTCTCTCAGCTGAGAGACAATAACCTTGGCCTCAGACAGCGTATCAGCTGTGGCCACTATGTCATCGACATAGATGGAATTGTTTATGATGGAGGCTGCTACAGGAAACTTGCTTCCCTCGTCGATGGCTAGCTGTTTAAGAGCTCTGGTTGCCAGGAAGGAGGCAGAAGCAGTGCCATAAGTGACCGTGGTTAGGTCAAACAGCTGAATAGGGTCTGACACAGAAGTTCTCCAGTAAATCTGCTGGAGAGGTTGGTGGTCGGGATGGACTAAGACCTGTCTATACATCTTCTCGATGTCCGCTGTGAACGCCACTGGATTGAACCTAAAGCGTAGGAGGATCGAGAAGAGGTCAGGCTGCACCACCGGACCTACCGCAAGAATGTCATTGAGTGACTTCCCGTTAGAAGACTTCGCCGAAGCATCAAAAACTACCCTGAGTTTAGTCGTGGTGCTGGAAGGCTTCAAAACGGGATGGTGCGGGATAATATACTCATATTTCCCGAGTGAACTCCGAGAGGCAGGCTTCATGTGACCCAATTTCAGATAGTCATCCATGAACCTGTTATATTCCTCTCGAAGGGTTTCATTTAAAGACAGTCTTTTTTCTAATGAGAAGAATCTCTTCTGGGCTTGTAGCACTGTGCTCCCCAGGGATTCTGGAGCTGATACAAAGGGCAACTTTACAATGTATCGCCCATCGGAGTCACGCTGAGTATTGGCAGCAAAATGCTGTTCACAAACTGACTCGTCAGGGAAGGGGGCTGAGTTAGACACTCGTTCTAACTCCCAGAACCGGGAAAGCTGGTTACTCACTAACTGGTCAGCAGTTAGGAAGGCTGAGTAATTAGAAGACATAGCCTCCGAGCATTCAGGCTCATTTGGGCTTGCTTCAAGACAACGCTTAGCCGTGGATCGGCGTCGATGACCATTGGAAGTATGGCAACGCTGTGAAGGGAAAGGCGCAGAGGGCAGTTTCCCGGCGAAGTACCAACCAAGGTGCGAGTTCTGAATCGTAGGTAACTCACCGGTGGAAATTTGCCCTGGACACACCACTTGGGCGCAAATCTCCACTCCAAGAAGTAGATCGACACACTTAGGACGACTAAAAAATGGGTCAGCCAAGGGAAGATTCGGAGGAATGTTCCAATCTTTGGTCTCAATGAAAGAGTTCGGGAACCTTTTCTCCGAAATCTCCGGAACGACAATGGCCTGTGCATTGTAGCGCCATGAAGTCACTCGCGACTGAATCGCGATGCTGGTTAGCTTATGTGTGCTAACATTAGTGGACAAAATTCCCGCTAGCGTAGTCCGCTGCGCATGAGGAGCTAGTCCAAGACGCCTAAACAGCCTGTTGCTAATAAGATTGCAGTCTGAACCGCTATCCAGGAGGGCTGTGGCCTCAACAGGCGAGCCGTCTGAGTCCAGGATGCGGACAGTAGCAGTAGGAAGCAAGCAGCGCTGCTGGGTCTGACTAGAAGCCATAACACCTGCAGTGTTGGCAGCCTGGTGACTATCGCTAGTCGGGTCGTGGAGGAATGTGCTATGTCTCCCAGCACATCTCCTGCACTGAAAAGTCCTACAATTGTTGGCATGCCCTTGACTATACAGGCATACACGACACAGTTTGCGGTCTCTAACAAACTGGTCTCTTTGAGCGAAAGTCATGCTCCTGAAGTCGCTGCATGAAAACAGGTCATGCACAGCAGTACGACAACAGAGACATTTAGGCCTCGAAGAAGAAGACTTTGACTTGGAAGGAGCCGGAGAGCTCGGAACTGACTTAGCAGCCTGACCTTTCGTGGCAGCATCAGTCATCTGCAGTATGCGAACTCGGCTTTCCAAGAAGACAAATAACTCCTTGAGAGTAGGGAGCTTCCCTATTTTGACAGATGACTCCCATTCTCTGATGAGGTTCATCGGAAGCTTGTCGATGATAATTCTGGTAATAATCAGATCTGACAACTCCACTTCTGTATTAAGGGAATTAAGTGCATGTACCGTGCTTATAAAATGATCCAGGTATTTCTGCAGGGATTCTGCAGAATACCTCTCAATCTGAGGGGGAGAGAAGAGATTGTCCAGATGGGTGTTGGCGATTAGCCGGTCGTTATCAAACCTATCAATCAAAGTCTGCCACGCCACCTGGAAAGTCGCAGCAGAGACAGGAATATTCTGAATGACCGTACTAACCTCTGATGACAGGCAAGACTTCAAGTACTGATACTTGTCCATGTCCGAAATGTGCCTGTGTTGAATTACCAACGACGAGAAAGTGTCACGAAACTCGATCCACTCAGAGGGGTTCCCATTGAACTGAGGAAGACGGATTTCGGGGAGTTTCGGTAACAACGGCGTGACAGGGTCGAGCGAGGAGCGCTGACTGGCAGTCTGCGCCTGCTCGGGTTCATATAGCTGTTTCTTTTCAGCTATCATGGAGTCAAAGAAACTGATGACTTTATAATAATCAGATTCCACTGCGTGAAAGTCGAATTCATGATCCTGGTAGGCCTCGTCAATGGCCACCTGAGCATAATCTGACTTATAGGCCTTGAAGATCTCTACAAATTCAGAGCGGCGAATGCGCGCCTCATGAAGCGTAGTGAGATCTTCGATTTCGTACTCTCGCATAATCTGCATTTGACGCAGAAATTGCGATTGCAAGTACTCGAAGCGTCTTATTTTAGCCTTTTGGGCAGCTTCGGCCTGGGCGTGGGCTTCGGCTCTCTTAGCCTCAGCTTCCTCACGGGCCAGGGCGAGCTGGGCCTGGGCTTGCCTTTCTGCAAGGGCCTGCTGGGCCAGGGCCTCCGCTCTCTTAGCTTCGGCTTCCTCACGGGCCAGGGCGAGCTGGGCCTGAGCCTGCCTTTCTGCAAGGGCCTGCTGGGCCAGGGCCTCCGCTCTCTTAGCTTCGGCTTCCTCACGGGCCAGGGCGAGCTGGGCCTGAGCCTGCCTTTCTGCAAGGGCCTGCTGGGCCAGGACCTCCTTGTCAGATAAGGCCTGAAGAAATTTACACAACTGAGAGTTGCCTCTGGAAATGACGGCGTCGACTTCTGCCCTATAGGCTTCTTCAGCATCAGAATAATCCACACCGTCGATTTCAGTCTGCACATGGTCGAACTTAGCTGCAAGTTCGTCTAACTTAGACTCATACTTTTTGAGTTCAGGATATGTGACATCCTCAATGGCTAAATTACTAATGACATTAACCTGCCGCGTAATCTGGGCCTTAATGGGAACTCGCTTGGCTTTAAGAGCCGTCAAACCGTCTGGACTCGACATAGCGACTTGCTTATACAAATGTCTGAATTAAATAGGTTGCCCGCCTAGAGCCGGTGCAACAATGACAAATTAAGGTTTGTTTATAAGAATGGAGTGAGTTGCCCGCATAGGAGCATACGAGTAGACAAAGAAATAGTGTGTAGCTGTACAGGTGTAAGTACACAAATGTAAATGTTTACACTTTACAAGAAAGTACCAAAAACTTAATTGAAATCTGTCAGAGACCTCCCTCAAACGCAATGCGGAGGAGAACCACAGATACTTATAGCAACTGACTTTAAACTACTTATTACTGATGGCTACTGATGGTAGCGTCTCACACCGGCGGCAAACTATACCGGGAGAACAAGATTGATATATAAGAATGACTAGAATTGTGGCTAATCACTGAGGTCTCTGTAATAAGTGACCAAGACAAATTCAAACTGTTAATTGAATAGTTACTCTACGTTAATTATAGGTCACTAACTATCAATGCATCTTCAACCATAGGCCTCTGGGTCATATCCGGCCCGGAGGAACCACAAAGAGATGTTCCCGCTCCCACGGTAGCTCACAGGCGAAATAGGGACACGGGGAAACCTCTCCGGTTTGAAGGATGCTACACTAAGTCAAGTTTAAATACATTTATTGAGCCCCTTGAAAGATACAAAGAGCACAATGGACAAAATGATAAATAGACCCTTTAAAATACAAGATGGAATTTTGTATCTTGCTTTACAAATAAATTCCTCTTCCTAGCGGTGCCGAAGAAGATGAAATGTTGATGAAGTCAAGGGGAGACGACTTAGTAAGCTCCTTCTGGAAAATAAGGCATGCTTGCCTTATAAGACTGATGAATAGCTCGGAGGACCAGAGCAGAGCAATTTTTATAGTCGCGCTTGCTCGGACGACTGAGAAAGAATTTCACTATTCTTGAAGTGAATGCGCACTATCAGCAAATTATTTTAAGGTCGACTTGCTGCTTCGACCGAAAAGAAGAACCTTTAGATGTTGCTTCGACACTGCAACTAAAATTAAGCACTCTGAAATATTCACTTCACAGCAGTACTTACAGTCAATCCTTTTACTTAATGAGTTACGCATTCAAGTCCATACGGTTTGATCAGGGAAGTAAAAAACTTGGCTTCACACATTTGTAATTAAATCACAAATAAATTACTTTGATGAATGTACTAAATTGCGTCTCTGCAATAACTAGGGCTGGGAAACTTCAAATTCCCAGCTCGACAATAAAAACTAGATTCAGAATTCTGAACTGAAAACTAGCCTGGCGAAAGCTTCGAACGAGAGAATAAGAATGAATAGCAAGAATGACAGACGTCACGACATGTGACGTAAAGCAAGAATCCCATTGGCCAAGAAAAACAATAAATAATTAATCTTGGAAATAAATCAATTAAGTTACATTAAAATACTAGAACATAAATAAGAGAATTAATAGCATTACTTTAAAACTGAATTGTTTCTTTAAAAACACAAAATTATGAATAAAATATACTAAAAAATAATCAGACTGAAACTTTGGGTCGGAGATTATAACATGACTATCCAAAAAATGAAAGATGCGACAGTCAAATGTTATTTCTTATGAGAATTGATGGGAGAAAGAACAAACAGATAAGTAAACATATTTAAAATTATATTGAAGACACAACAAGAAAAATAAAACAAACGAAGACACAAGCCTGTTGCCATAGCAACACGGCGAATGACCTCGCGAAACCAGCTAATGCCTCAAATCCGGCCAGACACGAATGCTGGACGGAACACAATGCTAAACTACTAGAGAGGAAATTACATTTTATAATTTATTATCAATGACCTAACGTTCTTGACTTCGTGGTTATATTGTCATATTTATAGTAAATGTCATTTTGTTTCATAAAAGCTATTTTCCCTCTTCTTCTGCTTCTTCTTCTTATATTAATAATAATAATAATAATCTTCGTTTCTTTTAACTTTTTCCTATATGGCATGTTAGGACTATAGTTCAATACCTATTACAACATGGATCCAATTCTAGACTACATCCAGAAATATCAGGAGGACTGGCTGCGGCATGTAAGACGAATGGCCAGAGACAGGATCCCCAGAGCAATCTTGAACTACCAACCACATGGGAAGAGATCACTTGGTCGCCCTCCAAAAAGATGGACGGAACATTTTTTGTAGACGTAACAGTTCTTACAGGGCTACTACGTGTCAGGATGATGATGATGATGATGATGATGATGAAAGTTATTTTACAACAGAAAACTTACATTGAAAACCAACTAATACCTGCTACGTTACTAATGTAAACAATAAAACTTAAGACCTATAATTAAATACGTATTATATGCATATGAAACAATTAATGCTATTTTTAATTTCTATTATCTTACTAATATAAATTATGAAAGTTCGATACATAATGTAATATGTAGGCCTACAAAAGAAAGACTGTCGATAAAATAATTAAGTGTATATTTTCTTGTCATAACTTATTTAACTTTTGTAATTCGCAGTAGAAAATTGCCTTTTACTACAATTTAAAGTTCTGATTTTTTCAGAAACTGCATTTCATATTACTGTATTAGGACCATAAATAGGAAATCTTATAAGTATTTTGTTAATACTTGATTGCATTATCATATTATATCACGGAGCTATATACTGTTGCCACGTCATTACGTATAAGAGGTTCTCTGGTGGTTCAAGTTAAATAAATTTTGCGAATTTATGATGGCAATATGTAGTTTGGGAGAACATGTTTTCTTGTTGTTTTAAGGGAATGTAGAAACTTACCAAAACACACGATGACTTACTACCAGCCATAACGTCGTTTCTTAAGTTTCCTATCTTCGATTACACTTGCTCTTGGCACAATATATTGTTATATATTTTTTCCGTGTTCTTTTCTTGCAATGCTTTCTGCTTCGCAATGCACCATTGAACTGACACTGCTTGGAGTGCTGGACTAGTGCCAGTTATATCAAACTGGGGAGTAAATTGACAACCGTCATAAATGTTAAAGTGATGTTAATGATAATATACGATGAGAAATAGCACACATGCTTTTGTTATTACTTAATTTGCAATAAGTAAAAATACTTCCTCGACTAAACCAGGAATGGGAAGGACCTATTCCTTTAAAATTTAACCAATCTCTGCAAAATAATAAAAGTATCTCAGTTCCAAAATGTTAGTAAATATAATCACTGGCAGAAATGGTCGAGGTTGAAACGGTAGGTCCTGGGATGAAATCAATCTGAGTGTTGGGTTATATCGGGGTTCAGTCGCGAAAGCAAATCCATCAACCCCAAAATGACCCTATCCGTTGTTCTAAGTGTTCTTTTTTCTAGGAAGAGGCTCTGTTTAATGTTAGTCTCTCAGCAGGAACCCTTCCATGTTCATTGTAGTGTTGATTCATGAACTCTTTCTTCCTCTACAGGCATTGAAAGAGGAGGGAAAGCCGGCAATGAAACAAAATTCGTTGTCATAAGTTATTTATTTATTGAATATGGGCCCAATGAGCTCATGTCGAAAATTACTTTCAAATTTCGCTGACCGAACCTGTATTATATAATTATATACCCTACAAACTAGCTGTTTTATTTAATTTGATGGATTCCAATTCGAGGCTACATCTAAATGGTAAATCATCTAGCCAGTAGCATTTGGAAATCCCTCGCTCGATAGGTAGCAATGGACCGTGATCTACTGCGGTCTCTGCCCAACTTAGCGCTTTATTACTTACCAATTCCCCTAGTGTTTTCTGTCCACTTTCCGGTAATTGCCCATTTTAAAAACGCAGCCTGTTTGTTGTGCCGATATATGAGCTGCCTAATGAATACAGATTCTGTCCGCGAGATTTGAACCAAGTATCGATATGGGTTCATTAATATTTCTGTTATTAGTTTTGATCAATAACACTGGACAACAAATGTTAACTTTTTTCTGTTACGAAAAAAATTATTGGAATATTATGTAGCCTACTTTCTTATGATGAACACGAAAATGAAATAAAATTGTCTGATATGGTCTAGTTTTCTTGTAATGTAGAAAGAAAATACGATATTTAACGAAAATTTACTTAAACAGAAGATAATATTCAACTAGACTTAAATCTAATTATAGACATTTTTTAACTTCTCTGGCAAAGAGAACCTTGAGGACATCCCTCACCATTGACCTGCAATAACCTGCTAGTTTGGATGTACTTAATTTACCCTGGTGTCGTCTTTAAAATATTGAAATTAACTCATGAAAATACTCATCGTGTTAATCAGAAACCGCACCAAAGTTTTCGGAAATAAAGTTCAGTTGTGAATCTAGAAAGTGTACATTTGGTGACATATTGTAACCCACTTCACAGTAAACCACTGACATGACTGTTAGCCACCATTTTCTTATAGTTTGGAGCCGACAGTTCTCTAAGAAATTTCAGATAACAGCTCTAAAATATTCCCAGGCAGAATTTTCTTTTCTTGGCAGAAGTCTACCAAAAATGTTTATCTGAAAAGAGTTCTCTGACCTGGAGTCCTATGAAAACATCTTTCTTTGTTAAAACACCTTTTCGTTGGCATAATAATTTTAGCCACAGTTAGTTCTGTAAATTTTGAGAGTAAGTATCTGTTCGTAGGTCCATCACGATCCTATGACTTAATGAAGTTTTTAATGAATCCTAGCTTGATGTGGAGAGGAGAGAGTAGTACAAAGCCCTCAGCCCGCCTTCATAGGGGAAACCATGACACTGTACCATGTATATATATTCTGTTCAAGACCAAATAGCGCCATAACTATCTTTAATTCGCTCGTATTTACCACTTAAATCGATCATGATTTTTGCAAAAAAAAAAAGTAGGGATATTTTATGTGTTGAAATGTCTCTTTCATATGCACTGTATACATAACAAAACTGGGTAATAATACTGCTAGGTAATAATACAATATTAAACCAGGTAATAATAATTAATACGGATGAATCTAAAAGGGTAATACCGGAGTTGACGGGTCCCTGTACGCAGCAAGCCATGTTGCCTTCATTCTGGCAGCGTTCCGTAAGGACAACTCCAACCGTCGCCGCCGCCAAATTCGAATGTGTTATATTCAGAATACACAACGCCGATTTTGAGTGGTTAAAGATTTAATATTAAAAATAGCGCAAAAGCCCGTTCTTCTCACAGGTGCTCCCGGGTGATAGTTTAAATTGGCGTAGGGACTAGTACTTAAAGGTTTAATATTACGAGCAACGACCGCAAGAGCCCGTTCTATTCACAGGTAACAGTTAAATAACCCCATTCTGCTCGCGGGTGATAGATTAAGTTGGCATAGGGACTAGTACTTACAAAGGTTTAATATTAAAACGACCGCAAGAGCCCGTTCTATTCACAGGTGACAGTTAAATAACCCCGTTCGGCTCGCGGGTGATAGATTAAGTTGGCATAGAAACTAGTAGTTAAAGGTTTAATATTAAAACGACCGCAAGAGCCCGTTCTATTCTCAGGTGACAGTTAAATAACCCCGTTCTGCTCGCGGGTGATAGATTAAGTTGGCATAGGGACTAGTACTTAAAGGTTTAATATTAAAACGACCGCAAGAGCCCGTTCTATTCACAGGTGACAGTTAAATAACCCCGTTCTGCTCGCGGGTGATAGATTAAGTTGGCAGAGAAACTAGTACTTAAAGGTTTAATATTAAAACGACCGCAAGAGCCCGTTCTATTCACAGGTGACCGTTAAATAACCCCGTTCTGCTCGCGGGTGATAGATTAAGTTGGCATAGGGACTAGTAGTTAAAGTTTAATATTAAAACGAGCGAAACAGCCCGTTCTACTCACAGGTGACACTTAAATAACCCCGTTCCGATCGCGGGTGATAGTTTAAATTGGCGTAGGGACTAGTACTTAAAGGTTTAATATTAAAACGACCGCAAGAGCCCGTTCTGTTCACAGGTGACAGTTAAATAACCCCATTCTGCTCGCGGGTGATAGATTAAGTTGGCATAGGGACTAGTACTTAAAGGTTTAATATTAAAACGACCGTAAGAGCCCGTTCTATTCACAGGTGACAGTTAAATAACCCCGTTCTGCTCACGGGTCACTCTCTATATATTTTTATAATTTCCTAGCCGGTGGTCCTGGTGTTATAAAATCTTCACACGGCTTTTTCTACTCGGTATATTTTTAACCATTTTTAACTAATATGTCCTTCTGCAGAGCAAAGAATGAATGAACGTATTATGTATTTTTTCTTTGAGAACATCTCGTTTGTTGCCATAACTTGTACAAAGCCTACAGCATATTTTACCGACTTCTAGCATGTACCTAATAAGCCTATTCAGATTTTTCGGATATTTTGTTTGTTTAAAATTATCATACGTAATAATAAAGGTTATTACCCTGACTTTACGACATGAAAATCACACCGATTAAAGAAAAATTCATTATATGGAGGAACTTTTTTATCCGACATGAGTTACATGTTTTATCCATAATTCGACCCTTCTCAACTCGAATATAACAATAATAATAACCAGTTCCTTGCGCACTTTGAGAAAATTCCGATTTTCCATTAATATCACAGATTTTGAACAGAAATAGTAGGAACAGTTTCAAAAAAATTCACTACATGGAAGAAACGTTTTCTCCCGACATGAGTTACATGTTTTATCCATAATTCGACCCTTGTCAACTCGAATATAACAAAAAAATAATCACTTCATTGCGCACTTCGAGGAAAAAGTAGGACCGTTTCAAAACAAAAATTAATTACATAGAGGGAATTTTTTTTTTCCTACGTGAGTGACATGTGTTATCTATAATTCGACCCTTTTGAACACGAATATAACAATAATAATAATAACCAGTTTTTCCGCACTTCGAGAAAACACCGATTTTCCATTAGTGTCACACAGTTTACGCAGAAGTAGGACCATTTCATAACAAAAATTCATTACATGGAGGGGACATTTTTTCCGACCTAAATTACATGTGTTATCTATAATTCGACCCTTCTGAACACGAATATAACAATAATAATAACCAGTTCTATCCGCACTTCGAGAAAAATCCAATTTCCATTACCGTCACACAGATTACACAAGAAAAGTAGGACCGTTTCAAAACAAAAATTCATTACATGGAGGGGAAATTTTTTTCCGACCTAAATTACATTTGTTATCTATAATTCGACCCTCCTGAACACGAATATAACAATAATAATAACCAGTTCCTTCCGCCCTTCGAGAAAAACTGATTTTCCATTACCGTCTCACAGTTTACACAAGAAAAGTAGGACCGTTTCAAAACAAAAATTCATTACATGGAGGGGAAATTTTTTTCCAACCTAAATTACATGTGTTATCTATAATTCGACCCTTCTGAATACGAATATAACAATAATAATAACCAGTTCCTTCCGCCCTTCGAGAAAAAACTGATTTTCCATTACCGTCACACAGTTTACGCAGAAGAAGTAGGACCATTTCATAACAAACATTCATTACATGGAGGGGAAATTTTTTTCCGACCTAAATTACATGTGTTATCTATAATTCGACCCTTCTGAACACGAATATAACAATAATAATAACCAGTTCTATCCGCACTTCGAGAAAAAACCGATTTTCCATTACCGTCACACAGTTTACACAAGAAAAGTAGGACCGCTTCAAAACAAAAATTCATTACATGGAGGGGAAATTTTTTTCCGACCTAAATTACATGTGTTATCTATAATTCGACCCTTCTGAATACGAATATAACAATAATAATAACCAGTTCTATCTGCACTTCGAGAAAATACCGATTTTCCATTAGTGTCACACAGTTTACGCAGAAGAAGTAGGACCATATCATAACAAAAATTCATTACATGGAGGGGAAATTTTTTTCCGACCTAAATTACATGTGTTATCTATAATTCGACCCTTCTGAACACGAATATAACAATAATAATAACCAGTTCTATCCGCACTTCGAGAAAAAAACGATTTTCCATTACCGTCACACAGTTTACACAAGAAAAGTAGGACCGTTTCAAAACAAAAATTCATTACAAGGAGGGGAAATTTTTTTCCGACCTAAATTACATGTGTTATCTATAATTCGACCCTTCTGATCTCGAATATATCAATAATAATAATAACCCGTTCCTTCCGCGCTTCGAGAAAATTGAGATTTTCCATTAATGTTAGACATTTCTCGCAGAAGGAGGAACAAATTCAAAGAAAAAATTCATTATATGAAGGGAAATTTTTTCTCCGACTTGAGTTATATCTGTTCCTTATAACTCGACCCTTCTGAACACGAATATAACAGTAATATTAACCAGTTCCTTCAGTACTTCGAGAAAATTCCGATTTCCATTAGTGTGATCCAGAGTATGTCACTGCGCATAGGATTCATACATGTGGTGCTACACATACTTGAAACTGCAGTATTATTTCTCTTATCTAACTGCAATTATTCTTAATAAATCTTATAATGTAATTATATCGATTATTAAATAAATATAATTTCATTTTGCATTTTGATCTGTCCATGGAGGGTACCATCTTCAAATCGTACTCTACATTATAACAGGCTTCTGTTGTATTTGCTAAACTATTATAAATAAAATCAGGTAAACTGATGTAACAAAGTGCCAGAATGATTTTGTTTAATCAGTGATAATTGCATTTATCATATGCAGGAAATAAGTGATTTTTTTAAACGATTCATGAAGCAAGGCTTACGGAAGAACAAAGGTCTATTTTTATAAACATATGTGAAGGAATATGTGGGTAGTGTTGTCAGAGTTACCTGTATTACAACTTTAAAAGCCGTATATGAAAACTGTAAAACAATATGACGTCATGAGAAAAGATTCTTTCTATTACATTACCATAAAACAGCCCCTAAATTGGGCATTACTCCGGTACCGGTCTACCGATATGGTGCAATATCAATAGGCTTCTTCTCATGGACGATATAAATGAGTATAACAATTTTCATGAGAATCCGCTAAAACGTATTTGAGTTACGCGCGTACAGGGACACGGACGGACGGACGGACGGACAGACATTTCCCTTCCCACACACAATCTCATAAAGTACCATACTGGCACTTAATAATGTTATAGACTATTTAACGAGAGTTTTAAGACAGATTACGACAAGAGAAAATAGCAAAAAAGCAATTAGGGCAGAGAAAATCGCGTGAGATTTCCCAGAGATGGATAAATGGGTGGATGGCAGAATGAATGAACGACGGATGAATTGATTAATGGATCAATGAATGAATGAATGGGTGAATGAATGTATGATGGATGAATGAATGGATGGATGGTTGGTCGAGATGATTGAGTGACGAGATAGGGAGAACCATCCTTCAATTAATTAATTACTCCATCCAACAAACTATCCATCCTTGCATTCATCCAGTAATTAAATCACCCACCCATACAAACAACCACTCACCCACCATCCATCAATCCATTCATTCATATATCTGTCCATCTGTATAGCCATCCAATCATTCATTCATTTAACAAATTAATTCATTATTTAATTGATGGATGGACGAATGAACTTATTAATTTAAGGAAGGAATGGTAGATATTTGGATGAGTAGATGATTGAATGAATGAAATAATGGACGTATGGATGGATTAATCAGTTAATTAATTAATAAAATTGTGGATGATTTAAGTAATTATTAATAATTGAATGTAACACTAATGGAAAATCGGAATTTTCTCGAAGTACTGAAGGAACTGGTTAATATTACAGTTATAATCGTGTTCAGAAGGGTCGAATTATAAGGAACAGATATAACTAAGTCGGAGAAAATATTTCCCTCCATATAATGAATTTTTTCTTTGAGTTATTCCTCCTTCTTCTGCGAGAAATGTGTAACATTAATGGAAAATCTCAATTTTCTCGAAGCGCGGAAGGAACTGGTTATTATTATTGATATATTCAAGATCAGATGGATCGAATTATAGATGATACATGTAACTCGTCTCGGAAAAAATTTTTCCTCGATGGAATGAATTTTTCTTTTTAATCGTTCATACTCTTTCTGCGTTGACTGGGTCACACTAATGGAAAATCGGAATTTTCACGAAGTACTGAAGGATCTGGTTAATATTACTGTTATATTCGTGTTGAGGAGGGTCGAATTATAGATAACACATGTAATTTAGGTTGGAAAAAAATTTCCCCTCCATGTAATGAATTTTTGTTATGAAATGGTCCTACTTCTTCTGCGTAAACTGTGTGACACTAATGGAAAATCGGTGTTTTCTCGAAGTGCGGAAAAAACTGGTTATTATTATTGTTATATTCGTGTTCAAAAGGGTCGAATTATAGATAACACATGTCACTCACGTCGGAAAAAAAAATTTCCCTCTATGTAATTAATTTTTGTTTTGAAACGGTCCTACTTTTTCTGCGTAAACTGTGTGACACTAATGGCAAATCGATATTTTCTCGAAGTGCGGAATGAAGTGATTATTTTTTTTGTTATATTCGAGTTGAAAAGGGTCGAATTATGGATAAAACATGTAACTCATGTCGGGAGAAAACGTTTCTTCCATGTAGTGAATTTTTTTGAAACTGTTCCTACTATTTCTGTTCAAAATCTGTGATATTAATGGTAAATCGGAATTTTCTCAAAGTGCGCAAGGAACTGGTTATTATTATTGTTATATTCGAGTTGAGAAGGGTCGAATTATGAATAAAACATGTAACTCATGTCGGATAAAAAAGTTCCTCCATATAATGCATTTTTCTTTAATCGGTGTGATTTTCATGTCGTAAAGTCAGGGTAATAACATTTATTATTACGTATGATAATTTTAAACAAACAAAATATCCGAAAAATCTGAATAGGCTTATTAGGTACATGCAAAAAGTCGGTAAAATATGCTGTAGGCTTTGTACAAGTTATGGCAACAAACGAGATGTTCTCAAAGAAAAAATACATAATACGTTCATTCATTCTTTGCTCTGCAGAAAGACATATTAGTTAAAAATGGTTAAAAATATACCGAGTAGAAAAAGCCGTGTGAAGATTTTATAACACCAGGACCACCGGCTAGGAAATTATAAAAATATATACAGAGTGACCCGTGAGCAGAACGGGGTTATTTAACTGTCACCTGTGAATAGAACGGGCTCTTACGGTCGTTTTAATATTAAACCTTTAAGTACTAGTCCCTATGCCAACTTAATCTATCACCCGCGAGCAGAATGGGGTTATTTAACGGTCACCTGTGAATAGAACGGGCTCTTGCGGTCGTTTTAATTTTAAACCTTTAACTACTAGTTTCTATGCCAACTTAATCTATCACCCGCGAGCAGAACGGGGTTATTTAACTGTCACCTGTGAATAGAACGGGCTCTTGCGGTCGTTTTAATATTAAACCTTTATGTACTAGTCCCTATGCCAACTTAATCTATCACCCGCGAGCAGAACGGGGTTATTTAACTGTCACCTGAGAATAGAACGGGCTCTTGCGGTCGTTTTAATATTAAACCTTTAACTACTAGTTTCTATGCCAACTTAATCTATCACCCGCGAGCAGAACGGGGTTATTTAACTGTCACCTGTGAATAGAACGGGCTCTTGCGGTCGTTTTAATATTAAACCTTTAAGTACTAGTCCTTATACCAACTTAATCTATCACCCGCGAGCAGAACGGGGTTATTTAACTGTCACCTGTGAATAGAACGGGCTCTTACGGTCGTTTTAATATTAAACCTTTAAGTACTAGTCCCTATGCCAACTTAATCTATCACCCGCGAGCAGAATGGGGTTATTTAACTGTCACCTGTGAATAGAACGGGCTCTTGCGGTCGTTTTAATATTAAACCTTTAAGTACTAGTCCCTACGCCAATTTAAACTATCACCCGCGATCGGAACGGGGTTATTTAAGTGTCACCTGTGAGTAGAACGGGCTGTTTCGCTCGTTTTAATATTAAACTTTAACTACTAGTCCCTATGCCAACTTAATCTATCACCCGCGAGCAGAACGGGGTTATTTAACGGTCACCTGTGAATAGAACGGGCTCTTGCGGTCGTTTTAATATTAAACCTTTAACTACTAGTCCCTATGCCAACTTAATCTTTCACCCGCGAGCAGAACGGGGTTATTTAACTGTCACCTGTGAATAGAACGGGCTCTTGCGGTCGTTTTAATATTAAACCTTTAAGTACTAGTCCCTATGCCAACTTAATCTATCACCCGCGAGCAGAACGGGGTTATTTAACTGTCACCTGAGAATAGAACGGGCTCTTGCGGTCGTTTTAATATTAAACCTTTAACTACTAGTTTCTATGCCAACTTAATCTATCACCCGCGAGCAGAACGGGGTTATTTAACTGTCAACTGTGAATAGAACGGGCTCTTGCGGTCGTTTTAATATTAAACCTTTAAGTACTAGTCCCTATGCCAACTTAATCTATCACCCGCGAGCAGAATGGGGTTATTTAACTGTTACCTGTGAATAGAACGGGCTCTTGCGGTCGTTGCTCGTAATATTAAACCTTTAAGTACTAGTCCCTATGCCAACTTAATCTATCACCCGCGAGCAGAATGGGGTTATTTAACTGTCACCTGTGAATAGAACGGGCTCTTGCGGTCGTTGCTCGTAATATGAAACCTTTAAGTACTAGTCCCTACGCCAATTTAAACTATCACCCGGGAGCACCTGTGAGAAGAACGGGCTTTTGCGCTATTTTTAATATTAAATCTTTAACCACTCAAAATCGGCGTTTTGGATTCTGAATATAACACATTCGAATTTGGCGGCGGCGGCGGTTGGAGTTGTCCTTACGGAACGCTGCCAGAATGAAGGCAACATGGCTTGCTGCGTACAGGGACCCGTCAACTCCGGTATTACCTCTAAAAGCATCCTACATTCTTCGGGTGTGTGTTTAATATCCATGGCTTACATTAGGTCTAACAAACCATTACAGAATAATGTATTATTTTATTTAAAAATTATTCCAAAGGCACAGAAGCCACTACCAAAGAAGAAAATCTGCTTAACATACTTTGCGTAGTAGGCTACAATTTGTAAAAATCATGATAAAAAAGATATTGTAGATATAGGTGTATAAAATAAAAACATTGTTAAAGTTTTAATAGCTTTTTATTCTTGATTCTGAGTGTCTTGCAGGGAAGACATGGTTACATAGCCTCCTTCATCAGCTTTATACCAACATCGGAAAAGATATTTATCCATGTACCTCCTAAAAATTCGATCAGTTCTGTATAGTAATAGAATACTCAAACATGGGTACGAGAAATAGCCTGCATATGTGACCGACATAAGTGCACGAGTAATTGAATTGAGAAAATAATGACCGTGTAGCACGTTATGAGGCATCTTTGTTAACAGAAAGAAAATGAAGTATGGAAGTTGAATTAAATAAAACGTAACTGTAAACGCCAATATCACACTAGAGTTTGTTATGTTTTCGAATTCAGCAGGAAGCTGACCCTGAGCAGCTGCACGGTGAAGATTTCTAGAAGTCATTGCACTGAACACTGCTAGAACGAAGGAAAGCACAAACAAGAAAAATAAATATAAAATAATAGATTCTTCTACGACACCGTATATATGGTGTATACCGACTAATGACAAGAAAATACTGGATACCCAAACGACAGCACTGTAAATTATGCACCTTAAAGGTGGTGTAAATCGAAGTCCTCCGATGTCTGGTTTCAGAATTCTTGACATGTCATAATAACGCTGAATGTTCATAAATAAAACTGACAAAGCCGTTACACAAATCACTAAAACTTGCAACAAAATAAAATCATTGACGTTGAACAAATTATGTCTGTTGTAGACATCAACATACTGCATTGGTAAGCAAAGTGAAATAATTAGTGTGTTGTTTAAAATTATGTTGAAGATCATTATGTTACATTCTTTCCTAACTGATTTTTCATTAAAGAAAATATACAGAACAACAACATTTAGAATCATTCCAGCAGAGAACAATATTAATCCTACAAATGGATCCACGTAAGTGCCATAAATTATATATTCTCTTATTTCCTGACATTTAGCCCTAAACCACAATAGCGTTTCTTCATAACTTTTCACACTTTTTGTCCTAACACAACCACATTCTGAATCTGAAGCACAAACATATGGTTTGTTATGATCATATCCTATAGGACGTAAAACTCTATGAAGAGAGTTTAGGTAGAGTTGTTCTTCTTCCAAGATGTGAAAAAGTTTCTTCCACATATGCCTAGCTTCGTGCAATGTACGTTCTCTCAGCTTACTACGTTCTTCATGAAAGGTTTCATTCAAAAACATTTCGCTATCTTCAAGCGTGATATTAACAATAAATGAACCAATCAAGTGGTTGTGATGTCTTAGTTCACTAAGACAATTTTCATCAATGTTTTTCTGATTTATAAGCTGGTGTTTACGTGTAACATTCCACATGACATATGCGTCCTTGTGATCCTTTACGATTTCTTCTAAGGTTGTTTTCAAGATTGAATTACCCATTCCGTTGTATTTCCGTTCAAACTTTCTGTATAATCCTTCTGATGTGTTTGAAGCTGTCGACAACACTAACAGAACCTGCAAATGACAACATATAAGTATTTGTTAAGCAGCCACCAGAGAAGTTTTAACTATATTATGTCAAAATTATTTATATATTTTTTACACGGAGACACCTTTTGAAGGGAAAGTAAATATTAAGTTTGTTATCCTTAAAATTAGTAGATCTAGTCTAGGAAAGTTGGTTTTAATTGAGGGGTCTATTAGCAAACCTGGCAATCTCCATTTTGATAAAAGATAGAGAAGTTTAATGCTGTTCCTGGTACATATTTAGTGTATGTGTTGTAAATCTGTGTTCCTCCCTTATGTGGAAAGCCGGATTTCTATTCTAACGCATATACTAAATATGTAGCACAAAATTCACGAAACTTTCATTAGAAGTTAGCATCTCCACCTTTTATCAAAATGGAGATTGCCAGGTTTGCTAATAAACCCCTCAATTGTGAATCATACTTGAACCTTGACACTTTATAATGCCCTGTGAAAACGAAATGGTTGAGTTCTTTTAGAGTCTTATAGCGAATCTCTGATAGACTTTCTGTTGAGATAAAACTAGAATAGCCTATCCTATACCTGTCCCTAAGGCCCTGCCTTTATAATTACTCATGTCAACTGTTAACGGGAGCTTATATTTCATACACATCAGTAATCTTTATTCTATGGTTTACAAATTATCTTGAACATAATTTTCATTATTATTATTGTTATATTAATATTCATTAATATATTATTCTTTGCGTTTATTGGGGGAGATTGGATTATTAAGTAGTTTGGTTGAATTTGATTAACGACGATAATGTAGATTTTTTAATGTTACGTATACTTAAGTATATTTATTATATAATATTAAGTATATTATATGAAGTATATTTAAGTATATTTATTATATTATGCTCAACCAGGAATTAATTATGTACATTATTATGCAGGTAATGCTAACATAATCGAAGTTCCTGTATTATAAACATAATAATGTGAAATTTAACTAAAAGCGGTGCATAAATAGCCATGATCCAGATTGCATGATAAGCATTCTTCTGCTGTTCTGTTGGTTTCTTATTTACGAGTTCTCCACAGTAAGATGGGTGGCACCGACAAGACCGAAGACTACTGTAACGCTTTTAATCTTCTAAAAATGATGATAGTATGTATCCATTCTTATGCGATGTATTCAAGCCAGTTAAAAGGTTATTTCAGGGTTTTCATGTACGGTATTTCAGGGTTTTCATGTATGATCCCTAGAAGTAAATGCGAAAGCAAGAAACAGAGAGACTAAGACAGACAGACAGACTGAGGAAAAGAAGGGCGAAAGATAGATGGAGAGAGATGAGGAGAGAGAGAGAGTGAGAGAAGGGAGAATGGGGTAATTTGTTGAATTATTATGATTTAAACTGTACTATGCCAGGAATTGATTATCACAATGTATCAACAGGTCAAAATAGTGTTTTAAAAAGGCCCAGAAGAATGAAACGAAGATAAATGCTTCTTAAATAAAAAGAATTGTTTCTTGTGGCAGCCCAACGAAATGTATGTAATGTATGATAAGTTCCTACTCGAACATAATAATGACTAATAGTCCGTTTCTTCCAAAAGATCAGGCATGTTTTCAGCAGACTGAAGAGTAATTCCTACATCAAACTCCCTAAGATGCTACTTTCACTTCCGAAGAAACATTATTCTCTATTTTCATCAATTTATTTAAGCGCGGAGAAATAAAAATAGTATTTCAGCAGATTAAGATGATATACGGTTTAGATAATCAATAACACCATTTTCAAGATGTTCACGATTTTAAAATAGCATCGTCCAGTTCAACTGAAATTTTTCTTATTACGTTTTACTGCGACAGATCAATATGAGGCGTTAGTTGATTGATAAGGCGTGGAGATACCATTCTATGGGCCTTGGTTCGGAACTCACTGGACGCTGTTTTCTTCTTAAACTGTTGTAGTTTGAAGTCCTTATTGTGTTTAAAACAATTGGAATAGTTACTCTACGTATTATTTTTCTTTTACATTTATGTGCATTTAATTTATTGCACAGATAGTTAAAATTACAATAAAAGTGAAATTTACGAAAATAACACACACAACATTCTTTATGATAGTCGATGGTCTACACATCATGCTGAGGAAGGATAGGTCAAAGCAATTACTTATTCAGTGACAGTTTTAAGTAGAGATTTTGGACATTTTCACAGTGTATATTTTTTTTACACATACGTATATATTTCACGTATGTGTATCATACATATACTATATGTATAGATATAACACACAAATATTTTTATCTCAATGGGCAATGGAATTTATCTGGAAAATAAAGAAAATATGGTAGCCATTTGTAAAATAAACTACTTATCACTTATGTATCATTTGTATCATATTTCTTTTGATGTTTTAATTAATTATAAGTATGATTTTTTTTGCCGAAAAGGACAACACGGTAAATGGTAATGACACACTGCAATTGACTATAAGAAGAACAACTTCTGTTGAACTAAACAGTGTAAATAATCATAGAAATCAGGAAAATGAGGGACGATTGACGCCTTAAACCACAGGCTACCACTTGGAACTCCTGCTAGTTTTTGATATACCGGAATCAGTAAGATCCAGTCAACGTTTTAACTGCTTCGGCAGTGATCGCGAGGAAAATTTTCTTGAATTTGCCCGCATGTAGTCGACAATTATAATGCATAAGCATTTAGTTTTATGTTTAAAAGTGCAAATTCTAGAGTGATAGGGAGAAAGCGAATAATTAAGAAAACCAAAGTTTCAAGAGAGGCAAAAAAAAAAAAATTATTTCCACAGGATTGTTACAATATCTAGTTCAGCCCACCCAGATAATTTTACGTACTATCTTATACTGTGTAAAAATATATGGGTGGACTGAACTAAATATTGTAACAATGTTGTGGAAATAAATTGTTTTTTGCCTCTCTTGAAACTTTGGTTTTCTGACTTATTCGCGTTATCCTTATCACTCTAGAATTATTAAGTCATTGTGTTACAGAAAGCACTCGTAAGATACAGTTATTTAATCGAAATCTTCCTCAGTGATTTAAAAACTATTTTCCGGCTGGAACAGTTAAAAGACCAACAAGCACAATTATATGCAAACTAGATGAGCAATAGCTTTTTCAATTAAGAATAAACCTGTCTTTGTACGAATTTTAAAATAATATAATTTATGTGGTTGTAATAATAATAATATCAATATGTGAGTAGCATTCTATTGGTGAAAATTTCCTTGGCTTCTTGCAAAATAAACCCTAATTTCAAGCAGATGCTGACCCACAGAAAACAATTTAAAATTTGTAACCAAAACGTTCGGAAGACGGATTGACCTCAGTGTGATGCACTGTTGCTCTTAACTAAGGACAGATAACCTACTGATTCAGGATAGATATACAAGCATTCATGAACCACAGATTATTGTCACTGGTGGACATTATATGAGAATATTATAGTGTATAGAGAATATTATGAGAATTTTATAATATTATAGTAATATTATAGAGAATATAGAATATTATAGAGACTATTATAGTATCATATTATTCCTCCCAGTGTCGGAGGAATTTTTCTCCTATAATATTCTCATGTAATGTCCACCAGAGACAACAATCTGTGGTTCATGAATGCTTATATATCTATCTTGAATGTTGACTGTACAATAACAGTGGGAGCCCGGTCACAAAAATCACTAATTAGTGTGCCTCACAGTACTGCATATGACATAACTTGTCTGTCTGTGAGGTAGACCATTAGGGCAATCAGTCATAGGAGAGAGGTTCCATCTGGCGCTGTGAATTGAACTCCGGCTTAGCTCAGTTGGTAGAGCATTGCATTGGCGCGAATAGCGAAAGGTCCTGGATTCAAGTCCCAGTGTCGTAGGAATTTTTCTCCTCTAATAATAGTCTACTGATTCAGTGCCCCTAAAGATTTGAAGTCGACTTGTGGTCTCCACAACACTTCATGCAGAGATGACAAATTCGATCATACGAACTACTACCGAAAGAGATGTGACTATCCTAACCGCCACACCACAAGTTCCTGCCCGGTGCAGCTGCCACCGATCAAATTAGATGCGATTACTGTGGCCACCGCAGATGCAGAATGAGATGAATCATAATGCATAGTGGTTGTGACCGCCATGACCGCCTTGTGCAGTAAGCGATGCAGTCCCCATGAATGCCAAGATGCACACAAGATGCCACAAGGTGACCAGGGAGAGAGATTGATGTGGTTAATAGGCTACATATCCCATTCACCACCAAATGCAGTAGAACTCTAATTATCCGAACTTCAACTATCCGGATCGCTTTGAGGCTGTATTCAAATGGTTTTTACAGCAGCGAGCATTGGGATACCCTCTTTCAGGGCCAAGAAACTTTTAACCGACAAAATCAACAGTTTATCAGCACTACAACTTACCGATATTTTCAATAAAAAAACACTGGACTAATGCAAATGTACGTAACTAACAGCTAATTCTGAAGATCGTCATTGCGGAAAGCATTTAATAGTTTCATTTTGCTATTTTACGTGCAGATGACAAAATGATCAATTAATAGAATAAAGGCGACATTTTTTCCATTTCTGTGCCCGTTCCATAGACATTCTAGGTGGAGGAAGCAGGGCCGTAGCAAGGTCCTTTTGCGCCCTAGGCGAGTTTGACAAATCTGCGCCCTCCAATACTGGGGAGTCTGAACAATGTTTTTAAATTTCTGTAAAATTGTTTATTATTTTAATAAAAAAACATTGTTATTATCAAAGAAAACCTAAACCTCAATTTGAAAATGAACTAAGTGTTGGACATTCAAGGTACTAAAACCTTATTTTCAGACGATTGAACTACTTAAAAAAAGAATTAAATAATAAAATCTAGTATCAAAAGTAAATTAAATAATAGGTCTGAGGGCTACTAAAATGTTTAACACATTAATATAGGTAAAATATTTTTTTCGAATAGTTGAACCACTTTCATCTCAATAATAACGTACATTTAAATTTTTATTGTTATATCATTCCATACTGTTCATGGTTTATGTTATACTCTGTCAATAAAAAACGTGTTAATTAAAGAACGTTGCATGACTGCTTTTTGTTTGTAGACAATCGGCATAATACTACAGATAGTTCACGTACAGTAATTTTTAATAACCTGAAAGATTTCTTGTCCGCCGGCGTGGTCTTGTGGTTAGCGTCGCTGACTACAGATCCGTCGGCCCGGGTTCGATTCCCGGTACCTCCTCGGATTTGTCTGAGGTAGGGAGGTCTGGTAGGGGTGCACTCAGCCTCGTGATTCCAAATTGAGGAGCTACTTGATAGAGAAGTAGCGGCTCCGGTCATGAAAACCACCAATAACGGCCGTGGGTGTCGGCATGCTGACCACATGCCCCCCAATCCTGCCATCTGCCTACGGGAGATGACGCAGCGGTCGGGTGGTAGGCCAAGTCCCTCCAGGGATGTAGCGCCACGGAGTTTAGTTTAGAAAGATTTCTTCCATTAACGTGGAAATTTTATTGTTTGATAAATTGCACCAGTATAAAAAAGGCGGGATTTTTCATGGTTAATTTTGCGACCTCTCTGTACCTGCGCCCTTAGTGGGGGCCCATCTCGCCACCGCCTAGCTACGGCCCTGGGAGGAAGTATTGTGTTCAACCCTGAAATTCGGTACCGAGTGTTTCGAAGTCCCCGGAAACATGTCTGTGTGTATCTGTTTGTGTCTATGAATAGCTTAGCTCGGAAACGAAAAATCAGTTAAACTTTTTACTTCAAATATTTTTTCGCAAAAATTCTCTGGAGGTAGTCACAATCTAGTTTTCGTTTTTACAAATTCAGGCGAGGTGAACAGTTAACCTTTGATGAGGCTGAGACAACTGAATACGCACATCCTGCATTACGACCTCTTATTCTTTGTTCAGAATGTGAAGTTGCAAAAGTTTAAGAGAGAGTGCTAGTGTTGTATAATAGTTGCCCATACTTAAGGCAGAAATAGTTACATTAGTATAACATATATTTCTGAAATAACATGCCACAAAAATACTAATTTTTAAGCAGTATTTTATTAAAAATATGGGACACAAACATATGAATAGTATGAATTATTGGAAATAAGAATTTTAATAGAAACTTTTTTCTATGAATACCTAATATATTTTTAAATATACAACTTAGGCCTATGCAAGAGTTTTTTTTTTCATTTAGGAGAAAAAAGTAGTAGTCCTACAACAATGAATGAAGTATTTTTGGTTTTACGGGGCCTCAAAACGTGCATTTATGTTAAAACTCAACTTCGAATTATAGGTCGAACACAATACTTCCTCTACCTACAGCACGGGTACGGGTAGAGGGAGTAACAACGGCAAATTACGTAACCAAATTAGCATACAATTTCGAGAATGCAATACTCAAATTATTACGAGAAAAAATCCTGTGCACTTTCAGTGCAACAACATTAAAGAACTACTTCGAGGCCATAACAGGAGTTCAAGATCTGTGTCCATACGGTAGGCCATGGAGCTATTGATCGTTAAATATTTTTTATTGTTGGCGTATTTTATGGAGTAAATTTCAACTGATATTAATTTAAATGGATATGATATAAAATAAAAAGCGAATGTACATATTCAATTCGGCATTTTCGTTTAAGACTGAGGAAACCATGAAAAAACCGATGTCAAATTGGCCGGTCATGGGATTTTAATCTGGGACCTCTCGATTGTGACTCCCAAGGCGTTACCATCTCGGCCACCTTCCTCGGTAAAGTATAAACGTGTACAAAATAATTTAACGACAGTATTGAAGTTAGAGATGGCTGTGACGGAGTGAACTCTATAGGTACTTTTAAATCTCTATTGGCAGGTGGGTACATGAGCTGAATAGTTCCTGTAAGTTTCTTTCACGCTTGAATTAAAAGTAACTTAAAACACATGTACCATGTGACACAATAACAAGGCTTGTAAACTACAGTGTATAGTTTACTGATCTTGATACTATAATACTAATAACTTTTAAAATAATACTCTTAAAAAGCAGGGCAACATATAAGAAACTGTATATTTTAGACAGTACATTACAAGGAAATTAATCTATTAAATTCTTGATAAGAATTTAGAACGAGTTTTTTTAAAACAGCTCATATAACACTTAAATTAGTTCAATAAATAAACAAATAAGTAAATAAGAAGAAAAGAGGTTCTTTGGTTCAAATCTGGTTATGGGCGAGGACCTTTTCCGACTCAAGAACCTACTTTCTGTTTAGTCCTGTGTCGTGGATTTATTGAACATCACAGAATGGCATACCCTCATAGACGGCCAATTATTGGTCATGTAAATCCAAACCGTTCATTTATTTTCATGTTCGTCTCTATACGGTTTTCCGTTTCCTCATCAGTGTAGTGATTTAGAAAATGAAGGCAGTCTGGAATCATTCTGGTTGAAAGCTCTCATTAAACACTAAAGGGAATGTGTTTAAAACGTAAGTTAAGTGCTCGTGTTAAGAAAACGAAAGAAGCGGAAAAAGCGAAAAGAGAATATGCGAAAAAGGAGGATTGAAAGAGAAGAGAAGAAAGTAAAAAATGCATAAAGTTCTTCAATACTAGATGAGAAACTAAGTTATCCTTTAAAATATAATCAAACAGTTAATTTAATTGTCAATCAACTAGAACTATAGAAGTAAATATGCACATTTTTATTAATGATCAAGAAATTAAGAGGTATCTAACGTTAGTTTTAGCTTCATAATTGACGAAAATTGTCTTAGACATACATTATTATTAAACAAATTCTTCACTTACAGCCATACATCCAAGACTCAAAATGACACTAAATGAATAATTGGTTATTAGTAAGCTCTTCTCCATTCTCAATTGTCACACGCAGTAATAATTTTACAACATTAAAAAATGCCTTAAAACCATTATAAATACTACAAATAGGGCACTCAATTATTGAACATAAACTAAAATTTGGTATAAATGCTCTCGTATTTTTGGATAGGTTATTGGTGTACGGAAGGATGAATGGATGGTAGCTTGTCCATTTCGCACATTGAGTCTAGAGTTTCTGGCTGGAGTTTTTATTTATTTATTTTTTACCGGAGATTAAATTCTGTTACGCATATAGAGGACAGAGGGATGGGTGGTAACCCATCACCCATCGTTAGAGGAAACTAAGGACTTGTAAGGAATGGGGATTATACCCAGAATTCATTAACTGCCGCAAATCTAAGACACGTTACCCACGGTTGATTGTCCCTCCCAGAGGACTTCACGCCCATGGTACGTGAAAAATCCATTAGCCGAGGCCAGGTTTCAACCCCGACCTTCTGATAGAGGTAGGTACACTATCTATGCACCATCGACTTATTGGAGTGTAATGATGAACTATTTAAGGAAAAGTTCGATAACATTGTTTTCATTCAAATTTTAAATACTAAAATTTTAAATTCCAATAAAGTACGATAGTAATCCTTTACAAGAAAAGAATACATTTTACTTCGAAATCATGTACTTTTTCTTATGATTCAAATATTGAATATTAGAAATTTATAGTGGATTACCACCTAACTACCTAGGTAATATGATTAGCGTTAAAAATCTTGAACAGGTATTATAAACACTAAAAAGTACTACATATTTGGATAAAATGGTTATGAAAATCTTTCTATTTACATTGTTTTGCTAGTTTCGTTAATATAATTTTCTTATTTTGCAATTAAATTTCGCGTATAGGTAATTAAATTACATTAATTGCGCGTTCTCTCTATCTCTACTGCACCTTAATGTGACCCTATGATCGCTGGAACCTTACTGAATAAGTTAAAACGTTAAATGAGTTAAATTGAAGTATAAAAATCTGACAGAATGTAGGAGCCTACATTAAAACTTGCATTGAAATGCATTAGCATCTCCCATTATTTACGATCATGCTCAAGTAATTATTATTAGTTATTATAGCAATCGTGTCCTAGCAATCTTATCTTGAATATAGTCTAACAAATTACTATATAAATGTTGCTGTGTTCACGAATTAACCCAGACACATGGAATTCACATGTAGTACACATGTTAACAGAACAATTAGAACAAACCATTGAGATTCTTCACACCAATATTAGCAATTAAATTTGTACTATTTCTAGTAATAGTAAGTAAATATTACTTAGTAAGTAAATATCACTTAGTAAGTAAGTAATTTCCAAGTAAATAATTGTACCTATACTTACCATAAAATAAGAAATAATCAGATTTGAAATCATGATGCACCTATTGTTTTCACACAGTAGCATCAGCACCACAGCTCGAAACTGAAATGGACCTGCGCCACCAATGATAGTATTTCTAAATCTGGAGGATAGCCAGGCACGATACTAGCGAAAGTAGAAACATTTCCTTGTTGTACAGTCACTTACAAGGAACCCTTCACTACCCTCATATCGAAACATGCCTCAATATTTTTCCTGGGTCATCTGGATGCTGTAAGAAGTCCACGCTCCAAAAATTAGCTGCTGGTTTCAACTCCAAGTACCCTAAATAGAACCTGGAAAATGTCGGGTTGAAGCAGTGTAGTGGGAGAAGTTGGACAACCCTTATCTGCAGTTCCAAGTTCCGGATGCGCGGAGACAATTGACGGTCGAAAACAAAACAGAAGTGACTGGTGTTGATACAGTTCATTCTGCACCATAAATAAATAATCGCGTAATTATCACATTCTTCTTAACATGTTTTCACATTTGTCTGTAGACAGAATTCGATCGCTGAGTTGTATATTTGATTGCAACTAGACAGACAACAGAAGGTAGGTTAAAAGCTTGATCCTTTCATTTGCGAATCCAAGCCCATGTAAACAAATGCATGTGAATTGAACCGCAGCACACATCATGCTTCAAGACAATACAGTGCGGTACTACATTCGATTTTTATATAATTAAAAACTCATAATATGGGACGAAAATTATTAAGATAACAATATTAACTTATTACAAATGTTTCAGTATATTGCGAAACATGGCATTCGTAATATAATCCTTCAGTTTGCAAGTTTGTTGTGAATAATTAGGTGAAAGCACGTGAAAGTTCGAAGGCTTGTTCCGATATGTTTCTGATTTGAGAAATTTCGCCACTGCCGGAGAACTCCGCTTAATGTACGTAGGCCTAATTATTTCACAGTAATAATCTGTATATATTCTGTACATACCATTATTCATTTAGCACTCAATTTCAGCTTGAACAACGAAATAAATAAACATGTCTTTGTTTTTAACGCATATGACAGATGAAAGTAGCCCTCGTGGATATTAATTATTATGGAAGGAAACACGGCCTACTAGAAATATTTCGTTGCCCGCGGGAAGGAGTTGACGAATCAAATACAGATAAGGGCGGAATGATACCAGTGCAATGTTTATATTCTCAAAATGAATGGATGACGTAATACTCCCGCCAGTCAGGGATGTCCAGTCCCATCTCTAGATTACCATGTTATTTTCCCTATATGTTCCGAGATATTTGCAGAGCATTTTAGGGTACTTGGAGTTGAAACCAGCAGCTAATTTTTGGAGCGTGGACTTCTTACAGCATCTAGATGACCCAGGAAAAATATTGAGGCATGTTTCGATATGAGGGTAGTGAAGGGTTCCTTGTTAGTTAAGAGTGCATTATCACAGTATATGGCTTACTTGAACAGTAGCTTAAAATGGAGTAAATAAATTGAAAGGGTCGGGGAAGATAGTATTAACCCTCGTTTGGGTGAAAGTTGGTTAAGTTATACGTACACCAAAGCAATAATAAATAAATAAGAAAGAAATATATTTTTTCTTTATATACATGTACTTGAACAATAGCATAAAATGGAGTAAATAAATTGAAAGGGTCGGGGAAGATAGTGTTAACCCTCTTTTTGGTAAAAGTTGGTTTCGTTATACGTACACCAAAGCAATAATAAATAAATACAAAAGAAATATACAGTATATTTTTTCTTTATATATATATACTGTATAGTGTATAGTGTTTTAAACAACATCCATAATAATACAGTTCTTATTTTTTTAACTTCATATATTGATTTTTAAATTCTGGCTGCTATTTCCTTAGATAAAACCATTTTTCTAAGAAGCTGAATTTTGCTATGCCCCTTACCCAGCTTACCCTTCCCTCTCTACTAGATGTTCCCACATTGAGTGTTTTAAACAACAAAAATAATAATAGAGTTCTTTTCTCTTTAATTTCACATATTAATAAATTTTTAAATTCTGACTGCTAGTTCCTTAGATAAAACCATTTGCTAAGAAGCTGCATTTTGCTGTGCCCATTACCCAGCTACAAAACTTCAGTATTTTCACTCTTCCCTCTCTACTAGATGTTCCCTCTCTACCATAGGCGCCGACTTAGGGGGCAAGGCACTTTCCGCCCCCTCAAGTTACAATGCCAGGAGCATCGCTCCCCCAAAAAATTTGCTGAAGGGGCCTGACCCCCCCCCCCAATAAATTCCAAGATATTTAGAAAAATCATTATTTATTAATATTAATATTAATTATTATTCCTAATTTGTTACGAAAGAACGATATTTAAATGCGAATGTGACTGTTACCGTATTTCAACAATAATATAAAACAAGTCCATTCTGACAGCTATCGCCAGCTGTGTGCTATGTTTTTGGTTCATCCATCAGCTGATCTTTATGTCGCATCCTCGTGAATAGCCGAAATTACATGCAAAACTTGATCAGAAATCCGAACGTGTTTAATCTTTACTTGTAATTTTAACTCCAGTTTGCGACATATTTTATCACTATTCACTGCATTCACTGGCGATGAACATAAATAAACCTGACACTTTAATAACAACATCCTAGAGCAGTTTGGCAACTAAGGATAGCTTCAAAACTGTTTGTCGGCAAAGTAATGCGAGGAAAGCGTCATGACGGCTGCTGATTGGAGGATACTCTAAAAGGAATACCGAAATGTCGGAATGTACTAGGAGTGATGAAAGATATTATCAATTTTGTTAAGGAATCGCCAAAAAGAATGTCCCTCTTCGCTGATTGAAAACCTGATGATACTGTAAATCTTCGACCGTTCTGTCCTACCAGATGGACAGTAAGGTACCTTGCGTTATCTTCTGTGTTAGCCAACTATACTGAACTTCAGGAATTTTTTCATGCAGTTTGTAAGGATGATAAAGGTAATGTAGGTTCCAAAGCAAATGGTTTCTTAATGCAGATGCAATCCTTTCATTTCTTTTTCATATTGACAGTTTTGGTTGAGCTGTTTGGACATTTTGACACTGTAAATACTGCCCTGCAAGAAAAAGCCCTTCAGTTTTTATTGGGAAATAAAATGATTACTATACTTTCAACAACAATTCAGTACCTAAGAGAAAATTTTGAAGAAATCTGGAAGATTAACAAAATGGATGCCGAGTCTCCAAAATTGCCACAAAAGAGAAGAATGCCCCGAAAGTATGATGAGTCTAGGGACCCTGCCATGCATCAATTCTCTGATATTCGTGACAAATACCGAAAACTTTATTGTGAGGTAATGGATGCAACACTCATCTGCCTGGCATCATGGTTTAATACAAATGCACATAAACTCTTGCAGAAAGTAGAGCAGTTTCTTCTAGGTGATGACAATCATAGTGATGAAATTTTGCGTTTGTATGAATCGGTTATTGATAAGGACCGTTTGCTTCTTCTATAGATTCTTTTGATGGCCTGGTAGAATACCTAAAAAAAGGAGAGACACATGCAAGATCTCTTGGCTGATCTTGTGAAATTTGTGAAAATAGTGTTGACTGTCCCTGAATGATCATTCTCGGGGTTGCGGAGGTTCAAGTCTTATCTTCGGTCTGTTATGAGGCAGGATCACCTAAATGCTGTTTCTGTCGTCCATTGTCATCGTGAAGAGCCATAAACTTAGATCTTCATTCAGTGGCAGACGAGTTTATTAGTAGGAACGAGGAGAGACGCAATACTTTTGACGGAAAACAGTAAGTCAAGACTCAACGGACTTAACATTATTTTTTACATCAAACTTTAAATTAATCAAATATTTATTAATTTGTTTATTTATTTAATTTTCAAGCAATTAAAAGCATCTATAGAGTACTAACATCAGTAATACCATTTACTCTAGTATAATATTTTATTGTACAATCCTGCCCCTCCAAAATCTTTAACAAGTCGGCGCCTATGCTCTCTACTAGACAACTACTAGTTGTCACTATAGAGTGTACGTGGAGCTGGGGTAAGAATTGAACTGTCTGAACTTTCTGTTTTCTTTGTTATCCCTATATGCATTGCCCACGTGTTTTTATACAAATTTTGTTTTTTTTCTCAATTTCCCATTTAAGTAGTAAGTCGATTGTTTTCCAGTTATTTCAGATATCTTTGAAGTTTCAAATCGTCTTAATTGCTTGACATTGAGGAATTTCTATACGAATAGTTTACTGTTATTCTACAGTTATGAAAATTATGTCATTTTAATATCATGCTTTAGCTGAGCGCTTAGATGCCGTGGGAATAGAATTAGGAAGGTGATGGGTTCGGTTTAAGTCTGTTATCATCACAACATATTGTTTTAGGGTGTTCATATACGGCTTTGGAAGTTGGAATACATCTAGCTTTGGCAAATAAACACTATATATTCACATATGCTATGCTTATCAAACCAAACCGTTAAACTGAATGAGGTGGCTTAGATAGTAACGTCTTGGATTCGCAATCTAGAGGTCCCTGGTTCTAGTCCCGTATCCGGCAAATTTGACTTTTTTTAAATTTTATTTTAGTTTTAGGCGAGCGAGCGATTGTCAATATATGTCAAATCTGTATAGTTCTGCTGATGCTGGACGATTTTAATTTGATTTTTAAAATTAGACCTTTGTTCCTCCGTAAGTCATGCTTAATGAATCAATCTGGAGCTTAACTCGGAAATCGATTTAAAAAAAAACTTCAATTTCTGCATATTATAATTGAATTTATAACTGGTTAAACAAATGCATTCTGGCACTTTGTAACATCACTTTACCTGATTTTATAAAAGTTACAGGTCATCAGATGGGAGCCTACTAACTCCACGTTTTGGGTAAAAAAATATAATGTATATTTATAAACCTTAGTTTAGTTAAAAGATAATATTTTTCAGTACTCAGTTGACGATTTAGTAAACATAATGCAGTGGAATTTACGTACAGTATAATAAAATTTGTCATGACGTACATTTAATGTCGTCAAAACAAAGAAGGATTCTTCTATTGTAAAGTTAAGGAATCGTGAGTTGACAATGTCACAATTTCCTTCAGAGAAGGATGTGATTATGGTAATTGAAGTTGTCGGTAATTTTATCCAACGGCAGCCGAGATTCCACTAATACTTATATTAGAAAAATTGGTAAAGTGATAAGCAATACAATAAATTGTGTACAACGTTCTGTAATAAAGTTTTCTGAAAGCTCTGTAGGAATATGGATAGGCATCAGATCTCTCGAATCGCAAATGAAAAATCTATACAGTTCTTTCTTTCTTTCTTTCTTTCTTTCTTTCTTTCTTTCTTTATCTCGCGTGTCTATCTTTCGGTTCAAGATGATTGAATTCAATCTTTCCACCCTCATTAAATTTAATTCGTGTTTTTACTGCATGGAAGATTAATTTAAACACACCCCTTTTTCTTCAAATAGCAAACGTTGTTTGTAGACAAACTGGTTCAGGCCAATGACATGCACAAATAACGTAGTGTGATCAACGGTAACAGTTGTAAGAATAAATAACGCTGTACTCATTTTCTAAATAGATGACAATAGATGCCTGATGATGACAATGAAGATGCCTGATGATGACAATGACAGTGATAATGACGATGGCGACGATGACATGATACCATGAAACGATGGGTATAATTTATACTTTAATTTTGTTTTCAAAACGAATCTTGGAACTGGTGGAGGGCGAAAAATAGCTTTCGGTTAAAGGAGGATAATATAATTCCAAATTAAAAATAACTATTTTTAACAGAATGACGAAAGGTCATGCTCCTGATTTGAATGAAAGGAAAACTATATCCATGGGCATTTTTACTAGCCTATTATTATCAGTATTATTATTATTATTATTATTATTATTATTATTATTATTATTATTATTATTATTATTGTTATTATTATTATTATTATTATTATTATTATTATTATTATTATTAACAGCACTCGTGTGACTTCTTACGCAATATTATTTACTTGTCCAATATTATTATGTTACACTGTTTTTTCTCCTATGTTTCTTGTACAATTCCCAATTTCCAGTTTGCGAAAATTAAGGGTGTCATTAGTTGAAACTGAAATTGTAATTCGAGAAACATTGGAGAAAAAATCTCTGCCGTCGTGTCATGGAAAATTGTGTGTGCATGAAATAAAACTGCAAAATAAATAGTTTCATACCTTTTCTTATATTTTCAGCGGAAGCATCTAGAGTAAAATTCTTGCTTTACAACATTTTGAGTGTAATTTGGATCATTCTGGTAAAAAAGCAGTTTTCATAGACCAATCAATGCTTGCCTAAAAATTATATTTATTTAACTTAATTCCAGTATGTTTTCCTTTTTTATTTTTTATTTGTGGAATTCTCTTATTTTTGCCCAAAGAATATGTGAGAAAAATTGGACTAGTTTGCTTGGTGAGATTAGATTTTCACGTCGAGAGTCGATGAATACCTTAATAAAACAAATATAACCGTAAGTTATATGGCATACTTGAAGAGGTTTATAATGCATAATTGACCAATCTTAGATATCTATTGATCGAACTCACCATGTTTGACTACATAGTACCATTAACTGATAAGTTGTCTGAAATAGTACTTGAGATACTTTAAATTTACCTCAAAGAAGTACTTTCTTTGTGATGACATCATCTTCAAGAACTTTTAAACTGTAGATTATATAGTGTATTATTTAAATTGTTTTATTATTGATTTGTATTAAAGCTATATGCTCTTTTACTGTTGAAGTCCATATCACTCTTTTGACATCCCACAATTCTGCTTTCCAAAGATTTGTTAGCATTCTCCTCGAATGATTGGATGTAATAATCGTGGGTTGTAATCAATGTCCTGTGCTTTGCATTGGACATTGTTGTTTTACATTTAATTAGCTGTTTCGCTAAATCTTTTCACATACACAACATTTTGCTGCAATTCTTCCGCACTGTTTAACGATGACAAAGACGAATATTCTCCAACTTTGGTGTGATAAAAAATTCCAAGTAAGTACTTTCTGCAACACCGCCTGTAAGTTCTGCTTGCTTTATATAGAGCCACGATATTAGCACACGGATAAATAAAAAAGTAAACACTTGGTATCACATACATCATCCTATACCAGGATGGTGCATAATACGGGGAATATTGGTATGTCCTTGTAATATACTTTTCTACTGCCATATAAATGAAAAATGGAACATGGATAAAGTAAAATATGTAATTCAAAGCCTGAGTAGATTCGCAATCTATGATGAAATCAAGATCTGATGACGTTTGCTCATGCTTGTCAGCCCAAACAATTATCCACCTTGCCATGCCGTAGGCAACTATAAGCAAGGAACTAAGAACAAACACATAAATGAGATAATACCCTAAAACTTCAATACTGTGAACAAATTCGCGATCTATTTGGCACATTAACACTCCTACAGCTATACTCGAAGCCCAAATACCAACTATGTAGAGGAGAACTCTTTGCTTGGACGTAAGCTGCCACTGCCCCGTGTGTAATCTCACAACCCTTTGAACATCAAAATATCTTTGTAGATTCAAAGTTGCTATTGTTATAGTGTTTAATGAAACCGTTAGAACCTCGATGAATACGTAGACATACTCTGATAATAAATCTGGATTGTAATATTTGTAAAAATAACCGACTGGAATATAAACACACAACATGAGAATGTTGCTCAAAACAATGTTGAATATTACTACATTGTACTCGTTCCTAAGATGCTTTTCAAAAATAAAAGCAAAAAGGAGAGATCCGTTCAGAATTAAGCCAATTGCCATAATGAATATTCTGAAAACTGGGTCAGTGTAAGTACCAAGAATTATGTATTTTCGGAGTTCATCCCGATTTTTGCAAATACTGTCTAGATATTTCTGATAGGTTTCCAATAGCTGCTGCCAAAAGCATGCACAATCCGAATTTCGACCACAATTATAATTATTTTGTATATCGTATCCAACAAGCCCCAGGAAACTCTTCAGAGCTGTGTGATATGTATCTTGATATTTTAAGAACTTTTCAATATTATTAAGTATGGTTTTCGCCTCTCGTAAGTTGCTTTCCAAAGATGTGTTAGCTTTCTTCTCGAATGTTTGAACATAATAATCGTGGGTTGTAAGCAATGTTCTGTTCACCAGGTGCGGAACCTGAAGTTTGAAACTAGAAATCAGTTTACGTATACACGATTCGTCCGTTATATTTAAAAGCTGGGAAATATTTTCAATGGTTGAAGCATCTTCCTCAAACAGATCTTCATATGCAGGTGTAGTACTGTATTTATGGTGACCTGAACTAATTCCTGATATTAACAGCATCAGCGCTGGTACCTACAAAGTAAAATAAAAATCAGTTATTGAAACGCTAAATTTTAATATATTTATAATTCACAGCTTATACATTCCACACATTATCTATTAGATCCGCTATTGTAAATATTAGTATGAATTTTTTAAAGTTCCCAGACGAGCAGAACTCATATTTAGGGGTTGCAATAAACATGTGTTAATAAGAGAGGAAGGAAAAAAATTAACAGATATCTCCAAAAGTAAACATAGGGTAAGGTGGTACATTTTCGAACACTTAACAAATATTCTTATTTTATAAACACAATAAACATAAGACAAGTTCAACTGTATTGTATTCAAAAAGTTGGCAATGTAGTTGACCCTTCACAAAAATATCAAAGTCAAACAGCTGTAAAATTTGTCATGGCAATCAATCTTTCATTTCCTGAATATCGTTCGAAAATGTACCACAGTAGGTACAATTCTAAACACCAGTGGGTAGGCCTACTATTTCGGACAGTGGCATTTTCAACGAACGAACTGCTTTCTTCCAAATATTATTCTTTATTATCGTTATTTATTAATAATATGAGCATAATAATGAAGTGTCACGTTTTGAATAGGCAGATGACAGGATTGGGGCATGTGGTCAGCATGTCGACTCCTAAGACAGTTATTGATGGCTTAATGAACCGGAGTCGCTACTTCATTATGAATTAGCTCTTCGGTTGGTATCAGGAGGCTGAATGCACCCCGTTCCAGATAACCGTACTTCAGAAAAATCCGAGGAGGTACCGGGGATCGAACCCAGACTTGCGGGTCCGTAGTCAGGAATCACTAGACCATACAGGCGGTCTGTCATAACATCAACAGCAATAATAAAAATACTTAACAGCTGTATGCTATTCTGTATTGCATAAATTGCTGAGATGTAATAACAATGAAGAGGAAGTGTAGTTCAGAACTCTTCGTTGAAATAATACCACTGTTGAAAGTCGTATGAATGCCATCCTTTTATATTTGACTAGCACAGTTAATAATAATAAACATGCAGAATGCTGTGATAGCAAAACAGCTTTTCCATGCAAGACTTAAGCGAGCGATACCGGGTTAAAGTACTGTTCGAAATTGTCCCTTAAATGGGTTCGTATTTGTACCTCGAGCTAGTTTTTATAAATTACTTCATTGTTGAAATTCCGCTTACGAATGACCATTGTTGTGCCAATGACTTACGTATTAAAGACTACGCTATTTGTTGGTATGAGTTAAAAATTGGTCCTCAACAATATATTCCAGTAACACAACGTGGAATTATAAGCAATTTTATAACGAGCCATTTTTCAAGCATGGAGTTCTTACCTCCGAATGAGACAACTTAAAACGTCATTCTCGCGGATACAGGTCAACAAAACAATCAGTATGGACGCTATATAATTAAAAACAGGTTGGCTAACATTTGAAACCCAAAAGTGGATAAAAATCTTAGTCCGTTCAGAATTGTACCATGTTCGAAAATGTACCACCTTACCCTATAAATAATCCAGTTAAACAACGTTTTAGCGAAAGAAACTTGAAATAGTTCCAGAATACAGAGATTAGAATTGTATTTTACAATTAGGTATATATTCATAATATTCATTTAGTAATAAAAAAAAGGAGGAAATTAGGATAAAACAAGTGAAAGCCAAGAATTTAAGATGCGATTATCAGCATTAAAACATAATAAATTTTTATCTCAAATAGACACTGTAATTTATACACTCAGTATTTTTGCAATAGGAGTATTACAGATTCTGAAACCATAATGTAATTTCCCTTAGTCCTGCATTGAAAAACAAAGCAATCTTCTTTCTTGGCAATGCTCAAAGGAATTAAATTAATCATAGTTGTTATGGTAATAATATTACATGCTTATAAAAATGTCCGGGGTACGCTATGGTGTAGTGGATAAGGCACTGCGCTACAAGCCGGAAAGTCATGGGTTCGATTCCCGATGAGATCGTTAGATTTTCAATTGGTCTCATCCTTCTGGTGGTACTATGGCCCTGGGGTAGACTCAGCCTCTTGACATAAATGAATACCAGGAGTATTCCTGGGGGTAAAATAACGATCGGTGATTAGGGCTGACTACCTTGCCACCTTCATATGCCGTATGTCACAATCTGGGAGCCTTAACCTCCTGGAAACCCTACGGGTATCCATGGTCCAGAACAGGGATCGTTTTACAGTTTTTATAAAAATATTCCATTTTAAAAACCTGGAATTCAGAATATAATAGGTTTCAAGTATAGTCGATTGTTTTTCTTAGAATAATTGTTATTATTCCCCATTGAAATAGAGATAATTTTAAAGAAATTGTCCTAGAAACGCTACCCTAATCAAGAACTTCAAATGATCATACATTATCTGTAGTTAAACAAATTATTTAAATGGAATATCTAAATCATGCTTTATTATTCAAGTCTCATGTCTGTAGATATACAGGCATCTAAAAGAACCCTCGAGGGTCAAAATCATGTTCACCATCTTTGTATGACCGTAACAACAGTAACTGTCTAACATTTAAGCATTAGCCTACATTTCTTAAACTTAATAGTATCTGACCGAGCTGCACTTTTAAGATATAATAGACGTAAGCATCTAAAATATTGAATATTGAAACCAAAAACAGTTTCTTTCTAAAATCTATAATTTTAAATACATGGAAAATCATATAAAACAGATTTTTTAAAATATTATTCCTCTCATTAAATACATAAAGGTGGTTTGAATTTCAAGGTCAATTTCAAAATTGGAGAATATGACTTATACATAGGAAATTTCTTTCGCAAATGATACACTTTTGGATATTTAATAAATACAGTTCAGACAAATTCATTTTGTATTATTGTACGGTTTCCTCTGTAAAAATTATCTTTGCACCTACTTGACTAAATTTAATTTTGTTAGTGGTGCCTAGAATCAGTTAATTTAATTTTCGACAATAGTCGTTCACGTTAGTGGAGAAAATAAAATATTGTGGAGAGCGAAATGGGCTAAAGGTTTTTATCTTGCACTTTCATATCAGTAGGTTTGAATGTAATTTATGTCATTTTTAATAGAACTGCATTGGGTGGGATTAGAAACATCCATCTAAAATTCTGTATCATACTCATTTGTAGGCAAATCGTTAAAATAATTATATTTAATTTGACAAATTAGGCTATATGATAAACCTATTAAATATCTACGTACATTGGTCGAATATCGTAGAAAACTTTCAAATGCAGAAATGTAATCTAATAATATAACAAACAGAGAAGTAATATACACATCAAAACATGCTAATTAATAAAATATATATTATTTTCTCGGCCATTAGTAAAGCAGTTGTAAAAGAAATTCATTCAAGAATCATGTATAGTAATTTAATAAACAAATTGTTTCGTGATCTCTCTGCCCTCTTAGTTTTACGATTATTATTTAGAATTTAGTGTTTTTATTATGATTATGATTTTGAGGAAATAATATGGCTATGTACTCAACAGGTATTAGGGGATTACTCTAAAATGAAATATCTGAAACAAAATACCTTTATGTTAAACAATATTAATATATCAACACATTAACAAAGTAAGTAAAACTATTGCAGTAGAAAATGTAATTTCCCATCTACTATTGTAGTAGAACGTGACAATCCCCTTATGAGAGAAATTGAAGAGTGTTTAATGCCTCTTGAAACTTCTTGTATGAAACTTTAAAACGTTTCTGACACAACCTCAAAGTAATTGTTTGTGTTGGTATGTGCCTCCATATTGATGTCTTCACATATTATGGCGTCATTATAGATGAAACCTCATTGACCAGTTCATTCAGGGGCTATTATTAATCTTTAAACTTTCATAACATTTGCATACATACTTCAAGATCTTAAATTTTTTAGCATTTAAAAATTATTTGACAATAAAAATTTCAGTAACATAAATTTATTCAATTAACGATAACATTTCTTTAAGCGTATTGATTTAAATTATCCACATTATACCCTCGTTAAAATTGTAGTCTTTAAAATTTTTAATTTGGGTATAAGGTGGATCATTAAAACAATAGGCCCACACTTAATTCTATCCTCATTGGATCAAATATGAAGTGCATCAACATTTCTATACTTTCTCTATCCGTAGGCCTACCAGGTAGACTACAATAGATAGAAGAGTTATTGTGTTCAACCTTGAAATTTTATATTTAATTTGATGCAAGAATACACGTTTTGCGGTCCCATTAATCCAAAAATTCAATTTTGAAACAAATGAAGTGTATGTTTAATTGTTGGATGACTGAGAATATCATAACTCCAAAGCAAAACACTGTATAAATACTTAATTTTGTACTTATGTCAGACAACTCCTGGGTATGTAACATGCAACTGGCAACAATTTTCTCTATACTGTTACCACTACTTCACGCGAAGAAAATTTCATGTTGTTGAAATTTTCTACCCAAGAGGCAAGAGCGAAAACTTTCATTTGAAACATTTTTCTCGCAAACAATCTCTGAAAAGTTATTATGAGCCAGCTGTCGTTTACACAAATTCAGATTTATATCTACTAGGGATGGGTATATACCAGATTTTCTCGATACTCGATACCGATATATGATTTTTCCCTCGATACTCGATACTTCGATACTCGATACCGTCAACATTTGCAGTTTGGATAAATAGGTAGCCAACATTAAAAATTAAAAGTTGAGAGAACTGTGTAATACCAACTAAATTAGTTAAGTGTGTTTATTTAATGAGACAAAATTTAACATAATCAGTAGCCTATAATTATTTTTAAACTATACATTAAAACTAAAATTAGTTTTTGAAACAGTCCACTTACAAGTTTTTGTTAAAAAATACTAGCATTCTCACTTAATTGCAGAATTACCAAAGTATCGAAAAAGTACCGAGGGAGTTTTCTGAAGTATCGCTCGATGCCGATACCATACAAGAATCGAGAGTATCGAGGTATCGAAAGTATCGAGGACCCATCCCTAATATCTACCCTTGCCATTGAGCTAGAATAGAACTGGAGTTAGGAGTCCAGCGCAGCAAGTGAGGCCGACTGTTTCGACTAGCTCCGCCTGGAAAATCTGGCAAGAAGCTATTTGTCTGCTCAGCAAGAAATGTCAAGTAGGCATATATGCCTGAAAATTTATTGCGATAGAGTGAACATTACCTTACCTTTAACTCCAAATAATTTATTTTTATCAATACGAATGGTTTTACCCGTGACTTCTCTTTCATGATGTAAGTCTAACCGACAAAATCGCGCGTATTCAATACAACATTTATTACTAGGGCCCAGATTCTTATGTTTTAAACTATTTTATTCCTTGCTAGTTAAGTGTGATATTTGAATATATTTATTCGTTTCATTGTCATGAGTTACGTTAAATTAATATTACGTTGAAATGTTTAGAAATTAAAATATATTTAATAACACTTTTAGGCAGTACCAACTGCAATCGGTCACATTAGCTATTTACATCAATACACATTTTTAAGATTCTAAGCTATGAATATTTACAATCTTACAAACTTAATTACATTAGTCAAAATTATTATTCTTAGTTATACTAATGCCATAACCCAAGTGACACTAAATGAATAACATATACTTGCAGATTACACATGTAATTACTTACGCTAAGTTGCTCTATTCTATTTGTAAATCTGATTCTAAGTATTCTTTAACATTATAAAAAAGGATTTTTTAAAGCTAGGAATATAGTTTTTTGTGAAAACAAATATGGGGACATTTCTTGAAGTTTATATGGTATTTTTTATATAATGTTGTCCCAAATTTATTTTGATTTCTGGTCTGATAAATAAGAACTTCGTGTTTGATAGCTTTTTATGTTATATTTTACTAATGACAAGACATAAAAAATATATAAATTTATTATTGTTAGTAAGCCTGTCTCAATAAAAAGTGGTTTGCAATGCTCTATTTTTTTAGCATTGGTTATTATTCTAATTGTTTTTTTCTGGATAAATAATACTTGATTAATTCCTACACCATTTCCCCATAGGCTACTACTAGATCACACGTTATTATGCTCTGAAAAAATGCATATTAGGCAGTCTTGACATAATCTGAAGATACTTAGGCCTACTTACTTACTCACTCTATGGCACTGGACAATTCCTAAGCAAGCTAAATGAATATTATGTTTTATGGAACCCGAAGGTTCATTGCCCCGCTTACTTGAGTCCGCCATTCAACCCTATTCTGTGCTAACTCCATCCAGCCATCACTCGCAAATCCAACTTCCCTTGAATCTATCCAATATTGTCCTCCCACCTGCGTCTAGGTCTTCCAAGTGGTATATTCCTTTCGGGTCTCCCCGTCAATATATTTTAAATATGTCTTTCTTCCCCCATGCGTGCAACAAGTCCAGCCCATTTCATCCTCAATTATTTAATTAGCTTTACTATATCCGGTGACGGTTATGAAGCTCGTCATCAAGCAGTTTTCTCCAGTCCCCATTTTAATCTCTCTTAGGCCCAAATATTTTCCTAAGCATCCTGTTTTCGAACACTCTCAGATTTTGTTCTCCGCGAAGAGTAAGCGACCATGTCTCACATAATGTCTCATATAATACAACCGGCAGGATAATTGTATTATAAATTTTTATTTTTGGATTTGTGGACATTAGACGAGAAGTTAAGAGTTTCTTACCCGCATAAAAACTACCATTTCCTGATTTGTGTCTACACTTAAATTCGGCCTTAGTATTATTTGTGTCTGTAATTATTGCTCCCAGATAAACAATTCTTTAATCTACTTATTAAATAGATTACACATGAGAGCCTTTTACATATACTTCTAATCTAAGTTAATCAGTTTCAATCATTACCTACCTCAGCTCATTCTTTTATGCAAAACTAAGTCTGCCCATTGTTGTGTTTTTTTACTAGTTCTTCGATTTTTCCATCATTGCCATCCTACCTGAATTATGATATAGGCCTATCCTAAAAATTGCTAACATCTGGATTAAGGATTAATTATTAAATATGGTATTAAACGTTATTATCACAATAAAATATACTTAAAATGAATGATGACGATTTTGAAGTAGAACAATATATTTCAATTTCTAAAGATTTCAACGTAATACTAATTTAATGTAATAAGTGTAGTATTGAATACACGCTATTTTGTCGGTTAGGCCTACATGTATGGAAACGACAGAAGTCACGGGTAAAAACATACGTATTAATATTAATCTTAATTATAATAATGGCAAACTTTTAATATGTTAATATTAATTATTCTTATAATGCATGCAAGAAGAACTGTCTTACAATGATTCGTCAACATAATCTTCAATTTCCAAACCAAACATGTGATAATTCCATACAAGAAAGGCGATTTGACGTTTCGTATTGAGCAGACAAATAGTTTCTTGCCATAGTTTCCGGGCGAGACTAGTCGAAAAAGTGGCCTCACATCTTAGTACAGGGGATTGTATTTAGTGCTAAGTCCAGGTATATATATGGAGGTCAATGACCCTTGCCAAAGGTTCTGTATCAGAGTGTGAAGAGATAAAGTCCCATGCTTAGGGTCGAGAAAGTTATGTGAGTGTAACACATCAGATTTGTTCTTAAGTGCAGTCAGTCACATGATTGAGTCTGCGCATGATCGTTCCAAATTTAATTATCTTTAATGTCCGTTATGCTAGCATTATTTCTTTCTTATCCAATCTCCATAGTGGACCATGAGCAGCCCACATTGTAATTGAAAACAGTCGTAGGCCTATGTATTTTGTATACTCACCAGTTTGAGATATGTGAATGTGTTGTATGTCATTTCGCTTTCTTTCTCTCTTGTGTTTGTTGATGTTGTAATACTTTTGATAGATGGGAGCCTGCAACTTCAAACACATATCAACTCACACTGGACAAGGTCTGACATAAATGCTAATATTAAACAGACTGGATACGATCCAAAAGATAACATTTACTTTCCCTGTTTGTTTGTGAGTGGAAAGTATTTCTGAACACAATTATTAGAGCGCGAGTATTAAAGTCCAGTAAAATAAACTACTAACAGTTCTTCACTATCTTTGTTTTGTAAGAACGAGATCTCGTTGGTAGAGTATGTACCATAAATTCAAAGTTCGTGTGATAATAAGAGTACAAATTTTATTTTTTTCTACATTATTCTTTTTTTACAATTTAATTACTACTTTTACTATATTTTACCTTACACCATGTTTTTATTTTTTTATTTTATAAATATAAAAGGGACATTTTTCTGAAAAATTGGAACAGTATCCGCCAGGAATGTCTAGTTTTTAGCTATCCTGATTTCAAAAACGAAAATTAACGGGATAAGAATCGTTATTATGCTTATGACTATTGAGTATGCCTTTGTATGAAAACAAATCTTCAAATACTTTATATAATATAATTTATTGTATACGTAGTTTCTGTTAGGCCCGGGCGGCTTGGGTCGCTTAAATGCACGTAAAAAGGGAGAGGTAAAGCTAAAGTAAAGATAGAAAGATTAATTTATACATGCCTAGATACTGTAGGTGGTCTACATATATAGCCTACACGTATATACACAATTAACGTAATTGCGTAGGCCTACTCCTCGAAAACGAAATTTCAGCAATTGAGTGGTTCTAGAAGAATACTCATATAAAAGAGTAACTTACAATAAAATATGAGAAAAGTGTGGAATTATAAAACCACAAACGTAATAAAATCAACGAGCTAGAAGATGTGTTTTAAATTATTATAAAAGTTTATGCTAAGAAGTGAAATAAACTTACATTACCATTTTTTTAAAATTTAAGCCTTTTAAATGTCAATATATTCGTTATAAGAATTATAATCTGAGGGAAAACTTGAATAATACTGCCTAAAATGTACAATTTTAATAATTTTATTGCATCTTACAGCTTAAAATATAGTAAATCTTTGGTGGCGATAAGGAATACCAGAAATACTGTTATAGAGGGTGTTCATCACGAGACTCCAACATTTTAAACAAATATAGTGGAAAGGAACATTTATATACTAAGCATGGAAATGATAATGTAACTCATCAAGTTTTTAGTGTATCTCATAATTTTCAGTTCAGTACACATCCATATGGATGCTTCTGTTGACACGAAGAACGTTAACCTGCAGTCGATTTCATGTCATGTGTTGTTCAGCATGTCTTCTATAACAGAGTCAAGTACAGTCGACGATGAAGAACTTGGTCAACTGTCGACTTTTTCATTCAAAGTTTTCTCGCTTCTTGTCTGACTGATTTCTGCGGACTTCTTTCGAATAGTCCCCACACATTTTTTTACAATCTCTCCCTGGATGTCTATATTTCCACCATCATATCCTTCCAGGCGGTCGCCAAACATTGATCACACACTTCTTAATAGGCATAATTGCCGGAATGTCCTTATTGTTAATACGATGAAAGTTTCGTCTCACTTAAATAATTGATTTTGTTTCTGCATACCATCACACAACATGAAAATCGCCATTTTAGATACAATCTATTGTTGCAGCGCCATCGTTTCTCTTGTGTGCACTACAACGTAGCCACTTAAGGGGGGACATACAGCTTTCGATGCTGAAAAATACGTGAAGTTTCATTATTTTTTTCTCAGCAATGAATTGTTCTGTAATCTTGCAATCTGGCATGCTCTATATTGACTAGTTCTACAATTTCATACTATTTTCAGAATTAATTTAACTATTACAGTTAATGGGTAATTATCATTACAATATGGCAGCCAAATTTTGTGCCGTTTCCCTGATAACTCAAACATTTATTAATATATTGCAGTGAAATTTTGCATGCAAGTATATTTGGTATTACTAAACAACACTATCTAGAATCATTGATGTAACTTTAATAGTTTATTTATTTATTTTTTAATATTTCTGATGTAAAATTTATATAAAAAAATTAACAAATGATGAATTATTTAAAAAAAATTATACTGCAGATAATCCAAAGGTCGTAGATTATGTTGTTCATATGATATTTACAAATAAATAGAAAAAAGAATCACTCAGAAATATTGATATTTATGAAAATTATCGAGGAAACGACAGTTTAGTGCACAAAATTCGGCTGCCATTTTGTAATGATAATTTCCCATTAACTGTAATAGTTAAATTAATTAAGAAAATAGTCTGCAATTGTAGAACTAGTCAATATAGAGCATGCCAGATTGCAAGGCTACAGAACAATTCATTGCTGAGAAAAGAAAATAATGAAACTTCACCTTTTTTTCAGCATCGAAAGCTGTATGTCCCTCCTTAAACTTGGAGGATTTCTGCTTCTGCTCCTTCCGAAATAACAGCTGTATAACATAAAATGTAAAATTAATAGTCTTGTTAAACGCTGGAGTCTCTTGGAGGACACGGTGTATTTCTTATATCAGTGACTAAGGTAGCGTGGAGGCTATATTTATCAGTTCAATTTGTAGATAATACAAGTCAGCTTGACTAAAGGACTCTAAAAAATCATATTTTGAAGATTGTCTAAACGTGTTCCTTCAGTGGCAATGAAAGTTTTCGATTAAAAAGTTCCATTTGTTGTGTTTTAATGATATTATGCAATATTATCTTGTGAGCTCTTCTATGGTGAAAACATATTATTTTATGGAAGATGTCACAACGGTAGATTCTTAACTCATTATTACCCATAATATCATTAGGGACTGTCCATCTCTCTTTCTGTCTCCTTTCCTGGTTCTTTGTAATGCATACCTAGGTAGTGCCTGTTTAGATGTATGTTTAGAGTACTGGTAGTCTTATTATTTTGTTTTTCATACTGTTTTCTAATGAGTATACCTTTTTAGCTTAAAATTATTTTTATAAACACCTCATCTCTTCACTTACGTATTTTGTCCATACTTACAACATTTATTTCAGGAAGCTGCCCTATGCTTGTAGCATGCAATGATCTCTCGGCTACAAGATGTATTTTGGTTAACAGCACGATAATCTGTAACTTTTAAAGCAGTAATGTATATGAATTTTATGTTGGAATGCATCTTAAAATTATCTGAAAGCTGTACAAACAAAATATATAAGCTGGTAGGATAATAGGAAGCACAAGAAATGTTTCGAGGCGCATGTAGAAAAGATAACGAACTTAAATGCCAAATTTTATTTCGGGGCTACCTGAAGTTTTCAGCTTTATCTTCCCTCCCTCCCTCCCTCCCTCCCTCCCCCTCCCCCCTCCCCCTCCCCCTCCCCCCTCCCCCCATTGTTTCACACACATACTTTGTCTCAATTACACAATCTTATAGCCTATAGGTTACCTTAAAAAAACTGTGACTGTTGTTTTGAAAATGTAGTGCTCTCGTTTACTGAGTAAGTCGTGTGAATATTAATGCTGAGTGAACTGATGTGCTTGATAGACGTTTCACAGGTTATGCCAGGCTTCCTTCACTTAAAATATTAAAAATCTGAAAAATAATAACCTGTTAAAACACGAGTAAATGTTAAAATGATAAAAATCATAGCAAATTTAAGGGGAGATGGTAGTTATGAGTGACAAAAAATCGATTTTTTTTCTTAGGCTCATGTAATAGATCACAGTTTTGTGAACATTTTGATATATAGGTCTTATATGTTGCGTTAATATTCAGCCAAACAGAGCGACCTGGAGCTTTCTAAAATGGATAAAATACCATAAGGCACGTCATTTTCTTTTCGCTCTCCTGTAAAATTACATTTTTTGTACTTCAGGTACCATTTTCTGAAGAGCTATTCATGCTAAAATAATGAAACTTTCAGGAATTCATTATAGATGAATGAAAAATCTCCCTTAGCAGAATAATGGGAAAAGTCTTGACTATACAGAATTTTCAACTATTTTTATTTTTAAAAAAGTGTTTTTTTAGACGTTAAGTTTTCATGCAGTTTTAATGCAGTAATAAAGTACATATTAGACTGATTGTGCTAGGGTGAATAGTAATACCTGTTGTTAGTAAGTTCCCAAAGTTTCACAAAAATCTAAGCTACAGATATTGAATAAAGACAGATATGTCAAGGGAAGTAACTGTAAAACAAAATTATCACCTATGTGTTAATACATTCTTTCCTACCAAACAGCGAGTTCTAGAACAACCATTTTCTGCTTATTTTAAACTGCAGAGTGTACTTGCAAAGCATACAAACATTCAACTAAATCTGACTATTAACACCTGAGTTATGGCTTCTTGAACGTACGCTATATTTTCTATCATTTTGCTAGCGGTAACTACCATCTCCCCTTAATACGATATAATAATCTTGCTGACAAATACTTTATCAAAAAGTGGAGGCAGCTCACTGACCTACATTTGTACAAGAAGCACGCATGTTCCTCGTGAATAGTGCATAAATAATATTACGACAACATTCAGTTGTGAAACATTCCTGTCATATCACTTCCTCTCCTATCAACAATATTTGAATTAGACTAAATACATAAATATTTTATGCAGTAGTTCCTACACTGTTTTACTTACTTCCTGTGGATATTTAATGAGAGATTAGAGTTACAGAATTACATGTTAACTTTTTTCCAAACCATGAGCCATTCACATGACTATAATGAAGACTTGTTAAATTGGATATTATTATTATTTTTTTAATTAATTGTATTAAGAAGACACGATTTTGGAAGTGTCTAGACTTAAAGCCTGCAATTTGGTTAAAAAGATTGAGTGCGCCGCAAGGATCTTCTGCCATGAAAACCATTAATTTTTTTTTCTCATTATCTAGTGTAATCAATTTAGCCTACTCCGAAAAATTTTAAGGTAGATTGTAGCAAATGCTTCCAGAGTCAGGCAAAAGACAATTAGAAACTCGTATGACGAATGTAGAATTTCTAAATTTCACTGATCGGTACCCAAGTGGGGATTTACGTTGATGTTTTGCAGTGCTCAAATTCCTTTTTCTTTCTGGTTGCCAGCAACACACACTAACAAAATAATAACATATTTTATTGTAGGTTTAAAATAGAACTCCTACACCGAAATCACCAAAAGTCTCAATGAAATTTTAAGATAACCTAATTCGTTAGTGTTCAGTTATGTTGTGATCTTTTTAGCTGTTAATATTTTTATTGCTAAATGTTTAATTTTATTATGATGGATGGTTGGTTTGATTTCTTTCTGCTTTTCGCCCGTTTTCAGGGGGCCTTGCATTCTCTTCATTATTTTTAAGGACAGTTGAATTTCTCTACAATATGTTTTTTATATTGTTAGCTTTCTTTTTTTCTTCTTGTTTCAAACATTCCTTCTTCGTCTTCGCCATTTTTAAATCCTCTTAAAGGATCATTGTCCATATCTGGACTTAACTAGCAGTGGTTTTTTAACGTCATAATTCCTTATTCTTCGCTTCCTGCAAGTTAAGGCTTATTTATAATTGATATTAATTGCACAGAAGCAATTTTTCACATTTATTCGTCTCAGAAAAGGCTGGATTCGTTTAGTGCTTCCACCAGGCATTTCTACATGAATTGACTATCTTGATTATGACCTGATTTGGACTTCAGGACTATTTTTGAGGTAATATTAGCTACGAAAGGAATCTTATTACCTAGTGAGTGCATTAAAGCTCTAAAATTATTTCATACAGCTAATAATATTAAATTGATTTTATTGCAACGTAGCTGTATCTACTTTAACACGCAATATAAATTCAGTAACATTATTATTGCGCATTATTTGGTGAATTAAAATATCACAAGATTGACTGTGAACCTTAATACGGCATATAATTGGTACATGTGTGTATTTCATTGTCATTCACATAATTTTATTTGGAATATTGACTCCAAAGGTCCTCCGGAATTGTTATTAAATATATTTTTAAATCAGCAAGCTCTTTCATTTACTGGCGGAATCAATCATCCCTGCTTATAAGAAGACATCAAGACGTCGATGAAATTTCCAACGAGTGTTTGTGATTCAAGAAGATCAAAGTGTCAGTGTTATCTCACCTATGGTTTATTTAGCTTATAACCTTGTTATCGTTCATTCTAAGCGAAATGTATAGCGTGTGTACAATCTTTATCACCCTTAATTAATTTAATTGTTTTTACAGTCCACTGTCTACGCACGTTATACATTTTTTGGTACCTCCGAGGCCGGATAGAACCACAATATTGTAACACGCATTGTAAACCTACACTCGTTCTATTCCGCCCGTAGTAAACATTATTGAGATAATTCAAGCTGTTGGTGTTCCGCAATTCATGCTGTTTGAACACAAATATCATTCAAGCAAATAATTGACTTATTTGAAGCACAATTGACATTCCTGACTTAAGTCAGTTTGAAGTTTCTTATTGAAAAGGTAATTTTAATCTCATATTAAGTGCTTCTGCCTCCGTGTTTTAATCTGCACGTGTGAGGCCTAATATTCAGACAACAGCTCTTCAAACTAATTTATTAAAAGGGTTTGATATTATTTACATAATTGCACTCACCTTTGTGAATCCATGTACACACACATTATTGTCACATTTTGTCTAACCGCGGGCAACTAACTTTAGTGCTCAATAAGCTCTCAGTGCGGTCAATTTAAGTCATAAACAGTGAATCACGTTAAGTCGAATACTATTTGAACAATCAATTGTCAAATCATGACTGACGTAGAAGGCACCCTTAAGACTTTAAAGGCAAAAAGGACGCCTATTAAGTCGAGAATCACTCGCAAAGTTAATTACATTCTAGACTGCGTTATCAATGAGGAAACCTCTCCTCAAGACCTTCTTGAGCTTAAGATTGATTTAAGCAAGCTTGAATCTGAATATAACAGAGTCCAGTCCGAGATCAATGAACTAGCCTTTTCTGAATCCGAAGATGCCTATATGGCAGAAATTGAGAAAACCATACAAAAGGCCATCTCCCATATTAGCAGGCAGATTAATGCTTTCAATAAGTCTCGAGCGGCTGAGGCCGAAGCTAAAGCGGCCGAAGCTGAAGCTAGAGCTAGAGCTGAAGCGGCTGAAGCTAAAGCTAAGGCTGAAGAAGCTGAAGCTAGAGCTAAAGCTAAAGCTGAAGAAGCTGAAGCTAGAGCTATAGCTAAAGCTGAAGAAGCTGAAGCTAGAGCTATAGCTAAAGCTGAAGAAGCTGAAGCTAGAGCTATAGCTAAAGCTGAAGAAGCTGAAGCTAGAGCTAGAGCTGAAGCGGCTGAAGCTAAAGCTAAAGCTGAAGAAGCCGAAGCTAGAGCCAAGGCCAAAGCCGAAGCTATTTTTAATTTTCTAAAAAATCAATTCATGATTCAAATTCAAACAGTATCTGAATTTGAAATTCTGGACAAGATATCCTATCAAGAGGCCATTGTTCTTAAGTCGAGCCTAGAAAAATTGTCAGATAGATATGAGGTTGAGAGTCTTCAGCATCGTAACATTTACGATGAAGAGGCTGAGTTTCAAGAGCGCCAGCTTCAGTCAGAATGTTTAAGGGCTTTAGCTTATATCAATTCTTCAATTGCAGATGCAAAACTGTTATATGAGCCGAATCAAGAGCAGAGCTCTAATCACAACTCTTCTTTGTCTGCACCTTTACCGAACTTACCTAAATTGCCTGAAATTAAGCTACCAAGTTTTTTAGGCGATCCTAGAGCTTGGCTTGAATTCAGGGATACATTTAACTCATTAATTGTTCAGCACAGTCATATATCCAACATGGATAAATTTCAATATCTAAAATCTTGTTTATCCCCGGAGGTAATGACTGTAATTCAAAATATCCCGGTCTCCAATGCCACCTTTGATGTAGCTTGGAAGACTTTAGCTGAAAGATTCGATAATGACAGGTTAATTGCCAACACGCATTTGGATAACCTTTTTTCTCCACCGCCCCTTAAGGGAGATTCTGCAAGCTCATTGCAACAATACTTAGATCATTTTTCAAGTACGGTTCATGCATTGAACGTACTTAATACTGATGTTCCTCTGTCTGACTTAATTATTTCACGTATCATTGTGGATAAGCTCCCAGTAGAATTAATTAAAGAATGGGAATCTTCAATTAAGTTAGGAAAACTTCCCAAGTTGCAGGAATTATTCAGTTTTTTGGAGTCTAGGGTTAGGGTGCTGCAGATGACAGAATCGGTTCTGAAAAGTCAGTCCGTCAAGCCCTCATCTGCTCCTTCTGTCAAGGCTAACCTCTCCTCTCCTAGAGCGAAATGCAATTATTGTAGTAAATCGAATCACACTATAATTTATTGTGACGCCTTTAGATCGCTGAATTATTCATCCCGCGATCAATTCGTGAAAAATCACAAACTTTGTCGTGTTTGCCTTAGCTCAAATGGTCACACTTCGAGCTGTAACACTTTTAGATGTAGACAATGTCAAGGCAGGCACAGCAACTTATTGCATGACCCTTCACGGCCAAGCAATTCTCAAGCCATAAATACGGCCAATATCATGTCTGCCAGCCAGTCACGGCAGAAATGTCTTTTACCTACTGCTAGCGTGATAATTTTAAGTAACAATGGCAGCCCCGTACAGGCCACAGCTCTTCTTGATACTGGATCAGACTGTAATCTAATTACTGACAGATTATTCAAGCAGCTTGGTTTGTCGCCATTGTCTCAATGTACGTCTCTTGCTGGTATCCTTTCTACCAATGCAAGCGTCTCAAGGCTTACAGAAGTCTCTATCAGATCTCAGGTTACGAATTGGTGCTACAATACAAAGGCCATTATAGTGCCTGAGATCTCTGCTTCTAATTTCCCTAAAAACTTTGTTAATACTAGAGGTTGGAACATTCCTCCTAACTTACCCTTAGCAGATCCCAGCTTTAATTCTCCTAAGCCTATTGATTTGCTATTGGGAGTTGAGATATGTTCTCAAATCTTGGTATCTGGACAGATATCTGCTCCCAACTTGCCTACTATACAGAACTCCCAACTAGGCTGGTACTTCTCCGGCAAGTTGCCTTCGTTCCCTCTTAAGCATCATAACATGCCTTCAATGCAGCGAAGGAGATGTTCTAAGTTGAATAGGCCTTCATCAGATAAACCCTTTAATTACACTGAGTCTTCTGTGAATTACTCAGCCTTCATCACGTCTGATGAAGATATCAGTAGTCAACTTACCAGGTTTTGGGAGCTTGAAAGAGTTACTCACTCTGCTCCTTTTCCTAATGAATCTTTTTGTGAGCAGCATTTTAAGGATAATTTTCAGAGAAACTCTGAAGGCAGATATATTGTCAAGCTGCCATTTCGCGCTGACCCAGACATTCTAGGCAGCACGCAGAATCAAGCTTTAAAGAGATTTGAATCATTAGAAAAACGTCTAGCTTCCAATGCCTCTCTTCATACAGAATATTGCAAGTTTATGAATGAATATTTGGAATTAGGGCATATGGAGCCTTCCACATCAGACTCTAATTCAAATATCCAATATGTGATTCCCCACCATCCAGTTTTTAAGCCATCCAGTACTACCACTAAACTTAGGGTGGTATTTGATGCTTCTGCGAGGTCATCTACTGGGAAATCGCTTAACGATATATTAGCTGTAGGTCCTGTGGTTCAGCCAGACCTATTTTCTATATTGATTCGATTTAGATTCAAACCCATTGCATTCACAGCTGATATAGCAAAAATGTATAGGCAAGTTTTGATTCACAAGGATCATCAGTCATTTCAACAAATATATTGGAGGAGTTCTCAAGCAGAACCCATACAGCTATACAATTTGAAGACTGTGACCTATGGCACAGCCTCAGCTGCTTTTCTAGCTACTAGAGCTTTGAAGCAGCTTATTATTGATGAAGGGATTGACTTCCCATTGGCATCCTCAGTCATTAACAACTGTACCTATGTTGATGATATCGTAGCTGCTGCCGATACTATTGAGGAGGCTAAGGCAACCATCTGTCAATTAAGACAGTTGCTTCCTTTAGGTGGTTTTCAACCACGTAAATGGAGTGCAAACGTGCCCGAGTTAATCCAAGATATTCCAATTGAAGACAGGGAACTTCTTGATTCTCGCACATTTGGCGACTGTGACGCTAATGCTTTGAAGGCCCTTGGACTGATTTGGCAACCCTCAAATGATGTATTAAGAATAGAAACTTCTATCGATTATTCAAAACCCTTTACTCGTTGTACGAGGCGTAACTTGCTATCTTGTATAGCTTCTATATTTGATCCTTTGGGATTGATTTGCCCGGTGGTGTCATTTTGCAAAATAATATTTCAATCTCTATGGAAACAAACCAATTCATGGGATGAGCTTATTCCAGACTTAGTTGCCACCAAATGGTGCAAGATTCATAGTCAGTTGAATGCTATTTCTAATATAGCCATTCCTCGTCTCGCATTACTGCAGAATGCAGTTTCCATTCAAGTTCATGGTTTCTGCGATGCTAGTGAAGCCGCTTATGGAGCCTGCATCTACTTACGCTCTGTAGATCAATCTGGAAATTTTAAGAGCGCTTTGCTTTGTGGAAAATCACGCATTGCTCCTTTAAAGGCTGTTACGATTCCTAGACTCGAATTATTGGCAGCTCATTTGCTAGCTAATTTAATATCTAAGGTAATGCCCATACTTCAATTAAATATCGAATCTGTCCATTTGTGGAGCGATTCCAAGGTGGTTTTGGGCTGGCTTACTCATTCACCCACCACTTTGAAAACCTTTGTGGCCAATAGAGTCGCTGATATTCAGGAGATTACATCTATTGACTCTTGGTCTCATGTTGCATCTAAGGAAAATCCTGCGGATCTTATTTCTAGAGGATCCTCTCCTTTAGATCTTTTGAATAATTCTTTATGGTGGTCAGGTCCTCATTGGCTTATTGATAATGAATTTAAATGGCCTAAGAATTGTGACTCCATGCAGTCTACTTCTCTTCCAGAGATGAAGGTAGTAGCTCTTATTGAATCAGACAATTCTGATCTTTGTGATTGGCTATCCAAATACAGTTATTTGAAAACTATCCGTGTAATGGCATTTATGTTAAGATTCATTCATAATTGTCGGAAGGCTCAATCTCCCCTCACAGGTTCTCTATCTCCTGATGAGATATCTAATGCTATCTGTTATTCTGTTAAGGTAATCCAGAGACAGTATTACTCTAAAGAAATCCAAGCTCTGTCTTCAAATCTGGAATTATCTAATTCAAGTAAACTTAAGCAACTTAGTCCCTTCATACTCAAGGATGGTATTCTCCGTGTGGGTGGACGTTTGGAACGTTCAAATCTATCCTTTGATAATAGACATCCTATGTTGTTGCCAGCACAACATTCTTTCACTAAACACCTTATCTTCTATACACATATTCTTTTAAAGCATGCTGGTCCCCAACTTATTATCTCGCACTTGAGAGAGAAATTCTGGATCATCTCCTTGCGTAAAACAGTCAGGAGCCAACTGAGGCTCTGTTTCATATGCTTTAAGTTTAATGCTCAAGCATTCCAGCAAAAAATGGCTGACTTACCTCCTGAGCGAGTGAATTGTATACCAGCTTTTACCAATGTCAGTGTTGATTATGCTGGGCCATATATGATTAAATTTGGAGGTCCCAGATCAAGGATTCAAGTTAAATCCTACATATCCATATTTGTTTGTATGTCCACAAAGGCCGTTCACATCGAGCTAGTTACAGCTTTGACTGCTCGTGCTTTTCTTGCTGCATTTTCCAGATTTGTTGCTCGGCGTGGCATACCCCTTTCTATCACTTCGGATAATGGCAGCAACTTCGTAGGCGCCAACGCCGATTTGAGTAGTCTTGCAAAGTTGCTGGAAACTGATGAATATCAATTAACCATACAAGATGCTACTTCACATCTATTTATCAAATGGAACTTTCTGCCTGCTCATTCTCCTCACATGGGAGGACTTCATGAGGCGGCGGTTCGTTCATTGAAATATCATCTGAAAAGGATGTCTCCATCTTTTAATTTTACATATGAGGAAATGTCCACGCTTCTCATTCAAATAGAAGCCCTCATGAATTCTCGTCCCCTTGTCACTCTTAATGAGGAAGTAAATGATTATGATTATTTATCCCCTGGACATTTTCTGATTGGCAAACCTCTTGTGTCTCTTCCTAGCCCAGATCTTTCTGGCGGTTATACTATACGTTCCCGCTGGAACAATTTAAGGAATCTTATGAAGTCCCTGTGGTCAAGGTGGTCTTCAGATTATCTTTCTTCCTTGCAGAGACGTTCTAAATGGTTGAAGGCTATGCCTAATGTTACCATAGGTACGCCAGTTTTAATCATGGATGACAATATGCCTCCCTTAAAATGGGTTGTTGGCATCATAACTCAAACTCACCCAGGCCCAGACGGTCTTGTGAGGGTTGTCACGGTCAGGACTTCTACAAGTTATCTGAAACGACCTATCATTAAACTAGCCCCAATTCCCATATATGACTCTCTCGACTAAGGCAGTCGTTCATTTTTTCTTTGTTTAGTTACTTTTATTTCTCAACTTTTAGGATTTATTGGTGTTTTTGAAGATCCAACATAACTTCGCATTTCTGTTTGATTATTCCCTAGTGAATAATCGCGGGCAATATGTTCAGTTATGTTGTGATCTTTTTAGCTGTTAATATTTTTATTGCTAAATGTTTAATTTTATTATGATGGATGGTTGGTTTGATTTCTTTCTGCTTTTCGCCCGTTTTCAGGGGGCCTTGCATTCTCTTCATTATTTTTAAGGACAGTTGAATTTCTCTACAATATGTTTTTTATATTGTTAGCTTTCTTTTTTTCTTCTTGTTTCAAACATTCCTTCTTCGTCTTCGCCATTTTTAAATCCTCTTAAAGGATCATTGTCCATATCTGGACTTAACTAGCAGTGGTTTTTTAACGTCATAATTCCTTATTCTTCGCTTCCTGCAAGTTAAGGCTTATTTATAATTGATATTAATTGCACAGAAGCAATTTTTCACATTTATTCGTCTCAGAAAAGGCTGGATTCGTTTAGTGCTTCCACCAGGCATTTCTACATGAATTGACTATCTTGATTATGACCTGATTTGGACTTCAGGACTATTTTTGAGGTAATATTAGCTACGAAAGGAATCTTATTACCTAGTGAGTGCATTAAAGCTCTAAAATTATTTCATACAGCTAATAATATTAAATTGATTTTATTGCAACGTAGCTGTATCTACTTTAACACGCAATATAAATTCAGTAACATTATTATTGCGCATTATTTGGTGAATTAAAATATCACAAGATTGACTGTGAACCTTAATACGGCATATAATTGGTACATGTGTGTATTTCATTGTCATTCACATAATTTTATTTGGAATATTGACTCCAAAGGTCCTCCGGAATTGTTATTAAATATATTTTTAAATCAGCAAGCTCTTTCATTTACTGGCGGAATCAATCATCCCTGCTTATAAGAAGACATCAAGACGTCGATGAAATTTCCAACGAGTGTTTGTGATTCAAGAAGATCAAAGTGTCAGTGTTATCTCACCTATGGTTTATTTAGCTTATAACCTTGTTATCGTTCATTCTAAGCGAAATGTATAGCGTGTGTACAATCTTTATCACCCTTAATTAATTTAATTTTTTTTACAGTCCACTGTCTACGCACGTTATACAGTTAGCGTATAAGAATATACACAAGCGTTTTCTTTTTTATACAAGACGATGTCTACTGAACCGGAAACAGCTGTCAAGATTTGAGTCAAGGTCGTTTCTTTGAGCAATAAGCCTCTTGCGCAATTATTCATCTAAGGCAGGCATGTGCATACCCTCATCAGCTGCAAAGACATACTACGCCAAAACTTGTGTATTTGCTATTTTGTCTATTATAATGAAACGTGTAAATAATAATTAATAACTATGAAAAGTGTATACTTTTGAGACAGCAATTATCTTATACACATCATAAATTACAATTGCATGACAAATTAGCAGATCTCGATCGAGCTGTTAAAAAAAATTGAAAAGAATTTTATCAGAAGATATTATTACTTTATTAATAAGGGAAATTTTGTCCTCGGCGTGAATCGATTCCGGTGTTTCAACATAGATCCCAATAATGTAGGCCTAATGTAACTCCATCAGTGAGACAAGACTTAAAGACTGTACTTAATAGTATAGCCCATACAGTTTGCTAAACTATTTGTGATGTGTTGACTGCAATGGCAGAAAAAATAAAATATTATTATATAAGTACAGTATACAGGCATAATTCCATTGCTCTTTATCCCATTTTTCGACTATATTGGAAGATCACGGAATTTAAGGCATGTTATTAGCATTTTTATTCCCATTGGCTTTTTTAATTGATTTCGCTGTGCTTCTGTGACAAGCAGCTTAGTGCACATCCATCCAGACTCTCGCACCTCAGAAAAATCTGAAGATACATCGGGAATCGAATTAGATCCTTGCTGGTCCATAAACAATGTAGTTGGTAAATTTGGTTTATAAATATGCCTGTGTGTCTATGTTTCCTAGGCTTAGTTTACTTAGCACTAAACCTTTCTGTAAATTGCCAGTGTTTGTTCGATGGGTGGGGGATTCAGAAAATCCTTTCGCAATTACGAGTAAATATATTACAGAATGGGAATATTATCACAAAATATATACTCAATCCAATCTAATTTTATAGATAAAAGAATATAACACATATGTAAATTATTCAAATTAAATTAAAACTTTAATTAGAAAATAAAACATAAATATATTTCTTTTCATTCGTAATAAAATATTACAAACTTTAGGATCAAAATAATGACACAAGATTACGCAATATAATCTACGTACGTAATCTAGACCCCTGTTAATGAAGTAAACTAAAATTTATAGAAAGCTTAAGTACAGCAAAGGCTAGTGAAAAACTAGCTATGGATTTCTAAAAAATATGTATGAAATAGCCTATATAACCTTCGTATTTTACTTTATTTTTCACTTGAACTCAATACTATTTTATAATGGGAGCAGCAATACAGGTTTCACCACATTTTGATAAGCAAATTGCTCAATTAAAGATTCTTAGCGAGTCTGTGATGATAAGTAATGAACAGTTCCTTCAAACTGGTTCTGTGCAGTAAATTAAATATACTTAAAGTAAATATCATTACTAAATACAGTAAATAGATTTTTATAAAAAAGGTTTTATTTACATTTCATTATTTACAAATTGTACAGTCATATCATACATTACATGAACACACAAAGAACAATTATTTTCATTGTACTTACACTATAATCCTATGTCAAAATATGATAATATTTAACTTCCTTTTGTTATAATGCAGCATGTAGTATAACATCTATAGATTTATTTTATCAGAAAATCCAACTTCACGATATTTCGAAATGAGGTAACTTTAATAAAATATTTACAAACAGCACATTATGTGATGAAATGCAAAGAAGCTATTTAATAAAAATGTGTTAAATCCTTATAAATTATCAGTCATCCCCAAAGACAATTTTAATATTGTTTTAATCCGTTAAAAATATTTATTTGTTGAAGCTTTGATATATTCTGTAATTTTTAATTAACAATTTTCAAGAGCTTTTTGTACAGATGAGTTCAGGAGATGTAATTTTAATGTACTGACCAAGCACAAATCGGCAATTAAATTGACCTGAGATATGTAAGTGTTGTATATGTATAATAGCAAACACCCAAAGATACATTATAAGATAATTGAAATAAATTTCTAAAATAACTTTCATGACTTGTGGTAGTTATTACACATATTAAGCGAATTGTCATGCTGTTATGATTTATGAAGCATACGTACTTAAATCCAAAAGTACTTTACTAAAATACGTTACTCTACATGTTTATCACAACAGTTTCTGTTAAATATGGTACTCGTTATTTAAATTTTTCGATTTATAATCAATTACCTGCCATTAGAAATTAGAAATTTAAAACTTTTAAACCTTTGTTTGTAAATGTTATTACTTCAGATACAGCATTAATTATTTACCTTACTACGTATTTTAATGTATATTATTACAAATAATTTTATTTTGTCCGATGAAAAATTTCTTCTTTTTTCCAACACAAAATGATGGTATCTATGAACATTTTTGAAGTACTTCTGTTAAATTTCAATTGTTTCAGGTACATTTTATATAATAATACTTTCCTGCATAATATTTACATTTAATAATAAACAGGAATGCTTCCATTAATCCCTCTAGGTGTACATTTTTATTCAGCTTATAATTTTTATTAATGTATTTTTTATTTCACTGCTTGATGACTTGCACGGTAATTTTTTCTATGCAACTTTCTTATTCTATGTTAAAATTTTCCTTTCATGATTATTTTCATGTTTATTACCCCCTTTTTTTTATAAATTTGCACTTTTGAGCCTCAGCGTTCAATAAATAAAAATATATAAAGAATACCATGTTATGATGCCAAAGAATTACCCAAGAGTTATAGGCTATTAAATTAATTAAGCTAAAATGCCTTGTGCGTATTTTATTGTTACTAACAAATGTTAGCCAAAAATACATACTAAGTAGGTCTAGGACATGAGCGTCTATATTCTATACATACAAAGTAACCCTATATACAATATGTAACATGACTGCGTATACAGATTTTCCTTTTTGCATTACACAATGACTAATTTAAACATTTCATTATAACTAATGTGTGTTTAGATGATTATTTATATCTGTGAACTTCAGAATTACATGCAACCTTGTAGAATGTAGATTAACTTACATCAACTTATTTTTTCAGCATTTTTTTTTTTTGTTTTGCAGTCTGCTCCGGTTCCAACAAAACAATGGGGAAATGTGTGTTGAGCTTACTGTTTACTCAGCACTAAAAGAGCTATGCATTTTCCTTATGTTCAGACATCTGTCTTGCGGGGGTCGTACCCCCGATCCGTATTCACCAGATCCAGTGAGGGAAACCCTGAGAAAACCTCATTCGGATCGGCTACTATGAGGGTTCACCCGTAGCGGCCCGGGCGCTTAAAGCAATTGCTTTCTTTTTCATCAGGCAGATATCCTTATGAGCCTTTGTGTCGTGATCCTTAATATTAGAGCACTATACTAAACATATTAAACATCTTCTGAACTACGCAGGAACCAAGCAATGAGTTAGGTTAATTTTGAAAACAAAATAGCTCCATATTTTAGAAAATTAACAAATGTATATGTAGGCTATAAAAAAAGTTGAAACTTCGTAGTTCCTACAAATTAACATTCACGTTTTAAAAATTATAACAGATTATGGTATAATTATTTATATGTCCGTAGGAATAAATCACAAATTACTGTGTTACGAAGTAGTCAATGTAGACATTCTATATTTACAGCAATTCTCAGTAACACAAATACAATAATGAAACAATTTTCACTGTATCTGTACGCCTATAAACATTTTGTGAATGCGATTTTATTAAAGTTCAATTTTTGTTTGTATAAGAGTTTTTAAGGCAGTGGAAATCTGTAGATGTAAAATGCATGAACCTTACTTAAATAATATGTAATATTAATTATGCATAGTTATTTATACAATTGTAGTATTTTTATTTTATATCAAGCTTTTGCACACTTACACAACAAGTTTCTGAATTGTTATTAATAAATTTACGTCAATTTTGCTATTGGATACATGTCAGTCTCAGAACATTTATACAGTTAACAAACGGTTTAGATTACTACTCAAAATTAATTATTTTTATTTTTACCCGTACACCCAATTATCTACATGTATACATATTTCGGAGTTCACCTGTATTATGTTTCATATATTTGACTCTCGTTCCCTCAGTGATATATTTAATTTATTGAAACTACAGAACTACATCTTTTTCTCTAATCGCTCTCCAAAAACGCGTTCTCAAGATTGTTTATTATCAAACATTACAAAATCTTACATCATGCACTTACTTTGTAAGCCTGCAGATGAGCAAAGCTCGTGTTTCTAAAGATGCATTCTTCTATATCAATCTGAAGTACTAAAATTTCTTATTAGAGGAGTTATGACTGAAATTTGAGATTCTCCTTGAATTTGTGCGTAAAAATTAAATACGAATTGCTACGAGATCTTAAATTTATCACAACCATGAATCCATACCATTCATAACATTCTGGCTCTTGATGGTGTAATTGGTGTAATTGGTTATTAATCAAATATCGTGATCTTAAAGTGTGAAAACTAATTATATGACAGCTTAGGCCTTCACGGCTTTCTCTAATGATTAAAAAATAATTCTTTTATTACCTTTATAAAGATATTCTGTAAACTAGCCCTAAAATGGAAATATGAATCATATGTGACTTTTTATAAATGCTCATCTTCTCCAACTTGATCATTGCAGACATTTTAATGTTTAGGTTTGCCACTTGCAGCCAGTGCAACCTTTTAATACAACTCAAATAATAATGTGGAATGTAGGGCAAACTCACTCACTTTGAGTACAATGCTCTGTCAGACCCTTATTCGTAGTTTGAATTGAGCCCACAACTGGGCGCTTCAACACACAACGTGTATACAGATTCTATAATTGTTCCATTTTGCTCAGAATTAGTTATTCTGGTGGCGAGCGTATTAGTGTTAAGGTACATGCTTCTTTTTTATAAATTTAATACAAAAAATTACTGGCACTTCCAAATTTTGGAAACCATTAGGCCTACTTTCATTAAGTAAACATTATTTCTTTAAGATTCTTCGTTCCGCAGTGATGACATAGTAACGTACTGACCTTCTTCATTGTTAAACCAACAACGGAATAAGTATTTATTGAAATACCGTCTATAAGTACTGCTACATTTGTATAGAATATAACAAGAAACTGAAGGATAAAAACCGAAAATTAGGTTTGTTATTACTGTTATTATCCTTCCAATGGTATTATGAAGATAGGGTGAATTTCTATACTGGCCAAATTTTTGAACAGGTAGAATGAAATAAAATGGAACATGTATTATGAAATAAGCGACTGTTAACATTATAATAAGTTTAGAACCTGTAATAAGTTGAAGCTCATTTGAAAGTCTCTCTCTTTCAGCCGCACTCTGAAGCTTTCTGGCAGTCACCGCATTAAATATAGCGAGGGCAATGGCTAATAGGAATAGATAGCCGAAGAAATAAAGCGTAACTTGCAAAGAAGCTTGATTGTCTTCGTTTGTGATACATATCAAAGTGGTTATGATTATACTTGTTAGCCAAATTTGAGCCGTCCATATCAGACACCTTGAAACTGATGTTGTTCTACATCCGTCAACAGTTGGTTTCAACAATCTAGAAACATCAAAATACATTTTTGCATTCAGTGCTAATATCACCAAGGCGTTCATTGACACAACTAATGTCTCTACGAATGAATAAGCTGTCATACAGAGTTCGGTATGGCGATGGTACAAGTAGAAATAACCGAGAGGCAAATACGCTGTCAAGATGATTATATTGTTTAAAATTAGATGAAAGATTATTATGTTTGATTCGTTTCTGACAGCGCTTTCTCTAATGAAAATAACCAATATTGTAATGTTGAGTGTGAGTCCTATTAAAAATGGTATTACTCTAATTGATGGATCTACATAAACTCCAAATGTTATGTATTCCTGAAGATGCCTCTGATCTTGAAGTAAGTCATCACGTTCTTGTTTATATCGTTGTACCCTTACAGGGTCGATGCAGCTACAGTTCGTATAACTATTATAACATATACTCCCTAATTCATCTTGAGCATAACCCATTACCTCTAACACTTGCTGGAGGTTAGACGAATATATCTCTTCTTGTTTGAAGAACTCTGATACATGGTAACTTATTTCTTTAGCTTGCTTTATTGTTCTCAGTTTATTCTGTCTGTTAATGTAGTTATTATACAGGAAGTCACCAATATAGTCTATTGTAAGATTTAACGTAATGTTGACCAAATATGGTGCAATTGCTTCAGGGTAATATTTTAATTCGGCGAGGCAGCCTACTTCTATGGCTTTAGAGCTAAAAATGTCATGTTCGTGAGTGTAGTTCCATATAGTCTCTGCCAGTATATCCTTCCGAACATATTCTTCAAGCTTTATCTCCTCCTCTGTCATATTATTCTCTTGCAGTGTAGAAAGATCGGCAAAACCGGAAGATACGAGGAGATGCAGCACCTGAAATGAAATAGCACATACGTTATACAAAGCTGTACACTCCGAGGGAATTAATAGAAAATTCGAAATAGCATTTTCGGTCTAATTTATCATAGGGTTACTAATATATGATCAAAAGTACCGGTAATTCTGTTTCTAAGCTTAATTAATTATATTTTCTTTAAAATTTTATTTCTTCAATAAAATATTTCATTATTGTTTCTCTCATGTTTTAGTCAATAGTGAAAGAAACTATAGAGCGTGGGCTTTTCCGACTCACATATTTTTTTGTTGGTATTGCCATCTAGTTTCAGTTTTTAGTTGTTTGCCACTTATCAATTACAGCATTTACCCGGAAACCCCGGAAAACTACGGAAATCAGGAGAAAATTAGTTTGTTTTAATTTTTCTTTGTTCTTTGCTCCTAATATGCCCAGGGAATTTCTGAATCACATATTTTTTGTTGGTATTGCCATCTAGATTAAGTTTTTTGTTGTTTGCCCATTATCAATTACAGCATATCCCCGGAAAACAATGGAAATCCGGAGAAATGACTTTGTTTTAATTTGTCTTTGTTCTTTGCTTCTAATATGCCCAGGGAATTTTTGACTCACGTATTTTTTGTTGGTATTGCCATCTAATTTAAGGTTTCAGTCTTTTGCCTCTTACGAATTACAACATATCCCCGGAAAACCCGGAATACCACTTATATACGGAGAAAATGACAATGTTTTATTTTTTCAATCTTTGTTATTTGCTTCTAATATTCAAAGGGAATTTCTGACTCATATGTTTTGTTTGTTGGTATTGCCATCTAGATTAAGGTCTCAGTTGTTTGCCCATTATCAATTACAGCATATCCCCGGAAAACTCCGAAACCACAGAAATCCGGAGAAAATTACTTTGTTTGTATTTATAAATCTTAGTTTTTTGCTCCTAGTATTCAAAGGGAATTGGTGACTCATATGTTTTTGTATTGGTATTTCCATCTAGATTAAGGTCTCAGTTGTTTGCCCATTATCAATTACAGCATATCCCCGGAAAACTCTGAAAACCACGGAAATCCGGAGAAAATTGCTTGGTTTTAATTTTTTTAATCTTAATTCTTTGCTCCTATTATTCAAAGGGAATTGGTGACTCATATGTTTTTATATTGGTAATGCCATCTAGATTAAGATTTCAGTTGTTTTCCCCCTCATCAGTTACAGCATATCCCCGGAAAACTCCGAAAACCACGAAAATCCGCAGAAAATGAGATCGTTTAAATTTATTTAAAATCTTTGTTCTTTGATCCTAATACAACCAGGGAATTTCTGACTTAGGCCTACATATTTTTGTTGGCATTGTCATCTAGATTAAGGTTTCAGTTGTTTGCCCGTTATCAATTACAACATATCCCCGTAAAACCCGGAAAAGCATGGAAATCCACGGAATTTCTAGAACTCGGAACTTGTGATCTACAGTCACTGAAACCGTTATTGCGAAGTAATTCTGCTTCAGGTGTGTCCTTTGCAGGTTCAAATGGGTGTGTATGTGGACTACGAGATATCTGCCATAATTGTGATGGTTACATGCAAAGAAAATGGGAATCATATCTTCTAAACATGCCAAGTGTAAGTCAAAGTTGTTTTCTTTAGTTGCTCGCTGGAATCTCAAAATCAAAGACACTTTGTCGATATTACCAATCCAAAATTGTGCTGTTTTACCCAATGTCCCTTCTATAACTCCAGTCAAGAAAGTTTGATAGTGACTGTGGAAGGTTTGGCAAGATAAATTATCATTCACAGATGTCAAATTAGGATATGAAGGGTGTGCTACCAGGTTTTCAATCGCTTTCATCCCTTCAGCAACAGGATTTTTTCCAATATTATTTGTCATGCTGTAATTGGTAAGGGGAAAACAACTGAAACCTTAAACTATATGGCAATAGGAACAAAAGGTATGTGATTCAGAAATCCCTGGGATTATTAGTATCAAAGAACAAAAAATGTTTAGAAAATTAAAAAAAAACTAATTTTCTCCGGACTTTCGTGGTTTTCGGTGATTTCCGGAGATATGCTGTAATTGATAAGGGAATAACAACTGAAACCTTAATCTAGATGACATTACCAACACAAAAGCATATGAGTCACAAATTCCCTTTGAATATTAGGAGCAAAGAACTAAGATTTAAAAAAATTAAAACAAAGTAATTTTCTCCGGATTTCCGTGGTTTTCAGGGTTTACGTGGATTTGCTGCAATTGATAACGGGCAAACAACTGAAACCTTAAACTAGATGGCAATACTAACAAAAAAACACATGAGTCAGAAATTCCCTGGGAATATTAGGAGCAAAGAACAAAGATTTTAAATAAATTTTTAAAAAGTCAATTTCTCCGGATTTCCGTGGTTTTCGGAGTTTTCTGGATATATACTATAATTCATAAGGGGCAAACAACCGAAACCTTAATCTAGATCAGGCCTGTCCAACCCGCGGCCCTCGGGCCGCATGCGGCCCGCTCTCACAGTTTTGTGGCCCGAGGACAAATAACAAAGAAATTAGAAGATATGGTTGGAAAATGCAGCTACTTTTCACTATGCTTGGATGACAGTGTCGACCATTATTCATACGAATAATCAACAATGAATTTTCAACACAAGAAGAAATTCTTCAATTATGTTCTTTACGTGGATAACCAAGGGTGAAGATATATTTAAGGCAGTAAATGAAACGGTGGAAAGGACTGGTAGGATTAATTAGGAAAGCTGGTGTAAATGTCCTCATGTTCCATTGCATAATTCACCAAGAGGCGTCGTGTGGGAAGTCAGTGAAACAAAGCGATGCAATGAGTATAGCGGTTACAGTTTCCAACAAGATATGTGGTGGCACTAAGACACAACTTCACTGCAGATTCCGGGAATTTTTGGATGAGAGATCTATCACTCCACGCAAATGTACGCTGGCTGAGTGCAGGTAGTGAAAATCTTGTTCGACGAGTTGAAGATCCAGACTTTCTATAAGGCATGACTGACCTGACACAATACGTGAATGAGTTGAACCAGGGACTTCAGGGCAAAAATCAAAGTGTTTGAGGGTTAGAGGTCATGTTAATGGTTTTAAAATTTCTGAAATCAACCTTATCAAGAAATTATTTAACACAATTTCCATGTTGTCAAGAGCTGTCAGCAGAAATTGAAGGTGGTAATTTTTCTGAGTTTTGTGAAAATATTGAAGTCATTATTCAAGAATTCAATGAAAGATTTTCTGATTTTGAAAATATTAAAGGTAAACTGCTGCTTTTTAATGACCCTTTGAATATGGATATTGAGAATCAGCCATCCATGTATCAACTGGAGCTCTGCGATCTTCAGGCTGATCCTTTTCTTCAAACCAGGTCTGAGAAAGGGCTCAACTATTTCAGAGGGCAGGTTTCCTCAGCTTAGAGATTTTGGTTTGCAGCTTTCCTCAATGTTTGGAAGCACTTTATGTGAGAGTGCTTTCTCCAACACGAAATTGATAAAAAATAAATATAGGAACTGTCTCACTGATGATTCCTTGTTACACCTACTAAGACTGGCAGTAACTAACATAGAAGTGGACATCCATACTTTAGTCAAGCAGTCTGAAAATCCTCGGTGCTCACATTAAGTTCTAATTTCGGCCCATTGGTAATGAATCCTATTTCAACAATTTGGTCTGCTGTACTTTACTGTTATATTTATGTGAGTGAAGCTTTTACTGTTTGGCCCTCAGCATCAATTGTCGAAATATTTTGGCCCCCAGTATTTATGAAGTTGGACAGGCCTGATCTAGATGGTAATGCCAATAAAAAAACATACGAGTCAGAAATTCTCTTCGAATATTAGGAGCAAAGAATAAAGTTTTAAAAAGAAAACATAGTCATTTTCTCCGTACATACGTGGTTTTCCGGGTTTTCCTGGGATATGCTGTAATTGGTAAGGGGAAAACAACTGAAACCTTAATCTAGATGGCAATACAAACACAAAAACATATGATTCACCAATTCCCTTTGAATACCAGGAGCAAAGAACAAAGATTTTCAAAAATTTAAACGAAATTAATTTTTCCGGATTTCTGTGGTTTTTGGTGTTTTCCGGGGATATGCTGTAATTAATAAGGGGCAAACAACTGAAATTTTAATCTAGATGGTAATGCCAACAAAAAAACACATCAGTCAGAAATTCCCTTTGAATATTAGGAGCAAAGAACAAAGATTTAAAAAATAAAACATAATTATTTTCTCCGTATATACGTGGTTTTCCGGGTTTTCCGGGTTTTCCGGGGATATGTTGTAATTTGTAAGGGGCAAACAACTGAAACCTTAAACTAGATGGCAATACGAACAAAAATGTGTGAGTCAGAAATTCCCTGGGAATATTAGGGGCAAAGAACAAAAAAAAAAATTAAAACAAACTCATTTTCTCCGGATTTCCGTAGTTTTCCGGGGTTTCCGGGTAAATGCTGTAATTGATAAGGGGCAAACAAGTAAAATCTTAAACTAGACGACAATACCAACAAGAAAATATGTGTGGCAGAAAATCCCGGGGGGGGGGAAGGGTTTGCTATTGGTAGCCCATGGTCTACTATCAGAGCGAAAGTAACTACTAAAAGTAACGAAAATCCGAAAGACCTCAGTCATGATAAGTATTTAATAAATGTAATGAATTCAATTTTTACCTGTTATAATTCCAGGAAACCTTAAACCAAAATAACGGTCCGCGAGTTTGTAACATAATTGGTGTGTCATACGATAACTTGTGAAGCTTAAACTCTATACCTTTATGTAATACCTTTATTTTGCTATTTACAGTGTTCATAAAACAGAGTAATCTTTGCCTGTCAGCTTGAAAGTCAAATCCAAAACGTAGCTAGTGTTTCTAAGGAGCTTAATGGATCTACATGCGAAGTGAATTAACATCAGCGGTTGGAAACCAACTAAAGCAACTGAGAGTATATTGATGGTATAAAAAATGTAACTGAGAAAAACAGACTTATATGTTTTAATTACTGAAATTAATACTAAGAAAAATGTTATGAAAAGTTTCTATACACTAATAGTTTATTCGTATAATAGGCATTTTATCTTCACTGTTTAGTCAAAATGACGAAGATGGTGTATTAAGAAATTAGTATCTATAGAAAGTGTAGGTCTGACTCCTAAAGTGTTGTAACAAGTTAATAAGATGTTATATTTTAAGGCCAGTCTGAGTAAATGTTACCGATAAGGCGATTTAAGTAATAATATCATCGTCATATCATATCATATCATTAAAAGGATGAAGCTATAATTATTTCAGAATATTTCTTCTGTTATCTTCCAAGCAAGAAAATAATTGGAGCACAGTTTGATTCATACATTGATTATGGCAATATTCGGTTTATTATTAGGGATGGGTCCTCGATACTTTCGATACCTCGATACTCTCGATACTTGCATGGTATCGGCATCGAACGATACTTCTGAAAACTCGCTCGATACTTTTTCGATACTTTTGTAATTATGCAATTCTGCAATTAAGTGAGAATGTTAGTATTTTTTAACAAAAACTTGTAAGTGGACTGTTTAAAAAACTAATTTTAGTTTTGATGTAGAGTTTAAAAATAATTATAGGCTACTGATGATATTAAATGTTGTCTCATTAAATATGCAGACTAAATTAATTTAGTTAATATTACACAATTCTCTCAAATTTTAATTTTTAATGTACCTATTTATTGAAACTGGAAATGTTGAAGGTATCGAGTATCGAAGTATCGAGTATCGAGGAAAAGATCATGTATCGGTATCGAATATCGAGTATCGAGAAAATCTGGTATCGACCCATCCCTAATTATTATGTTATTCTATAAAATTCAAACTAAAGTAAAACTGTTACTTTTTTACAGATTTGGTGTTAATTGTATTAACAAATCTAGCTTATGTTGCAGGCCTACTGAAATGTATGATTATAAAACACCTAAATCTACTAACATTGGAATAAAATTAAAATATCGATACTCAAACGTCGACATGCAGTGCGTAATTTATGTTTTAAATGCTAGACAATGCACTGTTGGATCTAAAACTCCATCTTAAGATCCCTAAAATACTATATTTGTGGATACAATGCATACCCCATGCCCACCGTCAAGTCTACAAATTTAAGAAAAATCTTCTGAATTTTATATTACTAGGCCTTTAATAAATATAAATTATTTACTATGAAATTATATAGGCTACAATTTTCCGGAAACGACGAGAAATTTAAATAAATTGAGATGAAAAATTATAGAAAGCAGTACATAATTCAAACTATCATTAATTATATATATTCATAAAAACTCTGTTCATACATATTACACAAGGTGAATGCTTCCAAACATATGTTAATTCAACATTAAAATTATTCATTCATGTTTTATATCTTCAATAGGACTATGTTTTGGATGCCTAAAACAGGGAATAGCGAATTTCGTCAAACATACTATGATATGAGCATGACATTTAATGAATATATTTCCAAATGATTAACTTTTGAGCCCATATAATATTTTAGAGAAATTTATATTTTAATTTCAGGCACTTTCACATTGTATTCCAATGGACTTGGATACATAAGAAGTGAGTCAATTATCTTTGATGCGATCAAAAGTACATCAACCCAAATTACATGTTTCAAACTCAGTGGCGGCTATTCAGGGGAAGTAGGTGAAGTAGCACTTCACCAGTATTTTCCCTTTACAATACGTATTTTTAAAGTTTATTTTCCATATCCCGAATTGGTTTTTACTATAAATGTATCTGTATTTTTGAATTGCCCGCCACACCACCACCAGGGCCCTATTTCATAAAAGTTACAATTTTGCAGGTGACAGGTGACATAAAATTGTCTTACAGGTTTACATTTTGACAATTGTGTTTTTCATAAAAGCTGACAACTTTACATAAATGTCATGACAATTTTGTAGATTTGTATGACAATTTTACATACTGTTGTTTCTCAAAACTTTTGAGTTTACAGGTAAAAGTCTGACAAATATGTCAAATCTTAGGATACCTATCATTTATGAAACATTAATTTTTGATGACATATTTACAAATTTACAAAAAAATGTAGAATTGTCATTACAGAAGTGACAGGCAATCTTTCATATGTAGGCCAACAGAGTAGGTTATGTAAATGTGTGGCATGACTTGGCAAACTTTCTTGTGATTTAAACTTTGTTAATAAACTTGCTAAATTGTCTTGTTAATAATGAACACTAGTAGTAGTGATATTGGTAGTAGTGAAAGTGGTGAAGAAATAGACATGAAACTACCCAGTGTTTTTAGGAAATGGATTAACCTAACTTTCAATTTCAGTGACTTTGTATTAAAAGAGAAATATAATTCAATTATTTTCGATAGTAATAATCGATTGCTTAGGTATCATATTCGATGTTGAGACACGTATGTGAGAGCCATCTACAGTGTACTAAAGTAATCTTTAGGTTTGACATAAAATTGTCGCGTTTATGAAATGGATTCTTTTTGTCTGACAATTTACATTAATTTGTCTGTAATGTAAGGAAAAGTTGTAATATTTATGAAAAATACAATTGTCGTGACATATTGACAAATTTGTCAGACTTGACATAATTGTCGTATTTGTCACACCTGTAAAGTTTTATGAAATAGGGCCCTGGTGTCAAAGCTAGGAGTCACTGGGATCCTGAGTGCGCAACTTGCTTCAAGTCGGCCGTGTGAAGGTGGACTGGAAACCACGCCCTCCGTTGCATGGGTAGTCTGGTCAACTAAAACTGAGGATATGCAAGCAGCAGTTTTCTCGCTTATCCCACTTCCCCATACCGACGCGAACAGACTATCCACGAAGCCGTCCCTCTTGTTCAGCCATTTTCTTCTCCAGCTCAATGCCTCATACTGTCAGCTCGGAGAAAGAGGTGGGCACGTTAGATCTTCCACCGTCTGACGGTCTAACGTCGCCAAATTCGAATGTGTTACATTCAGAAAAACCCGGATTCCACAACCTCGATTAAGTATTCTGTCGCACTGGGAACACTAAGCGACTTCCCCTACCTCGATCAATAAAAATACTATTTTCTCGTCTCTTATTCCATTTCCGGGGAACTCACACGCGATTTGCCCTGCCCTAATTATTATTATTATTATTATTATTATTATTATTATTATTACTATTACTATTAGTATTATCATCATTATTTCTCTTATTATTATTGTTATTATTATTATTATTATTATTATTATTATTATTTTTGTGCTATTTTCTCTTGTCACACAACTCACACAACGTTCGACGAGACGAGAGAAATCAGCAAAAAAATAATCGCGTGAGAGTTCCCAGAGATGGATTAAGAGACGAGCAGTTTAGATAGGCCTACTAATAATTTTAAAAAATATTTTAAGTTTGCTGTATGAAATGATATTTGCAGCACACCCTCGTTTTGAGCCACGAGCCGCTATTGGGTGAATTCCGTTATTAACTGGAATTTTTTTCTCTTCACCTAATTTTCCGGCCACGAGCCGCCACTGTTCAAACTATCTTCTAACCCTGTATTTAAATGTTCAAATAAACGGGATAAATTATTTAAGTGCTAAGTTATAGAGAAACTTATAGCATACATGTCTAGAAATCTGTGGTTCCTATCATTGTAGGGCCTAGTAAATTTTGTCAAGATCGGTTCAAGATTAAGAAGAGCTTGGCCAAATTAATATTGAATACTACATTTAAAAAAGAATACATAGAATATCAACTGGATAATACAATATATTAGTATAATTGGCAAGAACACTGTTAATTTTATGAATAGTGGATATTGCATAACAGTTTTTATCAAGCCTGAAATAAACCTTCCTTGAATCAAATGTTTGCATGGAATGACAGGTAAATTTTTCCAGTACCCTTTCCTTCGAATTATCGGTCCTTCACAAATCATGTCAAATCCTCCACAACCATGCTTTTCTTTGACGGTCTACGTAGTTTTTGTTCTTTTTTTACTATCAATTTTTGTTATTATTTTGTGAGTATACCGAGTCCACTGGGCTACATCCAATGGGAGGCAATTTTTTTTTTTTAAATAATTTTTAGTAAGCCTTAAATCTATGACATAGGACACACGGTATGCTGCAGGCCCACCTATCTTTGGGGATCAGCTGCAGTTTGAACCGAAAATGGTAGACCTACAACCATTTTTTCAAAGTAGATTTTATTGTTTTATATTATAATATAATATAAAAATAAAAATATATTATATTTATATTAATAAATATAAAAATATATTATATTTTTTGACTAGAAAGGGACATGGAGGGCCTCCCCGGAAGAGAGATCAGCACAACAGCACAGGCACGTAAGACAAGAGACACTATTCACATTCTGAACAAGGCGAGGGTAGGATGAAGATAATAATGCCGGCCAGATGATATCCGGGGCCTAAAGTTACCCGACATTCGTCTTACAGGTGAGGAAAAATCCAAGAAAACCCCTACATAGGTGACTTATCCCGACCAGGATTCTAACCCGTGCCTGCAGTGTGAGAGGAGTGAACGCATCCCCTACACCACATCGGTGGACAAAACCTAAGTTCAAAATGTCAAAACTTTCACTACAAAATTCACTGTATTTGACAGAACGTTTTTACACACAACACACACACAAATTTAAAACTGAGATATAGTCTATCGCTTTGAACTTTTAGCTACCAAAATAGGGTACTTGAGCTTAGTCACGAAACAATTTCGTAGATTTTGTCATTATGTATACAATACAAAGAAGATAATTACTGTACGCCTATATTTGTTTTAAGAATGTAACACTACGTGTTGATAAATATTTTCGTAAGTGTTCGTCCTGGTCTTTGACCCTATTTGAAAATATTCTAAATAGCTAATTATTTCGGAGGGAATTAACCTATCACTATTCTTATTATTTTCAGCTAGAGGTAATGTCTGTGCATGCATCTCAATGTACAATTTTAATTTGTCTAACTCACTGAAGCCGCTGAATATAAATTAACAGGGATTCGTATTCCCTTTCTTTACACGCGTAAGCTTAATGCACTTATTTAAATAGGGCTATGTAATCTTTACAGTTCAGATGTATTTACAGATTGATTCCATGCATTAACGTACAACATTTTTAGAATTAATATGTAATATGTTGAATGTACTTAGGTCCCTTCGAGGGGTTCACCACTGTGCAGTTGGGTAAGGCACTGCGCTACAAGTCGGGAGGTCGCTGGTTCATCCAATACGGTCCAATAATTTTTAAATTAGGTGACATCGTGGCCTAGAGGATAAAGGTGACTAGAACTTAAAGCTGGTATTGTTACCACATTTATGAGTCGAATGTCTTAAATCTGGGACGCCAACCTCCTGGAATTCTACGAAGTATGGGAACCTTGAGGTATTAATGCCTGAGGAAAAAACCATTTACTTTTATTTATATTATACATGTATGTTATGTTTGGACGCCCTTTAACTGTCCATTAATTTACAAAAACGTTTTGTTCAATTAGGTCTGTAACAGTTTCCGTGTAACGAAATGTTGTCTTATAACTTAGTTCTTTCATTTATCGGGATCAAGACCGCCAAGTGGGAACAATAAACCAGACCCTTACTGACCATTCGACCCAGTAGGGAAAAGTCCAACTAACCAGAGCTTCTTAGTATATGTCTCTCACGAGTTTAACAACAACCATGACGTAGTAGAAATATAAAATTACTTTGTAGCGCGCGATTTTAAAACTAATTTCAAGAAGGCTGCTTTAGGTTACTATGCGGAATTTGTAACTCGCCATTTCTCTTTCTAAGCGGTATGATTCAAACTGAAAGATGATACTGTAACCAAGTGGGTCTCATGGCATAGTAAACAGGCAGCTTGACCTACCATCCCACAGCTGCGTTATATGTTTTTTTTCTGTTTTTACTTGATTATTACCAAGGATGGATATCGGTGGTCTGGGATATATGTCTGTTCACTATGCTCACTCCCATGATATTCAATGCCAATCAATTATTTTTAAGCATTTTAAATAAATATTTGGATATCAGTCGCCATCCGCGGCTGATTACTTGGGTCCAAAACATAAAGTATGCAATTTGACAAAATAAATTTTAAAATTAGCACTCTTCCCTGAGAAGGTAGGGTAAATGCTTAAAAGTATGATGTACTGTACTTTTTTCTTAAAGTTACAATATTAAATGTGTACGTTGGCTCAATATCAAATCACAAATCTACCTATTGACATGTGTATTTTATCCTCATTTGCTAATCTCAACGATTTTAAGTGCGGTCAGGAGTAGTTAAATGGCATTACACGAGTGCCGAAACAAGACTCCTTATCCCCCAAATAATTATAGGAATATTGTTTTTCCCTAATATGGCCCATTTCCATCAGAAAGAATATCTAAAATTAAAACAGTAGGTTATAATTAAATTTGAAACTAAATTTGACAATTTTATTCATTAGAACTTTTCTAATGGAGCTTCTCAATACGCAGCTTCAGGTCCCTTTCTCAATATACAGTGCTGTAGGATAGGTGCCATTTACTGTAAGAATCTTATGAGCGAATTAGTTTTTTGAATCTTATTATTTTGTATTATATTATCTTCTCACAAGAAAAGCTATAAATTACATGCATACTGAAAATAATTTAAAGAGGCATAATATCACACTCGGAATTCACGATTTAAAATCTTTTACTGTAAACCTGTATAGATTTTTTTTATCATACAAATATAGCATATTGTTCTCTGTCGACAGGCGTTCTTTGGGTTCATAGATCATCACTTCTTATTATTGGATAACCAAGGAGAACACCCAACCATCCTCACCTCAAAATATTTCAGGGATATAGCAGCGATCGAATTCGAAACTCCGAGTACTCAGCCATTAGACCAAGCAGCAATAATCTCACGTATAAATTATATTTAACATTGTTATTTTCTGTCAGTGCAATGACAGTCTGCGAGGTCTAGTTGTTAGCATTACTGACTCTGGACTGACAGGTCCTTGGTTCGATCCTGGTATCTCTTCGGAGTTTTCTGAGTTAGATAGGTAGATATATGGAATGAGATGCACTCAGTCTTCTGAGGGCAAGCAGGAGATATGTGTTGATAAAGAAGTCACCGCTCTGCTCAATAAAATTTTCAATAACGGCCGTGGGAATCAGTGTACTGACCGCATACCTCCCAGTCCTGCCATCTGATGTTCAAAGATGGAGGCAGATGACACAGGGAGCAGATGATAGTAATGTATCCCATGGGATGTAGTACAGAGTTTAAATTATTTTTTTGTGAGGGGTATGATATTGGGCTTAGCAACTTGCTCACAAAATCATAGAAGTATTATTATTGCTTGGACACCTGTGAAGATGGGGTTTCGATTCAACGCGTTAGGTTAGTTGCACATTGATGTAGCTGAAGAAGTTGGGCAAGAAAAAATGACAATAGGCTAAATATTACAATGACAATACGCTAACATTGTTTCAAATTAAATATTCTAAACACTGTCAAATGTTCAAAGCAAAATAGGCATTGTTACAGTTGCAGTGACAGCGGTAGGTAGGCCTACACCAGGCAAAACTAGTTCATTCAGTGGACCATAGGTAAACAAAATGCTAAGCTTAATAAAAGTAGTGAGAAATGTTTGAAGCACTTACCAGTATGCAGTATGCGAGCCCCATGTTGAAAACGATGATAAGCAATAACAGTGATGTATTCCTCTCCGAAGCGTGCGCTCACTGTGTAGCTTGCAAACACTGCTCCCGGTATTTAGATGTCTGGATGCTGGCCAGATGATTATTTCCTTCAAAGGTCACGCATTTTTTAATCATTTCTAACGAATGGACTCCAGTTGTGTCATTGGCAAGGGAAAACACGACGCGATCTGGGTTTCTCTGAAGTGTTTTGCTATTCCATGATAACGGATCCAATGTTACTATTCGCAGCATAGTCATTCAGAAGGAAAGTCAATTTTTCGCAAGATATCGCAGAAAGCATCAACATAACCTCATAAACATAATCATTATTATTACTATTGAATTTCCAAAAATACATAGCCCTATTTTGTCAGCTGGCATATTAGGGTTATGGATTAAACATATATGCAGAGTATGTAGTAAATTACATATACATATTACAATTTTGCAAATACATTATTCATGAAACTTAAAACAACTTTATAACTTTGCTTATTTAAGAAGAGACGATAGATCGGTGTAGTAAAGTAAAAATTTTTAAAATATTTAAATATAATACTAACTGATATTGTTCATGCGTAAATAATGGACAATGAAATAAGAGATGCCTAACAGACTGGCTTTCCTCTTCATGTATACAATTTGCAGAGGCAAAAATTTTAAATCTTTGTAAGTATTCACCAGATTTTCCATGCCCTGTTAAGAATTGAGTCATAATATAGTGTGGAATCAAAAGTGTATAAGCTATAATTCTATCTTGCACTCTTGTGAAAAACAAGTCTTTCGTTGTGCTAAAAATCACTATAATTAATACATTATTACAATCACTGTGTTTTTGTATTAAAAATTGTCTGTAAAGGCCGAGTTATGTGTGGGGTAGGCCTGTGTTTGTTTGTAATAGTTTGTGGATAGACTTGTATTTCTAGAAAGAAACTTTCTAAATGTTGTACAGCTCCTCTGACTTCTCGAATGGAATCAAGTATTCACTTTCCTTACTCGACAGTAGAAACATAAAGTTTTTTTTCGCTTGAATCTACCTAAATTGCATGCAAAATGTCATTCTATAATCACAAAACTGGATTAAGGTGTGAAGCCCCGGAATAGTTTATAATCTACAGAAGCACCAACGTGTGCTACTGTCTGTTTGACTGTATGTGTATTAGATCGAACTAGGTCCCAGCTACATAAAAATGAGCCAGATATTTTTGAAATACTGAAAAGTAGTTTTCCCAACTTTTCTATCTTTCAAACAAACTATAACTTCTGAAAGAATAAAGATATTTACAAGGTTTTTTTAAATTAAATAATGATAGTACATTGTTGTATTTCTTCAAGCACCATGAACTAAACAGCTTAAAAATGTAACTAAGAAAAAAAAAACGATGTAACTAGTCTGAATTTGCACAAAGTTAAGAAGCAATTCCAATTTTGAAACTGTTACCTTTCTAAACAAAAGTGGTAGAGGAAATTCCATACAGATCCCACATTGTTTCTAAAAATTTAATATAGTAAGGAGCACAAATATAGGAGCTAGACTATCTTTAATTTCTCAGTTGAAATAACAAATAAATCTATAATAAACAAGTTTTTTTTTTAAATCATAGAATAATGCTGGAAACGTGTTAATTTAAAACTTATAAACTTATGACAAATTTTGAATTACATTACAATGGATAACAACATTTTGAACTGTTATGTGTATATTACAACTTCAAGAAATTTACGTTAAAACATATTATTTTGTTTGCAGCCTGGTCGTCTGAATATATTATACCCTATAGATTCTGTCTGTACGAGTTTTTGCTAATCAGCATTATATAAGACCAGTCCCGTAAATCAGTGTTTCGGGTCAGTTAAAGTAGATATCGTCACGGCATCAATAAACAAACTGAACACAAGATTATGCACACTATATGTATTCTTGTTTACAACCAAATGTGCAAAAATCTTCAGGATTTCTGACCAGTGAATTTTTTCTTATTCAGACCTTGTAAGGATTTTACAGTCGCCGTAGGTCAAGGTTCTAGGATTTTCTAACAACCTTCACATTGACGTATTCAAAATAGGGGAGAATCACCAAAAACAGCGCTTTTCTTTTTACACGTCATATTAATATAATTAACATATATTTTTATTTTCTTATTAATATTGGAATTTATTATGCGTTCAATTTAAGAAGCTTAATGCCATTTTAGCCAATTAAACAGTGCCGTATTTAAGCCTAGGCAGACTAGGCAGCTGCCTATGGCGGCAGATTTAAAGGGGCGGCTTTTAAGCTGTTACTGTTTTTTTTAATATATTAAACATTTTATTCTTAACTCTACAAAATAGTACCAATGTAACGCACAATGAAATAGAAATGAATAACATTGACAACAATACGCACCTGTTTATTTATTTACTTATTTATTTATTATTATATATTATTATTATTACTATTATTATTATTATTATTATTATTATAATCCTTATTGTAGGTTACTTTGTACATTCATGTGGAAATAAGGGGGCGAAAACATTTTTCTCTGCCTAGGGGCGCTTAAGTAGCTAAATACGCCCCTGCACTTAAAACGTATGAGTGGCCAGAAATTATGTTAAATAAGAGGTAAGTTACAAAGACACGTTAATAACAAGACCATTGAAGATGTTATTATCAATAAGAATGTGGTCATAGGAGGAATTCTGTACTGAATTAAAATAAATAAAAAACCAAAGTCATAATAGACTAAAATCCGAAATAAGTATGATTTAATGCAAAAATAAAACCTATGTCAAATTTATTACTCAGTAATATTTAAGGATATTTAAGAAATTGTAGTCTTTTTACATTTTTAACTTAAAAGCTAATTATTAGCATGAAAATAATTTATATAGAAAGTTGAACGTGGAATGGAGAGTTATTTCGATTAGGCTAACACAGGATAAGTCTGAAGCTCCGCCGGACGTTTTCTGGTGAGTCACCTGTGGACAAATCGTTAGGTATTCATTAAGTAACCGTATTCATAACTGAGTTTCGATGAATTAACAATATTGCCTTCACGTTTTTACATTGAAGCATTTATATTCGATCCATCGTGGTTTGGATTCCAAGGATAACTGTCGGTCCCTTTTACTAATAATAAAATTCCTGAAATCAGTATAAGTTACCGCAATATTTGGAACTATACAGCTTGGAATAATACTACCATATTGCGGTTAAATAAGCCATAGAAGGGAAAAAATATACTTTTAATGTTGTTGAAGAAGAAGAAATTATTTTAGACTTTAACAAATCTACAGGATGGTCCATATGTCTTGTTACCCCCCAAATAAATATCTTGTTATCCCTAATTCAGTGTTTCTGCTGCAGAGATGGCTGACACAAGCTCTTACAGTGTGGGAGAGCGCCTCATTGTCAGTGTTTGTCAGGTCTCTATTTCTTTGATGACTGATTCAATCAACATTCCTATCTCGCCATGTTACAGACATTTTTGTTCCAGAGCTCCAAAGAATGAATCTCTTGGAACGTTCCTGGTTCCAACAGGATGGAGCACCGCCCCAGCATGCCATCATTGTCAGGGAATATTTAAATGAAGTGTTTCCCAATAAGTGGATAGGACGCAGATCGGTACATCTTCCGGCGCCTCTGGATTGGCCTCCCAGAAGCCCTGATCTTGTGACAACGCCCTCTGGAGCATTATTAAGAAGAATGTATCAAAACAACGATACCAAAAAACAGAACAATTGAAGGACGCTTTTAGGACTGCCTTTGATACAACAATCAACAGATACGTGCTTAGTAAAATATCACACAGGTCATGGCGACGCATCATTTTGTGCCACGAAAATAATGGTCATACTGACCTTCTGGATGAGTAAATATGAACCATCCTTGTTGTTGTTGAATCCATACTACCTTATACTATATTATATACTATATATTATATTGTATTGTTATAAAGTTATGTAAAAGTATAGGGGTAACAAGACATATGGACCACCCTACATTACTACACCTCGTATTTTCTTTGCAAATATATATAGCCTATATTATCTGCCCATATTTTTCTTACATTGAACTTTGTCTACCCATACCATAGAATATTGAAACTGAGGAATTGTGACCAACCATGAAATTGGTTAACGAGTGTTAAGTATTAATATACGTTTTTAAGTCTCCAGAATCCAAAAATACAATTTCGAGGAAAAAGTTTTATGTGTGTTTGTCAGTAGCATAGCTAGAGAATGAAATATCGTATTAAAATGTATATTTGGCTTAAATACTTTCTGGGGATATGACATGGAGATTGGCGACGACTTCTCCACTTTACATGAAGAAAATTAAATTTTTTGCTATTTTCACGAAAATGGCTCTAAACATTACGCTTTAGACTGCACAAGGTGCTTATATTGAGATATGAAACTATTTTTGCAAAATTCTGTATCCAGCCGTAGTATGCACATTCATGCTTAGGTCTTGCTTGGCGAACAATACCCTTTGCGTAAAGCAGAAACAATTGAATAAGCACAGCAGACGTTAACTTTTTATAGATATTTGCCTCAATGCATCGTTACCGTCAGTTAAAGTTTTTCCGCCCTATAATGTCGATTTGATGTTTTGTTGATAAACTATCAGAAAACTAGACATTATTGACATGTGCTGTTTAAAAATATATACGTTTCTCAGTTATGGCACAATAAGAAAGGTATTTCAACAATTTATAACAGAAAGAGGTGCTTCTGAAGATGACAGGTGCATAAGCTGGAGTTGAAAGTCATATGATTGGCTGTTGCGTGATTGGCATTGGTCAGTTAAACTATTAATCATGTCTAGTTGAATTGATGTTTTAAAAACATTCTGCTTCAATAAATCTTTGAGTGGAGAAGTTATGTATGTAATCTTTGTCTTCTCTTTTAGGTGTACCTTTTTCAATTTCATTAACATTCAATGCAGTAAAAGCAATTGCATGCGTTTCAATTTCTTATCCTTCTCAGTCATTAGAGGAAAATTTGTTCTTGATGAGAATCAAACCTCTGGGCTCTTCCTGCTTTCTTCTCGCAAGCTAAGACCACTCAGTAACCTTAAAAATCATTCCTACCAAATTCTATAGATGTTAACACAGGGGTGCCCAAAAGGGGGGGTTAAGACGCAGACTGCGTCATTGAAATTTGGGGGGGGCAAAATATTAGCGTTTTATGAACTTTCTGGGGGGGGGGAGGAGTTGAAAATTGTTGCAAAATTAGCGTTTTATATGTTAAAAATAAAAACAGTCAAGTTTTATAACTTCAAAAGGTGGGCCCATACCCGGGGGCAGGGGTGCCCTACCCCCCCCCCCCAGCTCTCAGGGAAAGGAAAAAATGTATATTATTAATTATAGTCAGGTGTTTTTCTTTTAAGACAATTTGAAAGGCAGTTGATGCATAAAAAGTTTGCAGAAGTTTTACCAAATCGACAACATGGAAGCAGAATCCACAGTAGATTAGGAAAGGGGGTACAGGGGGTTTGGACCCCCAAAAATAAAAACCTAAAATTCTATATTTGTATTTTTAAAAACATATTTATTTATTTAAACAAGATTTGTTGGTGTGTCAAATATGATATAGCAGTTATTTTGTTTTCATAACATAATGAGTATGCGTATTATGTCCACTGTTCCATGTGTTATTTAACTTTTCTTATAAATAGTAATAAATATTATGACTTAGGTAACACTTTCTTGTTTAAGTTGCCATATCTTATAGAGTATAGTAAACAAATTTGCTAACTGGTTTTTCAGTGCTAAAATAGCGTAAAATGTGATTTTCATTAGTTCAATATTTAAAAATTTCCCGGGAGTGGACACCCGACTTAGGTAACAATTTCTTGTTTACATGGTAAACAAATGGTAAACAAATTTCCTAAATAGTTTTTCTGTTTCTGTGCTAAAATAGCGTAAAATGTGATTTTCATTAGTTCAATATTTAACAATTTTCCGGGGTGGACCCCCACTTAGGTTAATACTTCTTATTTACATTGGCATGTCTCAGAGTATGATAAACAAATTTCCTAAATAGTTTTTCTGTTTCTGTGCTAAAATAGATTAAAATGAGATTTTCATTAGTTCAATATTTAAAAATTTTCTGGGGATGTACCCCAACCCCCTTTTTGGGGGGATATTCCATACCCCCAAACCCCCTTTCGACCTCCCCCAATTACTTTCTGGCTACGTCATTGTTGCACTTATTATATTATTAATATAATGTTACAAAGTGGCCCAAGAAGTTAAAGCGACAAAAAATAAATAAATTTAAAAAATCCCCACTAGAAAATATCATATGGGCCCCCTTGTCGACAGCCAATCCCGTTGGGGGGGGGTAAGCAGTGAAGTTTGGGGGGGGGGTTAGTCATGAAGTTTGGGGTGGTGGGCACCTCTGGTTAACACATAAGTTTCCGCCTTTCATTCCTCAGAAATACTACATCTTTCTTTTGTTCAGTTATTTATTTTTAAGAATAATTCCCATGTTTTGTCTTCTTGTAATTTAGACGCATGTGTATAATGACTTGTTGTTATTCACGACAGTTAATTGGGAGCAACAAATTAGCAGACGGCTTTGAGAGAAGTAAAGTTCAGTGACGTAGCTAGATCATTAGGAAGACCCGCCATCATGTGCTAAGATCCCACAACTCGCCTGTTTACTTAGCTCTTACTATGACATCATGAAACTATTTGGCAAGTTCACATACAGTAGTAGTGTATATGACGTCTTCATGCGTAGGAATTCCCTTTATCATGTTATCTGCGCATGTGCCACATTGCCTTACAATGCTATACGAAAACGTCAGGTTCATTAGGTTCCAGTGGTTGATTAATTTGTTTCGGTGAATATATGTTATGTCCGCCTCCGCGGATGAGTCGGTAGAGCACCTGCCTTCCATTTCGGAGGCAATGGTTCGATTCTCAACTTGGTTGGGGATTTTTCGGTAGTGAGAAATATCCTTCCTGAGTTCAGAACTGGTTGTTTTGTGTTGCTTCCTGTCCGTGGTCCTATGTGTTTTTTTTTATCTCATAGGAGAAGGCCCTGCATCGAATTGGTCCCTCACCAGGGAGTCTCTCTATGTCCCCTTTAGTGCTGAACCAGAGTCTCCCCCTCCCCTACAGGATGTGATGTTCCATTCCTTAGACAGGGGAGGTTAAATAAAGGTAAAGAAAGAATGTGTTTTATACCGAGTGAAGTAGACGAGACAGTAACATCATGGACCCAACTATCCCGAAATGATTGTAAAGGGCACATTGATTCGAAGAAACATAAAACATATATTACTAATATATTTTGGATCTGAATTGTTGGAAATGCCGGTTGGAGGGATTCACACTATATGATTTCGGACACTCCACCTGAAAGGTTTGCATCTCTGAATTAGCCTGTTTCTCAATAATATTAATACTTTTGTATCATGTGTATAAGGAAGTAAATACAATTAGCTGGTCGCTCTTCACCCCTTCCAAATTTAGACACGTTTTAATTTCGAGACTCATCTAACAGCATTCCAGCTACTTTCATACAGGACAGGCTGTTTCCCACTTGTGATACTGGACACAATCTAAGCGGGCCTGCTTTCCATAATGTGAAGTGATCAATAAGTTATTGAATACCGATTTTCTTTTAAAAAGTAAAAAAAAACCTTTAGAAATAAAATAACAATAATTGAGATGTTACTTTTTTGTCTTGATAACCAATTCTGTCATGTCTATGGTTAAATTCTTGTATCTTCTGTTAAATGCAGATCTGTTAAATTCGGATTTCAGTCATTTCCGACAGACAAAGTATACTACACTATAGCTATGCTATTTCCATCCACACTTTATTCGGCTTCCATTAATTAGTAGCTGCTATTGAACAAGTAGCCTATACAAATAAATTTACATGAAATAAAAACATTTAAAAAATTTAATTTTTATCAATTACTTGCATAAAAAGTTGTTACAGTAGGTATAAGATTATTAATGGCATCATGGATGTCGTAGCATGATGGTACGTTAGTTGTTATGGCTGTTTAATTCATTGTTTAGGACTATACACGCCATCAGTGTGCCGAAATTTGAATCCCAGGATTTTGTACATGCCTGCAGTACTTTAAACATGGTGCTTTTCCACTCACAAATGGCATTGACCAGAGCTCGATTGATCTGCGAACTTGGGAACAGAAAGAAGTTAGAGCCTTACAATGTTCCTTCAAGCCGATGTTCTAGCTTGACAAAAATATCTAAGAGAATAATGAAAAGCAGTGTGTGTATCTGTGCAGTAGCTTCATTTCTTTAGAAATTAAACATGGATTTAACACATAATAATAAATCAGCAATATGCTGAACTATTCATGGCTAATAAACAGTATTTGGCTTGTTAAAATATTATACACATATAGTAATAAACGATCACTATCATAATTAAATCTAACTATAATTAATTAATTAAATATATTAACATATTATTTATGCAATATCTATGTGTTTTTATGTACTGAACGATCCGGAGTTAATTTTTAATGTCCACGCTATAATAGCATAATGGACTGAATGAATGAGTGAATAATATGTCTCTGAAGGGCTATGGCGTCCTCTTTTGATGGAGAGCTCGTTGTTAGGCTCATGCGGGGAGCTAATCCGCATAAGTGTCAACAGCGTTTCACTTTGCCTCCTAGATTTGTTCTAGTATTAGTCGCTTACTTACGATCTAGTTTGGTCACTCTGGCACTACATGTATTCTCTCACTTTATGACCGGACATTAATTAATTATTCGCACTCGACGCTGGTAGCTGTCTCTTTGGGATATATCTCCATTCATGCGAAGTTACTAATTCGCCCATAGCCTAATTTTAAAATTCACTTTGGCGTTTATAATGCTCCGTGAGATTTTAGCGTGATAACAGAAAATTGAATTTGGACGCTATACCAACGAACTATCCTTTAAAACATAAGTCAAGGCCAATATGAAATAGGCCTACTAGTAAACCAACGAAGATTTATCACTTCGCCACTTTTTACATGTATCTAAAAGTGTCTAAACCGCATTTGTACATATAATAGTGACCGTATTCATGAGCAAATCTCAATGTAATATAAGTATTATATTTTAAGGTTAGAAATATATTGAGAGGTTCAATCCAAAGATTTTTTAATAATCGAACTGAACCGATGGAAATAACCGTACTGCCACTCCTCCTTATATAAATCGGGCATTATCAACATTAAGTTTAGTTACATATCACACAATTTTTTAAATACTTAGTGCACTTACCTTCCATAAATGGACTGCCAGGATTTAACTGTCTACACTGTCCACGAGCCACGCAACGTTGCGTGTGTATATCACATATATTTCTATTTCTATTAAATTATTTATTCCCTGGATGTCATGACTTTGTAATTCTAGTTGATAACAGTCTCCATTTGTTTGAGTTTTTATGAATCAGAATCAATTTCCCCCTTTATTATTTCAGAATAGAACATTGCACTGCTATATTCCAAACTAAACTTCATATGCTCATTGTAGCCTATTTTGATCCATGTGATTCAGCCATTGTTGGAGCAGCGGATAAATTTCCCATTTAATTTCTATTTGAATTCGATCCCACAACATTATAACCATTAATCTCAATTATTGAGATAAATCTTAAGAGTATAAAGAGAGTATGTGCTATTTGATCTAATTTGTCAGTATGGATGTCCCCAGTATGGTTTAGGGTACCTTAAATTGTATAAAGAAGGCAGAGCATCTGAAGTCTTAAGCTAATAATAAGTCTTTTTATGCCTACTCCCCCCAAAAAGTTCATTGCTACTAACGTAAAAATTGGTCACCTCAAAAAGTTGTATTAAAGCAGAGACATAAGATTAATAAAGTAATGCATTATGTAAATTGTGAGGATTTTTATCGATCGATATTCACGGATACCAGCTATTCCTCTAAAACTTTCGTTGTCTATCCCAAGATTAAGACCCATTGACGATTTCACTTGGTTATTGCTTACTTTGATATAAATTTCAGGTATGAAAGGTTAATTTGATAGTCACAAATTTTATCCATATTTATGCAAATCACATCTGAGTTTTGAAACAGCTATTCATTTGTTCAAACATTCGTAGTCTATCACTGATTTATGCTCCTTCACTTAATTTATCATTATTCATTGTTACCCTGGGCTAGTCGATAAAAATCAGTTTACGTCATATCAATTTCAGTAAGCAAAAAATCGAACTCATGATTCCATCATACATTCTATAGACGCTTGGTTCCCCCTGCTCCTTTTACATAATTTTCATCCTAAGTATAATATAACCACAAACATTACTTCTATATTTTACTTTCATCTTTGCTGCCCAATGCAGTGCACCTTGTTTTATTTCTTAAATGTGAAGCGCTGATAGACAGCAGTTCATAAAACACCGCTAGTCCATACCAGGTGCAACGGGTTGACGTCATGACTTCAGATAGCATCAGGAGTGACTAGAAAATCGTACCATAAAATAATAACCTATATGTAAAAATTGTAAGTCTAAATTGTACAGAAAGTTAGCGTTTTAGGGTCATTTTACATTGTTTTTCAGTCCATATTTTCCTAAATGTCAGTCCATTTGTACGGACTATACCTGTAACGTAATTTAATAGTACAAATAAATCCTAACGCTAGTAATTACCGTTGTTTTCGTTCACCAGTAGAATTAAATGTATTTTCAATTTTTTATCTATAACATTCTGTCTAGAACTTCAAAACCAAGTAAAATTAAAATAAAATACATGCCTAAATGGAAAAGCTAATAATGCAACTGTTTATTATAAATGTATGATTAATTTTACTTTGTTGGTTGTAAAAATGAATAAAAAATAAACTGTAAAAAATACTTCGTATTGTGACCTTATTTCAACTTCGTGTCATCAGTTGGACCTAGCTATAGTATAGGGAAGTAGGTTTCTACTTTTCAGTCAAACGAATTCTTGCGACCTAAATCCATTGGTTGCATATTATTAAGGGAAATTCACTTTTCAATTAAGGACATTTTATGAGCATTACTTGCTACTTAATAAACTTTTCGAAACTGCATCTGAGGAAACTACAGTAGAAGTTATATCAGCATTAGTTAAACTAGTTGAAGCAAGTTGATTCATATTCAAGTCGTATAGCAAACTTACTGTATAGTCGAATTCTCTTCCTTGAAAACAGCTTGACAAGTTACAGAATGTTGGAATAACAGCGTTGCAGCTTGGGTTATTTATAGAACTTTATATGATCACGTGAGACTCATCTTTCCCAAGGTCATTTTTACTTAAAAGTTAATTAAACTCAGCACTGCTCTCACACAATATAATAGGCTACTTCTAAAATATCCTTATTTAAAAGCGTGTGACATTTGCATTTCAGGCTCTTTGTTTAATTGATAAATGTCACAATTTTTATAAATCGCATTGATGATGACAGGCAAATAACTAATCAATATCATATTAAGTGCCAGATTGAAAATAATGGTAGTACATGATGGATTATTTATGTCTTATTTCTCCTACTGTGAAATGCAAGTACGTGCTTATTAAATTAAACTAAACCATTGGAGACATGCAGTGTTCATGGGCACTTCTTTAAAATTGCATTAACATAAATAAATTGATAAATAAAAATAAATACTGAACACTTTATATATGCTGCTCTATATAGATCCACAGACAGGCAAGCAGATTAAACATGTAGAGAATTGAAGTGAAGGATGATAACTATTGAAGCAGATATACATAAATGCAAGCAGATAAGAAAACATAAATAAGCAGCTTGTATGAATAGGTAACCTGTTCAGATAAAATTTTTGAAAATAGGATCTTTCAAACTTCCTAATTCCTACAGAGTTCTTTTTTATTTTTGTTAACATAGTAATTAGCTTAATTTGCTAATACTAGGCATAAATTTTATTTTTTATAGCGTTCATGTGGTTTTAAAGTGAAAAATATAAGACCAGAATAACTTATCAATATAACGTAATTTTATTAAGCATAATATTATAAAAAATATCAATGTAACTATAACAATGTGTGAACTAAACAATCAAGTGAGATAATTATAGCCATGCCAACATATAATTTATGTTGATTCTACATTGCTATATAATTCATAACACCATATTGTCATTTTTAAGTTTAAAATAAATAACTCATACATACTGTATTTTATCTATCAGAAAAATTTTACAGTTTGTAAATGTTGGCATAGCTACTTCTCTCATTTGTCGATTAGACTGCAATAGGCGACGAAGACTTGGAAGAAGTAGAAGAAGACAAAGTCAGATTAAATTCTAGTGTCTGTGGTTTCAGAAATCTGATAAGATTCCGCAGATGCGTCGTAACTTGCCCTATTCTTACATTTACAGCAAGCTACAAAACTTTTCTTTAGGTTATCACTCATTCTATTGAGGATTATAGGAATCAGGAGTGGGTATAAGAATACTAAATAATAAAAAACTAACTCGATGTACGTGTAGTTGAACCTCAGCATCACCGAAGTGAGTCCAACAGCCATCTCAACGCACAACCACATGAATAAAGGCGTGTGAGTCATCCAATATATTAAACAGAGGGTCCTATTGAGTTTGGAAATAAGTATTTCTTCCATAGCTGATCTTCGTTCTTCATCTAAGGTCTTTAGTTTTCTAGCTGTTAATTTATCTATAACAAACATTGTTATTGGAAGTCCTTTCAATAGAGTTAGGTACACTGTTGAAACAAAATTCAAGTCTACTTCAAATTTAGTTCGGTGGTCATTCACGAAACACACTAATATACAGAGAAGTATAGAAGATATCCATACAGAGAGGAGGTATAGCAGTATGCATTTCTTAGAAGTCCTCTCCGACCATAGGGCAAAATATCGATGGAAATAAAGTGCAAGTATCGTTGCTGCACTCACCGAAAACAAAAGGCTTTCAACTGCAATATATACAACACTGTATGTGAAGTACGAATGCGGTATCAAATCGTAATAATAATAATGCACATACTGCAGAGGTATGTAGATAATAAGATATAAAATGTCATTTATAACTAGGTTCATTATTAATACATTTGATTCTGTCCTGAGATCTCTGTTTGAAATTAACTTTCCCATTATTGAAATGTTTAATATCAGTCCTAGCACTACGATAACTAATCTCACTGCAGGGTCTACGATGTGAGCATATATGAGCAAGATATTCATTTCCGAACAATAATCAGTTAATGTCGAAAGCTTGCTTTGAAAATCACGAACGTCACTAACAGACAAACATCCACAATACCACTTGGAAGGGCACTCTAGTTTGTACTGTATCTTGGGGTCCATTTCTTCTATAATTGTATACATTGCTTCCTTGTAGTCTTCGTAGTTCTTAAGAACCGCACTTGATCCTTCGTGAATATGGTTCGCTCTTTCTAGGGAATGATAATTGGCGTAACTTGAGACCACATAATGTATATATTTGTCCAAGAAGTAAGTGTTACTTGGTAACGATGTTGTCATGATGAAAGGTGCTACTGCTTTGTTCCTGTCGCTGAATTCGCTGAGACAAACAGTCACCCATTTCTCAAATCGCTGGAATTGCATGCCTTTGTAGCTCGTGCTCCACACGGTGTGAACCAGAGGGTCACCTGCAGAAATATTCCTCCAAAATTCACACTGCAATCTCTCATCAGATCTGTATGAACTACAGTCTTGGCTGAGGACTCTGCTAAAGTATGTCGTCGTCATGGTAATCTGAAACACAAATAAATGGAATAATTAAATTCATTTTGTTGATAGTATCCCGGTTAGTGTTTCTAATTACAATGGATTAAAATATTAATTATATAGTGCAGCGAAAGCTTTATTGCCGGTTATCCAAGAAAGAAACATCCGAGAGTCCAGAATTATGACGATTTTTTTTAGGAAATAATATTAATACTTTATTAAAACTTTCCAGTTTCATGCTTATAGTTTTCACTGCAGAAAAAAGGATATGTTTTTACTTCAGGTAGCAAGTAGCATTTACTTTAGGTAACATGGTTTTCATAAACCCTGCCCTGTTAACTGAACATTTTGTTTTCTTGCTTGTTAAAACTATAGGCCTAAAGTAAGAAAGTATGAAATTCGTGCAAAAAAATGAATTAAATTTGTCCAGAAAATATCAAACATCAGCACAGGAGAGAAACAGATAATTAAAACATACATAAATAATAAGTAATCATTTTAAAAAGTGTTGTGTTGAGGCACATAATACATTTCAGACTGGAATCTTTTCAAAATAATAGGTTAGATCTATTTCAGTTAAAAATATATATCTTGAACGTAGAGGTAACTGGACACACCCTAATAGATTAAAATGGAAATTATATCCAGTTGTAAATAGATCACATTTAAATAAAATTTCTGGCTATTAATGATAATATCCTCAAATGTAGCTTATGCGAACTGGTGAATATAATTATTATTATTACTATGGTGAATAACTGGTGAATATAATTTTTGTGTAGCTTATGCGAACTTAATGGTGCATAGTATTATTTTATACTGCATAGCGGAGAAATATTAAGTTATATATTTAAGGTTATTTCTTAATAAAGTTACTATAGACGAATAACTAAAAGGAAAATTAATAATATCATCAATTGTGTTAGGCTGGGTTTTCACTAACATGATGCTTGTATACCATTCAGTTTCAGTCATAGCAAGAAATATAAAGTATTTTCAGTTTAAAAGTATATCTAAATAACAAGATACTCCAAATGGATAATGAACCAAATGGTGAACGTTATAATTTAATGAGATAATCTTGACTGTAAAAAAATGAACACAAATAATTTTGAAAACATCATACTGAATAATATGGTTCATTTTCCATGTAATTATATTGAAAACAGACTCGTTATGGTGAAGGCGATGAGAGTAGGCCTATATCATCAGTCCTAATTCAACAAAACTTCAATATGAATCATCCACCAAACGCCAATATAAATTCCTAATAATGAAGACCTATATAGAAGTGTGCAAACGAAAATAAAATTTTGAAAATCTTGGCGTTTGTAAAAAAAATAATAAAAATAAACAAAAAATTAAATTTAAAAAATGCTGGTCGTGTGGGTATTTGATCGGATCAGGAACGTGTAGAGGTTAAACTTTACTTCCGAAAAAAATAAATTAACTAACTAGCTCGAAAAAATAATTATTATTTCAGTATCCTATAATTTCAAATTGAATATTTTGTTGTTTAATACGCGTAATATGAATTATTATTATTTTCATTCTGGAGTCATGATAAAGAAATTTAAGTCATATACAGTAATATTATATCTCTATACAGAGAAAGTGTCAAGCCATTCTCTTCTAATGAAGATAATGATAACGATATTAATAATAATGATAATAATACAAGAAAATAGTAACATGAAAATATTCTTTTATTCATATTATTTTCTGAAGCAGTTTCAAATTGCAGCTGCTGTTTGTTACGAAACATACAATATGGGTAAATGGGGAAATAAATTAGCTTAATGGTCATATAAATTACTCTAAAATTAACAAGCGTACGTCCTGCCGATCTAGTAGGCCTACATATAGTGGGTGTGGAATAATGTGGATTCAAAGTGGATTCAATGTAGATAAAAGTGGATTAACGTGGATGCATGTGGATTTAATGTGGATTCAATGTGACATAAATTTACCTGAACAATAAAGTCATTATGTTATGTTCGACGCTAAACTGAAATTTTAAACTTAACACTGAACTATGATTTGAAACTTAACACTGACCTAAGATTTGAAATTAAATAATGAACTGTGATCTGAAACATGACACTCACTGTTAAATTTAAACACACTTATATCGTAAACATGAAAGATGAATATTAAGCAAAGTAATTTTTGCTTGATATCTGGAGTGATTGTTGCAATGACTGCCACAGCCGGCAAGCTTTCATAGATATAGATATATTTTATATGAAGTAATTTTCAGTAATAGACTATAATGTGAAAACTGCCAACATTCCACATTCAACTAGACTGTTTGGTATATAATAATAATAATAATAATAATAATAATAATAATAATAATAATAATAATAATAATAACAATAACAATAACAATAATAATGATAGTAATAATAATAATGATAATGATAATAATAATGATGATAATAACAATAATGATGATGATGATAATAATAATAATAATAATGATAATGATAATGATAATGATAATAATAATAATAATAATAATAATAATAATGTTTTGACTCTCCATTATACAATCAACTAGTGATTGATAACGAATATTGCAATTTACTCAAACGTTATTTTGAAAAACATTTTTATTCCAGATTAGTCAAGTATTAATTTACTTTTTAAAGTTTTTTCCATTACTATGAATCAATGATATCCAGAAATAATTGCGATAAAAGAAAAAGCTGGGTGCTAAAGTTTATGGAGATAAGTAAGCAGAACTGTCAACAAGCTACAAGTGGTAGTACCAGAAAGACCTACCCTTATTGGTCCATTACTAGGCCTGGCATAATAATGTGAACCCAAAACGGAGGTTTCGAATAGGCATTATCAAGAGTAAGCGTGAGAAGGACTCGTTATTTCTACTTTCTTGAATGAAATATTCAATAAGCATGATTAATATACCTTAGCACGTTACTGGTAATGCTCATTTATTTATGAATATCATTAACGCTATGGTAAGCTACAGTAATTTAAGTGCAATAATTTTCAATTTGTTTAATTAATACAGTAATTACGGCAAACGGTATTTGTATAATTATGAAAAATAGCATATAGACTACTTCCATGCAGTTCTGTTTATGAAAAGCAGTAGTAGGATTGAAATACGAGTATGATTATCATTTATTTGAACTTTTTTCGGAAATAGCAATACCAATAAATACCAATAAAATTAAAAAGAAAAATGGTAGCCAGAGAAACGAGTCTTCTAATTTAATAAAAATAATAATATTATTATTACTACTAATAGTAATATAATAACAATATTTTAACAAATAAAATAAAACTGAATACCTAATAGTTTTTCGATCACAGTTTTGAGTTAAATATTGAAATATGATATTATATTATTAGTAACTTACTAATATTACTATTTTTATTTTATTTATAATAATTATTATTGTTATTATTTAGAAATAGGCTTCAACCTAAAAACCGAATCGAACAAATTGTTAATCAAGTGTGATGATAATAGACTATGCAGACAATTGTAAATCAGCTGCGGTAAGATTTTTCGAATGAAGTGCAGTAATAGCTCACAATTTATTTTTGACATTGAGTTAGTAAGTTGATTAAATTGACTGGTCATACAGGCCTGGTATCATATGGATTTGTGTTTTTATATCAATTATGGTGATGGAATCGCTAGAAATATGACCGTATGAATCAACGAATCCCAGACGAGAGCAGACGACAGCTGGCACGCAGGGAATATTTCAGGCACCGCCATTTTGTAGCAGCGTGAAAGATGCTGCAGTATTATTAACACAGATTAATGCATACAGTAGTGAAACATCATTGCACGTTTTATTTACTCCTCATCATCCATAGATTGCAATAATGGCCATGAACAAATATTATGATATATTTATTGGGATGACATAACCCCCATTACACTACCTAACTTATAAACACACACAAATTGCCGAAAAAATGACTGCGGAGGAAATTGGTTTGCACATGCGCACTTACAATGATCCCGAAGACATGTCGAAGAAGCATTGTTGAGCTAGAACACTACCACACACTTTAACAGAGTCGCTCGCCTCACATTCTGTGACTGTGTTGAAGATAGGTCACTGGTGCCTCGCTGGGCCTCCTGCACAGCTACATGACGTCAGGGAATGTGACGTCACAATACGCGGTCGATAGAACGTGGTCAATACAGGCGTCGTTTCGAGTTGCGACCTTCGTAAACACTCGCCTATTTTCTCAAGTGCGTCTCTTTGAATTTAAAAATAACTCTGCTTCCTATGAAGATCTTTTGTCTTTGAAGAACGACGAGAGGGGTTAAAAGAATAGAATTAAAAGAGCGTGGCAGAAAAGCGAAAAAATAGATTGCATTTCGATCCTTTTTTGTGTTTTTCTTCCCTCGGGTGTTTTTCAGTTGTAAATACATGGTTGAGGAAGTCTACAATATTATCCGTAAACCAATGAATATTTGCAATACAGTACATAACGTAATCTTGCTTGTATATAAAGGAAATAATAAATTTTATTGATATGCGGGGATAAGCCAGGATTTTGGTACGAGAGGGGCCCACCCTGGAGGGGGATACTTTCCCGATCTCTTATCGTAAAATTAAGCCTTCAAAATTCATTTTAATATCTTTTTTCAGTTACAAACAAAATAGCTTTTTTAAACACATGCCACACTTTTTATTGTTCCAAAATAATAACATTTTGAAAAAAGCATTAAAATGCAAAATAATAGCTTAAATTTACTACAGTCATTAAGTAATGTTAGTCTAATATTAAATGCAGAAAAGGTATAAAATATTTTACTCAAGAATACTAATTGAGAAATACATTCTAATATAGTAAAATTTTGGTTAGTTTTTTCTTACTTCGGGGAGAAACCGGGCCCCTTGGGTACCCTCCCTGGCAACGTCCCTTCTGAGATGGATGATTTTCTCACCTCAGTGGAATTCCACATAAATTTTATTTATTGTTACTGATATAATATTGAAACATTTGGTAACGAAAGTATTTGGTTACATAACAGTAACAGAAAAATTAAAATCAGTAAATTCACACATAGTATAAAATGGATTGACGATCAGCCAAGAGTGTAATCTCTTGCAAAATAATTTATATGGTAAATTAGTTAAAACTTGTGGCAACTTATTAAATAGTTTAATGCCTACATAACAGTAACTCTGCATGGTTTTATTTAGCCGGTGCTGCGGAATTTCAATTAACTGGCAGTTTCTGGTGTTATAATTGTGAATTTCTGACCTTACATTATACATATGTCGATTTTGCTTCATAAATAACAATACAGTGTATATATACAAATTTACTATTGTCAGTATTTTATATTTTATAAAATAAGGTTTGCAATGTGTTCTATCAGGTATTTGAGCTATGATTCTAATAATTTTCTTCTGCAATATTAATAAATCTTGTGTATGAGAACTATTTCCCCATATTAAAATTCCATAATTAATTACACTCTGGAAATAAGCAAAATAAGAAATCCTTACATATTCAGAGGGAACACAGTTAACTAGATTTCTAAATAAATATACAACCCTGGACAGTTTTCTACATAAGAATTTAATATGAGTTTCCCAAGTTAAAAAAAATCTATCAATGTGAATTCCTAGGAGCTTTATATCAGTACAAGGCTGTGGCAAAACAAGATTATTCAGAGTAAAGATTATATTTTGTGTTTTTGTATCATTTAGAAGAAGGCTATTTGCTCTAAAACGTTGCGATATCTGTACTGAGTTATTCTGTACATCAGATTGAATACATTCAAAGTTGTCATGATTACTAATAAAGGTGGTATCGTCAGCAAATAAAATTGATTTCAATTCAGCATTACAGGGTAGATCATTAACCATAACAAGAAGAAGCAACGGGCCCAGAACAGAGCCCTGTGGGACCCCTGACTTTACTATTGCCATATCAGAGACCTCCTCATCAATCTGAACAACTTGATTACGATTGGATAAATACGATGAAAACAATTTATGAGCAGTTCCATTAATACCATAGTATGACAACTTATTTAGCAGAATGCGATGATCTACACAGTCAAAAGCCTTGCTTAGATCACAACATGTGACCCAAGCAAAGCTTTTAGTTTCAAAGGTATTCAATATGTTATCTACTGCGTCAATGGTAGATTTACCAGTTCTAAACCCAAACTGTTCAGTAGCAAGCACATTAGCTTGTTCAAAATAGTAATATAGTTGTTTGTGAATAAGTATTTCAAATAATTTGGAAAAAACTGGCACAAGAGATATTGGTCTGTAACTTTCAAGCTGTAATTTGTTGCCCTTTTTATAAACGGGTATTACTTTAGCTAATTTAAGTTTACTTGGAAATATACCTTCAATAAAACATTTATTAATACAATAAGTTAATGGAGAGACAATATTATTGATAATTTTCTTTAACATATTGTTCGAAAGCTCATAAATATCTCTGGAATCAGAATTATTCATTTTTGCAACAGCATTCAGTATATCTTCACATGTTACTTCTTTAAGTTCAAATAAAGCAGAAGGCTTCTCACGATTTAATAAATATTCTGTCGCCAACTTGTTTGTCTTCGCAATGTTATTCATTATCTTATCCACAGATTCAATAAAAAAATTATTTACTTTGTTGGGGGAAAAATCAGCAAGAGCAGACTTCTCACTTCTAGCAGATTTATTTATGATATTCCACGCAGCTTTAACTTTGTTGTTTGATGTCTGAATAGTTTTAGCATTAGCATTTCTTTTTTCTTGTAATATTAATAACCTATATTCATTCCTGACTTGCTTGTATATATTTTTGGCATTTGAAGTTAATGTACGTTTATATACATTATAACATATTAGTAAACGTTTCTTCATTTGAATAAGGTCAGAAGTATACCATGATTTGACTTTGGCTTTGCCACGCAGTCCAGTATTATTAATTTTGACAGATCGTTTAGGAAAACATAGATTAAACAATGATAAAAACCTAGTTAAAAATACATCAAATGTTTGCTCAGCATTTGTGTTACTGCAGAATAGTAGCGTCATCCAGTCCGTTCGAGATAGCCAATCTGTAAAATACATTATTTTTTCTTCGCTACATATTCTAATTAAACGTGTTTTATTGATAATTTTGCTCACAGATTTGAAAAACGAAAATACCACAGCAGAATGGTCGGATAACATAGGATCAATAACCTCACTATTATATTGTGACGCGTCCAAATTAGTTACAATGTTATTTAAACAGGCCTTCATTCTAGTGGGTTTAAAATTTGTACAATAAAATCATACAGACCTTAGTATATTTTGAAACTTATTACTTAATGGACAATCACCAGTTATGTCAATGTTATAATCACCACATATCACTATTTTAAATTTCATTCTATTAAGTTTGATGATCATTTCCTCAAGCTTATCGAGAAATATTTCAAGGTCGCCGTTGGGCGAACGATAGAGACTAACTATTATTAAGTTCAAATTTTTAACGAGAATTGCCACTGTCTATTGCAGTTGTACAACTGTTTAACGACAATAAAATTAATTGAATTGAATTGAATTGAATTATGATTGTTAAAAACATCATCACTCTCAGATGATAAACTACAGTATTCTTACGGCAAAAACGGCTTCAATATCGATGCTAAATGCGGGGTAGTATTACAAGATGTACCGGTATGAAACTGTTGCCATAATGCCTCAGTGCAGGGTGTTAAAAGGAAAGACGATGCAAAGTCGTGAACGAGAAGTCTTGGCTATTAATTTATTACACACATCGCCTCCGTTTAAAGCATACCTTTTAATATAAAGCAAATCGGGAAAATTCACTTACCAGTAGGGCAGGGGTTCCCAACCGGGGGGGGGGGGGCGTGAGGCTCTTCTCAGGGGGGTGCAACAATTTGAAATTCATATTTTGATTTAGTATTGTTGCTTCGTCGGTCGACAATAATTTTTAATCGGTTATCTTGAACCAAACAAATACACAGACACATACCGTAATTAACATGAATTACAGAACAGCATGAATTTACATTTTATAATCTTATAAATTGTAACTATATTTTCCCTGTCATATTAAATAGTCATATCTTGTCCTCAACACGTTTATAATAATTTGGAAATCCAAATACGAGATACGAGTGATCTGCGTTGTGCTCTGTCAAACATAGAACCTAATAGGCCTACCTCAGAACTGGTGAAAGCAAAACAGTGCCAATCATCTCACTGATATTCAGTTTTTAACTCTACATTTGACATTTGTATTTCTACATTTAACTTTTTTTATGAACTGTACTGAGACTCAAATAAGATTCACAATAATTAGATATGCATTTTCGTGTTTTATGTATGTGCGTGTGACAGCATAAGCATCACAGGATAAACAAGAATAATAAAATAGCTGAGCAATATTAATTTCATTTCTACAAGCGTTATAGGGATCTTTTAAAGTACTGAAGTACTGACAATTACGTTTTCAGGCCTTCTTCTCCCCATCACTATCAAAGGGGGCGTGAGGATTTCATGATATTCGAAGGGGGGCGTCATCTGAAAAAGTTTGGGAACCACTGCAGTAGGGGCTCCACAGCAATTTAATGAGTATTTCTATTCACATACAAACGACTTCAGATTTAGTGAACATTGCAATGTAGGTCTTCATCACTTTTAGAAGTGTTCTGTAAAAGCAGCTTCATTTTTTGCTCCTATTTTTGCGCTTAAATCTTGTCAGTTATTGGCGGGCCCTAGGCTGGAGCCCTTCAAGGAAGATGATCTTTTGTGCGAAGAGAGACATTCTCATTTCGCTCATGGTCGCTATGCAATGTACAATGTAGATTCGGGAGGAGGCATTACCTGATGAAAACATAAACAGAAAGACTTACTAATTTGTACATTGCCGACATTGTTTTACACTAAATTTTATATCCAGATCTGAACAAATCGGCCAAATGTCAACTTTACGAACAAAACCACAAAGTTTACATTGTTATATCAAACGCAAACGAGTGAATGAGCCGGATATTTACTTAGATATTACGGCATTCGAATAGAAAATAAATATATTAAGTGATTTATATGAACTGAAATAGGATGCTGTTAGACAAATGAGTATGTTTCATAGGTTAAATGCATATAAATAAATCGGAGTTTACATTTTAATGCTTATTTTTAAGTAGCACAATTGTGAGCTGGTTGGTAGAAAATCATAATAAAACTGACGAATTTTTGTTTTCGTAGATCAGTGGTAGACCCACAAGCAATTTAAAATGTCGTTTTATTCTTCTTCTTTTCCTCCTCCTTTCTACTTGATCCATTTCCGTTTCCTGCAACCTAAATTTCTTGTTCATGCCAACTTTTAATATGTATCCCTATACCGCTCCTTTCCCTTGGTTTATAATTCATAAAGTAATGTGGTAATATTTCAGGTGTCATTCTCTCTAAATAGGTTATCCACTTTGTTTGTGTTCGTTTGCTTCATATTTTCGGTAATATATCACTAATCCTTCTCTTATTTAATTTATTTTGTGGTCAATTTTTGTATATCCTTCAAAAAGTTCTTAGATATTTCATTTCACTTACTCGGGTCAAATTATATTATTTTTTCAGCGATTAGTCTAATCCAAATTGAAATGAGTAAACGAAACCTACCGACAAATGTTTGTAACTTACAACTTCCTATTGTAGATGTCCGCCTGAAGAAAAAAAGAAGAACTCAAAAGCTATTATTAATAATGGACAGTAATCGAAATATAACAGAATATAATGTGTCATTTACTATAATTCTTTTTTTGCTTTGAAAATGAGCATAATGTCAGTATATTAGGAAATATTAATAAATATTTTTAATGTGAACATAACTTACTACGATTCCCCTAAGAACACATCTTTAATGACTGTGGACGAAGTGTAGCGACACTGAACTGCGACATGGTATCGGCACTAGAAGATGGCTGACACACTAGGACGTATATTGCTTGAACCACTCTTTGAAGTATTAGGATCTTTCTTGAATTGGACATAAGTGTAACCTCAAGAAACGCCCTCCATAGAATATATCCACCAAACATAAACTATTATTATGATCACCAAGATTTCTTGTTATGAATGAATACAAACTTGACCTACCACATTTTCATACAGCTCTTGACTGTTTCCGCGCATGCTCATGTAATCGATCAGTCTCCTAAGTGACAGTGATGAACAAAATAGGGCCACTTTGAACGTCTATTTATTTGGACAAAATCTTAATGAAATATCAAACACAAAATTCAGATATTTACTGTTTTTTTATTATTTGCATATGAATACAGTATGATAATTTCCTGCTGTGGTGCAGGAAATGCATTCACTCCCTCTGGCACCGGGCCCGGGTTAAATACCTGATTGGGCTAGTTATTTTTTCCAGGGTTTTCCCTCACCTGTGCGACGAATTCTTGCATCTTAGGCCCTTGTAGCTCCGGATGTCATTTAGCCATCTTCATCCTACCCGCGCTTCGTTCGGAATGAGTATAGACTATGTGTGACTGGTGCGTCTCGTCCTATGTGTTCGCGATGTCTCGGAGGGGGGTCCCGGCATTGGGCTGATCATCCTTCCTGGGAGGCCTTCCATGTCTTGTCTGGTCAAAAAAAGTATGAATGTGATCCAAAGATTATCCCTCTCCCAACGTTATGGTGTGAGCCGCAAAAACATCACCACAACGGGGGAGGTTAACTAAGAATATTATATATAGGCCTATATGTGTGTGTGTGTGTGGAAGGCCTACCGGTAGACCTAATTAACTTCTGTCGTGCGGGACTTTTAGTCATCCAATTCGGTCTAGACTACCTTTGCGGTAGAAGAACTGGGAAAGGTGAAGCCATGAAAATGAAGATGTAAATTCAGAAATAGCTGACATTTTTTAAATTCAACTATGTTTGTACTCCTCTGAACATTGACAGTCATATTACCAGTTCAGTTTCTGTATGTATACCAGTAGGCCACGTAACTATTGATTTGCAACTGCTTTCTATTGTTGATGTGTTTATAGCATCTGTTAATTATGGTGGAAAAAACAGTCGTTTGCTCGCTTTGCTCGTTTCATAAACTTACTCGTATGTTAATAAATGCCATATATGCTCGTTGCATAATGTATTATTATATATAATAATAATATATTAGATTTAAGCATAAAAAGCTAGGTTGAAATAGTGTTACCTAACACCCAAGGTGATAGCAAATAACTTAATGAACATATAATTAAGAAACTATACTGAGGACAATAAAATCCAACGTCATGCCGATTGAGGCTGTAGCTGTAACTCAGAAGTTGGAGGAAGTTCTCTGCAGTGGCTCCTTCTTCCTCTTCCCACTTCACTGAACTGTTCATCTCTAAAGCTTCAGGAGTGTAGCCATTTCCGTTGGAAATCCACTTGTTTAAATGACAGGATGATTCATGGTCTGGTTCACAGAGAGCAGCAGGACGTTAATTACTCATTCAGGAGTATCGGAAGGTTTGAGTGCTTGAGATATGTGTGCATGGACGATGCTACAAAGATTAGACCACTAATTGCAGCATCCGCCTTTCAGTTACTATTTAATTTAATTGCGTTTCTATGGTGATGGTAACTGTAGTACTCCTGCGAACACCGTATCTGTCAAAGGAGAGGGTGAAATGTTTCTCTACCTAACCCAAGTTTAATAAAACGTTTTGTAATTTGCGAAAATAATATTAGCAATTGATCACATCCGCTGCGAATCTCTTGTAATAAGCAGACCACATCAAAGATGAATGCTGAGTTGAGGAACCCTGGTTGGAAGCATAAATTAGATATGTGACCATTCCATTCACCTCTGTAAATTCGAACCAGATGAAGAAAACGAGATACTCATCATGGTTCGGATTCCATTTTACGTAACAGGATCCGTTACTACAACAACTACTCCAGTTAGTAGAGCATTTATTATTATCCGAATACCGATCAATAGAAACATCGGTTAACCGAAAGCGTTCCAGTCGGCAAATTTAAATTTATGCTCGCCAAGTTGCTGTAGCGCTGGGCCAGCCAGTTCGGCGGTTTCCCATGCCTAAAAATATCTTCTTAAAAATTTGAACTTGTGAATCTATGGTAGTGAGCTATCTGTGTTCTTTTTAAGATGTGTGATACAAAATATATACAGGCTACAGTTTGGTATTTGTTTCTTCGTTTCATATTGTTTCATATCTCATATCCGAAAAATCAGTTTTCCGAACAACCGCCGTCCCCAACTTCTTCGGATAATCGATGTTCTATTGTAATAATGAATCCATTATTGCAACCAAATGGTCAAAGATTATGATGAATGGAACAACAATTGAGTTATATATGGAATGGGAGACAGAACCACCCCGAGAATACCTGACCCGACCCCACTTTGTCCACCACAAGTTCCACATGCAACCACCGAGATTCGATCCCGCATTCCACCGGTGGTAGGCGAGCGGTCTAACCACTCAGGCATGGGGGCGGCCTGCCGGTATTAATCAACCCATGAGAGAGGGGGAGAGAGAGACTTTCTTTAACCTTCAAGCCTATAGGGAAAGACTTACACCACCCTTATTAATGTTCGCGAAAGTATCGGTGTTTTAGGCCTATAAATAAATTAAAGATGACTTGAGGGAAGTGGATTTATTTATCAGTAGAAAAAAGTGAATTCTATCCTTTTGGGGAAACGGGACTTCACAGAAATATCAAGTGTCATTGCTGGGCTTTTCTTCAAAGAGGTTGATTTTGTTCCTCCTGCCAATAATATCACTTGTTCGGGCCATTTTATTATTTTTTATATATACCTTATGTAATTGGAAAAATCCATGAACATTTTTTATCGCGATGTAGACCTATACTTCGATTTCCACGGCACGTGCTTAATATATCCAGCCTATAAACATTTTAGGCAATTTGTCTTATTAATGATTAAGTAAATACTGCTTTGTTAAAAAAATGTATGTTTGTGGGATAATAAATATAACTTGAGGAAAAGAAACACGTTTTCGTGACCGAGACTGTACTGAACATACCCGGAAAATACGATTTGAATATAGAAATACAATTTTCGATTATAAGATTATGCAGAGACTCGTCCAGAAGTTGGTGAAAAGTTCAAGAAAATCACAATGAATAAAGCTCACTTTTACTGTAATCAGTTACTTTACATAACTTACGAAGAAAATCATTAAAATAAATTTTAATGCAACTTAACTTAACAACAATAACTGTCCAAAATGTTATTATAAGACGCATGTACATCATAATCTACGAATCTGTGAATCCAGTGCTTTATTTCTTTGCTTTTTTTGTATCATGTCTTATGACTCTTTAATATAAGGCAATATAAGGAATATTCCTTTATTTATTGTTTACATTGACTTTTACTTGGACTGTACGAGGTCTACTAGCAAGCCCTCATGCTCAAATGAGTATTCTCAATTTTATAACAGAACCGAGGCCTGTGTGCTATAAAAGAACGAAATATTAATATTAGCTGCCTATTTTCAAGAAATCGCCCTAAATTACGCATATCTATATTAATAAAAATGAATTACCAAATGGTTGTTGCCGCATCACTTGAGAACGGCTTGACCGATTTGGCTGATTTCTTTTTTGTTGTGTTCGTAATTGTCAGGACAAGGTTTGTATGAAAGAAAATTTTTGGAAAATCTACGGGAAAAGTCGGAAATGTGAAATTAGGCATGGTTAGAGAGTCTGCTGTCAATTGTTTACATAATGAAAGTATTGTTTACGGTGTTTACGTAGGGCTTTGGAAACTATATTATAATACTGAGCTTTAACAAATTCTGATACTATCGATGTAATTAATACATTTATGAAAATAATTCTTGAAGAATAAAATCCACGAAAATAAAGCAGTCACATAACTTTCTCTACCGTCGACATGGAAAATATCATTTTCTCACTTCACATTTTGATGTAGAATAAGCGGTCGTATTGGAGGGACAACTTAAGTGTGTGCCAGTAAGTAAGCTATATCGGAAGTCGGTAACAAATCCTATCCACTGATACGTCACTCATAGCTGTAGGCTTTGAATTAGTTGAGAAATAGGCCTAGGGATGTTTATCAGAGGCCCTAAGTATCTAAAAGAAGACAAAATGGGATGGAACATTTTCAATCGTACGCGCGCAGTATATTAGCCTATGTCCCAGATTTTTGGGACGTTGAATTTCTTTTTTACTTCAGCCCCGAAACGGTTGTATGGTAATATGAGAGTGAGAAATAAAATTTTCTGTCAAGACAATACAATCTTATGTAACCGGAATTTCTTTTTCTTATTATTTGCACTCCTCCAAGGCATGGTGTGTAGAAACAATGGAACGCAACATTCGACATCCTCTATTGAGCCATAAAAAGCTATATCTAGCTTTTTCTGAGGAAATAGTCTGAGTATCATATGTCGTTCTTCCTCATTTCTAATTCTACATACATATTATATAAGGACCTAGAGTTTCAACATAGAAAGTCCTCCATAAGTTGATTTCATATTACAAAATACAAAACTCGGGCGACGCCGGGCCTTTTAGGCTATATATATGTATATATATGTATATATATATATTATAGTACATGATATTTCTAGATCTGAAGGTCGCTGATCAAACCCGGCCGCAGTCGATGGATTTTTCAGGACGTAGAAATACTGGGCACGGAGTACTCTGGGAGGGACTTTAAGCTAGGGGGACGTGTCATAGATTTACGAGACGTAAAAGAACTCCAAGCCTAAAGTAGAGTCTCTGGACAAAATTCCTTGGCCCTTTCACGTCCAAGTAATGCCTTAGTTACCGGGGGGTTGTGAGGCGATGGGCTTACCACCTGTCACTCTGCCCTCTATCGGGAAATAAGCGTAACAAAATTTTAAAAAGCAACAGTAACCTCCACTGGTCCTACGCTTCACTACTGTATGAGCAATATGAAATATAATAATGGTATCGAGGTTACGTCTCTTCCAAAGTTTATAACCAAATTTCAAGAATGATCGAGTACAACAAATTTGTGTTTCATACTCTTGTACGATATTGGTCAAAATCGAAAGAAGATATATACAGTATGTGGCATTCTATCTTTCTTTCGAAGACGAATACAATGTAGAAGTATCATTCTATATGTAGAATTTTCCTTCTATATGATTTCTTCTGAAAAACTGGAAACATAACTATTTCCCATGGTCACTTGAAATTACAGTGTAGGGTAGTGAGAAATTAAAGTGGACGGAGGTAGAAACGAGGAGACAGTCAACCATTCAAGTTACGGCATCGCCTGCCGGTATTACGGCGACCACTTCTCTGACACCAGAGTACTGTGGGAAGTCTAACTTAACTCGGCAGGCGCTCCGTTAAACAGGACAACCACAAACGACAAAAATGATTTAAACACGCAATCAAATCAACATTCAAATCTTTACTTTCTATACCTGTACAATAGGTACCATGGTAATGATGATAGGAGGAAATGTTTGTTTGTCTGTGCGCGTTATCTATAATAATAAGAGGAAGTGTTTGTCTGCCTGTTTGTCTGTGCGTGGTGCCTAGCGAAATCTACTGTACGCAAAGATCTGAAAATTTAAACATAGATGGACTGAAGGATGGCCGAACACATCTCGAAGCCGTTTTTTTTTAAAAATGAAACTTCTTTAGCCGCTGTAGGGGTAAATCGAGAGCTTGTGTAACGCTCAAAAATCGTCACGAAATTAGCGTAAAACTGAAAATCGTCACTAAAATAGTGAGGTGTGACGGAATGGACTGCACTGAAAACAATCAACTCAATGATTAGGCAGATCCAAAATTTTAAAATTAAAAATCCAAAATTAAAAAAATCTAAAAATCCAAAATTAAAAACTAGAAAATCCAAAATTAAAAAATCCTTAAAATAAAAAATTCAAAGATCCAAATAAAAAAATCCAAAATTCAAAAATTCAAAGATCCAAAATTAAAAAATCCAAAAATCCAAAATTGAAAAAATAAAAATACAAAATTAAAAAATCCAAATATTCAAAATTTAAAAAAATATATATAAAAAATTCAAAATTCAAATTATATAAGGACCTTGAGTTTCAACATCGAAAGTCCTCCATAAGTTAAATTCATATTACAAAATACAAAACCCGGGCGACACCGGGCCATATAAGCTAGTAAATGATAAAAATGAAAATTATGTTACCGCTACTGTTACGATTGGACCCCTCTGGGTTCTGCAAAAGCAAAAGCAAAAGCAGAGCTTTATAGCTGCTGCGATCCATTACTTTCGTATCATTGTGGATTCTGACTTCGATTTCATGAAACATGGTTTTCTTATATTTCATCATTTATGTTGCCGAAATTTCTAGGTCGTTTCTAACATTAATATATTTCTAAAATAGGCCTAGTCTGTACATAATAAAATGTTGACAAGTTTTGTCTTCAAGCTGGTCTATTTACAATTTTTCTCTGATCCATTACTATCTTATTCCATTTCTATTTGGTATGGATAGGCTACTGTAGTGTAAAAGAGGATGGAGTTTACCTTACATTAGGGCTATGTTGTTTTTATTTGTCAATTGATTACATGCAACTAATTTCGAATTGTAATTATGATTTCTCGGGTTATCAGCCCCCAGGATTATAAAACCTGGGCTTTTGGCCATTTTAAACTTCATCATATCCTGATGAAGGCCACAGAACTCAGAATGGCTGAAAACTCGAGTTTTATAACCTTGACATAGCTGATAAAACACTGACTTGTAAATATATATATTTCAATATTTGTATGATAATGTATGTATTGCATTAACGTGTTACTAGGCTTTCCCGATGTGAACGATTAACCCTTTCAGAACTGAATGTTAAATTTTTATATATTATGTATTCATCTACTGAGGTCACTAGCGGATTAAAAGTTTGAAATTAATCAGGAAAATTTTAATGGTGCATTAGGTTTCCATGGATGACAATTTTAGTACTTGGATAAATATATTAATATTTTAAAATAAAGCACTGATCTATCATGTTTATTTCTCGGTCTTGATGCAATTTTTGCGTTGACACATGTGTACGTCAGTAACAGTAAACAGTTAACGGTTTCTCTGGTTTCAAACTATCCTCCAACCCATTCAATTCCTGGCTTTCTTATGGACCACCTCGACCTAGCCTCTTTCAATAAAATACAGACCATTCTGGACTGGTTTACTCCTCCCAGAAGATGACAGCAGAGCTAGCTGCAAAAGCTCGGATACAGTTATGGCTCTAATCCGATTAGAATCCTGAGACTCATTATTAATTACATTATTAATGTCTAAAGTGTATACTGTTTCATATCAAATATATTTGTTCCATTTGCGCAAATAAAGTAATTTTCTGTTTTTCTTCTTTTCAGGTAAAATTGAAGCCTACATTCCTACCAGAGCCATCTATGTTCGAGCAGTGAGAATAGAAAAGATGCATTATTTAAATGATTTAGAAATAGAAGAGATATAAATCCTGCAATTACTTTTTCAAATGCCTATTGATTAAAATCACTGAGACCGATCCGCTACGTCCGTATATAGACTTAAGCATCGCTTCATTTTCGGTCTCCATTTGAAGTCTCATATTCCTACATTAGAAAATAATTGCGGTTGAACGTAGTTTATTCACAAAATCAGTTTTTAAATAACTATGGTCTAATTATAATAGCCTAATAGTAATAAAAACATTAATGACTACTAGATGAATTAATCCCAGAAAAATTCAAATCCCTCAAAGTACCAACGAGTTTTAGGCGCTTAACCTATATTCACCAATTAATTAGTTTCATTTTTCCTGTGGTATAGTTGAATAAATGGTAGTTTTGTAAAATCCGCCTATATACCACTAAATATAACAATAAGCTGAAGTTTATATGAGAGAGAGGAAAAATAATTGAATATACTATTAAATAATGTGGGTTTATTAAGTTATTTTAAAAGGTAAGTATTATATATTAAGTACATCAATTAAATCTAAAATATTAAAATATCTATATTCACCAAATTTAAAACAGAGATGAATATCAAGGATCTTTTTCAGAACAAAGAAACTAAAGCATATTAATTTATCGTCTGAAAAAAGGGACTTCCGTAGACTTTACATTACGTTAAAATCATTAAGATCAAATCAATGCTCACCTTACTTTTCGTTTTTAAGGATATTTTGATAAGGAAACTACATTTTTCAATCAATTATTTCTTCGCAGTTTGTGTACTTATGTAGTAATGAGTGATATTAATGTTTCGGACGATTTACCACTAGATGATTGTGAAGCAGTTCGTGCAGCAACTTTATGCTTATATACCTAAGATTAAAAATGCAATAACCTATAAGGAGCAGCCTATATGAGCTTCTATGAACACTGCAACAGAACATTCGGTTTGGCCCTAGAAGACCGTTCCGACTTCAAGAAAGCTTTGTTTGCTGTCTTTTTCCTAGCGCAGATTTGGCATGCCTTTGGGTCTTAATCCTTTTGGTTTATACTGTAGCAACTTTTGTGGATATCTACTTGGTTCCATTCTTTCAATAAAATACAGACCATTCTGGAACTGGTTTAGGCCACTTGAACTCAAAGCCACCAGCTATAATATACTAATTAATTTCTTGTTTCTTTATTTCTGATATGATATTGTATTTGATATCCTGCAATGCCACGAAGAAAGCGCTTTCCTGTCACTTTCTGTAGGCGAAAAATGTGATAAGTATATTTCTTGGGTGCATTTTCGTGATAATTAGATTTACTAAAAACTATAGAATTGTAGGAGTTTTCAATTAGCCTAATGCTTCTGATGACACCCTTGCCCTGGGTCAACTCAGCCTAAAACAGAAATGAATACCCAGAACAATCCTGTGGGTAAATGCGGCGGTGCATTAAGGCTGACAACCTTACACCTTTCACACGCTAAATGTCTCAAAACCTGGGATCCTCAACATTCCGGAACGTTAAGGTCTTCATCGGCTCGTTCGAGGATCACTTCACCTTTTTACAGTTTATTCCGATGTTGATGAAATTTTGCACACTTAGCCTATTGGCACTTTCCCTCTTTATCCGTCCACGAAACTTCTTCTGGCCATATAAACTCTGCAGCCAAAAGACGGAAGGCTATTGAAGGGCTTAGAGTTTGAAAATTGGAAGTATCGGTACTCCATAAGCTTTCTTCGAAGAACAAGCTAAATACAAAACCCGGGGATGCCGGGTCATTTAAGCTAGTAGCATTATAAAACTCCAGGATTGTCAATTTCATTTCTATAATTTAAGGAATTGTATTACACCATTTATGTTACATACGCAACTGTAGGGCCAACGATTCTTCACTTGTGCAATCTACGATAAATTGAATGTACAGAGAGGTATTTTTGAAGCTCGTATAAGGTATCTAGGATTTTATGCTAAACTATAATTGCTATCATGGGAAATTTAAGGAAAATAATTAACATTTCATGTTTCAATCCACGAGTATTTACGAGTAAACTTACATTACTGGACACCTGTTACCCGTTTGCTCCAAGGTAGGATAATAACAACATGTTGTCACCAGAATTCCAACTTAGTCTTTCATGCCACTTGTGAGGCAATGGGCTTACCGTCTGGGCAATGTCCCTCTGTCCTCTCTCTCGTGAAATAACTTAATCTAGGTACTGAAACCCCCAATTGGAGGCCCTATGCCACACTGTACGGTTTACAGTAAAACCAGGAAAAAAACAGTCCGTTTTTCATGTCACTTAAAGACGGATTATGGACAGACAAGCACCATTCGAAGATGCATTTTTACGATATTATACTTTCTAAGTCATATAACTCCGTTATAATCTCTACTGAAGAAGACGTTATTTTATATACATCATATACTTGAAGAGAACATTACAATCTGTACGCCCAAAACGCATTTATAGTTGCTGGACCTTTGTTAGGAACTGAAATCATATTACACCTATTTAGAGTTGCATATAGGCATGAATTCCCATAGGGCTATTCATTTACGTTCATTGTCTGCATATGAATTACATCATCAAGAGGTTTAAATGCATTAGCAAGTTTCATAAGTAGCATAGCGCAGGGAGAAATTTTGATCTGGACTTTTAAATTTAAAATAACTGCTGTAAATGCAATACCACAAACATTATCCAAGCATTAACAGCTCACGGGGGATTTGAAGCGGCATAATTGTTATTATAGCCAACTCTGCAGAGAGCACGGCTTGAATCTAAACTGCGAACTGAACATTTAACATGACGAAACTTGCACTCGTTAAACATGAATAAACCTATACCCAAAGAGTTGCAATGTAAAATTTAAATGTTCTAATCTCGATATACATTTTCACTTCCTCTACCCGTACCATAAGTACTATAGGTAGAGGAAGTATTGTGTTCGAACCTGAAGACTGACGACTGATTTTTCGTTTCGGAGCGTGCTGCACATTGAAAGGTACTCGGACAATGGCGTAAGGTTGAGGGGATAATTTATATGTGCCCCAAATTTATGTTCCTTCAATTAAATATTTACACATTTTTCATTTCGTAATTGCTGTGTGATAGCAATTTATAGTTTTATTTTCTGGGGCGAACAGGTTCCATTATTTACTTTAAAATTATAACACTTTCTATATTATTGTAAGTATTAGCTTATTACTAGCATCAACGTTTCGGAACGTTTTAATTTTCTACTTTCTCTGCCTTTACTATAGGTACCAGTAGGCCTACTATTCGTTAGAGGAAGTATTGTGTTCAATCCCGAATTCGAAGTTGAGTTTTAACATAAATTCACGTTTTAAGGTCCCCTGAATCTAAAAATACTATTTCCAGAAAAATCTTTGTGTGTGTGTGCCTGTGTGTGTCTATGAACAGCCTAGCGCAAGAACGAGAAATCGTATAAAAAAAAAAATTGTATCTTTGAATTGGGTAAAAGTAAAGTAAAGCGTTCCCTATACAGGCCATGGAGGCCCTAAGAAATCCAGGAGAATGAGACTCCCTAATTTTAGACATTCGGCAAGTGAAGATAGTAAGTCAGCCTTACGCACCGGCCACCTTTACCCCCAGGATTTCTCCTGGTACTCATTTCTGTTAGAGGCTGAGTCGACCCTAGGGCCATAGTGCCACCAGAAGGATTAATTTGAGTTGGGTACCATCTGAGAATGTGACAAGAAGATTGGCAACGATTTTCTCTTACTTTTAATGTCATTTAACATGAATAAAGTTTTGTTTTTCACTATTTTCTTTAAAACGAATCTAACGATTTTATTTAGATTCTTTATGCAAGATGCTTATGTCAAGAGCTAAAACTTTTTGCAAAAAATTCTCTGAAGGGTTGCTACAAGCTGCTCATTTCATACACAAACTTGCCTTACGAATAATGCGATTTTGAATGAGGCTGAGGCAACTGAATGTTCACCACTGCAATACATTCGTGTAGTTTACACTGGAACATTAAGGGTAGAGAAAGTTGTGAGGTTATTATCAGATTTTTTCTCTTCTAATACCATCATAAATGCTAGTGTTATTAAACACAACTTGGTGGATGAACACAGGGACGTTTGAATCTCTTAAATTATCCATTTGTGGCTTAAATTACTGTGCATAATAGGTTAACTCGTAATTACTGAATTTATATGCCGTAATAACATTGGATTTAACGGGTATTTAAGCATACATTACAATTTCGTTACATGAAATGTAGAGCTTTTATTTGTAAATAAAGCTAGAGATGTTAATAATACCTATCGATCACGTATGATTAAAATCTAATTTCATACTCTCACTGAAATGGGCTTATAATTACTCAGGTGTGTAGCTTTACAGAAGTTGTGGTGTTTCTTCTGAAAGAAATAATAAAAAAGTAACATCATTGGTTCTCCTTTACTCCTTAATTATTTATTGTCTTATTGGATGGAACAGTCTTATTGCCTTGTTTTACCAATTTATAATTCTATTTCAGTTTAATCAATCTTTCTTCTGATACAACTATTCAAAATGTCTGGATATCACATAAATAAAATGTACAATTTGGTTCAGAATTACACATCTTGACGAAATGTGGACTTCCGGCCGGCTTAATTTTAGAAATGGGAATTGGTATGCATATATGCTGCGAAAGTACATTATTTTTTTCTAATAGTCGAAGGAAAATAACAATTATAATTTTTTCGTTTATTACAGTTTTGATATGTAAGCACTCGTAAATCTTAAATAGACCTACTGCCATTATCTTTTCGCTAAAATATTACTCTAAAAAAGGGAGTATTTCGTACTTGGTAAACTATTATATGCTTTTGTTCCAACTGCTATGTCTTTTTCTACATTCTTTGCAGAATTTCGGAAAGAAAGAATGACTATTTTAAATGATTTTCCACTTCCCGTAATATTTGTGGCTAAATTATGATTCATTTAAATTATGCTGACATAAGCTCGCTTTATCCCTAAGAGCTGAGTAGGCCTATCTTGTTTCGGTAATATCACGAAACGTTGAGAATTTATGAATAAACTTATTTAGGGAAAAATCATTATCTTCTAGTTGTATTTAATATAACTAATTTACGAATAGTAGAAACTAAATAATAAACTTATACTTTTAATTAATCTTTGTCTTAGCATTAGTATTTAGTCTTTTATACATCTTATACATTACCTTATTATTCATGTAAATCACTTATATTGTATTCTGTTGTATGGCCTATTGCATTTCTACCACTGCCTATTTTATAACCTGGTTGAGTGGAAGAGAAGGTCTTATATCCTATCTCTGCCTGGCAAAATAAATCATTTACTACTACAATGACTAAATAATTAAATAAAATCAGGTGAACTGTTATAACAAAGTGCCAGAATCCTTTTATTTAATCAATGATGATTGCAATTATGATATGCAGAAAATAAGTTATTTTTGTAATCGATCTCCGAGTTAAGCTCCAGATCGATTCATTAAAAGGGCTTCCGGAAGAATAAATGCCTAAAGTTTGATTCTTAACATTAATTCACACTCGTATATACCGATATAAGAAATTATTTAAATAATTATGTCAACATTTCACAAAATACACTGGCAATAATATTAATTATGTAAGTGTTGGCTACAATTTGCTAACATGTTTGATTCAGGTTTAAAGCAGCAGCATAGGTTATGAACGAATTAAATTCAATCTGAAATTAATCTATCAGAAATTACATTAGGTCTGTTTACTTCCACAGCAGCGTTTAAACTGAAAATTACTCACATTAAAATATAACTTAATGTAGAAATCGGTAGCCGTATATTTCGATAGAATGCACAGTATTTTATCAACCGGAGCTGCGTTTATTTTTTTATCGTCTAGATTTAAGTTATATTTATTTACACTGACATCGTTATAAAGAAATGCCTCAATCAAGGCTGGCTAAGAATGTCAATTCGCGAGCGACAATTTGCTACGTTATGTTTAGGATATTGGAGGACATGCAATATTATTGTAGATTTTTACCCATTATAAAATTAATATTATGTTTCTAGGCTGTCAAATGGACAAATAATATGGATTATGTAAAGTACCAGCTGGATAGAACTTCTGCAAATGAAAGCATGCTATTTAATAAGTAATTTCGCCTGTTATTACTACTTACAGAATATGATACATCTGAACTTGTCTTGTTTACCTTAGTTACCGTCAGTTACGGATACTAATGCTTGTGGGAGCTCGGTCACTCGTTGGCTGTCTGCGAGCCAAACAAAATGCTTCGGGTCTTCGGAAAACGCAGATTATATTATAATAGATATGACTGTCAATTTTCCGGTACCGGTCAACCGAATTGGGCCAAAATCAATAGACCTTTTCCCATGGACGTTATAAATGGGTATACAAAGTTTCATGAAAATCCGATAAAGCGTATTTGAGTTACCGCGCGTACAGGCACACGGACACACAGACAGACAGACATTTCCAGTCCACCACACTATCTCATAAAGTACCATTCTGGCACTTAATAAATACACTGAATTACTTGCATATTTACTTACCATGTTCAGGATGTTTTCGATTCAAAGCAACTCGACCATTTCGCTGTTCACACTAAATCAAGTGAATCACGCCTACCGCAACAACTAGTTTTAGAAAGTACCACAGAGGCGACACCCCCATGGCTGAATAGTTAGACGAGCGGTCTAACTACCGCTGGGATCTGTGATCGAAACTAGGTGGATCCATGTGGAGTTTGTGGTGGACAAAACCGGGTCGGGCAGGTTTTCTTGGGGTTTTTGATCCAGTTGACAATTGCATTTACTTTTTAACCATTATGGTCAAACCTTTGAGTATATTGATGTTTTTATTTTGTCTATTTATATTTTTTAAGTACATTTACCGCCAGTCACTGTAAGAAATACACCTGCATCATCGTTACAACCTTAAAGAGAACAGAACACAGCGGGACAACTGGACGACCTGAGAAGAAATAGGCTTATATTAAAAACCTAGATTTAAACCCTATATTAAAACTAGACAAGATTTCTAATTGACTAGATTTTCCACTAGTAAATAAAGCCTTAATTTTCAAAGTATACAGTTATAAAAAACACAAGATTTCCTTGGAAAAGAACTAGATTGGGAACAATCAGATGTTGAAAACTGGTGCATGAAAATACGTTGAGTTAAATAAACACCACTGGGCGTACCGCTGAGTAATCTAATTTTGTTTAAAATAAATAAAAAGCGCGGAACACACAATTGTGTATTTGCTTTGTAAGGGGACAAAAAATTGTGATGTTTGCTGTGCATAAAATAGAACAAAGCGTGAATTATTATGAAACGACGGCGGATAGTGGATTTTTATAGTGTGTACGTTTTCTACTTTTGTATTACATAATTTTATAATTTGTGAAACCTGCACACAATGATAAACTTCTGAACAGATTAATACTAATAATAATTATACGGTATTATAACACAATAGGGATGTAGCGCCACGGAGTTTAGTTTAGTATAACACAATATTTTATAGACGCCAGCATAACAGCTAAGTACTGAAGTTGTATTAACAGTTGCTAGCATTAAATATAGTAAAAACAATGAAAGAAAATTGCAGAGAAAAATATCTTGTCGGCCCATGATATTTCCTAATTAATTTACTTTTATTAAGGATTGATTTATATTTTCGTCTGGTTTTAGACAAATAAAGTATGCAAAGTGTCGGTCTTTCTTGGATATTTTCATGGGCATACGCAGACCAGATTACCCTTATTTTCTCTTCTTATTTATTCCTGCCATTCTTTCAGTCTCCATTTTCAACTGGCTGCGTGGTCTTGTGGTTAGCGTCGCTGACTACAGATCCGTCGGCCCGGGTTCGATTCCCGGTACCTCCTCGGATTTTTCTGAGGTAGGGAGGTCTGGTAGGGGTGCACTCAGCCTCGTGATTCAAAATTGAGGAGCTACTTGATAGAGAAGTAGCGGCTCCGGTCAAGAAAGCCACTATTAACGGCCGTGGGTGTCGGCATGCTGACCACATGCCCCCCAATCCTGCCATCTGCCTACGGGAGATGACGCAGCGGTCGGGTGGTAGGCCAAGTCCCTCCAGGGATGTAGCGCCACGGAGTAGTAGTAAATGTTTAATTGTCCGCCGCCGTGCGTGAGCCGGTAGCTTGCCTGCTTTCGCCTCTGGCGGTGTGGGTTCGATTCCTGGCCGGGTTGGGGATTTTTCATTAGTCAAAATATCACTTTCCACGGTTCAGGACTGGGTGTTTGTGTTATGCGAAGCTTTAAGTGTTAGGTAGGAGACTGGTACACTCCGGAAACAAATCCGCCATGAATATTCCCTTAGCATTTCCAGGGGTCGTTCTCAACCCGGTAGGATTACTACTGCTACTAACATTTAATATTGAACCACTTGCTATATTTTGTGGTTAGCATTGCGGACTATGTACCTGTAGGTCTGTGTTCGATCCCCGGTACGTTCACGAATTCTTCTGAGGTGGCAATTCTGGAATGGGGTTCACTCGACCGTGTGAGGGCAACTGAGGACCTGTTTGATAAAGAAGTAGCCATGAATAATGAACTTCGGAGTCGACAAACTCACTACATACTTCTCAACCCTGCCATTTGCCCACAGTAGATGACGCAGTGGTCGAATGGTAGGTTCTCTTTTTCAAGGGATGTAGTGTCATGGATTTTAGTCTGGTTTGAATTTTAATCAAATTCATTCCTTTAACAAAAGTCGAATCGTTCTTCATCCTCGTTGTAAAGTAAAGTAAGAGGTCCATGGGCATTTAGTATTCTAAGCCTCACTGAGGGCCACATTACTTAGGATGAAAAACTCATAACCTAGTATAATCCTAGTCCACTAGGATCCCGCGCTTGGTCGACGTGTGAGCTCATGGCCGCGTAGTACCGATTATCGACATATTACCTGTTTATTGTTATTCAACGATTACATCAAATATAGGTTTTGAAATAAATATTTGTTTACTATACCTTTTAATTAATAAATAGACTGAGTACATGAATTTTTGAACGATTTCATAAGACTATATTTCCAAAAACACTTAACGTAAATAAAATATCTTTTTACCATTTGAAAGCTGGAAGTTGGAAGTTCTGTGGTGACTTTAGAAGCACCCGAAGGGAACCTCATGCCTAATTCTCTCAAGCACTCTTGTGTGACTTCCCGTTCACTGCGGTAATTCACCTTCTCAATTCCGGCAACGTCAATGGAAGAGGAGGGATGTAAACTCTTTTCATAATTCCGTAGGAAGAAATCGCACACTATGAAATCCGGTGAACGAGGTGGCCACATACAGAAGGTGTTTTCAGCGGCCGTTGCACGACCAATCCATCGACCTGGATTAACAAAGCGGAAGGAGCAGGACTACAAATTTCCATCTGAATGATAATATTATAGGAGAAAAATTCCTCTGACACTGGGATTTGAACCCAGGAACTTTGGCTATACGTGCAAATGCTCTACCAACTGAGCTAAGCCAGAGTTCACTTCACAGCGCCAGATAGAACCTCTCTACTATAACTGATTGCCCTAATGATCTACCTCACTGACAAACAATTTTATGTCATATGTGAGTCGCACTAATTGTGATTTTTGTGACCGGGCACTGTTTGTCACTGTTATTGTACAGGAACATTGAAGATAGATATTGCATATGCATTCATGTACCAAAGATTGTTGTCTCTGTTGGACATTGCCATCTGAATGTTCGTCGAACCGCTACAACACTGTCTCTTCGCGCATATTCAACAAAACACCTCCTACAATCGATTGGTAACGCAGCTATTTTCTCCATACAAAACAACGTTTCTCGCTATGTGGCAAATGAAAATCACATGTACACTACAAAACATATAACGTCCTTCTTTTAAATGGTGATAAGACATTTTTTTAGGCTATGTTAAGTATCAGTGAAAATGTAGCCTTATGAAATCGTTTAATAATTTATGTTGAATTCAGGGAATAAATTAGTCTAAAATCTAATTTTCTAATTAGTGTCACTTGAATTAGTGTCATTTAACTTATAATTGTTTCTTCACTTCCATAACATCTTTGCATGTTGTAATTGTAAGCTCTGCACAGATGGGAAGACATTTGACTCATCTTACTGATGTATTTCGATTTCTATTTTTAGGGTAGAGAGCAATAGCCTACAGTCCTTGCCTCTGTGCTAAAGAAAGAGTTACACTACAATGAGACACCATGTAACGCGAACGTTCGACATGTGAGCCAGCCCTCAGTTTGATATGTACCACGTCTTCTGCTGTATGTAGGAGAATGAAATGTTTGACACGTTTCAGAACTTATACCAAATTATTCCATGATTAAGCAGTGAAAGGTATACCGTATTGTATTCTATTGGCTTAAGAGGTAAACAACAGAACACACGTTGAAATTAAAAGTGAACTCAGCGCTCACACGTCGACTATCGGCGGATTAAGAATAACGTTAATAGTTTATAACATCTCTTCTTAGAACTTCCAAGAAACAATTATTCAAATAAATATTTAAGCCCCTAGTGAATGCGCTTTGGGATCAAATTTAAACAGAATCATTGACTGCATTCTCGAGTAAGTGAACAAAAATTAAATATTTTAAATGTGAAAAGGCAGTAAAAATAAAAAAGTCGTCCTCTTGCTTCAAGTGAAATTCCTGACATTTTTATGGTAACTTACAATTCTAGAGTGGTAGGAAAAAAGCGAATAAGTAAAAAAACCAAAGTTTCAGGAGAGACAAAAATAATTTATTTCCACAGCATTGTTACAATTTTTAGTTCAGCCCACCCAGATATATTAGTATGATAGTATGTAAAAATATCTGGGTGGGCTGAACTAGATATTGTAACAATGTTGTGGAAATAAATTATTTTCTGTTTCTCCTGGAACTTTAGTTTTTTGACTTATTCTATTTTTCCCTATCACTCTAGAATTAGAAAAATAAAAACAAATATTTTACTTCCTACATCTGTCTTTTATAATTTTCTCTTTACGAAACCTGTAGGCCTACTACCTACGTGACGAGAAAACGAACCTAGTTTATTTGGGTGCCCACAAACTGATGTAATGATGTGAATGTGCATACTACTCAGGGGAAATGTTATGCATGCAGAGTAGTGTAGTGAGATCTCGAATCAAATTTACATTTATACCCGCTCTGTGAATTATATTGTCAAACAGAGGATAGAGATTGTTGAGAGTAGAACGATGCTGTATGATGTTGTGTTTCAGGTTGAACAAGTATCTCAATCCATTTCTTAGCTGTAGCTTCTCTATAAATAAATTATTATCTAATACAGTTTTTCAGTTCAGAGATCCACAAAAATTACAATGAATTACACAAACGGGAAAGATACCGCTGGTTCCACCCCAGGTTAAAAAGAAATATATATATATATGAGTTTAAGCAAATCAGTTATGTCAAAAGCTACTACAGGCGTATTCAAAGCCTTCAACCACCTTGATGCGCAAAAAGGTTTTCTACCCTCCTCAATACAGTGGTCAACCATTATGGGTACACCGTGGCGGGGTTGGTTGAGATACTGGGCTACAAACCGGCAGTTCGCGGGTTCAATTCGCGATGAGGTCGTTTCAATTTTTGAATTAACTTAATCCTTCTGGTGGCACTATAGCCCTGGAATCAGCTCAGTCTTTAACAGAATTGAGTATCAGGAGCAATCTTGGAGTAAAGACGGCTGGTGCTCTTCTTCATGATCCGAAGTTCCAAACATCTCCTGAAACCCTAAGGGCCTTCATTTAGGGTTCACTTTAGTTTACTTTCTTTCATAAGCACCTTTAAAGCTCATTTGTCACCGTTATCATCTATTAATTTTGTAATTAGGAGGGGTGGTGTGGTGTGAATTATTTCCTCAATCTCCGAGATCCTGGTAAATCTATAAAAAAATTAATCTATATCTGGAATTCGTATTCTTAATGGAACTCTGTGTACAACATGTTTATCACGTATTAAGTTTCACAGATGTGGTATGCCGATATCATTGCTGGGAATGTAATAAGTAATAAACCGAGACATAGCTGGAACATGCTGTATACTGTGTAGGGCCTATTGGCATACACACATGGTGCATGGTAATCTAGATGTAATTACCAGAGAGCAGCACCTCGTAGCTCTCCTTCTAGATTACAATCGTGTTGGATTTTCAGATATGAGTCGAATGCATAATTGAGTCACTCTCCAGGACGTGCGCGTCAATGACGTCGTAAATGTGACCCAAATGCGACGCTCTCAATTTCAAAAATCTGTATTCTCGGTCAATTCAAATTGTAAGAAGCAATTCCTTCTGCAGAATGTACTGTTTTTACTTTAAAAGCATGTGTACTGGCTGTGCTCATTAGGCTGCTAGACGGCTGTATATAGAATAATATTATGTAAAATATATTTGGTTGGTGTGTTTAAGGGTATTGCTGGTGTATGAGCTATTTTTGGTGGAGAGTGTGTGTGTGTGTGTGTGTGTGTGTATGGTGTTTTGTTTGTATATTTACTAATTTTTAACTGTTTGTCGGTGTGTTTTTTAGTTTTACTTTTAGGGTACATTTTTGCTTGTGCACAGTTAAAGCATGGACAGCCAAAGGGCTCATGAAACGAATAATGTAAAAAGATAGTTTTTCTTGTTAACAATAAAAGCACTTCATTCATTCATTCATTCATACTTGAATCTATTTTCACCAGAATCTTAAGTTAAAAGTTTGATACTGGGAAATTTATACCATGTAGTTTATGATGAATTCTAATACATTGTAAGCTGAATGGATCAGAAAAAAGTAGAATTAATCATGGTTTCGAATTAGAAAAGTGTTAATTTTGTATAAGGTTGTGTCAAGGGATCATGCTAAAAGTCCAAATTATTCACGATTTTGTGTTTAAAAAGTTCAAAATACAATAATCAAGTTCCAGTGTAATAATAAACACAAGAAATACTGAGTTTGGATTCCTTTTTATTCCTATGAATTACCATTTTGAACCAGTATTAACAATTGGCACGAAATGGGCAATATAGATATATTTAAAACTAACAATGAGCGGTTTAAAAATAAGTTATCTGTGATAAAAATTTGGAAACTTGAAAATAGTAATAATTAAAAAGTGATAGTTGAAATGTGCTCCATGTCATTTTCTTTATTTAGGTCTTTCGTTTCCTCAAAAACTATTATATTACTTATCTTTTGGTCTATTCCCATCATTGGGGTAATTTTCGTATTGTATGTGTTTGTTGATTCTTTTTTCTGTATTTTTTTTTTTTAGTCGTAGCATTATTTGAAATATTTTCAGTATTACATTAAACATAATATTAATGTTGTAAAACTGTTGTCCTTAGTATAAGGGAATATTGTAATTGAGCAATGAGCCTGTTATATTTTCAACAAAATAAATAATTAATACATAAATAAATTAGAATTAGAATGCATTGATGCTCATACCAAATATAACTATGTTAAATGGGTGGATTTGATTGTAGGCCTAGGCCTGCCGATTGAGAGTTCACTATAACTCTCAATCGGCAAGTATTTTATTCTGATGCATTACTTGCTCTAGCTATGTGGGATTAATTTGAGAGGAACCAAAAATAATCTCTATTGTCTTATAGAAGAAGCTTATATTTCACTCAGCAAAACAATATTGTTCCATTGTTTAAAATTCATACCCTGTTTTGTTTCTGAAAATAGTTTTTTATTCATGAAGGCTGCTAAGCAATCTAGCAACGTCTGTGTACACAAGACTTACGTGCTCTATGCCCTGAAGAGGAGCTTTTGTAATCAAAACCTGCGGATCGAATCTATCCTGAAGTAATAATTATAACCCCGTTCCCCGTGCAGGCATTGATCGGGATGCAAGCTGGTTTCCTACCGCTAGAAATACCAAGTGAGATATTGTGTTATCCACAATGGCTTTCACGCCGTTTTTTAAAATCAAAAGAGATCCCCTGGCATATCGCCATATTTTCTGTTGGACCTCAATCCAGTATTGCACTCTGAATACCAGTGCAATAAAATATGTATAACTGTCAGGCGCTTTGAATTGTACAAACAGAGGCGGGTCACAATGTACAGGGCCACAAGTTACATTATGTGTTATTGTCTTTTATGCTGTTTTTAATCGTAAACGTTAACAGAACTCAGTCCGTCTATGTAAAGTTCTATTTTACGGGATGAGCTATAAAGGAAAAATGGTAGCCCGTTAAATGTAAAGAAAAGAATTATTGAGAGTATCACCAGATGTCACTGTCGTTCTCTTCCCTTTAACACCAATATATATATATATTCATTTTCTTCATTTCAACCGCTGCAAATACTATTATTCCTACTGCTGCCATTATTATCATATACCGGCATATATTGATTAGTCTAATTACAAAATTGAAAAATACATAACTAGCTACTTCAGAATTGAAAAGTTTGTCCATTATCTAGATATAGGTGGTTTAAATGTTTTTGATTCAACACAACTGCTGTTACGTTCAAAACTTTTCTTTTCTTTCCATGTACTAAACGCCTCAATTCCATATCGTAGCGAATGATTGTTCAATGTTATTTCCTTATTTGGCTTTTTTATATTTTCAGGACGTATATCCATATCTTTGTAAATTGATCACGATTCATTATTTTTATAAATATTTCTGCTATTTTCAACTGATTTCATAGAGATATTTGTTTTCAACAATTGTTGCCAAACAAAAGATCCTGAATTCCGCTACATTACGAAATTACCAAAAGCTTGTTTCAATTATTCTAAGCACAAGCGAAATGAAATTATTTTTGTTTTAAAATTTAAGATTCAAAATAACATAAAACGTCGTACAACGAGCAGTGATCCGTTTTTCATCGTCTGAAGGTGTACCAGGAGCCGAAATCCATCGAAAAAGTCGTATCGTTAAGTCAATAAGTAGCCACAATCTCTTTTTTAAATTTATTGCAACAACGGTATAAAACTTTAAATAACCTCATTTTTCAACATAGTCTCCTTGCTTCTCAATGCACTTGATCCGTCGTTGCATAATCTTCCTGATGCCCTCATAAAAAAGTTTTTCGGCTTAGTAGCAATCCACTTATGCACTTCTTCCTTCAGTTCAGCAAGCTGTTCTTTGGTGCAAACGCCGAGCGGTGCAATCATGTTTAATATGCAACAGCGCAACACTCAGTGGATTTATAACGGTAAATCATTCAGCAAGCGGAGATAATTGAACACCATGTCTATGTGCGCGAGCCCAAAGCGGTACAGGTAACCTACAATAGATCAAACAAACAGCGGATACTTGACTTATCCTCGAATAAAAAAAAAAAAAAACAAAGCGATCTTTATACGGGTCGTCGAGGCCCTTAGGCTTCCAGGAGGTTGAGGCTCCCATATTTTCAGACATTTGGCACATTAAGGTCGTAAGGTTGTTAGCCTTAGGCACCGGCCGCCTTTACCTCCAGGACTGTTCCTGGTACTCATTTCTGTTAGAGGCTGAGTCGACCCCAGGGCCGTAGCGTCACCAGATAGATCAGGCCAATTGAAAATTTCAATGACCCCATCGGGGATCGAACTCGCAGTTTGTAGCGTAGTGCCTCAACCACTATACACCACAGCGTATCCCTACCTTCATATTATAAAGTTAAACATACAAGAATTGTATTGGCTTATGAGGTTGTATTTTATAGTAATTATTAGGAAGCCAGTGACAAATCTTGCGGTGAACAACACATAGTAGTGGATTAAGCATTATGAAGGTAGATGAAGCAGGGAGTGGAAAGCCGGTGATATGAAATGCAGCTATCAGTCGGTGGCAGTCTGCTTCTGGATTATGCAGTCTCTCTTCACTTCCGACATGTCAAAATACAACGTATTTTGTTTCCAACTCTCAAAAATTCCATGTTATAATTCTACTTCATTCCACAGATTTTCTGCATTTTTATAAACTATAGGCTATTTATCACGAAGATAAAATATTATCTCTTCAGCTAGTTAATGTAATCCCGAGAAAGGATAAAACAGGAATCCTATACAGATTAACATTTTAAACAGTTAAAAGTTATCCAGATGCTCAAAACATTTACAAACATCATGAACAGAAAAAACTGTTATCGTAATTAATCTTTGCGTATTAGTGATTCCATTATTTCTATAATTTAAAGCGAGCGACTTGCTAGTATCATTAAAGTTGTAATGTTGTATGGTTGTTACATTACAAGAGATGGTTTTATTTAAAACGAGTATTAAACGTGTTGAATGGCCGCTCCGTATTTTGTGTTGTCAGATTTGCCACCATTTAGCTGCTGCTGTGTTTGTTATGAGTTAAAGTGCACCTCATTGCTAAGGGGAAAAATTGTGTTTGCAAACTCAGCTACATAATAATTCTAAGAAATCCGGAAGGACACAGTTATTAATAATATAAAAATAAGAAAACATTAACTAATACAGAAACTTGTTCGAATGTCATCAAGTGGCTAAAAATTTATAATTTTCTTTCTACATTTTTAGACTGTACATTTCATTTCTTGAGTTATTTCTTCTTAGATTCAACTTCTTCAATAGTTAACTATAATTTTGTGGATTTTGTGGTTGCCGTAATATGAATTTTTTCAGATTTTAAATAAATTCTAATTTATTTTTTATCACACTTCGTAACGTATTAACTTAATTTAAATTACCGAAGTCTGAAATATTTAATATAATATTTAAGTTATTTTATTGTGATTCTGCATAATAATTGCGGCAATATATAAGGCAGCAAGGAAATTTCAAACAAACTGAAGTAAAAATATCAGGTAAACTGATATAACAAAGTGCCTGAATGCTTTTGTTTAATCAGTAAAAAGTTATTTGCAATTATGGTATGCAGAGAATAAATTAAATGTGTTATCGATTTCCGAGTTAAGCTGCAGATCGGTTCATTAAGCAGGACTTACGGAAGAACAAAAGTCTAAAGTTGGACACTTAACCTTAATTCAAACTCGTATACACTGATATAAGACATTCTTAAAATATATCAACATTTCACAAAATACACTTGCGAAGAACTCCACTTAATGTGTGTAGGCCTAAATATACAGTTGACTAGTTTGATAATGAAATGCGAAAGGATGTCATGGATAACTATTGCAAATTCCAAAGCCGTATATGAAAAATGTAAAACGATATGTTGTCAGCATAACAGATTTGCATTTGTTAAATTCTTTATAATATATTATCATAAATGGCACTAAATTGGGCATTATTCCGGTACCAGCCAACCGACTTGGTCGAAAATCAATAGACCTCTTCCCATTGATATTGTAAATGCGTATACCAACCTTCATAAAAATCGGATAAAGCGTATTTGAGTTATCGCGCCTTTAATATAGACACTAAATTGGGTTTTACTCCGGTACCGGTCAACTGATGAGGTCCAAATTCAACAGGTTACTTCTCATGGACGTCATAAAGGAAAATATAAAGAAATTTAGCATGATCATTTCCCTTAGTGAGCAATGATGCCGTATTTTTAGCTAATCTGGGAGCACCACAGTTCTAATAATAATTGTATTGCTAGCATCTCCTCATATTAGTTTTCAGACTTCCTTCCTTCATTATCCTTTCTGTGGAATTAATACATAATGTATCGCAGAATCTACTGTGCAAATAGGTTGCCGCTAAGAGTACTCGTAATTTCTCGTCAGATAGAAAGTTATCTTATCATTAGCCTGGCGAGATTTAAGGGCGGGTTTACTTCCCTTCAGGTGCGGTTAATGTGGCTCGTAAAATTAATAGAGTCCATGTCTACATGGGGATGAGGGAGTGAGGGTAGTTAGGCTCTTGGGGCGATTAACTTGACGTAGGAAGTATTAGGGCCAGGTAATCTTTTAAATTAGATCCACCTCATTTCCATAATCTAAATTGCTGATTGGTCCACAGGGAGAATAGCAGATAAAAATATAATTTTCGAAGGTTATTTACAGTTTGTGTTATACTTCAGAAGTAGAGCCTTCCTAACCATCCATCAACAAAAAGGAAACATTTTATACTGACATATTATTGACGTCATATTTCATGGATCAGAGTATGAACCATATAGTAATATATTTTTAAAACAATTCTACTAACTGAGCATTTGCAGTAAGATGCACGTGGATAATATTTAATCATAAAACCACATAATACTCTTTCTGTTGAACATTACATGAAATTAATTATTTTACTAGAAAAATTTCCCTAAAACTGGGATTCGAATCAATGACCTTCGGCTTTCTTTGCCGATTCTCTAGGTATCCAATGTTCGATTCACAGCAACAAATGGGAAATCTCTCCTAGATTGAAACCCATTTAAAAACTTTTCTAATTATAACGAAGAATTGAGTATAAAACTGACACTCTTGACTTGACAACGTCCTCGAATTTGTTCTGATGGAAGCAAGGAAAACCGACAAAAGTTGTCACACATATCTATGAATCCAAACGAACAAAAGAGGTTTAATTTTAATTACTCGTTAATTCCACTAAATGTCTTTACTGCCACTTGCCATATTTATAGTGCTCCATAATACATGTCACCAGAATTTCGGACCTAAAATGACAGGCCTCATTGTTAAAGTGGTGTGGTTACACAATACATTACCAGTATTTGCCACCTTACATAATGTAATAGAGAAAGTTGTTTTAATAATCAAACGTTTTAATATTACAAAATAACTAAATATGCTCTGGTTTTTAATCAATCAGGAAAACTAAAAGTGCATCCTGCGTATAAAATTATAATATTTATTACTGTTAATGCCTTTTTTAATATTTTCAATTCTTATATTATCTATTAAAATGCACACTATGATAATATTGCGTATCTTTTAAGGAGTTAATGAGGTAGGATTGGGATTACACATGAGATTTTGAATTCCTTTTAATTTGTAAGTGCTGCATTACAAAAATGATACAAACGATGAACAGGGATTCGTCACATGCAATTAAATTTGCAGGGATTTCCATAGGGTATTGAAGAAAACAAGATCTTATTCGATTTTAAAGTCAGCAGGTTAAATTGTAGACCGCCGGCGTAGTCTTGTGGTTAGTGTCGCTGACCACAGATCCATCGGCCCGGGTTCGATCCCCGTTACCTCGGATTTTTTTTAGGTAGGGAGGCCTGGAACGGGGTGAACTCAGCCTCGTGATTCAAATTGAGAAACATCCTTAGAAAACTCACTATCGGTACTTACAATAACAAAGTGGATTTGATAACAGAATCAGAATGTGCGATGAGCTGATTCTCCAAGACGGAAAAATCCAAGTTGGTACCGTATCATAGATTTACGGTATGAGTGTTTGGGTAAGTTAAAAAATAATCACATAGAAAAACGCAATATGTATAACAAGAGAAATGTTTCAGATTGGCGTAAGACCGGCTAACTTAAAACAAAACATAAATAACATGGTATAATGAAAGGTCTCTATACTGCGAATAAGCTTTTTCTCGTACATCTTGCACCTTGCGATGATCCAAGAGACTGCACGCATCATTTTGGTGTTTGAAGTGTTGTCGCACATGAGCGGCGTTCTAGAGAGAGTAGTTCCAGCTAAAATTGTAAAAGTGCGGCACTAAATAGAGCTTGGATCTCATCGTTGCAATTCCAGCGACGGTTATTTTGACTACGGAACGGAGTTCGAATATCAGTGAGGTTGAATCTGTAATAATGTTTTCATAATAACGGGGTTTTCCACTTGTTAAATTTCATTGCACATTGCAACAACGTCCTTCATTCTCTTATTCTCTATATTTTTTGTTCACTCCAGTTAATCACAAATGTATTATTAGCATTACCGTCCTTTAAGTGGCGTTCTTCTTAACAAGCGTTATTATAAAAAATTTTGTGGATTCGTAAATCAAATTTTTAACAGGCTTCGATATAAAACAGTGTGTTGTCATAATATTAAATAACATATACTTTTCGTGCTTTTTTCTTACATAGTTATTGGTTGGTTGGTTTACGGTTATTTAACGACGGGGATGTACTGCAACTTATGCCTGTGATCGTCCCCGGTGTGCCGGAATTTTGTCCCGCATTAGTTCTTTTACATGCTAGTAAATCTATAGACTTGGGCCTATCACATTTATGCACACATAAATGCAATCGACCTGGCCCGGGATCGAACCCGCAACCTTGGCACAGAAAGCCAGCGCGATACTAACTGCGCCACCCAGGCCGACTACATAGTTATTAATATAATCTTGTTAATCATCTTTTTAATTTAAGTAATGACGATTTTTCTTATTTACAGCCTTAAGTATTTTAAATTATGAACGTTTATAAGGATGCAATCAATAGAACATCAGTTATTGATTTTTTATTATTTATTTAAGGTTCAAGTATTTATACTATTATATAACACTATTACCGTAAGAAGTCAAATGTTACAGAACTATAGCCCTAACGTACCGAGAGGTGAAATAGTGTGATTTCTTTGAAAGTGGATATTCCATAATAAATAATTATTTGGGCAAATTAAAAAAGCAATTGTAAAATACAACTGCAGACCATTTAATTCAGACCACTACATAAGGCATGTGTGACAAGATGCTTGTGTTTCTAGAAATAGAGCTTAGTTTAGCGTTCCATTCAATTTTGTGAGACTACAGTAATTGGAGATTAAAAGATGGAGGCAATTTGGAACGGAAGAGAGAATGATTGCGCGCGCATACATAATCTGAGTAGCTTGTGTGTTTGACATACAGGCGTGTCGTGTTTGTTGGTAAACTGTGCTATACCTGACTTGATTTGACACAACCTCCAACGCCTCTCATACACAAGTGTATTATAATGCTGCTAGCTCTACCCGGTGTTCCACAATAATTCCCAGGAGTTTGATATTTCACCATCCCAAATACATAAGACACAGGAGACAAAACTATACAGTATTGTTGTATCTAAAAGGTAGCAAATATTATAATATCTTGAACGTTTAATGAAATAAAAATTCAAATGTTTAACCCACTGGAACATGGGTGATATATAATTTCATGAATGTATGGGTTGGATTTCATAGACATATTTTTTTTTCCAAGCATTAGTGCTTTTGTCAGATTATATATTTACTTTTATATTACAACAATGTATTTTGACCTAATATTCTATTAGGTAGACTAATAAATATTCTTAATACACAAAAATGTTCCTTTAGAAGTATGTGCATAGGTAGATGTGAGGTCTATGTGACCGCAGTAAAAACATGAAGCACTGCTACTTTCTGGATAGCTCTTCACAAGGGAGTTACGAGACACAACCTTCCCTTCTCAAAAGCCCTTTATAGCCCGACATGTATCACTTACCTATCAGTGTTAGTGGAGCCGTGCTAGAATTTTGTAGTGGTCTGTGAGACCTCGCGTAATGGTTACATAAGTAATTTTCAGTTTGCCTTTTGTGAATAACAATGAGTGAACGGCCGGAAATATAAAAAAAAATTGTTAGGCCGAGAATTTTAAGATTATATGTTGATGAAATTATTTCGGTGAAATTTTGTAGTTAATGTTTTGGGAGGATTACTGCATGTCTCATTTCTAAGGGGAAAATGTTGTGAGCTAAGCCACTGCAATTTTGAATACTTCCACTTATTATGGTTAACTGTGAATAATATCTGGTTGGTAGTGCTGTGAAAGAAGATTGTAAGTAAACTTTTGTGTGTATTAGCTATTCATTTAAAAAATATTAACATATCTTCGAAATTCTACATTCCATTGCATTTGTGATGTAGTAACTCAGACCCTTAAACCCCCTTCAACTAATGGAGTAAGAATAATGCTTCGGCAATTAAACATTTAGGAATCAATTTCACATTAATTAATTAAAATAATTAGTTAGAATTAACATTTTGTAAGTTTTTCCTTTGTTATAAGCCTATTAACACTGAGCGGTCACTCAGAACTTACAGAATATTCCCGTCTATGGTTAAGGACTAGAACAGTTTTTATAATAGTTCCTCAAAAATTCTCTGAACTGGTACTTATGTAAATCACGTGGCTCTTTCATGTTATGCCTAGATCGTTTTCTCTTAGAATTACAAAAATGTAAATTGTTTATTTCAATTCAGAACTTTGAAGGAAGAACTCACCTATTAGATCTTTAGGATTTTACCCTTATATTAAGTGAAAACCTAACAAAATCTCACAGTCCCACAAAGCAGTTTGTTGCAACACAGATAAAAAATAAATTTAAAAAAAAACCTATCTTATTTCACAATACAGACCATTGAACATGTCTACACAGAACACTGGCCTTCTCTTCCAATCAACCAGGTTATAAAAATATACAATCTTAGAATATCAATATTACATACAATACATACTATACTGCATATGAGCCACAAGGCTGAAGAGCTTAGGGTAGTCCCAACCCGCCTTCCCCCTTCAGGGGCCAAATACATACATACATACATACTATACTGCATACAAAACGAGTGATTTAAGTTACATGAATAGCAAAGCAGTGTGTAATAAACTAAGACTAATTTAAATTTAATTGAATGAAAATAATATTATAAACAAAATAAAGGGAAGTATAAAATGAAGTTCTAATTAAAATTTAAATTTCCAGAGAATATAGTATTCCTACAATCACGTATATGGGGAAAAATGAAAATAACATTGCATGGATCCCAAAGACTTGACTAGCGGGTTATTACTTATTAATAGTGTTGTTCAAGATAGAGGATTTTCCATGGATCAGTGGTTCCAGCCGATCGCCGGGTTAAGCAGTACTAACACCGGAAACGTAGAGTGAGACTGAAAAAGTAAATGGCATAGCCGGGATTTGAAGCACAGATTTTCGGCTCTCCAATCCACTGCTCTGCCACTTGAGTTACCATGGCAACGTGCCGGTATAACATTAAATTCTCCATCTGACTCACATATTCCGGTGAACCACCAGGTGTTCTCAATATTTAGATTTATTATGGGAGTCTATTGTTAGCTTTATGACAACAAAGTTCCAATATAATATTAGAAAATTTAAAAAAAAATTATAGTAAGCATCTACTTATTTCTAACTTCTAAAAGAATTGTACTTTTTCACGAGGCAATCGTACACACACTTTTTTCTTCCATGGATTAATTCAACTAATTTGTTCTTCAATAGCACACCAGTGCTCTCAAAAAAAAAAAAAAAAAAAAAAAAAAAAACATTAATCCGACTTCCCTCCGACTCACTCGCTTTTACTTTATTCTCGTCGATCAATAATATTTGCATTAGATATTTTTTCTTAGTTCCTCTGTGAAAAGTGTAACGCTGAAATGAATTGTGGCAGTAGGTCTATAGTCTATACTAAGGGTTCTCAAACTTCCTTTATTCAAGGACCCCTTTAATTATTAATGACCCTTTACTATTTTTACTAATTTTGTAGTAATAACCATTTTAAATATATTTAATTCAAAACGAAAAGCTATAGGAGAGAAAAAGAAAGCAGGCTATTTGTTTTTATACTTTTTTATTTCTGACATTGAAATAAATTGCAAAACGACAGGACTCTTAGTAATAATTATAACAAATTACCAATGGAACAGTTATATAGTAAAATACCACTAATTTCAGTGAGAAGGATGGTGGTGTTTTCGCTTTTAACAATCTCTGACATATTGGGTTTTATTTTTGAAAGTTTCAGCCTTAAATCTACTTCGATATTCATTATTCAAAAACTCCCGCGGACCCCTCAAACCATGCCTGCGGTACCCCCCAGGGGCCCGCGGACCACACTTTGAGAATCCCTGGTCTATACCATAAACCAACCATCCACTGATGCACAACAGTAAAACCATAGAAGCAATCACACTTTTGGAACGCATTCAACCTTATTTACTGACTTTTGGTTATTACTGTACATTCATGTCGCTTTGCTTCGAACTCGACAAGTGAGAAATGGAAGGATTCTGTTGATGCAATTTATTTCCATGATTTGTCCTCTTTGTCCCGCGCACCTTATCTGCCTCTCCTCAGCTGTTTCAGCTCCATTTCCTTCATCTGGTCGATTACACTCTCATTATTCCAATTTCACCTCAGCCGCTCAATTTATAACTTACAGTATAGCAACATTTCATCTGGGTGACAGAGGTTACACACTGTTTTTTCTAAGTTACTAGGACTTTGCATACCGCACGGGGTTTCACACGAATGTTATCGACATTGAATAACGCAGTCTATTTAATAAAATAATTTTTTTTATAAATTAAGTACCTCTGTGCAAAGTAAAAAGCTTGATTAAAGTGATCTAAAAGATAAAAAATACCAATAAACCTGTATCCCTTTTCAAAAGAAATTTGTACCTTTATGATTAAATTTTAATTAATAGCACATTGATTAATGAGTGACTTACTTCAAGGTAATGGCAAATCTTTCAGCACCTTCTATACTTTTTCTCATATTCGTTTCCTGCTTGGTTATTTTGCAAGCAACTGAAGTCAACAGTTGTTCAAAAGAATCAACTGACATTCGGTAATTCCACAGTATATGTATTAATGTAGTAGAGAAACTGTGTGTTAAAAGTCTATGACAACATGTTAAGTGGACGACACCAGCGGCGAGTAACTAAAACTACATTATCATCATATCAAATTACTTGGGAAAATACATGGACACATCACAAAATATATTATACCCAGTATTAAGAGAGAAAAATGCACAATATTCTTCTTTATTGCAAATCTGAATTTTAAGTTTGAGAAATAATGAAACAGGTATTATATTCTAGTGAAGAACAGGTAAATCATGCATAAATAGGCTAATGTTAAGAACTGTATCTAGGCCTAGTTTTTTCTTTATAATCAGCATTTAAATTATAATGATATTAAAGGGTAGACTTTGAATGTAGGTCTGTCACGCTGTTCATCCTGCACTTCATTGTTGAGAGTGTATTATGTTTCTTCATATCAGAATTATGGCAACATACGACTTCAATTGTAGGTCTGTCTACCCTCAATTAGACTACTGCAGGATGAACTCCATTAAACAATACAAAAAATCCTGGATCACATGGAATTGAGAACACCGTCGGTACAGCAGTTTTAATTAACGAGTTCTTATAGAAATTCATAAACTGGCTGTTTTCCATGTATTCAAAGCATACACGGAAATTTTCACTCAAATATTTTGCATGTTTATTAGTAGGTCTTCTCGTCGGCCATCATTGACCAATTATTTACACCAGATATCATTACAACAGAATGAAATATAAACATATTGCATTAAAGTAAGTTGAAACATAACCACAGCAGAATAAGTGTCACGAGTAAGCCAGTAGGCCTACAATAAATATTACTTTTTTTCTTACCTTTCTGTATCTTTGGGAAAATGAAGAAATGCAATTTAGGGGTTTCTTCCTTTATTAAACTGCAACTTACAGCATAACAATAAGATTCTTTCGAAACACTCTTGTTCTAATAAATACAACAGTCCTATTCATTTACATATGTCCTGCAGCAGTTACTGTAGTGTTAGTTTATGGCCGCTACGATCGCTGGGTGTATGCGCACGCATGTTCGTCTGGCAGAGTTTCGTTACTGTATTAATACGTGTACTCTTTGGTAAACTGGAAAAACTTGTCGGGGTAGGCCTATTTCCTGTGGTCAAAGAACATAATGTGGAACTGTCCAGTTGTCAAACGATTTGATAACAATTGGTGGATCCCCCAACGTATCACTTCAAGGCAATTCAATAAATGCGCTGCAACAGCATAATCTACTTCTATATCATCCATTTTGTAATGACTATTGTCCTCGAAAGAATTCCACCTTACATTTTTTCCGGTCAACATTCTGCTCGTGTAATATGCATCATGCGTTTCGGTCGCTGAAATTCGGCGTATCAGTGGATATAACTTTTTACCGACTTCTGATACAGAATACTCGTTGACACACACTCAGGTTGAGACAACTAGAGGGAAGAGAAAGTTATGTGACTGCATCACACTATGTATTATTTTCGTGGATTTCATTCTTCATTATTTATTTACACCAATGTATTTTATCGATAGCTTCTCTAATGTGTCCAAGTACCGTATCTTGCACTTCCAAAGCTACCTGTGAACACTTCAAACAATGCTGATGTTATGATAACTATATATGCAACGTGATTTGTACTTGATGAATTGTTTGTGATAAGGTATTTCGTCCCTTCGAAAACATTTTATTCTTGGCATTTCAAATCAGAATTTTGCAAAATCCTTTCTTAGTGTGCACTTACATTACGAAACAAAGGAACTGACAAAATTCCAAGTCTGTACTTTGATTCCTTGTCATTTAGTTACAGCAAAGCCGCTTATAAATACTTATAAATATAGAGATAATAAACGAAACAGATCTAACACTGATATACGAGATATACTACCATTAAGAAATAAGACATTTATTATGATGATATGAAATTACATCCGGAGGAAATTGTCTATAAAACTTTATATTGGCACAGATATCAATTTTGGATATAAACATTTCATTTTACCACGGGAGGCTGTAAAACAAAAGCATGCTTTAAAGTATTTGACTGGCTATTAACCTGAATTATGAAGACCTACTATACTTGCTCAAGGATGTGTACGGAGCAAAAATAAACAACCTACAAAGCATAGTTCACAAGAGATCGTTTTTGAGACTGTTTAGTCGATTACATACAGTAAAGTCAATTGAATTCTTTTTTTTATATATTTAGGCTATGAATGCAAACAACTCACTTACCAGAACTTACGTTTTCACAATTACATAAGGTATAAATATAGTATGAGGGGAGCCATTATTGTGTTTAAATAATAGTGTGTTCCCTATTACAGGCCATTGAGGCCCAGAGGGTTCCAGGAGGTTGAGGCTCCCAGATTTTTAGATATCGGCACACGAAGCCGGCCTTACGCACCGACCGCCTTTACCCCCAGGATTACACCTGGTACTCATTTCTGTTGGAGGCTGAGTTGACCCCAAGGCCATAGTGCCACCAGAAGGATTAGGCCAAATGAAAAACTCCAACGACCTCATCGGGGATCGAACCCGCGACCTTTCGGTTTGTAGTGCAGCGCCTCAACCACTGCGCTAAAGCATACCCCGTGTTTAAATAATAAACAAATAAATAAGTATAGTAATATATTTTCCTTTATGGTATATTTTTCCTGTTGAAGTTGCTTATCTTAAGCGTATTTCCTCACCCACTATATATATATATATATATATATATATATATATATATTAGGGATGGGTCGATACCAGATTTTCTCGATACTCGATAACCATGCATGATTTTTTCCTCGATATTCGATACTTCGATACTCGATACCTTCAACATATCCAGTTTCAATAAATAAGTACAATAAAAATTAAAATTTGAGAGAACTGTGTAATACGAACTAAATGAATTAAGTCTGCATATTTAATGAGACAAAATTTAATATCATCAGTAGCCTATAATTATTTTTAAACTCTACATTAAAACCTAAATTAGTTTATTAAACAGTCCACTTACAAGTTTTTGCTAAAAAATACTAGCATTCTCACTTAGTTGCAGAATTACAAAAGTATCGAAAAAGTATCGAGCGAGTTTTCTGAAGTATCGTTCGATGCCGATACCATGCAAGTATCCAGAGTATCGAGGTATCGAAAGTATCGAGGACCCATCCGTAAAATATATATATATATATATATATATATTATTGAAAACTGTCTTCAAAAAATGTTTCAAACAAGTCAGGTTCAAATAACCAAAATGATAAGGCCATGTGTGAGAGTGCAGTTCGTAATGACAACGAAGTTAGTAGCGTTCAGGAAATAGACATTACATGGAGTTGCATGTGTTTTCCGCCTTCCTAATATAACTTAATTGCTCACAGTTTGAAGGGGATTTGATGACTGTGAAAATCCTTCCTGTTGTAAGACGGAAACGTTCACCGATAGTTTCAAAATGGAATGTGTTGGCGACTGTCTATGCGGTTTAATCAATAATAATCATTGTAATTAATACAGTATTTCCCAGATGCGTCTTCCAAAAACAAGAATCGAGCACGTCACTAGAAGGAATGTCTACTTGTAATGAACATGTAAAACTCAGAATAAAATATAGGCCTAGTTCAGCTATTTGTGACAGCATTGAGCTCAGGTGCAATTTTACGCCACACTCTCTTCACTTTTATTTTTTCTTTCATATTTCATTCAGTTAAAAGTAGGATTACTTCCACAAAGTCTCTGGGTTTTTACGTATATACCTTAGGAGCGAGTCTCACCGTTCGTAGAGTTCCTGCCTAGTGGAGGTAGCTGCACCCTGATTGGCTATCCCACTCCACGTGTTGTCTGTCTCTTTCTCTGCGGCATTATCCCTCCACTCAACTATTACAGTATTTTCTACCACTGGCAACGTGCAGCATGGTCTTTACTCTGTGCTCAACAGTAGCTCACTGATCTTACGCGCAGCGAATCCGCGCATCTTGGTAACGAGACGTAACGAGAAGCTCGCTGGCTGGGTTAGTCTTCAAGGCCAGAGACTTTGTGGAAGTAATCCTACTCTACATTTATACACATTTGAGCTACGAGGCCATATCAGGAGTTCAGGATCTGTTCCATCCAATTAGTATGCGTAAATTTGGTTGTGCATGAGTGGGTGAGTGAGGAAATGCTTACAGGTGACGTTGTTTCCCGCTGGCCTCTAACGATACCTCTTTTAACCAAGTTCATTGTACACTTTTACTCCCCTTTAACTCCCCCAAGGCATGCAAACAGTATGAAGTTCTATCAGCTTTCCTGGAAGCTGCTGCTATTATTTTAAAATGATTATTCTGTTATATTAGTATGGACGTGAGATCTGAGTGACCGCCAGAGTTAAGGGGCTTCCAGTAACGAAAAAAACTAACAAACTATTAATTTTAATTATTATTCAACGAAATTGGATCTTAAATGTTTAATTAACGAAGCATTATTCTTACACCATCGTTTAAAGGGGTTTTCAGGACATACAACTTAGTCGGTGCACCATAAATGCACCAGTTCCGAAGATATGTCAGTATTTTTCAAATCAATAGCTAATATTGTACACACAAAACTTATTTCATTCACATCACTCCCAACCAGATAATAATCACAGTTCACCATAATAAGTAGTTGTGTTCAAATTTGGAGTAGCTTATCTTATTTTACCCTTAGAAATAAGACATAGGCCTGCAGATATTATCTCAAAATTCACTGCAACATTTCACTGGAAAAATTCATCATAACACTGTCGTAACGTAGTCTTAAAACTCTCGGCCTAACCTTTTTTTTATGGTCCCGGTCGTTCACTCATTGTTATTAACAAAACAGTAAATTGAAAAACATACGTAAGTATGGACGTGAAATCTCACAGACCGCAACAAAAATAAACTGTTTTCTAGTGCGGATCCACTAACCCTGGGTTAATCGCCACATATGGGGTGATAAAGGGTCTGAAGAAGGGAAGGGAGGGTAATTAATTCACCTTTAAAGGGGAAACGGAATAGCCTCTCTTTACAATGTTAAAATGTACCGTTTCTTAAAAAAAAAATAAAAAATAAAAAAAAAAATTATAGCTAGAAACTTGATCTTCTTACAGTTTCTAAATACATTCCCTGTCTCAGTACAGATAAAAGGTTTTTTTTCGTAAACGTACTTATTTATTGAAATATAACATTTTTCTTTATAATATTTTTATTAATATCGTTAAGTACTATATCGCCTGTAAATAGTGCATAGATTAACCGATTTAAAAAATCAGTACTATGTTAGATATCTGAATAAATAATTTCTGAAAATTTAAAGTTTGTAAATTAAATAGAAGCTGAGAAAATGTACCTTTTTTATAAAAATAATAAATTTACGGAAAACGAGCTTCAAAGTTAGAACTTTCCTACTCCATGGTCTGGATCTACCCAGAAAATTAAAAAAAAATATTCTGATAGAATTATAGTACAATTATGTATGATACACATCATGTTAAAGGGGAAGGTCAGAGAAAAAAATACAATAAACAGAAAATCATAATTTTCATCCAAAAATCAATTTCATTTCCCCTTAAGACGATATTCAGAGAGTAGCAGCGGTTTATGCTTTTACTGCGGTCACATACACCTCATATACATAGATAAGGGGGAAATATGATCTTGTTACAGTTAAATCTTTTCTGCCTTCATAATATCCAAGTAGGCTTATACTTCGACATGACAGTCCCCATACTTCTGTTATTAAGTATAACGATAGAGGCTAATATACAGTATATTTCTGTAGGAGTGCTACAAAGAGGCCGCAAGAGGTTTTAAAATCTGAATTAGGACTTATAAGTCGGATTTCTCATGTCGTTTAACAGTATTGGTAATTTTTATTTGATTTATTTTAAAGGATTGAAGAATTTCAACTTACTGTAGGTTGCAGTCGAGCAACCAGTATTGTTTTTTTTACTTTTTTAACGCGTTATTCTTTAATTTTCTATATAGATTACGGTATCTGTCAATACATTAAAACTAATCGGCCAATCGACCAATACCCTCTACGCTACTGATAGCTTAATCTGCAGTAAATAGTTGGGATGATTATATCTGTTTTAACACCACACTTTGTTGTATGGCCTGTCGATTGCCTGTCATTGTCTATATTGAAATACGAGCGATTTGAATGTGATGGTGTTGTATTGTTTTCTAAGTTGCATTGTTTTGGGTATAGAGGGAGCCATGGATAACAATTAACATGCTTTTATCTGACCTGCCTTGCATGCCCTCCATTAGCTCGACGGCTAATAAAACACCATTCTGTAGTCGTTAACGGAACCAGAATGGCTTCCTAATGTAAATGCTATACCCTTGGTCTACAAATTTCGCACTTTTTAAAAATAATCAAAGATAAACTATTGTTTAGCTTACAGCAGTTTCTTGTTTCTATTTTATATTGCTTCTGTTGGGATTGTATCGCAAGATTTTACTGTACAGTGTAATTCATGGGGGTTATCATTACTCTGGAGATCCAATCGTTGACAAAGACAAATTGGGGAGCCTTACTTGTACATGATGCCCAAAGAAGATAGGCGTGGTATCGGCTGTAAATAGGGTGGTGTGATTAATACATTTGTTTCATTCATTCATATGTAGATATAGGCTATCAGCACTTCGATGCCCCGAAAGGTACTTGTTTAAAATTTTATTTTCCTGAATTGCGTGAAGACAAAGAGTAGGCCTTTAAGGAATATGACTAATATGTAAAGAGAATATCACTCTTCACTTTTTTCTTCACTACCTACTGATGAATAACACTAGCTGGTATTGAATTTTATTGACTAGCTTATAAGTCATAAGTCGCCATTGTATCATTAAAGGCTTAGTTACTAAACAGCAGTAAGGCCTAACGCTTTCCCATGGGGTTGTGCTAATATACTGTCCTCCTATAGCAATGGTTTGGTACGTACCCTATTCGATACAAGATGATATTTATAGTGGACAAAGAGGAAAAGTAGGTTTTTTCAAGGTTCTCAAGGATTAAGGTGTGTAGGCCTACTGTAGAATTCAGAAATTAAAAACCTAAATTATAGCTTTATCTAACAACGTAAACGGCTCTGTACTGCCCATTAAGTTCCATGGTGATCACAAGCTAAGCACAAGGAAGTTTATTTACGAAGGAATTATCTCAAGCGCCCTTAGATCACACCACCATATCCAATATCTTCATAGTGACCTAAGTAGTCCGTTCAATACATCATAGTCCGATCATAGATCTTTTCACATGTGTAGGCCTATAAACATAAACATTCATGTGAAAGTCAGAATGAAATGAACTGACGACATTAAATGCAACTGAAATAATCATATTAGTCCCACCTCTTTGTATGACACTAGCAAAAAGAAATACAAAAGCTTTTCATTTATCGAATCGACAGTAGATTAAATTATTCTCCTTCTTTCCCGCTGTCTGGAGTCTCCACATATTTTGACGTCTTATACATATTTATCCTTCGTCTACATGCCCCATATTGCGCTATCTGGACGTTCATTCTTGTTCTGTTATTGTTTTGTACTATATCAACTTGATACGATGGATAGGATGATGCCGAACTATTGGATAACAGAGTAAGTTAATTTCAGCCCATAACAACAGAAAGTTTCTAACTCAGAGGAACATTATTACGGGAAACAAGCATCTGCAGAGAGATACAGTATTTCTATGATTACGTCTATCTTACCATGCTTCTCCTCTCTATTTTGTCGTTATAAAATTTAAATTGGCATCCTCAGAGTATTTAACAGAGGCAAGTTAAGTTCTCCTGCAACAGGTTTGCATGCTAACTTAATATTTATAGACTTTCTTTTATTTACCTTAGTTTTACCTCTCTCTTTTAGGGTTATTTAAGAGACCCACGCCGCCCTGGTCTTACACAAGGCCGCGACCTGTCGAGAAAAGGATTATCTATGGACCACATACATACTTTTTTGACCAGACAAAGACATGGATGATTGATCAGCCCAATGCTGGGGCCACCTCCGAGACAACACGAATACATAGGACGAGAGACACCATTCACACACACAATTCAACTCTGAACAAGACGAGGATGGGATGAAGATGATTATGACGGCCAGATGATATAAGGGGACTACAAGGACCTAAATTCACACGAAAATTGTCTTACAAGTGAGGTAAAACCCGGAAAAAGTCCAACCTCGGTAACTTATCCCGACCAGGATTCGTACCCTGGTCCGTTGCGTGAGAGGAGCAAACGCATCCACTAGCCACAGCGGTGGACTATTTACGACTACAGACATATAAAAGTGTATTTTATTTTTAACTACAATCAAACCAATATTATTTCTATAATATAGATATCTGTTTCGGCTCTCATACCCAGCAAATCTTAAATGAAATATCAAAAGAAAGAATTTCTCGCAGCAGTCATGAATTAAACTTTCACTATATAAATATTAAAGACTTGTATAAATACGCAATTTATTTTCGATAAAGTCAGCTGTCATTGAGTAGGTTGACCCAGCATTACAGCATCTCAATTTTGTTTTCATCCACTTCTTCATTTTCGATTTTGATCATCAGTACCGGTATAGCAGTAACTGTGTTAAGTTTCTAAGAAGAATTTTGCATTTATTAATTACAAATTTTTAATTAGTGAATCTTGACTTCGGATAGGATTTGGATTTTGTTTAGTTGGGTTTATTTTTATTGCTTGAAACAAGTGAAGGGTTTATTACAGTAACGTTAGATTTGGTAATAACCTTGACTTGGACTTAGCTATACTTTCGTTTGATTTTATTGTTTACTGGGTGACGACTTTACTTTTATTTCAATAACGATTGTAGATTAGATTAGATTAATGAGGACATTTGTTACTCCCGTCTCCAGTAACGAGCAGACGGTTTTATCACGGTGGATATAGACCAATCACGGCCGTTTACCTTGCAATATTCTTGTAGGAATTGCTAGACGTTATTGGTCAATATCAAACACACGGCTTATGAGTTGAATAGTCATGAAAAAATACATTGTTACTGCTTATTAAGATTTGTGACACGGGTATTGTAGATACAACTAAATTCGAGGTAAGGTTTTATATAATAAATGCAAAGATTTCCAATTACAAAAATGCTAGTCTTAAGTTATATATAAATATATAAGCTTTCATGAACCACAGATTATTGTCTCTGTTTAGCATATTCTCTTAAGTTATATGTTTGTACGGGCATATGGAAAAAATATATTTTGAAAATAAATTTTATTTTCCAGGCAGATAAATTCGGATAATAAGGCAAAAATTATGCTATTCTTACTATGAAAAATCGTTAGTTAAAAGCACTGCCTTCTAGACTATTACTCGTGTATACACTGCCTGTCCTATACGGCTAATTTTGCGTACGCGGCGACAATACAGATGGCAGCACCTACCACACCCAGCTGCAATACCCTTTACATTACCGTATGCTCTGTGTTGCTCTCTGAAGTATAAACTCGGAAACTAAAATATGCTGGAATTTCATGCTATCTGGGTGTGAACTGTGTCGTCTCTACTGGAGAAATTGGGCAACTTAACAATACTCTGAACTCAATGTTAAAATAAAGCATAGGATAGGCAGTGTAATTCTCGAGACGGTTTAGCTATAAAATGGATGCAACAGTTTTATTAAAATTTATAGTCGGTTGTTTAAAACTCATGATTTTTAAATAAAAATTTCTTTATTGGAAATTGACTGAAAGTGTAATGCACAGTCCTGCTTGACGATGTTGACGGTTACTTACGCTGTGCCGGATTATGAAGTTAAAAATTGCTTAGAAGTCCATATTTATAGTAGAGAATTATTTTGAAATTGTGTTATTCCTATCAAACGATACCAATTATAAAGGAAACAGTGCGTTGTACATGATAAGGCGCTACGCTGCAAAAACTAAGAGATAGTGAAGCTAGGAATTCAAATAAGATCACAGTGAAATAAAACATTGCTTCATAAGCTCTACTTGCCTCTGAGTGTGGTGAGGCACAATGAAAAATCTACCCAGGCAATTTGCCCGTTTTCCTAACTAGAAACAGTGACGGTTATTTGTTTTGCAGAATGATGAAGAGTTAAATACCGTGTCCAGATGAAAGAGCCTAATGTTCGCACGAAATTCCAACTAACACCCATCGCCTTTTGAATTCATGTTCTAGAATAGACAGTGTCTAATACTAGCGGGTACGCTAGAGACTGGTTAATTATTCATAGGCGTTAGAGTATATCAACGAACACGTAACACGCACTGCATCATTAAATATTCATCGTTGAGCTTTTCATACCCGTCTGGTCTTTCTCTTCATCATGAAACCACTAAATCCAATGAAACAAAAAGCCTCACGATGATATTCCCAACTTAATTAAGTACAATTTTAGACAGAATGAGATTAAAGTACACCTTAGCCTAGATTAATTAAGTTCTAAGGACTCTACTTGTGAGTTTGATGCGTCGGTCTGATTGGGGAGTAAGCTGTTTCATAGGGCTTAAGTACAATACTCTCATCCCCTTAACAGGATTATATTTCTTTCACCGGTTAATTAATTAATTTATTTCTGTCCTGGTGTTTCTTCTTCGTATGCCGAACAATTTTGTACGAATGATTTTCTTGTGCCCTTTTTTATTAATCACTTATCAGGGAGGATAGTAGCAATAGTATAAAATAGCAATAACATAAATGCTACAGTTCACAATATACTCGTATTTTTTTCGACCATACTTTAAATGCTCTTATCACGCGTTTTTAAAGTAAGCACCGACAATTTTTAAAAATAACAGAACATTATTTTCCAAATACCTTGTTATAATTCATTACCTTACATTACTTCTCCAAATAGTCACCGCCGTTATTCAGGCACTTATAACGGGAAACCAGATTTTGTATGCCTTCGTTAAAGAGTGATGCCGCCTGTAATGAAAGCCAAGTTTGCACTTCTTGTTTCGCATCATCATCGTTGAAATGTTTTCCAGCAAGGTATTTCTGCAGATGAAGAAACAGATCGCATCATTTGGTTGGGAATAATTCGACCACCCTCCCTACAATCCGGATATGGGACCAAGCAATTCTCATCTGTTTCTTCATCTGAAGAAGTTCCTTGGTGGAAAACATTTCAAGGACGATGATGTTGTGAAACAAGAAGTGCAGACTTGGCTTTTATCACAGGCGGCATTATTTTTTGACGAAGGTATACAAAAGATAGTTTCTCGTTGCGACAAGTGCCTGAATAATGGCGGTGACTATGTGGAGAAGTAATGAAGGTGTAAGGTAATGAATGATAGTAAAGTATTTGGAAAATAATGTTCTGTTTATAAAACTATATATATACAGGGGTACGCCGTGGTGTAGTGGTTAAGGCATTGCCATCAAAACAGGAAAGTCGCGGGTTCGATTTCCGATGAGCCGTTGAGATTTTTCAATTGGCCTAATCTTTCTGGTGGCACTATGGCCCTGGGGTCGACTCAGCCTCTAACAGAAATGAGTACCAGAAGTATTCCTGGGGATAAAATTAAAAAAAAAAAATATATATATATTGGTACTTACATTAAAACACTCCTCATATGTGTGACATAACAGTATCTTAATGACATCCATTAAAGAACAGATTTTCATTAAAGCATTGGTGTGGTATTGGTGTAGTGTCGAACTCGGAACAATTTTCGAAGCCTTGAGAGCAGCAAATCAATCTGCATAGCAAACAATCTGTATTTAAAATAAAATCCGTTCAGTTCATGGTAATTTTTATATTATATTAAATTGAATTCAATTTCTGTGTTTAAATAAACGTTGTTTCACGTTAAAACGACCCTTCGGCCTGTATGCTTCTTTTTTTATCGGAAAGGACGAGAACTAGTAACAGCTGATGGACGAGGGTCGTTTGCTTAATGAGTTACGATGTGTTATAAAAATCCGGAACATAGACATTTAATTCTGGTCGAATAAGAATAGTGTTATGGAACTTGTATATAATAGTAATTAAGGCACCCCTATGAAAATTCTGGCTCGTACCTTAAGAAACACCATTATAGGCAATTTGCATAATCAATCATTCTGAACCAAAAATAACGTCAAACACGGATGACTAATAACAAGTGTTAAAAATTAATTTAATACAATTTTAATGTTGTGAAATGGAAGTTAAAATAAAGTCTTCGAATGATTTTGTTAGCTCATTTTGTAGCTTCGCCTTTTATGCTGTGGGAAAAACACACTTCTTCCATCATGTTCTATAGTAACGAATTTATATACAGGTCACTACATGATAGCCTAATTAGTATTCACCTATAAAGAACTGGGGTGATGTCAAAACTACAATTATCGTTTTCGTATTTTGCATGCAGGCCAGTATTATTTTTATTGTTGTTCCACTTTCGTTCCTGCAAACTCAGATATCTTTATTTAAAACAGTCGAAAGTGGGGAGTTTCGAGGGGATTATGTGAGGTTTAACCTTGGTTTTCCGGTTTATTGGTTGTATGTGGTTAGATTCCACCACCTAATCGGATTTCGGCATGGTACATGTAATATCTACCACTACTTGTGCTAAGAATAAAACTTTTAAGCATACAGTAGTGATATGGATAACAGCTGCAGAACTGCATACGAGATCCTGTAGCCTGTAGCAAAAACTAGTTAACGTTTTTTAATGTGAATTTAGGATGTTGTCAATAACAAGCTTCTCATCGTACAAATGAAATGTAACATATTTCTTATGTTGTTGATAAAGATAATAGTGCGAAAACTATATAAATATCATATACAAGAATATTATTTCTTGGATAATCACATCATACGAAAATAAATTCGTCAGAAATTAAACTTGCCTACACGTTTAATGCTCAATTACTCATTCTTGTTTTATTTAATTCGTTCGCCCAAAAAGGTTTTTAGAAAAGTAAATGTTTTTGGGCAAATATTTTTGAGCGAAATGTTTAACAACATTTTTTGAAAAAAATAAATATAAAATACTTTAATGCTAATAGAACCACAGTTCCTGCATTTCCGTGGAACAGTAACAACGTGTTGGTTGTTTTGTGATATGATGTACCCACAGTTCTTAGCAAATTGAATATCTGATCTCATTCCATTGTAATGTTAGACCTCATTCTCGGCTTCAGTCATATAAGATTCATTACATGAATAGTCACAACCGGATAACAGCATAGTAAAGTCATTAGGATGTTAATGAAAATATGGTAATCAGTTTATCTCGAACTTATTTCATGTTCATTATTTTAAAAGAGAAAATTAATTTTATATTCGTATAATTTTAAATTTTTTACTTGTTCTGTGAAGCAGTTGAACATAATCCTTCAATTATTACTTGTTTCAAAGTTTGCTTGTGTATGTTGTGTATAAAATTGATAACCGTTTTCAGAACACAATAGAGTCACGCAAACTCGACCTAATATTACGAAATAATGAGTTATCTGGAATAAGGGCTTAAAAATTAAAAATTTTACTCGAAAATTAAAAATAATGCTAAAGAATGAAAATCTGGAGATCTACGTCACTCTCATTCTCTGTTACCATATCATTGAGGTTGATTAATTGCACGTTTTAGGTGAATGCTTAGACCATTTCTTTCATATTACCTTACATAATGCTGCTAGGACCGCTTAAAGTTGAACTATGTCCATCACCGTTTCCGAGATCTATGTTTAAAACTTTTCACATGCTTTTGCACATGCTGACCACATGCTCCTCTGTCCTGCCACCTATAGATAGATGACGCAGCGGTCGAATGGTAGGAGTAATCCCTCCAGGGATGTAGCACCATGGAGTTTTTTGTTGTTTTATGTTCTATGTAACTATCCTGCTAGAATGGAAGAGAAGACCCATTAACCCTAAGTGGTTAATAAAAATTTAGCCTATTCTGTCCTCCATAAATAAATATATTTCCCATTAAAAAGGATAGAATTTATTACGATTTCTACATAGCGATTGCATGAATTATTGCCGAATATCAGTCGAGATTTTTCAATAGTAATCTAGGCTGTGCCAAATGGCAAATACCTCACTTGTCCTACATCAAGGTAGCACAGTGCAGACGATGCTAGATTGCTGAGAGGAATCAATAAGAGAAGATCCATCATAGGGACTGATGATGCTCCGTCAAGCTTCTTGTGCTTGACTACTGCTATCATTAGAGAACTCCACAAGTTTGTGAACAAGACGCTAATGTCAATATCCCTTAGACCTAATTTATTTCCTGTAGGTTTATCTTGTACCAGGGACCGGCCTCATTAATGGATTCCAGCATGAAGAAATTAACCTCTGGATAGTCGATTTACTTAGAATGTAATTACGTTTATGAATAGGATCATTATCATCCCTTAAGGCTTTCAGGCATTATGTATAGACTACAAGCTGGCGTAGCAGTTCTGCAAACGTAACGTGAAGTTCGATTATCAAGACGAATACAAATTTTCTGAAAATAGATATAAATTAAGACATTCCTGTATTCCAAGCTCTGAGAAAAAGTTTCAACAAATCTGAATAATTTATTATACCGGTAAAAACTTATTAGTAGAGGGCGGATTTCTATGTCCTAAAAAATAGGATATATGCATGCATTTATGACCTAAAACATTAAAATATGACCAATAAAATTAAAAATATAACTTTACCACTTACACATTGTGTATATTTTTTTTAAGTTTCATTACAATTCATTTTATTAAAATATTATGTTAATTATTTAAATTATCTGTAAATTCTCAAAAAGTATCATCATAATGCAACATTTACAAAATATGATATGAAACTTCAAAATTTCTTTAATATGAACACAAATATGCCAAAAATATGACATAAATATGCATATTCATACTAAATAGTATGCTGCAATAGTTGAAAATTTCCTAAACATGCAGTTATATGCACAATAAAAAACAGTTCCATTTTCACCAGGATGCTTGGAATCGGGTTTAAATTAGTCTATGACATGTCATAGAAATCCGCCCCCAACTCATTGGCAACTTCGTTTTAGAAATAAATTATATTCTTTAATCGAATATCACAAATGTAGGCCTACTTCAGGCGGGGCTGTTATCCGAGATAACAATGCAATGATTTTCACAATAATTACTATAATAATAAAAATGAAAAAAAAAATAATAACATACATAATAATTTGAGGTATGCAAAAACACTTTATCAAGGTAACTCCTCAGTTTGACTTGATAAAGAAGTAGCACCTCCGGTCACAGAAACCATCATTAACGATCGTGTGTGTGCTGACCACATGCCCCCAATTCTGCCACCTGCTTATGGTAGATGATGTAGTGGAAGGGTGGTAGGCCTAGTTCCTCTAGAGATGTAGAACCGCGAAGTTTAGAGTTTATGCAAAACACTGCAGAATGAAAAGTTGCAATTCATTTTGCTGAGTGGAATGTAGGGCTTACTGAGAGCTAACACATTATGTTTTGATCATTTCCACAAAATGTTATGAGAGGTAGGTTAATAAACTCTTATCATGTATACAGCATATAACCATGTACTTTTAAGCATAGCATTTTTTTTACTTTTGAGGGAAATTAAGCAGGCACATAAAAGCTGAAGTATAAATTGACAAGATAAGATAACATGGGAACAGAATATAAACGCATTAACTGCGACTTGCACCGATCGAAATTGCGTTTTTATTCAATGCATATTTATATTAAGCCTGTTTCAACTTCCCAGTAAGTTGCGTTGTGTAAAATAATGTGTTTTTATTCTGTTCCCTGGCAGCATGTGACTTATTAATCACTGAACATGGATACCTTACGTTTCCAGTAACGAGTTAACTTTTTTTCAGATCGCATTCATGTGTTTCTAGCAAGTATATTATAAGATAAATGACCATGATTAGTCGTGATTAGTCGATATATGAGGCATTACTAAATATTATTGGTCAATATCAAATATGTGTCGTATGAATCGCATAGACAATAGAGAGTAAAAATATCAAATCCATGGCGCTACATCCCTGAACGAACAAGGGCTACCACCCGACCACTGCGTCATCTACCAAAGGCAGATGACAGGAGTGAGGGGCATGTGGTCAACATGCCGACACCTACGGCTGTTAATGGTGGTTTCCGTGACCGAAGCCGCTACTTCTCTATCAAGTAGTTCCTCAGTTTGTATCACAAGGCTGAGTGCACCCCTTTTCAGACTTCTCTATCTCAGAAAAATCCGAGGAGGACCGTTGATCGAACCCGGGGGGGATCTGTAGCCAGCGACGCTAACCACGAGACTACGCAGGGGATCAGAGGGTACAAAATCCTTGCTAAATAACCATAACAACAACCAATAAATGCTATTGATGGTTTTATGTGTTTATTAAAATGTAATATTTCATTTTTCCAGAATTTTCCTTTGAAGGCCATTCAACTAGAAACTGGAATTTCTGTAGTCTACGGATACAATACAGGGAATACCACAAATGTTTTTCATTCCAATCTCTTTTATTTTATAAATTTATTTTCATTCATCGTAAGCTCATTCGGTTTATAGCTGATGGGCTGGTAGCAAAAAGAACAGAGCCGTATATTAATGCATAACTGAATCTTATCGCATAATTTTAACATTAGTAAATTTCATATTTTTCAAGCAACATCCTGAAGTATCCCAGTAGCCCAGAATGATTACAGCCGTACATCAGAAGGCAACATGTAAACTTACCTTAAACTTCCTCTCTCCTACTACACTTGCCAGTAATGATTCTCATCTGTCAACACGAAGCAAACGACTTCAGAGATTACTATATTTCTTAAACATTCTGGAATTGGTGTCTTCCTGTCCTAATGACCCCACTGCTTAGATTCTAAAAACACCCCTTCAAAGTTTCTAAACACAATCTAATGATAGAGGAAAAATTGGTTTCCATATCAGTCACGTCACACGCAGCCACCATCTTGTGTCCCTCCCCCGCCCGGTCGCTTTTTCAATGCTGACTTCTTTTTATTCCTATCTTTCATCTGCAGAAGCTAGTGGCTTTTGTTCGCTTTTGAAAGCCTCATTTATTCGTCTTGCTACAACGTCATCTATCTTCCGGAATTTTTTAACTTTGATTTACTCTCGCGTGGTCTATTAGAAACACAATCCAGCATCATTAGGAACTTTCACTTTTTAGTGATAGACAAACTTAAATGAAGCAGTAATCTGCATAGAGTAATCAACGGCCAGATAAAATTCACAAAACATATTTTCACAAAAATAATTAAGGGGACATACAGCTTTCCGTGAAATTCATAGGCGAGAAACAAGTTGAATTCATTAATTCTATTCTCAGCAATGAGTTGCTCTACATTATTTCAATCTGACATACTCTTTATTGACTACTTCTACAATTGCATACTATTTTCAAAATTAATCAAACTGTTACAGTTTTGGGTAATTATCGTTATAAATTGGTAGCCACGTTTCGTGCACTGAAATGCCGTTTCCATGATAATTTGCACAAATGGCAATATTTTTGAGCGATTTTTTTTCTATCTTTTGCAAACATCATATGAAAAAATCATATAAAATCTTTGAAATGTCTACAGTATAGGTATTTTTTTTTAAATATATTTTTTAAATGTTCTTTTTCGTTAAAATATATGTATTTACAAAAATAAACTAATAATGTTAAATGAATGATTGTAGATAGTGTTCCTTGCATGATAATAGCAAATGCACAGAAAAATAATCACTCAGAAATATTGATATTTGTGAAAGTTATCAAGGAAACTGCATTTCAGTGCATGGAACGTGGCTGCCATTTTGAATTGATAACTACCCATAACTGTAACAGTTAGAATAATTTTGAAATTAATATGCAATTGTAGAAATAGTCAATAAAGAGTAGGCTATGTCAGATTGCAAAATTGTAGAGCGATTCATTCCTGAGCAAAAAAATAATTAAGTTCACCTATTTCTGAACTATGAATTTCACCGAAAGCTGTATGTCCTCTCTTTATATTCAGTAACAAGCGTTGTTTAATGCTTCTTTAAAGGAAATAAACAGTGGCCGGACTGTGTTGTATTTTCCCCCTGATTTTGTAATAAATAAAATATATTTGGGAACGCTTTATTACTTTTCTTATATTTATAGAAGCAATTATTATTCTGAAGTATTTAATACCTACATTATATCGGTGGGTTTCGAAATATAAAATCGCGTCTGGCGACCTCTGTCATGTTGGAGCTAGTTTTATAAACAACTGAGCTTCACATAACCCCTAAAATCTAAAAGAACAAACACTATAAAGAATGAACTATAGGTCTGTAAAAACAAAACGACGTTTATATTTAACAAGTAATGTGTTTTCATGGTTTGGTCGCCGATATAGCCATTAATCATTAGTCAAGGATGAGATTTTATTTTCTTTCTTTACATTCGGAAAGTTAGATCAGATATTGGGGAAATGTGGAACAATGAAATAACAGCTGTTATGCACCTCTTAAGATAGGTCGCATGAGAATCGATAATCGATAACAGCAAGCAGACTATTATAATTCTCATCGAAGCTCATATTTAAAAGACTCTAGGAACTTCATAATGGGTTTCTGATGCTATATCGTTAGATATAATGGCTCTACGTTATTCCATTTTTTAACATGCATTTTATACTGCCGTTCTCAGAATGTGCCGGTGTTTCATAGAAAATAAAGTGTTTATTATGTCGATAATTTTATCCTTACTTTTAAATGAACGCCGTGTAAGAAATCTTTGATCAAATGTTCATTATTCCCATAATATGTTGCCTTATTCTACCCTGATGAGGTTTTTTTTCTTTCTTTTATAATGTGGGTATTTTCTCAATCCGTACATATGAAGTTTAATTTAATTCTACTGTTGAGCTATAGCCTATTACCGACAGATGATAGAAGGTAAAATCTAACTGATGAGATGGGGCATGAATCATGATCTGCGCGAGAATGCCACCTCATAACCACTCCACAAGCTTATATTGCTCCTGCGCGTCTTTAAACCAGGCTTCTTTTCTCGCCTTCCAGATTATACAGGTCGAACAGTGTATCTGTTTGCAATAGACAATCGTCAACATGGAGGAACAGTCAGCTCTTCATTATTATTATTATTATTATTATTATTATTATTATTATTATTATTATTATTATTATTATTATTATTGTTATTGTTATTATTATTTTCTTTTGATTTTACGAAATCGGACGAAGCAAAGCACTTTGTTTAATGTAAGTTTAATGTAAGTTTACTTTGCACGGCCAGAAACAGTTCTTAATTTGTATGGCATGATTTTTTATTTTTTTATATGAAGGGTATACAATGTGTACAAACGTGTCTCGTGAATTAATTAATTAATCAAGGGCAATTTATTCTGGAATTATTTTTCATGATAATTTATGTTTTCAATGTCTGTCTATTATAAATTTATAAACAAATATCTTCCACAGAAAACAATTCTGGCTTTCAGCATAACTACTAACCCTATTTTCAAGGAATGTGCATTCTGAAGAGCATGCCTGTTCTGAAATAGTAATTTTTTTTTCATAAAGAGTGTCCAAGTAACATTAATTGCCTCGTTAGGAATAAAATAAGTGTATTTATACTTTGTGTATTTATACTTTATACTTGCAACACGATCACCGGCTTCAGTCTACACTGATTCAATGAAAACTGTACCAGCATGCCTTTGTATGATGTAGATGCTTGTATTCCCAAAATCTATCAATACAGATGTTGATTGTGCAAAATCAGTAGGCAGTATTTATGTGCATGACTGTATGTGTTTATGTATGCGTTCATGCGTGGAATTATAATAATATGTAAGTGCCCTTTACATGGGATGCAGAAAGAGACTCAGAGATAGGCGACAACACAGACATACATACATACACACATACCTACATACATATTTACATGATGTTGGTTTAGGAATGTTGGAAAATATGTTCTATTGGTATCCCTTTGACTATCTTTTTAATCTAGGGTTACTAACATATTCAACATCGAAATTGTGAACGCTTTTACAGTGATCGAAATGAGGGGCTGTGCTACAAGGAGGAAAATGGATTTCTTTGTTATTGGGCCTATTGTTATGTTTTTACTTTTATTATCAGATAATAATAATATTATTAGAAAATAGTATTATTGTTATAATTTTATTATTATTTCCACGAAAAGTCAAATAACTATGATGCAAGTGGCAAAAATAACTATTCATGTTACACGTGGTAAATGAGAGAGTTTACTTTGCGAGGAGGTACGTTACGAGCAAAATAAAATCATTTTCACTATTTATGGTTGTGGCCGTAAGATAACGAAATAACTTTGATCAATTTTAAATTCACTGTTTAGCTCAATTTCAGTTGGAAGTTTGTAGACGGTTAGGTAATTAACGAAAGAAGTTTGCTGCTACTTAGGCCTATGACCGTCGCCGATGTGACAGAATTTTGTTTACAAGCAATTATTTTACATGCATGTAAATCTATGTTCATGAGTCTTATCACATTCGTCGGTGCCAACCAGGTCGACGGAAGTTCGCAGAAGCCTTTTTCAGATAGATGCATTAGTAAGGAAAATTTAACTCAAAAGACCATGGGTTAAAATGACGTGTTTAAGACTTTTTGCACGACTTAACTAATTAGTGGTACTTACGAATATTGTTGCCGTGGACCGTAAGTTGACATTCCCGCACGCAATCTTGTTGCTATGGAAACAAAACAAATTTCCGTGCAGTAAGAATTTACTTACGGCACTCATCATAATAGGCCCCCCCAGGACAAATATTCGGTTCCCGTAACAACAAACACATGCGAATCACTTTCTGAAATATAACATCCATCTTCAATAGTGTACATACATAATATTTTAAGCTAATATCTCAATTAATATAAATAAATTGATATAAATAATCATCGTTCAAAAATAGCATGCAATACTCGTGCCGTAGGCGCATAACGGATCTCGGAAATTGAAAAAACTCGGCGCAAGTCCCTCGTTTTTTCAAACTCTTTCCTCGATCCGTATGCACCGCTTAGGGCACTTGTATCGCAATATACTATTTCAACACTCAACTCATGCTTTCTTTTAGATCAATTTCACTAACGCTACTATTGAATTACGTGTTTACCTCAGCGAGATCACTTCAATTTACAAAATAGTGATTCGTGAAATGATAGGCTAATGCTTGCCATCATGAAGTGTATTGTGTTAATATAATAGATGGAGTACTTATATTGAGTATGGATATGTGAGGTGCAATGATGCTGCTGGTAATGACGCAGGTCTGTGCCCATGATGTGTGATGTAATCGTTACGTGCTCTGACGTTAACGCCGTTTTCCTGGTGATTGACCGTCCAATAATCGAGATAGCGGTTCTAATCTATGATGTAGTACCTGCCATGCGATCATGCATTTTACAAACTTGCTCTTCTGTTTTCAACCACAATCACTGCACCAGACCGATCACTCATAATTTGACGGTAATGAGGCTTGCGGATTACAATGTAAAAGCAGTTTGCTGTTGTGGAAAACCTGCCGTAATTAAGGCTAATGAACATACAGTCTATTGAAATGCTAGGTTTTAGTGTTTCAACTGTCTTTTATTCAATGATTTTTACAATTTTCTTCTTTTCCTCTTCTTATATTTTGACTCGCTTCATTCATTGGAGGCTGTGCCCCCAAACCCCCGCTGAGGTTCCCCGGAAAGTTTTTTGGAATTTTCCTGTGGTTTACAGCTTAAAAGCTATATGTGTACCAAATGTCAAGTTTCTAGCTCATCTGGAAGTGGGCAAACATTAATGTCAGTGAGTGAGCCCTTTTTCGGAGGGGTTTTAGGGCTAAAAAAAAAATACTTTTTGGAATTTTCCTGTGGTTTACAGCATAAAAGCTATACGTGTACCAAATTTCAAGTTTCTAGCTCATCTGGAAGTGGGCAAACATTAACGTCAGTGAGTGAGTGAGTCATCCATGTGGCTTTATATCTCTCTCTCTAATCCTGTGCCCCCTTGTTGGGGCGTGGGGCCTCCAAGCGGATGTTTCTGTACCTATGTGAATTTTGTTACGCTTATTTTCCTAGAGAGGGCAGAGGGACAGGTGATAAGCCCATCGCCCCTGAACTTCTCTCCGGAAACTAAGGTATTACTTGGACGTGAAAGGGCCGAGAAAATTTGTCCAGAGGCTCTAATTTAGGCTTGGAGTTCTTTTACGTGCCGTAAATCTACGACACGGGCCCCCCAGCTTAAAGTCCCTCCCGGAGGACTCCGTGCCCAGGATTTTTACGTCCTGAAAACCCCATCGAATGCGGCCGGGTTTGATCCCGCGAGCTTTATATTATAGGAATTAGTATATCTTGTAGGCTGGGCCATGGCCGAACGGATAGATCACCTTCCACTGAAGGGGCACGGGATCAAATCTCGCTGAATCTGTGTGCATTTCACTATGGGAATAAATGTTGTCTGTTTCCCCTACCGTATCTGGCTGCAATTTACAGTTTACAGTGCAATTTACAGTGATTAATTTACTGTTCATTTCTCCGTTTTCTTTATTTTAGGCCTATACCAACCATTAGTACTTACTTTCCGGTACTTAAATCTCTTCTGATCATAAATCACAATACACTAATACAGTATAGACATCAATAAGGTCCCAGTAAAAGAAGACTCAGAAATTTATTACTGGCTTTATGGTATTGGTCTACAGTTTCCCATAAACAATACAAGTTTTCATGTCGTTTAAAATTACAGTATTCTGATCTCTTCTTACATTATTTTATAGTCATCACTCCGGTTAAAAGCATCGCCAAAAAATTAATCTGTATCTGGTTTCCTATATCCCCTATGTAGGGGCGAAGGACCTCCAAGTGGCGGTTTCTGTTACCTATGTGAATTTTGTTACGCTTATTTTCTGAGAGAAGGCAGAGGGACAGGCATAAAATAATTAAAGGGGTCGGGGAAAGATAGTGATTACCCTCATTGCATTACCTATATTTTTTCTTAGTCACTATTTATTTCAATGTTTCTGAGCAGAGTAATTCTGTGAATAAGTCTTGTTAATAAAATTTTTAAAAACAAAAGTTGCAGATTTGAGCAAACTTTAAAAATGTAATCTCTCAAAATGAGGTTTAGTGGGTTAGCACTTTCATCTCCCAGCAAGTCTCCTGCAGAAGTTCGACTGGGAGGTGTTATAAAATTCACCCTACAGTCCGGATCTCGCTCTCGTTGATTTCCATCTTTTCTTACACCTCAAGAAATGACAGAGAATGACAAAGAGGCGGACATGGTTGCCACACAATGGTGCAAATTCCAGGCGGCAGACTTCTCCGACACAGGTATTCAAACGTTGGTCCCACGGAATGAAAAATGTCTCAATTCCTGTGGCGAATATGTTCAAAAATACCTGAACACTTGCTATATCTGTTGCAATAAACATTTCCATTAAATTGTGTTCTGTTTCTGTAAACGGCCACAGGGAAACTTATTTTATGGACAGTCCTCGTACTTACCCTATAAGAGTGGCTGCTGCCTCATCCCTAACAGTGATTCATATCTGAAAAACAGTAGTTTACGTTCATTTAGGATTGCCAGATATCCTTATTTCACCGGACATTGTCCTGCTTTTTACGTTTTTGTCCGACTTCCGGTCAGGCGTTGTAGAAAATCGTTGCCCTGATTTGTTAATGCTACTGGAAATATCAATAAAAATTATCTTGGGAAACATGTTTCTACATAAGTGACCCTTTACAGTTCATCCTAAATATATTTTGAATCATTAGGCGTCGACTCGTTACACCCGTTTTCGAGGAATTAGCGAAAAATGAGATTTCCTTCATTTAAAGTCCCCTTAATAAATAAGAGAAAGTTGTCGCCAATCTTCGTGTCAGAACCACAGAAGGTAGTCTACCTAACCCAAACACAATTTTTTTTCATACGATTTTTCATTCTCGAGTCATGATTGCATATGACCAAAGAACATAATTTGATAACTTTGATTCTACCGGTTCAATCACATGGAACGGAACCAACTATTAATAACGATTTGCATGTTTCCGGAACTTCTGTTTCATTTAAGTGTACGAGTTGTAGATTCTTGTGGTGATCATCTTTCACAGACACACACACACACACACATGTGAAATTAACTGCACCTAAAATAGATGAAACTCCGGCGAGATGCAATGAGAAGATATGTTTCCGAAAATAGTATTTTTGGATTCAGGAGACCTCCAGCCTATGTTAAAATCTCAACTTCGAATTTGGGGGTCGAACACAATACTTCCTCTACATATAGTACTGTCCGTGCATTTAGACGAGACCACTGTAAACACAATGCGCAGTGGTATCAGTCTCACTTGATCCATACTAGCAACACACTCCCCTTCCGTCCCGCCCTATCTCTGCGGCGCATGCCAGTGCTCACGTCTAAATGCACAGGCTGTACCTATGGTACGCGCAGCGGAAGTAAAAATAATTCCATCCCGCAAAGTAAAAAATTGTTTTAGCCTACACATATTTCTTTTCTCGTTTTTCTTTTTTTATGCCATTTGGATATTCATGGAGAAAGAGAGTGATACATACAGCAAAATGTTATTCCACTGAGAGCATATCGATCGAATGACCGCATCCCTGCGGGTTTCCTCCACAGCGGAACATCCAATTCGAATAGGATTGTGACTGCAACTTGTTCTGGGAAATGTACGAATTATTGGAATTCTAACTCTTCTCATGAGAAGTCTACGGGATGTGTTGGCTTTCCCCGGTTTAGAAAACTCTCTGAAACTATGTTTAGTAATTTATTCTTTTGTTTTAGTTTGCTAACATTGTTTCTGCCTCATGCTTCTTGTAAGAAGGGAATATGTTACAGAAAGTTAATTACTCTTATATGACGAAGAAGGACTTTGAAATTAAGATAAAGTTTTACTTAATTCTATTTAAAATGATCCTTCATATTTAGAAGTGATGGAGTATAAGTGCAGTGGATTTTAGCGTATGTGATTCAGAAAATCAAAATATAACTTCAGTTTATGGTAGTTCTGATGACAAGCCTTATGTAGGTAAGAACATTATTATTTATATAATTATGAATTAGAATAGTAATATTTAATTCCGCAAATTGCAAATTTTCAATCTTGTTACGAAGACAGACAAACGAAAAATAAATATAAAATTAAACTATTTGTTAACTTTTAAATTATGTACTGCAGATGAAATAAGACAAAGTTCAATTGTTATACAGTATCGGTACCGGTACCCTATCACTTTTAATGCGAATACTGGGTTGATATGTACAAGTTAGGCATCCATTGAATTTTTTTTTACACTCCGGCTTGGCTAATTTCAATTATGTTAAGTTTTAATATGAAGTTTGGCTGAAATATTTAATTCTTCTTCTTCTGTAGCGCTACAGCCCAAACCTCGGCTTCTCTCAATCGTTGCCCCCACCCTTCTCTGTTTGCTGCATCCCTTTCCAGGCTCCTACTATTGAGCAAGCTTTTTCCGTCTTCTCTGACTTCATCTAACCACCTCTTCCTTGGTTAATTAAATCACGGATGATGAAATGGGCTGAACATGTTGCGACCATGGGGGAAGAAATATATTTCTAAAAAATATTGACTGGGAGACCCGAAAGGAAGAGACCACTTGGAAGACCAGACATAGGTGGGAGGACAACAGTAGGATAGATTTAAGGGAAGTAGGATTTGTGAGGGATGGGTGAATGGAGTTAGCCCAGAATAGTGTTGAACGGCGGGCTCAGGTGAGCGCGGCAATGAACCTCCGGGTCTCATAAAATAGATAATATTCTTTACCTTGCTTAGGAATCATCTATCGCCATTGATTAAGTAATTAAGTAAGTAACCCTCATATAGGACAACATATACCAGTGATTTAATTACCCTAACCATATTCGGCGAGGAGTGTAAATCATGAAGTTTGTCATTATGTAGTTTTCTCCAGTTCCCACTTTCACCTTCATGAGGGTTACATGCTAAAATGACTGTTTTCTATAACTTATCTTCGTTTTTCTGTTGCCGAATCCGACGGGAATGGAATGAAGGTGACAACGATGGCCAGATAATATCTATGGACGACGAGGGCCTAAAGTTTTCGCGACATTTGTCTCACAGTGAGGAAAAACCCCAGAAAACCCTAGCAAAGGGACTTGTCCCGACCGGCAATCGAACCCGGGCATTACCTACACCATAGCGGTAGACAACTAAGTAATTACTGACATAAAATCACTATAAAACATAAGAACATAATATTATTAATAATAGATTAATAACTTGGGATATGATAGTAAAAAACCTCCCTAGCTCCGAAAAACCAAACCAGAGACTTCAGCTTAAAAGTCATCTCAAAAACCTGCATCAAAAACATTAACCACTAGATGACGGAGGCTAGTACAGGTGTTGATAGCGATAACAGAATATTACGTAAGTTGAACGTTCCCGCACAATGCAATAATAATCATCACAAAGTAGTTGGCCGCAAATTCAAATTAAATACTATTTCAATTAAGGTATAATGGAAATAACATTAAGTATAATAGTACATTTTAATTCTCAACTGAATTTGATTGTCGGTGAATACACTTAATTATTTTTGTTAACAAATAGTTGAACATAATGAAGATGGTGGTTTCCCGAAAGGAATGTTTGTTATAACTACATATGAGAAAGGAGTATTTGTGAGATTTTTTTTACTACTAGCTCGTTGATGTGATGCTTTAAGACTTGGTGGGTAGAATTCTACTATCTTTGCCATTGCATGTGTAGTCTGAAGAAATTGTTACTGACCTCAAGGTAACCACTACATATTCTCTAACAATAACCAGATGCAGGTTATACTACTTTTGAAGAGGTGCATGGTCTCTCTACCATCGGGAGTACGAGGCGAATTGATATCATTGCTTTTCAAGGAACCACAAGATCCGGGTTTATAATTGACCCTACTGTGCGTTTCGAAGTAAATGAGGCACAGCCGCAAGATGTAAACAAGGAAAGGCAAGACATCTATAATCCTACCATCCCTTACTATCGTGATAAATACAATTTGAAAGAGTTATTGGACTCATGGTAGGATCTGGTACTCTTTGTCTATGTAGGCAACCCATAACTATGGGAAGATTAAATAAATAAGTACAAAAGGGCTAGATTAATAATCATTGCTGTGAAATGAAATATACCTGTGTCTCCAAGTACACACTAAAACCAATCCGAGCGAAATGGCTGAGGTAAGAAATCCCGGGTTCAAATCTCAAACCTCGTGGCCGGCCAATTTTACTTAGTTATTACATGAACGTGCTTTTATTATTAACAAGATCGAACTATCTTTTCACATTATTCGTTGCATGTGGTCTGTCTCCATTCTTTAACTGAATACAAGCAAAAGTATAACCTAAAATTAAAACTAATAACACACAGATGAGCAGTTAAAACTAACAAACACACAAACAAAACTCCACACACACACACACCACCTAAACACAGCCAATACATCAACAATACCCTTAATAACACCAACAGGATTATCAAACAAATATATTTTACACACCATCCCATATACAGAAGACTCCATAATTATATTTATTAACATTAACATCGTTTTTACATAAATTTCAGAAATTACATAATTTTATTCTTAATCGTAGGTTATTGTTTTATGTAATAAACATAAGAAATTAAACGAACAAAACGAATCTTGAGCTGTCATATGGGCATATAGATTCGAAATGAAACGATTGAAACGTACCACAGATTCACGAATCTTACCCAAATGTTGCATAAAACAATTAAAACGATTGATAATTAAAAAGGTAAAAACCCGGTTTCGAGGTGCATTTCAGGATTAAAGTTCGCAGCCCTGGGAAAAAGGCTTCTGAGTTTCGTCCAAATCATTCAATGTTTTCCTATTTAGGCATGCTTTCATCATCTTTTTCTGTAAAAAAAAAAGGCTGTAACTAGGCTTCCTTTGATTGATTTCACAATATTGAAAACGATCTTGTTAATAGGTGGCGTTGGATGTATGCAGAAACACAAGCTCAAATAAATCATTAGATAACTTCTCTGGCCAAAACTGACCATAAATTTGAATACGAACTCTAAAACGTAAATTAAACTAATAATACTAATTAAAGACAGTTGACTAACATATTACTAACTTTGGAGAGGCGAGAGTTGAATAATGTAACAAGAGAATTGGGCAAGTTAAGCTCCGGAACTCTGGAGCAGAGTCGTTGTTAGGCAGAGCAATTGCAATTCCGGGGTGTAAAGTTGGTGGCAAGACGGGAACAGATTGGCTACTGCAGTAGAATTCACAACAACTGCAATACAATGGACCGTGTGAGTGCGACAGCGTCCTACGGATCACACACTGTTCAACTGTCTTCCTTCGAAGAGAACATGACAACTGAGAGATTCGCCACTTTCTTTTTATATAGTCAGTCCATCGTGAACCAACATATTTTTTGTTCCACAGGTGGGGTATAGATTATTATCGAACACGGAACGATATTGAAACCTTGAGAATCTAAAATGAAACTGCGTAATAAGCAACCTGTATTTAAAATAAAAGCAATTCAATATTATAGTAAATTGAATTCATTTTTTGTTGTATAATTCCTCTGGTTTCAAGAATAAGACCAGGAATATACTTCGACTTGACAGACGCCATCAGCTGCCATCCGTCGCAAAAGACAAGAACTACGAGAACACCTGATTGCGAAAGGAAGTCGTCTCGTTTTGGCTGAGTGAATCTAAAATCTCAAAGCTTAAACATTTAACTATGGTCACCCATAATGGTAATTAAGACACTCTTATGAAAATTATGAAACTCGCTTTGCTCTTTTCATAAACGTACTCATATTTTAATAAAGACTTGCTCATTGCAAAGTATGTTATTAATAATAATACATAAGTTGCGTCCGAACGGGCAGATCATATCCTTTAGTATTCTGCATGCTCGTAAAGAGATTTTGTCCTCTTTCCACACACTTCGAAGATATTCGCACTTCAATCCACAGAGTTCACACACACACATTCTTGCTTCGGACGGTGCCATCTCTTCTTTGAGCACAGTTTTCCTTTGGAGTCATGAACTGCCAGTCGTGTCGTTGCATGTCTGATGTCAAAACTGGCCTTTGCCCGGTTCCCATCTATCAAAGCTGGAGTGGCGTAGAAGACTGGAGTTGTACTCGTTTCTCTGCTCTTTTTGCCTTTCTTTTAGAATTTTCTCCGCTGGGCAGCAACAGTCTTAATCTCAGGACCTCATGGTAGAAGGTCTACCTAGCCAGCTCATATACAAATCTGTTGGAAGTGTATTTGGTTACTGAGAGTGTCTTCTTTAGGTATCTCCCTTTCACATTTCCAGTCTTCTCTTTAGTCCATGTTCACAGTCTTCCACACAGTCTTCTACAGTAAACTGGTTTTGGTGAAAGATCTTTGATGTAGTGTAATATATCTTTGATTAAGTTTGTTCAAGTTCCTTGCTCAAGTTCTTGTTCAATAATTTTGACAGTGGAATAACGGCCTAAGATACGTTTTTCCTATCATCCGCAGAAACGTATTACAATCATGTTTGGAATTTATAAATTCGATTGAAGTTGAAATCCTAATAAAATTCTCATTGTCCTTCTCATTGTCCTTCCGAAATAATAATTTTTCCTTGATCGATGGCTCAATACCGCGATTTTCAGGAGTTCTTTCGGTCATAAGTCATACTCAAATGTTCGAGATAATATCGGTTAAAGATTTCGATCATAAAATGTATCCGTTTTCACCCTTCTATGGTAAATACCAGGCATCTCAACCAAATTTATTTCATTCAATAAATCTATTTTAATGTAAACGTCATTTTCATATTTTCAGATTTATTTCATTGAGTAATGATATTATTATATAGCGTTAAAGCTACTTGTGTCCTGAATTAAAAATCTAGTTTGATCTTCTACTTAGAATTGTCTAAATGTTAGCTGTACCTAAACTATCCACACTCATCCAAATCTTTCTCTACACTGCTTGTTGATTCTTGTATGAACTAAGCGGTCAGCAGATGCTTGCAGTGTTGTTACAAGAAGATAACTCTATCAATAAATTATATAATTTAATGCAATATCGAAGAAGACTTATGGGTGTTATATATTGATTGAAACCAACAATGTCAAACCAAATGGCATATATTTTCGTTCTGTCTACGAAATGAATTGTTAATACATTATTATATAATATCTTTAAAAATTAGGAATATCACAAGGAAACACAAACTTCGACGTTGATTTTCTCTTATGGATGAAATTTATAATAGATTTACACATAATTAATCAACTTATGTGATAAGTGTTAGTAGGGCTACACACTTCTCAAGTCACCATGTTAAAGACCACCATGCCAGAGAACTATTTTTCTTCAAAATATTTGATGGCTGAGTAGAGTTTTTCATCTCTAAACTTCTTGTTTGAATGCTTTTAACACCATATAAAAGGAATAAGTATTAGTAGCTAGGAACGGGAGATGAAAATAGAACTAGATCAGATTCTCGTGGATATTCTAAAGTCTGCCTGCAATACTTCACTGGAGAGCTATACATTCATAATGTTTCCATTCACCCGAATTTTCATGCATAATAGACACATCTATCAGGTTATATAGGTACAAATCATGGCATTCAAACTCATTGAACTATATTTTGAAGGTTTCAGATGAAAAGCGTAGCCAGGTCAAAACATGAACATCACGGTTGTATGGGTACCGGTAATGAAAATGAGCATAGTGTAGCGGACGCTGATGCTAATTCACAAAGCACAAGAAAAGAACTAATTGATGGGAGAAATGGATACAAAAGGTGCTTGGGATTGATGACTTACTATAACACAAAATAATAACAAAACGGAGACTTATTAAATGATTCTAGCAATAACTGGAGGATTTATAATGGTAAAAATATATTTCACAAACTTTACAACGCATATAAATAACAATATTTTCTCGCGGGTATTTTACTACAGTAATTAATACATTTGTTCTTAATTTGAGTTAACAAACAATTGGTTAGGGTATTCACACTTTCGTTTCATAAAATTGTGCATTGAATTGAAAATATAGGCAGCGAATTGAATACATATGTATTTCATATCTATTTGCTTAATTGTTTATTTGAAAGGGACATGTTTAATCAAGTACGATACTGCTTTTCTAGAACATTAACTGACCAAGCTTTTAATGTGCGTTATACCATATGTGAACAAGAAGAATAAAAAAATTGACACAAAAGTAAAAGATGTGCATTAAGTTAGTTTTATATGATTAAACTCTTAGTATGGAAAAGTGTTATATTAGTTGAATTTCATGATATCGAAATAAGCTGTCCATTCTGATTCTGTGTTACATAGAAAATATTTTTATAAAAGTGTTATAGACGGGTGTTTTATAAGTAGGCCTATTTAACATTTCGTTACACTGGTCCATTACATAGGGGTGAATTGGAAATGAAAAACTTCAAGTTTATAAAAAAAGAAAAAGTTTAATAAATGGAGCATAATGGCAAAAATGTGTGGAGAAAATATAAAGGAAACAAAAACGCGCAACGTTATGTTATTTTTGGAAATTCGTGCACAAAATTGATATGCACTAGAAATGAGAAATTGAATAAAACATGTTCCGAAGTAAGAAAACTTAAAAATAATTTTCGACGTTATGACGAACAACGTCTTTACTTGATTAATAGACTTAATCCTTACTTTATAACTTGCTTTTAAAGTAAGCGACCTAAGTTAATGAGTGCAATGCACAAATAAGTTAAGTATTTTTGTTTTATCACTTATAGTTGTAGCAATGAAAATATTTAAGTAATTTCAATAAAGGTTGTTATAATAATAATTAGTCTACAAAGTAAAAGAGCAACTGAAATTGAAACAGAAATTGAAACAATGGAAGAAAATTATGGGAAGTGTGAAATGACAAAGGTGAAGCAGCAAATGGGTAGGTCTATAAAAAAAAAGTCGTAAGCATAAAAAGAGAAATATTGAGGAAAAAGGGAGAAAGTGAGAGTGAAAGAAGGGGGTGGGTTTTATCAAAATAATTTAGCCACATCTTCCCTTCCTTCTCTTGGTTTTATGAGCTCTCATTCGATTACCACGTGCAGAGCCAGAGAATTCTGTGGAGAAATTGTTTTCGAAGTGAGTCCCTCTCGCTTGGAAAATCCCTTTTACAGTCCGTCACAACACCCAGTCAGCCTTTCGTCTTCATTGAGCCCATCTCCACTAATCCTTTAATTAAAACTTCTGCTTTAATAACGAAACAGATTCTACCATACTATAAAATGAGAAACGTGCTGTATTCCGTCTGAAATCTTTTCGCGGGTCATCCTCCGATGTTTTCAGTTCAGTAGATCATTTCCTTTATTAAACTCTTACTGGGCAAAATTAATTCTATTGGTCAGATTTTAATTTGAAAATAAACTTAAAAATAAACCTTTACCTGTACTGGTGAAAATAATTATTTTTATGTTCTTTTAAGCATTTCGATGTGTATCAAAGATAATGCCACGATTGACTTGTTAGTCTTCGGCCAATTCATGAACGACAAACTCGCTCGAAGTCATTTATAATGACTATTTGACAAATAGTATGTTGTAACTAATAGCTGCGCTACAAACAGGAAGGTCGCGGGTTCGATTCCCGATGAGGTCGTTGGAGTTTTTCAATTGGCCTAATCCTTCTGGTGGCACTGTGGCCCTGGGTCGACTCAACCTCCAACAGAAATGAGTACCAGGAGCAATCCTGGGGGTAAAGGCGGCCGGTGCGTAAGGCTGACAACCTTACCACCTTCACGTCTATGTCTAAATGTCTAAAATGTCTGAAAACTGGGATCCTCAACCTCTTGGAACCCTCTTGGCCTCCATGGGCTGTATAGGGATCACTTTACATTTTTCATGTTGTAAATCATTAATAAAATGTATTTAAATTGAATTATCTGGATAGCGTTTTTAATTAAAGACATTACTATTAAAATATATTCATTAAGTTTTGACATATTATCATCATGGCTGTTTACTCTGAATAAAACACGACCGTGGACCGGGTGGAAACCCAATGGTTATTAAAGAAAAACATTTATTCATGTATTGTTTGATAAAATATTGAAGATAACTTGCATAAAACATAATTATATTAATGTTATAGTTCCTAGTGATGCATACTGGTAAGTTCTGGTTCTTGAAAGATTTACGCACGTTGGAACTGATGTATTTCATTCGCTCTGTTGAGATTATGTCTTTTATAATGCTTATAGGAGGTGATTGCAATTACATGCCAACGTTGCTGAACTATGGAATAGATTTCCCGTAAAATATTATAATGTTGGTTCCTGAACAGATTTAACTTAAGCATAATCCACTTCATTTCTAGAATAAATCTTAACGCACCGCGACATTAGTGATGTATGCATAAGTTACTGTCTAGAGTGTCTCCGACTTGATTGACTATAAAGAAAAGAAGACGTGTCTTTATCATTTTTGTAGAGGGTAATAAAGCAAATGCAATGATTGAGTGAATGATGTCTGTGATTGGCTGATTTTAGGTCCATTCTTACATGGTATTGTTCCAGATCTAAAGAAAGATGTATGAGCTAAATAGTTACTATAACAACAACTGGAACTTAACAGAAACTTTCAGTTTACTTTCTTCCAAAACCTCTTAGCTATGGAACGCCCGTCAACGAATTTCACTAGCTCCTAGTTTAACTCTAAAAATATTCAACGGTAGTAGCCCACAGACGATTTCAATAATATTCTCATTGTGAATCTTCATTCTGTTTTGAAATTGAATGAGGGGTCTCGAGTCTCTGGTTTTTTAAAGAAAAAATTCAACGGGAAAGATAATATAAAGGATATACGAAACGAGAAAAAGGTAGCAGAAGGTTACGGTTTCAGTTTATGAATTACTTATTGCAGTACAATGCGAAGTTGATTACAGCGTCTGATGAAATCTGACTACCAGCAGGCTGTAGGTACATACATGCTTGCAATTTAATTTAAAATCCACGTCTTTCCTTCATCGTTGTTTTAGGAAAAGGATACTTGAAGCGTAACGGAACAAAATGATTACCACTGATTGGAGTGCAGGCAGCTGAAAAGAAACCGCTGCAGTAGATGAACGATTTTATCTTCGATTCAAATGGCAACAATAGTATGTTCAAACACAGCAGTAATGCTGCTTCATAAACATGTGCAACAGAATACTTCACAATCTTTTCTGAGGTAGACAATAATTCTACTTTCTCTACTTATACCTTATTTATATTTTACTTTAGATGAGTAAATGTTGTGTTTCATTTTCAAAATCCTTTTCGAATTTTCACAAGAAATACAGGGTAGAAAGGGCATAAATGCCCAAATGAAGGGGAGTCGGAACAGGCTATCTCGCCAATGATACTTTTTCCGGTGCCGGTACGCTTAATTGAAGAACGACTGCACGCAACAATTTGAAATTTGTAATTGTTCTACAAACTTTTACAATGAGTTAACTGTAAGAGATCTTATTTTGGAGTTATCAACAAGCATATTTGATTTTTTTAAATTGATGTCTTGAATTCACTTTAAAAATATTTAATAATTCTTTTTTAAAAATTCAACATTTTACACAAGTTGCTGGAAGTAAGTTTCAAAAGTAGTTTCAATACTGTTTTCATTCCGAAAAAAATATTAGACTTGTTCCTTTGCACCTAGCCTACATACGGCCAGTGTGAAAGAATCATCATTCCAATGTGACCTACTAGTGGTTTACTATGAAACCTTGACCTTTAAGTACTTACTGGTTGTATGTCACCACTGGGTTGATATCTCATATTGAGAGATATTAGCCTATGTGAGTTAGTTGGAGAATTTTATGTTGTACCGCCACGTTGCTATGATAGCTCAATGGTAGAATAGTGGCACGGAGAGTCGAAGTTTCTGGTTCAAATCCCGGCTATGGCATTGAATTTTTCACTCTGACTCAACCTTTCCAGCTAAGCCTATACAAGGCAGTGTGAAAGAATTATCATTACACTGTACTGTATTTTCTGGAAATAAATTACTATTACTAGAAGGAATTACTATTGTTTATTAAAAAAACTCTTGTGTTAGGCCTATTTCAGTGGTAGGGTGAAATAATAATTTTCTATTGTAACAATAGCTATTGCAGCTTGAAACAGGGGGTGGTCTTATCACAAAGGACATTTTGGTCTCTGTGACAACGTATACAATAACAATGCATACAATTTTCACAACTTCATAGCCACATTCAATGTAGAAACTAGTTCATTTTTTATAACTAGGGTTTTAACAGAAGAGCAATTTAACAGTATAAGCATATGCAATTAAGTAAACGTATGCATAGAAAGTTATAGAAAAGTTAAGTTTAAATGATGACATACGAAAAAAGCACACATTAAAAAACATCTAATTTTGAGATAGCTAATGTATGTATGGCACCCCAAGTAGAGGCGAGAGGTGGGTTGGGAACGACTCAAAGCACTTAGGCCACAGAGATAGGCAATACATTGACAAAGTCCCACAACAATTTTAGAGGTTGCATAAGAAATACCTTTTTCAATAATTGATCAGTCTGATGATAGAGTTCAGAGGACCGATGACGGCCCGGGGACCGTCTGTTGCACATGTCTGTCGTAGTGTATCTGCCGTCAATTTTTATCTTCCATTTCCTGATACATCTTGTCTTTTTAAAAATTAATAGATTTAATTGTAGGAAGCATCTATGATTAAACGTAGTTACTTATTTACCGAAAACAATAGGCTAATAATTTTCAAAATACAAGAAAAATCTTTAGCTTGACCACACTTGCAACTTTTTGCCTAGCGAGCCCTACCTGGTTGAGGAGGTTCATATTTTATGTTATCTGAATAAAGGCTTAAACGATTTGATGGTCTTTCCAATAATAGCCTGTACTGTGATCAGCTGCTTCTACTCTTTCTTTTGAGATAAAGTTTTTTAAGCTCTCAATTTCTTCCAAAGCTTACTACTGACTAGATACTCTACCATGTGTGAAGGGAGAGGCAGAAGAATGCCCACTCTTTTTAGGGACAGCTTACTCTGTGCCAGAATGCTTAACGCGCGAATTTAAGATCCATACTGTGTTAGATACTATCTATTAAGATTTATTTCAAATCAGAGATTTTTCTAGGATTTTCTCATTTCAAAATATCTAATTTAAATCGTTGTGCTCCACAGTATCTGCAGTGCCATAATAGCTTAGTGGCGTCAGTTGGGCGGCCCAATAAGAGTTCGACCCAATCTTAATGTAATAGAATTAAGAAACAAGAAACGGGAGCGTTGCACTTTGTTAATTTGCTAGAGTGCCAGGACGCCTTAATTACGCTGCACAGCGTACTGTGAATATACGCAGCGGTTATTACTATAACTTCGAGAGGCACTTCTTGTAAGTTTTTTAAAAATATTTTCCAATAAAATTCTACTGCAAAACATTTTTTACACGACGTAACTAATTAGTGGTACTTACGAATATTGTTGCCGTGGATCGTAACTTGACATTCCCACAAGCAATCTGGTTGCTATGAAAACAAAAGAATTATCAGTGCTGTAAAAATTACAAAAACCACACGTACCGTAAGTAAAACCATCATAATACAAGCCTTTATCGAAAGCCGGAACCAAGGCCCCCCCCTGCTGTGGCGGCTTTAACAGGACAAATATTCAGTCCCCATAACAACCAACACATGCGAATCACTTTCTAAAATATAACATCTATTTCCAATAATGTAGGCCTATATACATAATATTTTCAGCTAATATCTCAATTAATATAATTAAATTGATATAAATAATCATCGTGCAAAAAATAGCATGCAATACGCGTTCCGTAAGCGCATAAGGGATCTCGGAAATTGAAAAAACTCTTTCCTCGAACCGTATGCACAGCTTACGGAACTAGTATCGCAATATACTATATCGTCATTTTGGTAGAAAAATATAGCTATCATAAAGAGAAGTGTAGACCAGTTTTAATTTTCACACACACAAACACTGTGAAAAATAATTATTATACATCTGCAGGAACTCTTATAGGGCCTATATACTCATTATATGAAGCATTCAAAACAGAAACGGCTCGAACGCTAACAATCTTTTCTTCCTATTGACATGCTTTTCACGTATAATTCATCACCTCAAAAACTATTTCAAAACAGAAATATCAGAATAATATAGTAATATGATTTATGTAAAATGCGAGGATTTCTATCCTCATGTTACAACTCTATAAATGGAAACCAATTATTCCATTAAAATTTTATCCATGAATTTAAAACTTAAAGCTCACTGATGAATTCACTTGATGATTGCTTATTTAATATAAAATGTAGCTTTGTTTAGATGAATCTGATGATTATAAGTAGGTGTTCTCGGAAACAACGTCTTCTGACCTTATTACCTTAATACCATTGAACACATACATATTACCTTATAACATTATTATTACTTAATTGTAGTTTGTTTAATTTTGTACCTGTCAGTTGAACATGTAAGGAAATTGATCTATTTGGATGTTATTAAATTACTATAATAAACTACTATTAGTAGTATTACTTCTGCTACTTCTTTCTCTTCTAATCGTTTAACAATCAATAGGGTTGTTCTGTGTAGATTATTTCTGCACAAGTTTCACAGAAATCCGACCAAAGGCTAATGAAATGTTGCGAGTTTAATCATAAGGCGTTTAATGTGCCAGCGTGTCTGTAGCCTTGCCCAATGATGTGCTAGGGTTGAGTTTCAACGCCAACCGGTGACTAGTGGAGAGGGACCTCAACTTTCCTCCATAACAAGCGGGGAGACGAATTGCCTAGGGTTTGAGAGCACACTAGCGGGCTATGCTCGAACAAAGCAATAAAACAAATTATTACAACTTACATTTTTGAGCTACACATGAAACTTAAATTTTATTATTAATACCTAGGTATATGTTTTAAATCTTGTAAGACAATAAATAACAACTTTCCATTTGTTTCTGTGCTAGTATATAGAATGATTCCAAGACTTATTTTAAGATTTTAAGTAAATGGTTGTTGGTTCCCTTACCTCCAGTTTTGACTTCTTGATAATTATAACCTGTTTAATAAACTATTCATTTATCAAATGACATTAGAATTATTACACAAGAAAAGTCTGATAAATAATTAGTTAATATTCATCGTATTTATTATGGTCTCCACAAAAATTACATTGCTTTCTTTCCTTGGATTTCCTTCCTCATTGTTCCCATCTTTCTTTCTCTATTGTCCATATTCTAGTTCTTCCTCAATTCTTTTATGCTACAAGGGAATTCGTCAGAGCTCTCCGAACGATAGCATAATTGCCGTCATAATTGCTTGCTGGCTTACATTCATTTAACGTTAGAAAAGTGTCATTACCACTGAAATTACATTATCCGAAAATTAAATTATGATTGTTCTCCTTTCTTCGCTCAGTTTTAGATGTCTGCAGGCGCTGCGCTGGCACAAATGGACTTTCTCTTTTCAATTTTCTAATGTTAATTAAGTTCTTCGTTTATGAATAGGCCTATATAAAGTTTTAAACTTTTGTGTCTTTATCATTACAAATTTTAAAATATTAATATTGCAATAGATAACTATAATATATGCAAGAAAAGTTTCTTATTGTAAATGCCCAGTGTCATTACTCTACATAATGTTAGTGAATGGTTTATCCAATGAATCCAATGAATCCCACCAAAAATGATATAATTTTATAATATAACTCTATTATATTATATTATATTTTAAATATTATTAAATAAATTTATAACTATACGCGTATTGTAGTTAAACAATATAATCAGATACCTGACATTAGGCACTAAAATAAATTCGAAATAGGTAGGCTGAAAAGTAATAACATATTTTAAGGTAGGCGCTCAAATAGGCACCACGTTCTAATTTAATCTAATCTAATCTTCAACGTAACAATATTGACATTCCATGGTGATATATGTAGGCCAGTCCTTTGAAGGATGAAATATGTGCCGAAAACTGATATAGGCTACTGTGTTTCAATAACCTGCTAGTGCTACTGAACCGTTAAGCAACATGTTAATTAATTATCAAAATAATTCTGAAAAAACATGTAATAAATAAAATATTAAATAAAAGCAGACACTCTGGTACTACCCACATAAAAACAGTTTCGTGAACAAGTGCAGCGAACTAGGAGAAAGTAGGTAAAGGTGATCCTCCATCACTTCAAACTATCAACAACCGAACATTCAATTATGGCTTTTGCAGTAGAATGAAAGAAAAGAGATCGGGAACATAACTTAAGGAAGGATAGAGGAATCCAGTTTCATTAACTGTTTCTTTTATTGATATCCTCATATCTTACACCTGGGGATATGTGATATTCGTAAAAAATAAATAGATTTCAGAAGAACTGAATGTATTACATGTACTTTTGATAAGGTTAACTTTCTTCATATGTCCATTTCTTCATATGAAGATATGCCCATTTGAGTAGTACATTGCGTATCAAATACATTGAAATATTTTATTATTAACTGATCAAGAAAAATATACTTGAAGTTTTTAGCAAATGCACACCTTTATTTACCTTCCGCATACTTTTCATAAATCGTATTACTATCTGGTAAACCCTGTGACTGAAGAAAGGATTAATACTGTTGCAGACAGAAATTACCTTCCCATCCCCTACATAAAAATACCTTATTAAGAGTTGGTTTGTATATAATCTTATAGCATATAGGCTAATACTATACCTCGTTAATAAATCAACGACAGACTATAGTATTACTGGTACTTAAGTCTGTGACCGTCACAGGTATGCCGGAGTATTGTCCTGCAGGAGGGATTCTTTTACATGCCTGTAAATCCAGAGACATGGGACTATCACATTTATGCACACATGTCATCGACCTTGGCCGGGATCCAACCCGCTACCTTCTGCATAGAAAGTCGTATCACTGCACCACTCTGCGCCACCCTGGCCAACTACTTAATAGAAGTCAACAAGTTAACATATAAATTTTGAAAAGAAAACAATTTAACACTACATTGCTGAGAAAAAGTATGCAGTAAATATTCGAGGGTAAGATGATGAAATCTTTACATTGCACTGGGGTCAGTCATAGAGAATACTCGACCGTTACTAAGAGTAGTTAAGTAATTGAATAATATTTTGAAATGAACATATACTGTATGTTACTTTTAGGTGTTAATTTCGCAGGAAATAGAGTACATTGGTTAAACGTCTACCGATTTCAAATTTATTCTTGCTTTCGTATCTTCTCATGTCTAAGTGAAAAATATAGCTTAATTTCCTTTATATTTCAGCACGATGCATTTAACTGAAGAAATTGCTTATTGGCTTATATACTACAATAGTAATTATGGTAAATCATAGAAAAAAATATATACATGTATTGAAAGAGAAATATAATAAAGATACATCCTCTCCGTGCGTTTTAATATTTACCATCGATTTAATTTAATTTACATTTAATTTATTCTGTAAGGAAACAAAAAGAAAAAAAACAAAAATATTTCCATAGTAAGAAATATTGAGTTTATATTTTAACCATTTCAGAGATGAATTTGTATTCATATAAATGATATCACCAGTGGGGTGTAAGTTTGAAATCAATCAAAAAGTTAAGTGAAATCACTGGCTAATGAGTGACAACCGAAATATTTGAATAAAAATCCTCCTACTCTAACGTAAGTTATTACTGTATTAATTTAATAATTCTGTTTTTATTTAAAAAAGATGTGACAAATTTATACGTAGCAGCGAAAATGTTACCTATAGGTAATAATTCTCAAAATTTAAAACTACAGATTATAAAGAAAGTTGTGTTCATAAATCATTAAAGTGTCGTATAAAATATTAACGTATCAACTTTAAAACTATTAACACTAATTAACTTATATTAAAATTTATGTTTAATTTATTTAGACTTAAACAAGCTAAGTTTACGAGTGATACATAAATGTATTATTTGTCTAACGTATTGAAGTAATGGTAATTCCTTCTAATATATAATATAATAAAATTGAAGAGAGGAAAAGAGGCAAAAATAGTAGTAAATTTGCCTAATTAACTTCTGGTATCTGGTACCCTATGATCCCCAGGTGGGGCGAAGGGGCCTCCAATGGAGGTTTCATTACCTATACTAATTTTTGATATGCTTATTTTCCGAGAGAGGGTAGAGGGACAGGTGGTAAGCCCATCGCCTCGCAACCCCCCTCTGGAAACTAAGTATTTCTTGGACGTGAAAGGGCCGAGAAATTTTGTCCAGAGGCTCTAATTTAGGCTTGGACACGGGTCCCCCAGCTTAAAGTCCCTCCCGGAGGACTCCGTGCCCAGGATTTTTACGTCCTGAAAAATCCATCGACCGCGGCCGGGTTTGATCCCGCGCCCTGCGGATCTAGAGGCGGGCACGCTACCTCTAGACCACCGCGGCCGACCCTAATTAACTTAGTATGTTAAAATTGTACGCCTATTTCAGTTACTAATGTGACGTGTAATAGATGCATTTTTAATAATGTAGCATGCCAACTAAATCGCTCCAGAACATTACATAAACGAAAATACAAAAGAACTTACAATTCTACTTTAAAATTTAATCATTGTACCCTTTGTTTGAGTTTTATAGCGAAGTAGACAAGCTTCTGTATAACTCTTTGACTCTGAAAATGGAAGGGAAATTGCATAACGTCTTGTTTTATCATTCCTATTTCTCAGACAAGTTATTCCGTGCACATATCGAGCGGAATACTTTGAGATGGAGTTGCAGTGTACTGTACCACAAGCAGAGATAGCAACGACCTCTGCCCTTATCACCACCCGGAGCGGCTCCATTAGTTTCACCTGTCGGGAACCAAATCGAAATTCACCGCACTGCACTCGACTCGTTCAATTGCAGCATTTGCAGCTAATTCATATCTTGTAAAATTATGTAGTATCCTGAATGTGCTGCATTTTCCCTGATTTGATTTAATGATCTCGCTGGAAACAGAGTTTATTGCTTCACTTACAAGCTTTTCCTTAAAATATTATAACAAAAAGGTTTTAGTATAAGGCAATTCACAATAAAGTAACAATTTACTTTACACATAAAGTAAAATAATGGATGAAAATAGTTTTTTTACATACATATTTATTACAATTAAAAACAAATGAAACCAAACATGCCCCTATATGAGCATCGCTCGTGTTTAGGGGATATAGTAGATTAATATAAATATAATTACATAACACTGCGCAATATACTATACACGAAAAATTCTAAATTTATGAGTACATGTAAATAAAAATAATTATTAGCCTATGGAATTGGTAGATATATAAGCTACCAATTAGCTGCGCTAAGGGGTTCCATCTGGCGCTGTGAATTGAACTCCGGCTTAGCTCAGTTGGTAGAGCATTGGCGCGAATAGCCAAAGGTCCTGGGTTCAAGTCCCAGTGTCGGAGGAATTTTTCTCCTATAATATTCTCCTATGGAATTGGGTTTTTTCCCCGCAGGTTAAAATATGTGCCATCGGATTTTAGCACCTGCTAATGGCGGCTACAAAACCCTCAGTATATAAGCCTACGTAATATCGGACAAGTGATACACAAGCTGGTCATTAAGTTATTTACAGTCTTTAGCGCCTTCTATGAACGACTAGAAAACCCGCAGTACACAGCGAGTAAAGAAGTGGTCGCATCAGTCAGGTGCTAATGTTACTGAATTTATAAATGTTTAGCGCCTGCTGAGAACGACTAGACAGCACGCAGTACACAGGGCTCTGTTACGGTATTTATTTATTATTAGCGCCTGTTGGTGGTGACTAGAAAACCCGAAGTACACAGAGAGTGGAGAAGTGGTCGCATCAGACTGGCGGTTAATGTTACGGTATTTATACATGTTTAGCGCCTGTTAATGGGGATTAGAAGACACGCAGTACACATTCGTGTTAGGGAAGGGTATTGGTTTAAAGGTAGCTGATAGCTGTTTAAAGTGAAGCACAGCATTTTTCGTTCAAATTCGTAACTTTAAAAGTAATGCAAATATTTATATAACTTTTGCACGAAAATTACTGCTTATTTTAATATATAGTTTTTTAAAATCGTTTTTAAAGGTGGTAAGCCCTCATTATTTTGAAGCTGTGGGAAGATATTTAATCCCTCATACTCTGAGGTATTTAATACTAATTGTAAGTGACCAGATAAATAATAGGCGTTAATTATGACTAATCCTAATTACTTTTTGTTAATACCTATGTCTATCCGTCTTTCTCTGTAACTCGAATATGCTTTATCTGATTTTAATGAAACTTGTTATACGCATTTATAACGTCCATGGAAAGAAGCCTATTCATTTTGGACCGAATCAATTGACAGGTACTGGAGTAATGCCCAATTTAGCGCCTATTTTATGGTAATATATATTAGACAGAATTTATCAAGTGCAAATCAGTTCTCATGACACAGTTAGCTTTGACAAATAACACTACCCACATATTCCTTCATATATGCTTATCAAACTAGACCTTTGTTCTTCCGTAAGCCCTGCTTAATGAATCGATCTGGAGCTTAACTCGGAAATCGATTACAAGAAATAACTTATTTTCTCCATATTATAATTGCAATTAACACTGATTAAATAAAAGCATTCTGGCACTTTCTTACATCAGTTTACCTGATTTTATTTAAACAAAAAAAGTGTAATTCATATTTTTAAATACTAGATTTACAAAATGCTTCAGTAATTTTTTTTAAGATGGAAGAAAAACTGCGCGGACAATTTTTTATGATATATTTTTCTATTGTAATTTATTAAACTAAAATTGAAATTGACATACTGTGTTTGTTTTAAAAGTCAGAACGTTATTGTTTATTCATATTAAGATAAATATAACCGTTCGGTAATAATAGGATTTTACTAAGATGCTGATAAATTACTTTAATTGTAACGCAAGATGAAACCTTGAAATAAATGTTTTGAACCTCTGACATACCACGTTTTGTACTTATTTGCTAATCTAATATAATATTTGAGTTTGTGTTTCCGTGTAAACCCAATGCCACCTATTAACAGGGCCATATTCAATTATGAAATTAATTGAAGGTGGCCTTAATCGCTTGCTATCTTCATTCATTTGTTTAAGACTCGCAGAAATCTGATATTCTTTACATAGGTGGATAGAAGGGGATCATGAATGTATGCCTAAATGGGAAAACATTTAATGATTTGGACGAAACTCACTTATACGGGGGGGGGGTGTGATTGGGCTAGGGAACTCGAATAATTTTTTCCCGCTCGGTGCACTTTAATTGTGAAATGCACCTCGAAGCCGGGATATGAGCTTATTAATTATCAACCGTTTTGTGTATGAAAGATTTGGGTGAGATTCATGAATGTATGGAACACTTTAATCGTTTCATTTCGAATCTGAAAACCCATATGGCATATGCCATGTGACAAGATTCGTTTTGTTTGTTTCAATATTTATTACGTATAACAATATAATTAAGAATAAAATTACGTAATTCCTGCAATTTATGTAAAACGATGTCAGTGTTAAAAAATATAATGTTTTAATTATCATTATGTTAAATAAATCCTTTAAATAAAATAAATAACTTAGAAGTTGTGTAAATAATTGCGGGCGATGCCGCGAGTCATGCCGCGGGCGATAAGTTAAGTACAATAGAAATTGGGGGCTAAAGCTCATTAAAATGTATAGCTTAGTGGGATTAATAAATTTGTGTTTAATTTGAAAAGTTAATCGTTATAATTGGACGATATTCTGCAGAAAGGAACCAACCCTCAAATTAAAAAAAAAACCGGAACAGATGCTAAATTTTTGCTACTGAACTATATATTTACGTTGTGCAAACTAACCAACCCTCTTCATCCATTTATATGCCATCTATGAAGCAAACAAAAAAACATTGAAAAGATCTAGGTGGCGTTTTATTTAACTTTAAATGCCTGTTTTTTAGCTTAAAAATCATGTGGGTTGGTTCCTTTCTGAAGAATGTCGTCCAATTAATCAAACGTTAATAGGCCTATATAAATTACCTTATTATGTGCTCTACTCCCTGAATTAATTATTATTGTAACACCTCACCCTAACTCATGTCATTATGCTTGCTTGTTTCAGGTGAGTTGCAAATTCTAAAGCTTGTCTGCCAAGGTGATACAATGTAAGTTGCTTTTATTGTAAACAAAATATGCAAAATATTTAATTCCTAATTAAAAATAATTCATGCCCTTAATTTAGAGACCCTAGGCTAGTAAACATATGCAAGATAATATTAAGATCGTTAATGACAAACTGCAGGAATGGGAATTCAATACCGGAACTTTCTTGCAGGAATTGGAGAAATCACTTATTAGTGAAATATCCTTCAAATAAGTAGACTTGCTATTTTCATTCACTTTTAGCATGTAACCAGTCAACTGACATTTGTTCCAGTCTATAAATGCCAATCAATTAATAATTACAATCATAGGTAGATATTGGAATTTATTGAGTACATAAAGTACAAAGCTACAGACGAGATTGCGTAATTATTGAAAGCGGTTAAATAACGCTTGCTATGCGCGTTTGTTGAATTTTCACAAATATTGGATTCCCTTCGGTCATACTAAAATTGCGTGTAATTTTATTGATTTATGTTCATATCCAGTTCATGTGACAGAGACATATTCTCACTCTTGATGGTGATTAATGTGTGTAATGTACGTGAAAATATATTGAATTTAATTACATTTTTTTTTAAAATAAGTTTGAGAAATTTCGTTACTTCCTTAAAAGTAAAATTCGTTGTAATCGGCATTCTATCTGATTTGCTTAACAGAACTTTACCATATTATGAACACCAATCTACAAAAGACATGGTTTATGAGTAAACATTTTCGACATCGCAAGTGTCAAGGAATTGATTTTTTACTTTGTCAAGTGCTTAATGCTAAAGCAACCAATTAATCAGCGAATTTATTTAATTATGTTAATATTATGAGATTAAAATTCAGATAGTGTAATGATACAGTTTATTTACCATACGTAATCTTTGAATAACAAAATTCTTCAACATATTTTAATGAAGTATGAACACTCAATTCGAACGTTACGAACAGCTAGTTCAATAAAGCTTATGCAAGAGATTTTAAAAGCTTAGAGGTAAAAACTTTTATTCAAACATTAGAATTCTTTTGGATTGGGATTCACATTCCCCGATGACGATATAAATTTTCATAGACGATTTCTTCCTCAATGGGCCTGTATTTCTGAGTTGAGCTCTTGACAATAAGCACTTTCTGAAGAATATAATACTAACAAGAGAAAGAAAGCTGATTATAAATTAAATTAAATTTATCGGAAGAAAAAATACGTTAAATTGCGATTTGAGTGGGCTTTCATCAAATTTATTGCTTAAAAAATTCTTGCTAGGAAAGAGTGACTTTAATTATGAATATTCTAGAGTAGCCCTACAGATATCTTTGTCGCAATTTCAAAGGACATATATTTTGCCCTTTAAAAAAAATTATGACCGTTGTCATTTTGTTAATCAAAGTAATGTAATATAAAAACAATTCCAAAAAACATTGAACAAGATAATTAAATGGAAAGGGACAGATATCACAATATAGATTAATAGCTTTAAAAATAAAGTTATCCAATGGATGGGGTACACCGTATATTTGATATTGACGTTAATGACTGTTTGTTGTTGAATAACGTTTAGGAATTTATCGGATATAGACCAATCACGATCGTTTATTTTATATGTGCTTCCTAGGGTCACAAGGATGGAATGTTATCTGACACGTAAGGTATCAACGTGCGGTGATAGCTGCTCGTAATGAAGCCTATACATTTTTTCTTCTTTTGTCATAACGATTGTCTGAAAATAGTTGCTTGAAGCTAATTGTCTCAATTACATTAGTAAAAGACTAAGGTGGTGAAGATGTCGTAAGGAAAGGGCAGGCGACCATTTAGTATATGACAAAATATGAAACGAGGGAATAGCCAGGTCAATGTTCAGCGTAGAGGAAGCCGTGTGTTTCACACCATAATTGTACATTTTAATCTGTTAGTGAGCTTTATAATTTTGTTTAGGTACTTTCATTTTGGAAAACAACAGCATGCTCATATAAGCTAAAGCAAACCTACTCAGCATTAAGACTCTTCTAAACGACTTGTGGGAGTTTCGGCCACCAGAGCTATATCTCTTCTCTTCCTCTCATAATACTACCAGTTTACTCTTTTATTTTTCTGCGGCAGCAGTAGGGCGCCACAATAACTTCTACAATTAAAGCGTGTAGTTGTAGTGGTTTGGCTTAGCCTCATTCCGTAGTAAAACAATCTTCAAGCGTCACAACAAAGGTAATATCATTCTCGAGTTAACAACCACCTAAGAGTGCTACGAAATATCTTGGGGATTTATGTGTAGATGTACTTTTCTCAAATGGAGCTATGTATCATGCCAAGATAGGCATGTCGCTTTGTGGAAGTTTCCTCTTTCACTGCAGCAGAGGGTATGTAAATAAGAACCCGTTTTTAAAAGAATAAGAACGTATGTTACTGTTTTCCAGCTCTGTTGGTCTGATATAGTTAGGACCACTTAACCATATTCTGAATATGAGAGGCTATTAAAATACTAGCTGGTTATCCGTCTTTTGCTCTGACTTTTGTAGACTTTGTTGACATACCTCTCGGGATTTTGTTTTCTTTGACGGTTTGACGGTAATTACAATGTATATGAGCAAGGTACATAATCCTGTTGTTCACCGGCAGACATTATCACGACCTTATCTCGTTAACCTAAGATAACGAGACTTTTTCCTATAAAATGTAATTCTAAGTAACAAATAATCTTCAAAGTTTACTTAAAAAGATTTTGCCATAGTAAAGTAGAATAACGGCAAAGAATATATTCCTTTTTTAACGCAAGTCATTTGGAATAAATTTATGACGTGCCTATATATATATATATTCATATGAAGACGTGGGTGCAAGAATCAGACAGCTCCAGTATTAACAATTTTTCAGATTAGCCCCTAGAGTTGAACGTTTCTTGCATCTTATGATGGCACAAGTTTAGCTCAGTCCTTAGCTGTATGGTTCTTGCACCAATCGACAGTGTTTTCTCTGTGTGAATAAATTTAAGAAGTGAAAATCAGATGAAAATGGAGCTGTTTTGTTCTATAAGTTTGTTTCTTCAATCTGGGTTTGAATTTCTGAATATGGAACCAACATCTGCTTCTTAATGAAACCGGTTGTTCCTGAAAAGGATAATTTTTCCTTCCTATGTGACGGAATCAATCACAGTAGAGTTTGGGGAAGTGAGATCTGATTGACTGTCAAGAAGAAACATAACAGCCCCATATATATTTGTGTATGTATATATATATATATATATATATATATAAAGCTTATATATAGGATACTTGTCCATGCGAGTTGCAATAGCATTGGTAAAGACCACGGCAAGAATGCCGAAACGTCGATAAACTTCTTAAATATGACGCGGCTCAAACGCGGAAGCCTAGAAAAGTTTATAGCTCACATAGTAGCATAATTTTGTTTCGTCGCTTACTTATTCATATACGAGGCGCGTCCATAAAGTAACTTTCCCTGGGGCCGTTTACAGAAACAAAACACAATTTCAAGAGGCGGAGATGTTTCTCACACAGTGGTTCAAATCCCTAGCGGTAGACTTCTACGACACAGGTATTCAAAAGTTGATTTCACAGTATGACAAATGTTTCGGTTCCAGTGGCGAAAAGTTGAAAAATAGCTGAACACTTGCTGTATCTGTTGGAATATATATGTCCATGAAATTGTGTTTTGTATCTGTAAACAGTCCCAGAGAAACTTACTTTATGGACGCGCCTCGTATATTACATTGTGATAGTATCTGCAGACAAAATTCTTCCTTTAGACATAGGAAAAAGTGAAAGAGCTATAATGATCACGTCGGCTACAAAACGTACTTCTCTGCTAAGCTAACTGAACTGACAATTCAATTCCGGGAAAATATAAACCGACTACGAAGAGTATGATTGTACTAAAATCCACACAAATTCAACCTCAATAGTATTCGCATGTTAGGAAGAATAAAGTAACTGGGTTACACCTGTAGGCCGCGCGATATTTCACTAGATTTCGTATTTTAAAACTATTTTCGGTATGCTAAAATCTCCTGATGATGTCAAGGTGCTTACACTAAAAAAATATTTAACTTATTCGAGATTCAGTTATGTATTCATGGTGGAGGGCAAAATCCACATTCTGTAACAATTTCTTTCTTAAAGTTTCTTTTCCGACAACCTAAGATATAAAACTAACATATTGCTATATCTGAAACTTAATTTTAATTTTGTGGTTTCCTAAATATTTTAAAGTAGAAAAATATGCTAATCAAAAAGATTATGGAATTTCCAAAAATGATACAATCTTGAAAACTCTTTCACTGACTTGTTCTATTTTATGCACAGATTGTTGTAAAATATGCATAATATGTAGGTAACATTACTAGCAAGAATGATATATATTTTTCAAAATTGAAAAAATCAGCAATAGCACTACGTAAAAACTACATTACAGTTGTATTTTTGAAAGTAGAAGGAAACCCAACGTTCACATTTCTCCATTGAGTTTTCATTTCGTGTGTAAATGAACATCCTAGCTCAATTTTTGGTAGGTTTATTTAGCAGGTTTTTAAACGCTGTGTTCATTTGAAGGGTAGAACATATTTGAAAAAGCCTTGAGAGAAAAAGAAGGAAATGTAGCACTCAAATTGTAAAAACTAGGCATTTTGAATCAAACAGATATGACTCTTTTCTGCAATAAAAAGTAATACAAAAACAGATTATTTTTACCAAAATGTCATTTTCAACGTGAATACATATCTTGATGGAAACATTAACATAAAAGACTGAGAAATATGAAACAAATTGAGACACAGTTCAGATCTTCATCGAGGAACATGCTTGGCATGCAAGAGACATACGCCATTACAAGCGATCTGGTGCATATGTTTCATCACAAACAGCTGTGATATGCATAGACATGTCGAGGGTTGACCCAAATGCACGAGTAACGTGCGGTCGCAAATAACCAACCAGTAACATAACCTCGCATTACAGTATCTAATCTCTTCAAATTGCAGTCACTTACCTCTCGCTAATGCACTCTGTACAGGTGACTATGAATATTCAATCAGCGGACCGGACACAAAACATCGGTAACCACTACTCAACTTCCGTCCGTCGTTCGATTCATCACAGCGCTTTTCTGCGCGCTTTTCTACAGAGATTTACCTTTATGAATGATCCATTGTTATATGTTATGGGACAAGTTACGAGAGGTCTGTTTTTTGCGGCTGTTTATGATAGAACAGAAAAATTAAAATTGGAACAAAGCTTCATATTGACCTGAAAGATTTGAAATAAATGCAAGGTTGAATGGAAATTACTGAATTTATGAAAATATTTATAAAACTGTTGAGCATTTACCGTTTCATTGCCCAGTTTTTTTACCATAAAGGACAGATTTTAATACTTAATTTACATTATTGCGAACTTATATTTATTAAACTCCTGCACCCTTCTTTAAAAAAAGGCTTTTTCAACAATCAATAATAGGCTATTCAATCACATTATTTACAAATATCTATAAGATATCCGTGACCGATATAATTCTTCAGTAAAAGTTGTATTTTCAATATACAGAGGTTGTGTAATATTGTTATACTATTTCCAGTCTTATGAATGAATATGCGTCCCCAGAAAAATCTGCAAAGAGCAGACATATAAAATTATTAGATAATTATTTATGTTAAAAAGTTAAAATATCTATTTTTGTGTTAAAATTGCCATTTGTAGAAACTAATTATGTAATTGATTTCACTCGATGAATGCTTACAACTACAAATAATTTAGCTCTGCTAGGGTTAATATTTTGTATTTGCATTATGCGATGAATCGTCATGTGGAGACACAAAAAGAGATAATGATAATGTTTAGTTACATATCACTGACGAGATTTACTTATATTTCCAGAAGAAATTTCCCAAAAACAGGAACTTGAATAAGAACTTCCTTTGCGTGAAACAATAAATCATTACATATTAATAGCCTGTAAGAGGATATTTATGCATTATTGAACTACAGATTATTATCTCTGCTGGACATATTCTCAGCCTAAAAGTTATTATAGAAATGTCTTGGCATAAATAATATTAAATATAATAATTGTATGATAGGGGTTCATGGAATATTTCAACAGGTATGTTTCCCTTAACTCAATTCTCAGTTCTGCATACTAAGCAGGTAAATCGGGTTCCTTTATGGGTAATCATAAAAGATACTATGCGGCTAACACATTTAGTAGAGCATCGGCATGGAAACCATACGCCATGGGTTCTAAACCCGCAATATTTCTCCTAAATATTCCAATGATTTCTGGTTTATACGTAGATTGTTTGATTTGTTGGTTTGGTGAGTTAGAGGTGATCCTTAGGGCACATCAGCATATACGGGGACTTTTTAAGCAATATGAGTGAATGAAGATGAGTTATTCTGCTTCCCACCGGCCTCATCGAACCTTATAGCCAACCCCAACAATCTCACATCAAGCTTTCACTCCAGTCCACATTATTACCATTTGAAGACCAGATGGCTCATTGCCTGTCGCTGAGCAGTCTGAAAGCTCACTGCAGCCAGGGCAGAGGTTTCATCAGGCAAGTTCCAGTGACTTAAGGACTTAATCACCAGAAGAGAGAGAGAGATTAGCCTAGGCAACCATGGACATGCGCGAACTCTATATTAGCGGTTTTAAGGCGGGGAATAGAGATGACAAACGATATGAAACTATAAAGTCGGTGGAAGAAGACCGAGGAGATGAGATTTTCGATCCAGGATTTTCCTTGTCGACTGAGGAAAATCACAGAAATTAACAATCGTTTTATGCGGCCGTGAATTTGAACAACGACTTCCTTAGTGTGAGCTTCAAACGGTAACGCCTGAGTGAATAATACAATTCTTACGAACTTCAAATATATATTTTTTTCTGCAAATTAACACAAGTTCTGCACATATAGTCCTCGATCTTCATTTAGGTTTCAAAGACGTTTAAAATAACCACGTACCTTTAAATCCTTGATGACGATCATAACGAAGGTTTCCCGAAAACCGTAAAGATAATATCTGGAAAGGAATAATGGCGATAATTTCGTTGTGCACATGCACCAAAGTTCTAGTGGCGTTAGATATGTCACACACAAGAATCCACATAGTCTATCATTTCATTTTTCATAATTATTTCAAGACATCTGTCATAACTTCCTAGCGTAATCGATTCGCACGTGTGACATAGGCGTTACAGCGAAGCTTTAAAGACATTTGTCTGTTTTTGCACATTGTCTTTAGCTATTTTAGTTCCTGTACGTCAATGAGGGGCCTGGTTATTAATTCAGCCTGCACTTGTTGAAGATGAGAATGTTTGGAATCTGTGTGAGTTGGAGAGGATGAGATATATATAGCAGTCTTCATCAAACCCGAGACTCGGAAATAGAACGGATCCGCAATCCGGAGCTGCCTCGCAGATGATTAACAAGTACGTGAAAATCCTGCGGTGCGCCGATTACTAACCTCGCATGAGCGTCGCGTACCGGGCTCACTACGTCATGTAAGTAATTAAGAATGCTTTCTGCTATAATATATAGAAAATCTTTCGTTCTTTGCGTGTTATGTTCTGATTTAAAAAAAAATTAAAATGTTCCGTTAAAATTATATAATGTTGTTTTGAGCCTAAATAGCGGAGTTTAATTTTCAATTACATCCGAAAAAAAATGTGTCCTTACGGTAATTGTGATGTAAATGATTAAACAGATCGATTATCATTACTCATTTAAATGTATTTTTACGTTATGTTATGAAAATTATATAGTATAAAAGAGAATAGCCTAATACTACAGATTTTCATCAGTGAATTTTTTCTTAAAAAAATCATGGGTTCACGAGCATTAACAATATTTTATTCATTAAGACCTAACCTAGCAGTTATCATTTTTATAGATATTGTTACAGATTTTGTAATAAATGATTATTTATTTTATATCTTTACTATTTTTTAATGAAACCGACGATTTTTGAGGAAGGAAAATCTATATATATATATATATAAAAATGAATGTAACTTATGTGTGTGTGTGTGTGTGTGTGTGTGTGTGTCCTTTATGCATTACTACACCATTCATCCGATCGCCATGAAACTTTGGGAAGTTGTTGGGTACATTCCCGGGAAGGTTTCTGTCATACTACATTTTTAATTGTAGCTTTCGTTCGCGAGTTATGAGTGAAAAACGGCAAGAAAACGTGCATTTTTTACGCTTTCGAAGCATCAGTTTTGAGTTGTTCATTGCAGTTGTCAAATCAATTGCAGAAGGCTTTGTCTATTATTGTCATACCTTGGAAATAATATCGTCGCGATCGCTATGGAAGGCAATGGATGTCTCAGGTTATTATAAAAGCTATAGATGTCGATAAGGTAATGTTAAACATATTTTATTTGACATGGAATATAGTTTACAGAAAATTCCGGGGAAGTTGCTTAGTTCGGGGTCCTGGCTACAACGTTTTTTATAATTAGGTAATCGTAATTAAAATATCTCATGTAGGGTCGTTAAATCTGCCAGAAATGTAACGGAATTATAAGTCTTGACAAATGAATATAGAAATCGCAGCCTCATTAGGCTTATTCCATTCTTCACCTATATAAATAAAAACTAATGTACTATGTCTGTCTGTCAAATACATTTACGCACTTTTTTTATCGTGAGTTTAATCGATTTAAATTCTCATAATCTTTCGAATACTGCATTTTTCTATGAATGTTTCGCGTGCAAAGTGTTAATAAATATAACATTTTAATTATTTTGCTCTTAATTGTTAATCTTTCGATTAATTATCTTGGGAGAAGCCGTGGGGATCTGCTATAAGCTATAATATTAAGCTATAGCCTATCTAGCGTTTTCTGAGGGAATAGTTTGGGTGTGATAAGTCGTTCTTCCCCATTTCAAATTCTAAATACCTATATAAGGACCTATAATTTAAAAATCGAAAGTCCTTCATAAGTTATTTTCGCATATACAAAATACAAAACCCGAGCGACGCCGGGCCTTTGAAGCTAGTAAAATAATAAAAATTGATGCCATATAAGATGATTAAGTGTGATTATTTTCATTTTATTTCAAAATTGTAAATGGAGCAAAAGAGAAAAAATATACATTATTAGATCCTCTAATGGTATCTGTAAAATTAAAAGAATTTTAGTGATAGAATTTGGTAAAATAGTGTTGGAACATTTCGCTGTATTGTTTTTCTCTTGTGGAAACCATTCATTTTCACCGATGTGATTAGTTTGTTCTTACTCGCAACAAAACTAATGAGTCGTGAAACTGTGCACACTTCTTTCACCTATGCAGCTTGTTGAAGTTTGGTTTTACGTATTGCGTATTTCTTGAAAATAAATATGAAATAAGTTTATTGGAGCAACCAAAACGAACGTAATTTAGCTGCGAAACTTACATTCTGTAATCTTAAAGACTGTAGTGCAATCGAATATTATAGACTTGCTGCCCCAAATTGATAAAAATTGAACACGTATGGTAACAATAAAAATGTATAAACATTCTTCTTACAGCTTTCAAACTTAAATTTTAGGAAAAAGTATGTGGTTAAAGACGAAGTAATTTTAAAGCACTAAAATTTCTATAAAATGAGATATCACATTAATTTAGTGTATTATTTAAATAAGAGTTATTTGTAAGAACATGAACTGCAAACGGTATTAATAAATTACGTGAGTTGAAAATGTATTTGGTTACGGTTCTGTAAGGCCCGGGTGAGATTGGTCTCTTAAACGTACCTACAAGGGTGAGGTAAAACTCAGGGAAAGAAGAAGAAAATGTATTTGTAAATTTGTTATCATCTTATGCTCCAATAATTATTATTTTGTTCCGAACAAGTGAGTATAAAATTCTGAACAAGGCAAGTGTTGAATGATCCCTATATTCATGTGTGTTTTGTTCTTTGAGGTTATTTTAGAGTTCAAAACAAAGTGTACTATAGAATTACTATATCACTGCACAAGTACTTTTATACCGTTTATTATTCGTATTAAGTATAGCTGTATATAGCTATATATATGCCAATCAAAACAATGATATGGATGTAAGAAAAGTTCATAAAACTGTTCAGTATCGGTCTTTATGTACTAAAGGTCTTATTTAAGCCCAATTCATTTTACAGAATACGGAAACACTGTGTTGCAGTCAGGTATTCCACTTCAATAATTAGAGTTTAGTCATTGTGTCAGAGTTGAGGATCTATAAGAGATACTTGACTTGACCCTTGTTCCGTCGCAAAGCGCACAATTAATTGAAAGTCCACGACATCAGCTTTGTTCAATCTTCATTGAGTATGTGGAAAACCGGATGTTCCCTAAGCTCAACTTAACATGAACTTAATTAGTTCGAGAGTTGACGAAATTGGAAAATCGTTGTGCAAATATGCGTGAAATCTTTTGTCGTGAACTTGTTATTATGGAGAGTTCGGAATTAACTTCTAGGATAAAGTAACGAAGTGTATTATAAACTGACTGACTGACTACCCAACTGACTGCCCAACGCTCATCCTTGGCATGTCTGCCGTTATAAACTTTGAACGTGTATTTAGATTGGATAATTATAATAAGACCCTGCTCCTTTATGTTTGTAACGGTATTTTGCAAAGGTTTTAAATAATTCTTTCTCTAAGTCTGCCCATGTCAAATTGCATTAACCTCACTCTTCTTGTAAAAGTCAAAATAATAGATTCCACATTTTAAAAGATACAGTAGGCTGTTATCAGCACGCTTCTAGCGAAAATATTGATGATTACGGAATGATTACTAGGAAGTATACCCTCAATGATAGGTTATTTTTTCTTGCTCCTCACTTAGGGTAATTCCGGGAGAGACGGCCTCGCATGAAATAATAATCGCTTTGATTTCTCGGCCGATAAACATATTTGAATGTAACTTGGTAGGCAGCAAGCTTTTGGTACTAATAGTCGATTGTTGAACACCTGCGCTTTTTATGTTATTAGCTAGATCACTAATAACACCAAATATGAGAGGAAGGTAAAATTTAAATTTAAAGTAGTTTCCCAGAATATCAAGGAATTTCACAAATATAAATCGATACAAAATATTAATTTTATTGTTTTAGTGCCCCACTGTAGCAATATTATGGCAAACATTTTGTTTTCAGTTAGTTGAGGGTTGACCTGGTTCGAATCCTATCTGGTGCAAATACTGTTTACAACATGTATCTCCAAAAAGGTTGTAAGGACGTATTTAGAGTGATTTGCCTAATACAATACATAAATTTAAACATCGTAAAATCTCAGGCATGATTAGTTCGATCAAATTTCAGGTTTATTTTTCATTTTGAACTCAGTTACTGAGTAAACGGCAATTATTACCATAGAAATATTTCTGAATGAATAGAAACTGAAAAGTAATTATTAATTATAAGCATTCCATATTAAACTCAATTATATTTCGAGAAATGTGTTCACTATGAAATTTTGCACAATCACTAGATATTTAATTTTTCGATAAAGGTTTCTGAAAACGTATTCTGCAATTACATTTCTTTTGTTTCAATTTTGTGCAATTACATTTTTTGTTTTTCTTTTAAAAGTTTTGTAAGTTCAATATTTGGGATAAATCTGCATTAAAATTCTTTGCCAACTAATTGAATCCTTTCTTTCTTCTTTCTTTGTCGCAGTTTTACCTCTCCCTTTTAGGATTTAAGCGACCCAAGCCGCCCGGGCCCTAATTGAATCCTTTAAGCAAAAATTAATTAAAATCACAAGTAGGGAACAAATGTGGTTATATCGGAATGAAAATAGCATTTGTTACCATAAATATTTATGAAAACTGGGAGAGAATGGATTTTGCATAAAATAACACTTCAGCAAAAATTAATTAAAATCACAAGTAGGGAACAAATGTGGTTATATCGGAATGAAAATAGCATTTCTTACCACAAATATTTATGGAAAATGGGAGAGAATGGATTTTGCATAAAATAACACTTCAGCAAAAGTTAATTAAAATCACAAGTAGGGAACAAATGTGGTTATATCGGAATGAAAATAGCATTTGTTACCACAAATATTTATGGAAACTGGGAGAGGATGGATTTTGCATAAAATAACACTTCAGTTTATTTCTGTTCTTAGAATACTTTACGGTTTTAGGAAGTACACATTCTGGCAGCAGAGTTGCATTTTTGGCTTCAGTATAAGAGTTTTTCGTATACGCATTGACTATTTTAGATCCCCCTATTAAAAATATATAATTTTGATGATAAAAATGGTTTATCTATAGACTATTCAGTTTGCTATGTTATGCATTCCAGATGTTTTTATGTGCGTATTTATGAGGAAATTGTTACTCTTAAAGACTGTATTTTAATATGAAACGCAATACAGATTTTGTAGTTCATTTGCAAGACCAGCCTTATCTCGTGACGACTAATTTCTTTTTCCGTTTATTTTCCTATCCCATGGAGATCAAGGTATGAAACAAGAGACCTGAGTGCAATTATTCTGATTAAGTTATCCTTTCGTGAAGTTACATTACTTTAAAGTCGAGACGATGAAATAGTAAAATTTCCCGGTATTTCAAATATAAAACAACACGCCTTCTCACAAGAGATACACCATAAAACGTATGTTGTATCACAACCTTCTTAGCGTTAAATGTCATACACAATTAAATAACTTATGTAAACGTGTGGAAGAAGTATGTACGAGTATGTAGGAAAGTTCCGAGTTCCTGATTAAAGCACGAAACCTTTGTAAAAAAGTGTGCATATAGAATCGATTACAGAAACAACTGAATAATATGCAGGAAAGTCTAGACACGAAAATACGATTTTGTTTTAACCCAGATGAACTAGATCACTAAAGTCGAGGCAACAAGAATAGGCGGGTTTCTCGAAACAACTCCATTCACCGACCACCCCCTTATAAGAACTTATGGCTAACTTATGGCTGCGTCTCAATCAGTTTTGAAGCCCACATAGCAGCTTATAGCAGCGGTATAATATAGTGTTAATCTTACTATTTTAGTAATATTTTTAAATTAACAAAATTCTTCAAAAGATTAATTTAAATAATACATTAATAATTCGATAATTCATTTTAAATATTTATTAAATAAACTAATTTACTTGTGTTATTTGCATTACGTAACTTGTCGGACAAGCGTAACATTCATCAATCCTAAATATCAGAAATGAAACATCAATTTTCAAAGTTATTTTTTGGATTTAAAGAACATTAAAACTAGATGAATGGTTTGAAATTAATGAAATTCTCACCATGCATTTCATAATAAATCCTCATTAGTGTATTACAGATCTTATTTACTGTACTGTAAATTTAAATCAAATAATAGTTGGTTCATCATGTCAGATTTGTGTAGGCCAACATCACAACAAACACAATTTCATAACTTCTTGTCATTGTCACTGTCCTCGTCAGAACTATTACAACTATCTAACTTCCTCACGACTCTTTCAATAATGTCATCTTCCTGTTTTAATAATACACGTTTAGACTAACAAGACGTACTCACGGAGAAAAAGAAGATAACCAAATTTGATAATAGCTGACATTCGTACAGAGTGGGGGCGAGGTTCAGGTACAGATATAATAATTTAGGAATCGCGCACAATGTGCATTATCTTAACCTAAGACTTAACCTAACACCCAGTCCTGAACCCGGGGAGGGGATCTTTCACTACTGAAAAATCCCCGACCCGGCCGGGAATCGAACCCGGGCCGCCGGAGTGAAAGGCAGGCGTGCTACCGACTCACCCACGGCGGCGGACGAACCGTTGCGAATACAGTGGAGCGGGAAACACGTCTTTACAACCAAAAAACCGCCTGTTCTTTCTGCCTCTACTATAGTCATTATCATCTATGATACCAAAGTAGATATCTGATATGAAACAGATAACTTCTACTAACTTTAGTATACGATATTCCAGCATAGAATACAGGGTTTCATTAACAATAATGCGCATTCAGTTGTCTTAACCCCGGGTTGTCTTAACTCCGAGACTTGACTTAAAACATAAAGATTGTGTAAACTCATAACTGCCTTTTAGAGAATTTATTTTGAAAAATGTTTCAAATTAGAGCTTTAGCTCTTAGTGTAAAAGGCTTAGGCCTATAGTGCACTGTAGGGAAGAAAAGTATATTATACTTTTCTTCCCTACAGTGCACTTTCGGCTAAATGTTAAAATGTTTACACCAAATTTTATTTTAACGCAATTTATGACAGGCCATGGAAAATTTGGTAGTTATTTTCTACGATTTCTTCAGATAGTGGTCATAATTGTAAGTGTCACGAATCCATACTCACTGTAAAACATGTTTTGTTCGATTGCCCTATGTTCGAAATGAAAAGAGTCCAGCTAAATTTGCTTTTTGAAGATTGCGACGAAATTTCCATGTTTCAAAAAACTTTCACGAAGCAATATTATTATAATCATGTTATGCAGTAGCTAACAATATTCACAACCTTATGTAATTAATATTCTATATTTTACTGTATTTATTGCTGTGTAAGGAGCTACCCCTCATCAGAGGGAGGCCCTAGCCCTGAATGGGACACATGTGGCTCATTCATTCATTCATTCAAGCTATAACCCTAACATGCCTTTTCTGGCAAAATAGGGTTCATAAAGATTTTGAGATACAATAAATAAATAAATAATGTACCATACTCAAGTAAAGTGGTTGTAAAATGAACTGAACATTGTTTCCTCGCTTCATGTCGAATCTCCCAAGGATACAAAACCCAAATAAAATATCATGTAATATGTACTCGAACTTAATTTATTTTAATTAAGGGCAATACAATAGCTTTCTTACCTCTCATATAGATGTGGAATAAGAGATCGTATTGCAAAGAGTGCGTATTGTGCTCAACCCATTCACATACTCTAAGCCTCTCTCAAACCAAATTCTAAACCTATCTCGAGGAATACAGAGGGAGCGTAGTATAAATAAAATTTACAAGAAATTCGAAATACCGAGGCGCAATAATTAATTACCGACATAGTCGCTTTCCAGTCACAATATCAGAATGTCACTCATGGGCAAGAGTACATGATCCATCATTCCGACTGTCACTCTAAGTAATTATTGCACCCACATAGTGAGTTACAAATTGTATAATGTAAAATCCAGCTACTCCGGCACTGTTATAATATGAATAATTCCTCATCCATTAGGACAGCATCATTAAATGGTTTGGAAAAGAGAATTTTCAAAAATTTTAACGATGATTTTACATGTATTATACCAGAACAAAGCAGGTATAACATATTTTAAATTAATGCGGAAGAAAAACTTAATGCCCGAGTTTGTACAGATAATGTTTGTCTTATTAACTACGTTTCTACCCTACCATCCTTTTCTATTGTTTTTGACGCTTTGTAATTATAAAACACACCTAGTAGGCAAACGCAACAAACAAGTTTATCAAAGCTGGTGTTGCGTTTAAATAATATTGAGTGTAGAGGTATAACGTTTTGAATAATAATAATATTAATATTAATAATAATAATAAATTTTAATCATAATGAGCTATTTTACCTGGCTGAGTTAAGGCCGCATGGTCTCAACCAGGAGAAAAAAAAAATACAAACAACTTACAAATTAATTGATTATACAATAGGTGATCTTATAAGTAATATTACACATAAAGAAATAAAAGAAGTTTTAAGATACATTAATAATTATTTGCAGAAATAGATACCTTAGTAATAATTCTTACAGTGTAATTACAAGGATATAGAAATTGACAACACTATTTTAAAGTAAAGTAAAATAATAAAGAATGAAACTAAGCTTTTTCAGGAATACGCAAATAATATAGTAATTTAGATTTGAGCAATGATATGGTCCTACAGGCTCTGATGTCGTGTGGGAGGCCGTTCAATTGTCGAGAGGTGGTGATGGTGAAGACGACTGCAGGCTTATTCTGTGTTGAGGGATTAGGATAAGTGTACTAAATTGTGAACGAGTGTCGAATGTGTGATAATTTATGATAGCGAGAAGCAAGATATACTGGAGATGATGACTGTAATGTTTGGAACAGGAGACAAAGGAAATGCAGTTTTCTACGACCATTAAGCCGAATCCAAGATAATTTTGAGAAAGCGGCATTTATTTTCTTTGTTCCTGTACAATGTTATCTGAAAATAGTTATTTATGATACAAGCACTAAAAGAAGGATTTTATTTTGCGAGTAGATAAGTTTGCATAACAGGCCAGTGAGGGCGAGTGAAGGAATTCTCCGAACAAAATAAAATCATTTTACTATGTTTATCATGTACAATGTTTAGACAGTCGTTAAAATTTATGAAATAATAAATATTATAGTAATGAATTATGCACCGAGGAGCCAGCTATATTGCAGCGCGCAGACAGCTGTTATTGATTTTCTCTTGCACTGCTACCAACATAATGACAACGCTTTTCACCCACCCATTATAACGACTTTTGCAATCACCTTGAGAAATTTTACATTTAAAAGGGCGTAGTGAATTTTAAAAATTTCAATTTGCATCAAACTTAGTCTATTTAATGCAAATATTTTTTACTAAAAGCGTATTTTTCATGTGACAGATACCAAACTTGGTTACCCTGGATTGTTACATTTTTATACCACTCAGAGACATAACTTTCCCCTTTTAATTTATATCATCGATCGTTAAAAGCGCTTCTTTTACATTTGACTGTCTAGAACGTATTATATTGAAGCAATTTAAATCGTAGAACAGTTATATAATAATTAAAATATCTCATTTCCATCAGATAAGGGTTATAATATTAAATATTTTTACAAATTTCCGCCTTAACCCTTAACACTTAACACACAACTTATCTTGATCCACTCAAAAACAGCATATAAAGATGTAGATGAAAGCTGGAATCTTCTGTGTGGAACCAAGATGTGTCATTATTTAAATAGAAAATGCATTTCGGCGTATTTGCTGCGCCATCTTCAGTTCTGAAGAGTTGTATTGAACACCAAAATTCATCTGAAATAATGTTGTTTATATGTTTGTTATTTGGTAACCTAGGTCACAGTTATATAATGCCTAAACTATTTCAAATCAACATAGCCTAAATGTATTCTTAAGCATAATAGTGATTTTAGAGCTTACACTCCCTACTACGTACATAACTCGAATTTGAGGAATCTGGGAATGGGAATGCTACCTTGCGGGTGACACAATGCATGTTAAATGCTCTCCCAGGAGCGATTCAGTTGAGTTTTGTTGATGGATGAGGTAATAATAGAGCCGCCTGGTCATGCGTTCCTGCGGTTTGACGTCCATCCGTCAGCTGGTGTGCACCACATGTATATGTCACCAACAAGAGGTTGCCGAGGTGCCTGAACCCCTAGGTTACAAAAATATCACTTGTGACCTCTGTAAACAGTGTAGTAACCATAAAAAACGTATGCTTTTGCATTTTGATATAGAAATTAATAAAATATTAATAAAATGCCTGATTTGCCTATGCCTTCCGGTTTCATGCATCCATCATCAGGGTATCTTAATTTTTTAATTACATCTAAAACTAAGGCAATTACTAAAACAGTATCACACTAAGTCATCACGTTGAGATTAAGGTTTTATGTAATTATTTTATTGCTCTAGCTCAACAGTACAATCAACATGGTTTTTGACACTTTGATAGAAGTTTTAAAAAGTGCTAATTTGAAAAAAAATATCCAGTGCAAAAATCAGTATTTAAACAAAAAGAATTATTAAATTAACCCGTAACTTTTAATTAATTAATTAATTGAAATTCACAAAAAAAGTCCATAGTATTCTTCTTGAACAACTTCCTGAATAATTCAGTATTATCAGTGTTATTGGAACAGCGCTGACATAACATACAACATTAGTACAATGGAAAACCATCATATTTACACATTATGAATCAGGAGAAGTATAAATGGGAATATTTTAATTATTTCCAACAGACTGCACCCATAAATACAATGTTAGATACATAATTCATAGGATTGACACAAAAACGCTGAAGTGCAGAATCTTAAAAGTAATAAACTAATATTTTTATAGTTCTTCATTATACAAGAAATTATGAATTTATGGAAAGGCTATTAAAGCTTTTTAATAATTTATTTATGGAGGGTTCATATCCGGAAATCTGGGCTGAATCAATCATTCACCCTATATATAAAAATAAAGGGGCAATTGGATCTCCAGACTCCTATAGGGGCGTGGCATTATTACCTACAATGGGTAAAATTTATTGTAAAGTTCTATATGAAAGAATCAGGGGATGGGTTTATCGGCACGAGAAAATTTCGCAATTTCAAATGGGGTTTATGGAGGGTCGCAGTCGATAATATATTCATTCTGGATTCAATGAAGCAGAAACAGTTATCACAAAACGGGGGAAAACTTCATTGTGCCTTCGTGGACTTTCGCAAGGCTTTCGACACTGTGGATAGAAATGCACTCTGGTATAAATTATGGATGAAAGGATTGTCGGGAAAAATGCTTAGAGCCTTGCAAGCAATATATAGCAATGTGGAATTTTGGGTCAAGTACGACACAGACAGAGTATCTGAGAGCGTCGCCAGTAACCGAGGTGTAAAGCAGGGATGCATACTCTCCCCTTTACTCTTTAATCTTTTTATTGATGATATAGTGGATGCTATGCAAGGGGAAAACATGGACGCGCCAATTATGGAGGAAGTAGGTATTCCAGTATTGTTGTACGCAGACGATTTGACTTTATGCTCTAGAACGATCAACGGTTTACAGAGAGGACTGGACAAGCTTGAAATATACGCGAAGGAATGGGGAATGACGGTAAATATAGAAAAGACTAAGACTATGACTTTTAGGAACGGCTGTGTTTACAGCAAACTAGAGACTTGAACATATAATGGAAGGACGCTTGACAATGTGAAAAGTTTTGTGTACTTGGGTGGGACAATGACGATGAACGGGAAGTGGAATAAGCATAATGATGTGACGAAACACGGGGGTAGGGTAAAAGCTTTGGAGACGCTGAAGATACGCAACAAAATTCCGGAAATCTCTCTCAATTTGTTAGATACGGTGTATAATGCAGTAGTCAAATCAACAATTACATACGGGGCAGAGATTTGGGGGTGGGAACGAACAGAAAAACTTAACCAAGTGCAAAGTGGTTTCTTGAAACAGATAGTGGGGGTGGGGATAGTGGGGGTGGGCTAATAGTGGCATTTTAAGGGAATTTGGGAGCCACAGGGTCTCAATAGATTGCAAGATAAAGGCACTAAAATACTATCTGAAGATTATGCATGGCGATCAATCCCTTATCATGACAATATGTTATAGGGAGCAACTTAAATTGAGGGACCAAATAACGTGGGCGGAAAGAATACGCAGGGGCTTGGAAGAAATTGGCATGGGATTTATAAACGAAAGAGGCAGGAGTTACAAACGAAATGTTTGGCGGAAAGTCAGGAATCGTCTAAGAGATATTGACAGGAAAATAACGGAAGGGGAATGTAGGGACAAGGTTGCTCTGGAGATCCAATCAATGATTAAAACCAACTGGGGAACAGAAAGATATCTCTATGAGGGGAGCGCTGAAAGCAGGACGGGTTTAGCCTGGTTTCGTCTAGGAGCCTGGAAATCACTGAAACGCGTCAATGCGGAAGGAGCCAGAATATGCCCACTATGCGACAAGGATGAGACAGCACAATATATTCTCTCTGAATGTGAAGTCACTGAGATGCTTAGGCAACGATATCTGCCAGACTCTTTTGTCGTCTCTAGAAGAGGTCACATGGCGATATTCGAGCTGTTGAGTGATACAAAATTCTCCGAAGGGGTGGGGAAATTCATGTCTAAAGTCCGACAGCTCAGGGTAGAAATTGATGGAAGGGAGGGGCAGGGGGAGTAATCTTTGTCTGTGTATTATTATGTATTATATTGTATTATTACTGTCATATCTTTTCTGTCATTAGTACAATTTTTTCTTCTTTTCTTTCTTTCTTTCTTTCTTTCTTTCTTTCTTTTTTCAATATTTTTGTATAGCATTACTATATTATAAGTTTTCGTATTATATTGTTTTGTATTATTAGTGTTACTTTTTTTTCTTTGTCCAAAAATGTGCTTAGTTAAAGCACGAACGGCCGTCTAGGCCCGTGCGTTGGATTTATTCTATGGATAATGTATTTAATATGTATGTAAGAATAAAGATGCATCTTACCATACCATACCATATTGTTTATTAACTCGAAAACGAGTATTTTTATAACTCATAAGTTTGAGGTTAGAGGACTTAATTAAATTAAAATAACATATCCACGTTTATAGATGCAGAAATGCATTCACATTATTGTTCTCAGAGAACAAGAAGTACGCTAATTCAAGATTGATTGTTTATGCATTTTTATTGTTCCTAGAAATATGTATGTATTATAAATATTATTTTATTTTATTTACAGCCTGTATCCTTTCACATTTTCAAGTGTACACTTGCAAACGTTCAATACGTAATTTCTTAATTGAAAATATTGTAAATAAATGCAAATGAAACTTAAAAAACAGTATACTCGAATAATAAGCCAACAAAATGTAATTTTAGATTGATTACATTTATTAAAGGTAAAATATAGCAGTGTGCAGAACTTCGTTAAAAGGCAGGATTAGAAGGGACGAAGTACGTCTGTGTTTTGACTCTGAGTGTGCTTTAAGATCCAGGCTATAAAAATTCAGACTTTACGGTTTTAGCCCACTCCAGTCCAATTTTATTAAAATGTGTTACTTGTTTAATATACTGATTTTAGGTTATATTGACATAGTTTCTTTGATTAATGCTCGTTACTATTTTTAAGTCACAATTAAATAAGAATAAAAATTCCGCAACATTAACCATTACTTCAATGAAAGTATTTTCAGTATTATTTCGAAATGCAGCTCTATTTAATATTTGTGATGAGATTTACGTACTTGATTTCTAGATTATAAAACTAAAATTGTCACTGCATAAAACTTTAAATTCACCTTCCTTTACTTAATACCTAGACAATAAAGTACATTTTCAAGATCCAGTAAAACTATGTCAAATTACTTTTTATAGTAGAGACGTACAAACATCATCAAGAAAGAAGATGTTACAATTAAAACTACACTCAGTAACGATTATTCGTGTCATTTACATAAAATCTAGACAATACATTTTAATGCCTTCTTTTTCTTAGTAATTTGCTATTTTTGGTCATTCATCTTAGGGACCAGAAATATTCAGTTGATCAATTTAATAAGATTTTGAAGAATTCTCTCGTGGGATGGCATACTTCAATACACAGGGAACACCCATCTTCCCGTACACTACCAAAAATGGTTTTTCTGTGGAATTGAATGAAAAGAACTGATATCACACGTCCCCGTTACAAGGAAAAGTTTCATCAGCAATACAGATTTTCCCCGTATCCAATTTTCCTCTCGGCTTGCTGTAGGGGAAATTCTTCGTAAGTTATGTTTCAGTAATATACGTGTCTCATCCCCTAGAGCCTCATTCACACACGAGATGGCAGCACATCTGTCATATGAACTTCCCTTACAGTATATTGCTGTGGTTCGTCCAAATGCCCTCCATGGACTCGTGGCACTCATTTGTTTTGGGTGCTTTCTCCAGCTAAACTCATGGCATGTATTTTCATTATTTCTTGTGTGGTGTATTAAGGCTTTGAGGGAAAATGAAGTTGGTTTATAACTTTCAGAAGCGTCTCTGGGATGCATAATGCCCTAACTCAAATTAAGTTTTGAACCCTCCTAAAACGACGCTAGTGAGTGGAGAGTCGGTTTCAAACGAGCTTTAAATATAAAATTGCATGAAACTTGTTATAATTCTAAGCAAATGTGTAACTGCTCTTGTTTAAAAGAATCTTCTGAAGTTAAATACTTAGGAATTATTATTGATAGACATCTAAAATGGGATAAGTATATTGCATTTATCATAAATTAAATACGCAAGATTATTTACAAATGTGTTATCCTTCGAAATTTATTTCCAATTTCTACATTACGGTCAATATATCTAGTTTAATCGTTAATCCAATACGGAATTATTGGCTGGGGTAGAGTTTCTAAGACCATTTCTACAAAATTACTTTTACTTCAGAAGAGAATAATAAAAATTTGTTTAAATAAACCTATTGATTACCCATCAAAACTATTATATGTTGAATTCAATGTTATGAAAATCGAACAGCTTTGTAAGTTAAAATTATTAATATATTACCATAAAGCAGATCTAAATTTATTTCCTACAGTCATTGTCAAAATACAAGAAGTAAGTAAGTAATGTTAATAAATGGTTAAAATGGTTAACGTATCCGCATTAGCATAGGTAATAACTAGGGTTCGGTTGTTTATGACATGTCATATTTTTATTCTGACCTCCGTTCTCGTCGCAAACACAAATTAAACACGAATTACGATCTTCTTATCCTAACCTGACCTTTTTAGCATATAAAGTCATATTTTGGCCATTTTGTGGTCTTGGTCACAGTTAAGCCATATTTGTTATTTAAAATCATATTTAAGTTATAAATTCGGTAAAGGAGCACAATTATACAGTGAATGTTCTACATGATCGAGTTAAATTGAAGCGTTTACTTTTATAAGGGCCTAAGTGCCAAAATCATGATTTTTTAGCTGATAATTTTAAATTGATCTGTGTACCCAGACCAATGCATTTCAGAAGGGCCCAAGGTCCAAGGAAAGCCACGTAGGTAGCAATAAATTCCATGCTATAGTGCCATATCTATCTCCGTCTTTCTGTGGCTTTATGTCTCGTTTTCTACGCAATCATGATTGTTGCACTTAGTTCCTTATAAAAGTAAACGCTTCAATTTGAAATTCACTTAATTAATTAATTTAATGTTTATGCCAAATCAATATGTAACTTAAAATGTAAAGTTAATGTAATTTTATAAGGACACGCAAGGTGTACAAAATACTACGAGTATTTGGAGCTGATGAAGCGAGCAAACAGGAGAAAATTGTTTAAAAATGGAAGTTCATTTAAAGTAAAACTGTAAATAAACAAAATTGTTAATAAGTGATTATCCGATTGAATTCATGTGATGTAAGAATTTAGTGTCTAAATGTTTTAAATTGGAAAATTTATTTTTTTGAAAATACGTTATTTTACTAGGTAATATATAGGATATTTTGGTCATATTTAGTCATTTTTAAGGGCATATTTACAGCCATATTTTCCCTTTTTAGGCTATAAACATCCGAACTCTAGTAATAACTAATAAGAGGTTGAATGCAGCAAAGTCATGCACCTGAGAAAGTCACATTCAGTTGGGTACGATGTTTTAAACTTCGACACTGTTTGATCGTGCCACAGCAATGCCGCTTGAACTGTCTGGGAGAATAAACTTTCTTGATGAAGATTCTTGTGTCAGTTTGTACTAACTGTGGTACTTCTAGAATTCATTTAAGTTTTCTGGTACAAAATTTCAGTGACTATTTAGCTCAAAAATCAGCGACCACCGGAGTGTAAGTAAATGTGGAATTTCAACCAATTGCAAGAATCTGTCATCATAATTACATGGTATTATTTTCATCACTTTCATTTCATCATACCTACTTGCAATCGCTTTTCAACTTTATACAGAAACACTGAGGCATTTTCATACCTGTAGCTTCTGTGATACTAAAACAACTAACTTTGAACACAGCGATTGGGTATAGCCTAGGCCAGTGTGGTCCAACCTTTAGTTACCCGAGGGCCAATCAAACTTTAGTATAGGAATGCGAGGGCCAGAAAGAAAACGAATTACGTAAACGAACTATAAATAAAGTATGTCATATTTTATCCAAAAACGTTTATTAAAATTTATATTAAAAGAAGTTTGATATACTTGTTTAATATACCACTTCATTTTACAGTGGAGAAATCAATGTGATAATTGGCACTGCTTTCCTCATACAAGTTAATCGATGTCCACTGTAAGTTCAGTAAGGCAAAGTATCAACCTCGATTCCAGTGAAGCACTTTCATTACCATTTCTCGTTTTTTATTTAGGCCTAATTTGTTTGAGAGCAGAGAAGGACTTTCGTTCACATACCGCCTATGTACTACCAAATAGCGATAACATTTATAGAGAGAATTTAAGCAGTTTAGGACAACTTTCTTTAGAAATCAGTTTCCAGAAATTTTCAGGGACATCACACTTTTTAGTCTATTAGAATGGGTATGCGTGAAGATCACAAATTTCATTTTAAGGTTACAGGACACCTCACTGACTTCACTGACCCATCGGGCTGTTGCATAGTGCATAGTTTTAGGGAGACAAAATCCTGGAATCTGTCCTGGAACTGTTTCTTGATATCTATTATTATTTCATGAAACATATGAAAATTTTTGTCACTTTTTTATTTTTTCAACTGCTGACAAGATGGGAGTGTGTCGTATTATTTGCCTTCAGTGCAATGTGCAATACATCGAGTTTTTTTTTGCGGAGGCCCTGAATATGTCCATAAAGCTGGGAGGTATTTTGTTTTCTGCCTTGTAGTTTCAGGTTTAAAGCATTTAGATGGGATGTTAAATCTGTTAGAAAAGCAAGATTTTTGAAAAACTAGATTTCTTCCATTTTTTGTTGATACTTATGCCCAATGTTTTCATTTATGAGAAAAGAAAGAATTTCATTCCTCAATTCAAAAAACTGTTGCAGGCAATTTCCAGCACTTATAGCCACCGCACTTCACAGTACAATGAAATGTCACCATATTCAGCTTCCAAATTGTCCAGGAATGCAATAAAAGCTCTGTGTCTGTGGGATTTATTGCTGCTCCTTATTAAATTTACAGTATTTAAAACAGTTTTCATTGTCTCAGTGAGCCTTATAATTTATCCACAGAGAGCCTCCTGGTGGATAATACAGTGGAAAAACAAATAATTCATGCCTTTTTCTTTACACAGTCCTACGAACCATCTCCATCTGTTGCAATGCCAGAGTACTTCCCAAAACCTCCATTTTTAGAAACTATATCATCCAGTGCGTTGAATAAAGTCAGTACCTTTTGTGCTGGTTCTTAATTAATTCAATTCCAACAGTTCTTCATGAATTTCATATCCGTCATTTATTATTCTGACAAAGATAAGGAGCTGGCTGATCATTAATTCTTCCACTTACTGTCTGATGAGACAAGGAAACTGATTCAAAATTTTTAGCCATCTTATTATCTCCAACTGAAGATGCCATTTTTACAGCACATCTCTTAAAACACTTTTACTTTCATCTAGCTCTAAACATACCTCATAAGATGCTTTTAAACCAGCAGTGTTTCATGGTTGCTGAAAGATATTCTTCTGTCTAGTTAGTTTCAGATTCAAATAATTAAACACACATCTTCTGGCACTTCCCTGGCACTGATCTTATTTTTATTTAATGCAAGCTGGTATAGTGTCTACTCACGTTATACTCCTTCGAAACACCTAAGACTTGAGAACAGATAACACCTGTGGTTTTCCATTATGTTCAACAAAAAAAGTAACTTTTCTGCCACTTTGAAATTGACGTTTCTCATCTTCAACACGCAGATTCTTATGTTCCGCCATTTTAGGTAGGTTGCTCTCGCAACAACGTCGACAACAATCTCTCGTCGTACTATATCTCTCGAACAGACAACCTCTCTCGTCAAAAACAACCACTTCGAACTGCCCTGCGCTCCCTTTTAAAGCGAAACCGAAACCTTCCGGAAATCCTCCTCAGTATAGGAACGACCGTGAACCTATCGGCAGACAATCACTGGCGACCACCCGCCTGGAGGTTTCTCGCGCCGTGAAGTAGGTACGCCACGGATTATGACGGTCGAATATTGAAGCTTCAATATGGCCGTTATAAGACAAATGAAGATTGTAAGGTGCTGTTGACGTAAACTTTAAAAAAACCTAAAGTAGCATTACTTAAAAACTTAAAGCAGTAAGAACGGTAAACGATTTTGTTCAAATGTTAAATTAACTTTTTTATTCAGAAAGAAGGTCAAGGGCCAACAAAAATGAATAGGCGGGCCGCGGGTTGGACCACACTGGCCTAGGCTATATAAATTCCATGTGAACAAAAGAAGATATGAAAATAATGTATAATTATTTATATGTGTAGTGAAGCGTTTCAAATCACGTACAATAATGAACACACTATTAATAACATGATATTATTTTAGCAATGAGGTTAATCTAACCAGCTGGTGAAGATGCGAACACAGAAATGTCGCACGCCGCACAACAATTGACGTTGCTTCGCCATAAGCTGTCTCGCTTACAATGACAAAACTAGCGTAGTTTTATTCAGTTTCGTGATTTTATATTATTTAGTACATGCTTCATAATGTAATTATTCGCTTGAAGTCAAAATAAAATATATAACTCGAGGTCCGGATTATCCCGAGATAAATCCAGAATTTACTGGTAAAATTCGGACCTCTCGTTATGTTACCTATGGTAACCCTCTTACTATTCTCATATATTATCAAGAAGAAGATATTATCAAGAAGAGTCAACAGTCGCAGTTGTCATGACGTCAGTTTTAAAGTTTTAATTGTTTTCCGCCAGATGTCACTGATCTTATACCCAACTTCCCTGTTTATGTTATGGGGATGTTTAATAATTCCTATGGCTTCTGTAACAAGTCACAGGCACTTATTTTTAATGCTAATCTTTCTCCGAAGAAGGACACGATAGGATGTCCGAAACGTTAGAAGACACTAAAAACACGACGCGGCCCAACCCGGATAGCCAGTACAATCAGTTTATGTAAATACTTTTCATTCATATAGGCCCTATGATTTGTTGGTGTTGGGTCTACTGTGTCGTAGATGTACAGTACTTTAAATGCAAAGTACTGTAGTAAAAAGTAAGTATATGCAATATCCTCTATCCACTCTTGAACTGATATTCGTACATGTGATTTCATTTTACAACGAGTTTGTGTTTTATACTAAGTCAACCTTGAAGTCATGCTATGATTCATAAAGCCCAAATACTGATACAATGTAAAATGAATGCTTTTAAAGAAAAAGATTGCACCTGGCGTATTCAATTACCTGGTGAGATAAAAAAAAAAAATACAAGGCAAGACATCGAATAATATCTTGATGAAGCAATCAATAAAACGGATTTTGGGTTAAGATAAGTTCATCAGAAATGTATTTTCAGTGTGAATCGTTAGATGTCTCATGAATAAATCATATCCGTTTTGATCGATGGCGCAAGATTCCCACCTCTAGTCCTGCTCGTATATTCAAGAGAATTTTAAACTCCACGGAGTTTTTGAAGTTCTCTTCCATAAATATTCAAATCAGATCATTCCGCTGTAGTAACTATGCCGTTTACCATAAACGTCCATACATTTACCTAGTGCTCCCTGTATAGAATTTTCATGGTTCCTAAGGATAGTGGTTCCTAGTAAAACATGCCAATTTCAATAGGGACAAGGTTAAGCCTATACAGTCGTGTTACAGGTGTTGTTTGCATTTCTAAGTGGCATTGAAACATTTAAAACCGGTCAGCTTATTTTCAGAATAGTATGCCCGAATAATGGGATTAAGGGCTTGTTTAGTAATTGGTAAATATTAGCGTTACTTATTCAACTGTTAGATACTGTACTAAGCATTGTTAATTATCTTTAATAGCTAATTAGTCAATTGATAAATTAGGCACCTAACAACATAAATAAACTTAATTTCCTTGCTAAATAAGTGGCTAGACCTACACTAAATTCTGGATTCCAAACAATCAAATACAAAAGTTCACTATGTTTCCCTTATCGTGAGCTTCTCTGTATCCTGGATGCGTCATGTGTCTATAACAGGGGAAGTCAACTACGTCTTGTGATGACGTTCGTGGAGCAAGAGCATGAGGATCCCTTGTGTGTGACATCAGCAAGAGCGCACGGTAGTAGGGGTGTTTAGAGTACGCTAGAGCTAGGTACTAGAGGACCTATTCACTTTAGCTCTGTGGGTAGAACAACTTCTGGTTGGAAATACGGAGCATTTTTCAAAGTTATTGCAAGTACGCGATCCTGATAGTGTTCTCTCTGCAGAACATGTGTTAGTTCTGCAAAACATTCTTCTTCAGTTCGAATCGAGGTTTCAGGATGTGGAAAACCTTTCTCCAATGTTTAAACGTTTTGCTACCCCATATTCAGTTAATGTCAAAGACGTTCCTTGCCGGTATCAGTTGGAACTGCTAAACTTACAATGCGACGATCTGTTAAAGGACAAATAGGCCTACGAACGTAAAGTGGTCTTGGGTAAATTTTACAGAAATTTCTCTGAAACCAGATTCCCGAGACTTGCCGCACGAATATTATGTAATTTTGGATCGACATATGTGGCCGAACAATTTTTTTCACTAATGAAACGTGCAAAGCTCAAATCAAGAAGTACATTGTTAAATCACAACCTAAATGTAGTCTTCGATTAAATATTGCTCAAACATTACGTCCCAACATTGATAAACTTGTTAAAGAAAAAGAGACAGGAAAGTCAGAAAATTGTTACTGTAATCTTGTATCATCTAAGGTGCAGACGAGCTTGTATGGTAATTAATTCAGTTCATTTTTTTTTAATCATTTTTACTGTAGTGAATTATGTTAATTCAAATGATAGTAGCCTATTGTCTATTTTTGTCAAAGAACATAGATTTTGTGGAAAGGGAATTGTTCTCACAGAATAGAAAAATAGAATTATTTATAATATGTTAAACTGCTGCGCTGTAATTAACCGATAAACTATCAAAAAAATCGATTGATGTTTCATTAACTCGGAAACACGTATTACGTAAGTTCTAACCCCCTAAATTCCCGCTGCCCGCAATACTAACGCCCCTCTCTTCCCCACTGTTCACTGATGCCTACATTTCACATGCTCCTCGCAGAGATATAACACGAGCAGTGAGAGCAGTAAGCAGTGACGTCACAGAGCAAGCTTCTGTCTTCCCCTGGTCTATAAGATGGCAGTCCACGGCGTCCACCGCAAGATGTGCTCCAAGAAGATTTTCCACGAACCAAGTAATATACCTGCATATGTGTTTTGAGTTCAAAAAGATATGAGAAGTGCCATACACTGAAGTGTAAAACAGGGTGCAAATCAATCTCTGCTTACAGCAAAGACAACTAAAATCACATTATATTTTGCACGGTCTGTGCGCTCTTATCCTTTATTATTATTATTATTATTATTATTATTATTATTATTATTATTATTTATGTAACTCCAATCGATCTCAGTCTTGACGTGCATGCATGTTTGATCGTCGTTTGTGTTATGTTGTGAGCTCTCCCGTAAATTTCTTACAAACACTGTGGTATTGATAATAGTTATCTAATTGGTTCAACTTATGTCATATTTTTCTTAGAGTGACTAGAAATTATTAATGTGCCATACTCTTTTTACCACACGGAATATTTGTAGACATTAAACAGGTAATTATTTTATATGTATATGTATATATATATAGAGAGAGAGAGAGACAGACAGACAGAGAGAGAGAGAGAGAGAGAGAGAGAGAGAGAGAGAGCGAGAATACAATTACTAAAATGCAGTAACTCCGCCTTGTCAATATTCAAGCCTTAAAAATGTAGAAAGCAAATATATTTCAACATTTTAAAGATATATAAATTATATATATATACATAGGCCTACGCATAAATGATATATACTAGCTTAAAAGGGCCGGCGTTGCCCGGGTTTTTTATTTTGTAATTGGAAATTAACTTCAGGACTTTCGATTTTTAAATTATATGTCCTTACATAGGTATTTAGAATTTGGAATAGGAAGAATGACTTATCAAACTCAAACTATTCCCCCAGAAAACGCTTGATATAGCTTTTTATGGCTCATAAAGGATGTAGAATTCAGCATCCCATCACTTGTGCACAGCAAGCCTGATAGGGGTTCTAATAAGAAGAAACAGTAATTCCGGTAACATAAAATTGTATTGTTTTTGAGGAATATTTATTTCTCACTCTCATGTTACCATAAAAGCGTCAAACAGAAATGCAATATCACTTTCATACTTCTCTCCCCATAAACCTGCGATATAATAATGTAGTACATATTACCATACCTGGTATTGTTTTCTCTATGTCCAAGGTAGAGAAAGTTATGTGACTGCATTATGGATTTAATTCTTTAATATTTATTTACAACATGAATTATATTGATAGTTTTTCTAATTTGTCAAATTCCTCTTTCATTTATTTCCAAACCCATGTGAAATCACTGGCTACAATATGTTGTCATGCGAACTGTGATTTCGATTTGATAATCCTGTGTAAAAAGGGATTAAGTATTCTCAAAAACATTTAATTTTTGGCATTAAAATAAAAATTTTGCAAAGAACTTTCATAGTGAGCACTTACATTATTAAACTGTCAAAATTCCAAGTCCCTACCTATTATAGTTTAGGCTCTGTTGATTCTCTGTCATTATGTCAGTCAGTCAGGACAAAGCCTCTTATATATTCCTTATATTATATAAAGCCTGTTTAATGTCAACAAATATTCCGTGTGATAAAAAGAGTAAGTTGAAATCAAATATATTTCAACATTTTAAAAACTTTAATATTGTCAAGTCGGAGTTACTGCATTTTAGTAAGTGAAATAAGTCAATATGACTCTGTTTTATGAGTATTGGAGAGAGAATAGTTAATAATATCAGGTCTTGAAGCCCTTAGGGTTCCTGATATTGAGGCTGTCGGAATACTTAGATAATCGGCACATGGATATGGTAAGGTTATCATAGGAGACCGATCCCTATTTAATATGCCATTTTTAATTCCTAGTTTTTGAAATAACATTTCATATTTCTGAAGATACAGATTTTAATGCTTTAATTCGTGAGGGGTTGAATCTGTTCATTATTGTTTGTTAACCAGTACTCCTGATTTACATAACCGTAAGTCCTTTAGGAGCACAATGAGTTCAACTGCAGAGCACGGACATTCTCGTAATTGTTTGATTCATTGTGCATGATGAGGTGGCTTGTTTGTTGAAACATTATTATGACATCAAAGCCACCATGTTCCAATTTAATACAGCGCGGAATCTAGTTCATTATAACAGAGCAAAATATAATAATTATCTTTCAGATAAAATAGGGAATCTCAGTCCAATGAAATTAATTTATTTGGAACGAAAAATCAATTTAATGAAGGTTAAATTTTTTACTCTTTGTTTTCTGTTATGTTTAGCTTGTGTAATATTTTGATGGGTTCATTCATTGGAAACCATACTTATATATTACGTAGCCTATGTCAGTAACTGTGACAATACCGACATGACATGGGGTCATTGTGACATCTAATAAATAATATTGTCATTTATAATTGCATCCACGAATGAATTGTGATGGTTTCCCCAAGTAAGCAGTCAATATTAACAGAGAGAAGGGAAACAGCTCACCAGTTAATTTATTATTCTGAAAGCGCAGAAATCTGTTTAGAAGAGTCTGACATGTGAAAATTCATAAGCATTTAAAATGGCCTCGACTTTTAAGTACCAGATGAAGATTGCTAATCTTAATGCTGGTTGCTATAATTAAATGGGCGGAGGAACTCAAAGAGGGGAACGATTTCAGTGATATTGATTTTAATCACTGAGAAAGATCTCTCATAAATATATAATAGGCATATATAGGCTAATATTCGGAAATCTTAATGTAACATGAACCTTCTGTGTGAATATTCATAATAATATTATGTTTTCTAAAGAGATTCCTCGATAATTAATAATTCCTCATACCCAGATTTCCTGCTCAATTGAAATGCCTATCTTAACATTATGCTATGATGGAGCATGTCATTATGTAGGACCTATGCACTTTCTTAAATTACGTTGCCATTAATCTAAATTGTTTGAGTGAGAATCCCGCATTAATTACATTAATTATTTTTCTTCTTTAATTCAACTTTTATATTCATAAGAACTGAAAAAGTGGCACTGTAAATTTTCTCTTGTCTTTTTTCTTTTAAAAGGAGATAAAGTATGCACGTTTCAGACAATAAACCCTCTACTCCTATTCTTTGCTAGCTGTACTAATTTCTCCTTGTCCAGTGGTTCTCTGTTATCTGCCTGTTATAACAACTGTCACTTGTTTTTCTCAAAGGACAAAAAAAAAAAAAAAAAAAAGCGAGAAGCTACACGCCTCATTTGAAGTCTCGTGTGTTTATTATGTTAATAATTCAGCTGTTAAAGTGAAGGTGATAAAACCTTTGCTTTTGGAAGATTGCACGACATTGGAGGAACGTTATAAACTTTTATATCTTTATTTCATGCTATTAATCCTCATGTGTTTACAATTAATTGAGAAACACTGCAATGCTTCTTAAAACAGCCTTGTATGTTTTACTTAAAATGACTGAAACCTATATTAACTTCTATTGACCCTTTTCACAACATAGCTATAGTGGAGAACTTGAAGTTGGTTTTAAATTTCATTAGTCGTCATTTTTTCTAGTGCTGGATATTTTTGACAATAGAGACATGATTTCAGGAAGATTAATCCGCTAAAGAATTCCTAGAGATTTTATAATAGAGGATACCTTTTTTCACCTGTTAATCGTTTTTAGCCACATTGAAAGCAACAGACACCTCTTATCATAGTAATGTAATGAAGAGTTTTGAAATTGCCAGTAACTAGTAGCTACACGAGCACCGCAGTTGCAGGTGCAGATAATTTTAAATGTATTAATTACTGCATTCTGTAGAGGTTTTCTATATAAATACTAATGGCGAGAATAAGTACAGTTCAACTGCTCGTTTTTGGCTTGTGACTTTGGTTCACTGTTACCACTTATCGATCCGCCCATAGCCTTCAGTCAGTTCCGGCCACAATCGTTGACAATTCGGCAAGATGATGTCACCTACTTTTTGCTACTCAATTGGAAGTGTTGTGATAATATTTAAAACTAAAAAACAACATGATCGTTAAATGACTTCAAAATCAAGCATACTTGAAATATTACATTGTGAATTTTTATTCGCTTATTTAGTTTTTTCTTATCGTTTAGACTGTGATTTACACAAAAACAAACTTAACATTACTTATAAAGATAAGTTCTATGGGACAATATTTAATAACGCGTTGTTGTAGACGCGTATCAAGCAAACAGTGATAGGCTGAAAAGATACTGCAAGACCAGATGTATAGTTCTTATTGCGCTCGCTTCCAAGTAGCAGTAGGTCAAGGTCATAGACCAAAAAGGAGTGGTTGAGCTCTATCTTTTTGCTTTCTACAAGGTTTATTCCGATTAATTTTCTGGACATGTATGTTGGACTTTTTTGGGCTAGTGAACTTCCATAGTTATGCTGATAATGACAACAGAGTCATATTGCGATTATTCGATTTATTTTAGACAAATACAAATTATTTATTTATAAATAAAATTCTATATTAATAAGCAATTGACATTTCTGTTTAATAAAACATCCTTGAGAACGAAATTTATGTATTACTTTGTTACTACATAATATGAAAGTATATCATTAAGACATAGGCCTACAATGTTGCTCCATAGCTATATCAGACGGAAGTCATCATGCTGTACGTGCAATTACATCTCTATATATATAAAAGGCTTTGTCCTGACTGACTGAATGAATGACTGACTGACTGATTGACTGAATGACAGGAATCAACGTACAGCCTAAACTATAACAGGTAGAGACTTGGAATTTTGACAGTACCTTCGTTGCATAATGTAGGTGCTCACTAAGAAATGATTTTAAAAAATTCTGATTCTAAATGCCAAAAATTAAATGTTTTTGAAAATACTTAATCCCTTTTTACATATAATTATCAATTCCAAATCACAGAATATATTGTTGCCAAATGGTATCAGGTGGGCTTGGAAAAAACAAATGAAATGCACTTTTGACAAATAAGAGAAGTTATCAAAATAATTCATGTTATAAATAAATATTACAGAATGAAATCCACTAAAATAATGGAATCACATAACTTTCTCTACCCTGGACATAGAGAAAACAAAACGAGGTATGGTAATGTGTATATTATTATATTATATTGCAGGTTTTTGGAGAGAAAAGTATGAAAGTGATAATGCTTCCTGTTTAATTTCATCTCCAAAACGGTTTTATGGTAACATAAGAGTGGGAAATTTCCCGCCTCGATATTACAATTTTATGTTACTGGAATTTCTGTTTCTTCTTATTTAAACCTCTACCAGGCTTGCTGTGCACTGTACAAGCGATGGGATGCAAAATTCTAGATCCTCTATGAGCCATAAAAAACTATATCAAGCGTTTTCTGAGGGAATAGTTTGAGTGTAATAAGTCGTTCTTCCTATTTCAAATTATAAATGCCTAGCCTATATAAGGACCTAGAATTTAAAATTGAAAATCCTTCTTAAGTTAATTTCCAATTACAAAATACAAAACCCGGGCGACGCCGGGTCTTTTAAGCTAGTTATGTTATAAGCAGGGTACTCAAGAAAGAAACACTTTCTCGTTAAAACTTTTTAAAATGCTGAAGGTAGAAAGCAGAAACTTGTCTAAAATGTCTTAGACAACAAGGAATTCCTTGCTCTTGGTTGCTCTTGTTAGGCTATTGGCCTGTTTAAAAATAAATTTTCCTTCACTCCTCCCGTGGGAATCAAACTCTTTTCAACTTACCCATCTTGTGTTCATATTTTCCTCTAGAAGATAAAGTTCGAGGAAATAGTGCCAGGAATTGTTTCAAAAAAATAATAATTCAATTTTCCTGGCGTGAGAGAGGAGCACCATATGAAAATACCTTTGAACCCATTCTGCCTCCGACAGTTTTGAAGATTTGTGCTTTTTATTTCGAAAATAAAAGGTCAAGTCTTTTCTCTTGGCTATTGTAGGAAATAGTCGAGTATAAAGACGATTCTTAAGTTTTTGAGAAGTTGACAACAAAAGATTCAGCCATGTGGTGTGTGACAGAATCTGTGAGTCTAGTGTTACATTTTTTTCGCCTTTTCACTCTAACCATGCAGTTTGTATGCATTTAAATTTTCCGCTACTCATTTTGATGAAATACGCTGTGGTGTAGTTGTCTGAAACATTGCACTACAAACTGGAAGGTGGCGAGCTCCCCTATGAAGCCGTTGTAATTCTTCAAGTGGCCTAATCCTTCCGGTGCCACTACTGCCCTGGGGTTGACTCAGTCTCTAACAGCAATGAGTACCAGGGCATGCAAGCAGTCCCGGTGGACGAAGCCGTGACTTTGGGGGTTTTTCTCGGGGATTCTCCAGTATCCCCCTCTCATTCCACCAACACTCTCCACTTCACCTTCAAACTCTCCCTCATTATCATCCCGTTTCCTTTCCCGGCTTTCGGGCCATCTCCCGCTGCAGCGTCCGCTGCGGGCCTCTACCGTCCTGCTCCGTGGCTGTGGTCATGTGGTTGTTGGTGGTATGCTGCACACGTGGGCTCTCTGGTGTGCCACGACCGTACGGGCTCTCTTCGTGAGGGACTGGAGGCATGGCGCACGCGAATGCCTGAGGGACCCTGGGGGTGTGGTGCACGTGGTATGGCTGTTGGTTCTAGCTGGATGTTGGGGAGTTCCATGGGGGCTCGCGGTGGAATCTGTTTCGGGTGGCCTTAGGCATGCCAATCATCCCATTACCAGGGGTTGGCACAAAGGGCCCGCATATGTGGCCTACGTGCTTAGGGTCGTTCCCAACCCGCCTCTCCTCCCTCCCTGGGGTTCCATACAATACAATGAGTATCAGGAGCAATTCTGGGGTAAAGGCGCCCAAAGCCGACAATTTACCATCTTCAAGTTCCGGATGCCCAAAAATATAGAAGCCTTAACCTCCTGGAACTCTAAGAGGGAATATTTTATTTTTTATTCATTTGGATAATGACTGAGTCAATTCAAGCCCATTAAGGACAAACCAAAAGCAGATAGACCTCTTGACATCATGTGGGATGGGTTTGCTGTAGGAAGCATAGATTTTTTCCGCACAGGTTGTTTTTAGCTTGTATGCAGACCTATAGCCGATCGCCTTATCGACTTAGTTTTGTCTAGTTAGCAAGAAACAATGAATTCTACAAAATATCGATCTATTCTTAGTTAAACGCTATGTGTTCATAGGCCTGGACGCGTATAGCGGAAGATTTAACAAGAGATTAGAACAGAACTTAGCTAATACCATGAAGTGTGGGTTGCTTTACTTGTGCGTGGGTTCAGTTATGTGTAACAGAGATTAATTTAACACACGCCATTACCGCCGTAAGTGTTTTTTAACTGCTTCCTCCATAATTTTTACTTCGCAGAAAATAAAATATGAAAGAGATGTAAAGAGGTGGTGAGGTCGTTGGAGAGTGTATATTATGTACGGGGCCTCAAGTTGTTTATACACTGAGGATCTGTTAATACACAGCACAGTACACCCTTTTTATGGACATCTGCGCCGAATAAGTTACGCGGAGTAACAAATCCCCGATCAGTCCCGATTACAGCCAAAGGTTTTCTTAATGTTCAGTTGAAACTGCTTCTCTTCCTGTTCAGTATCTTTTGTTAGCGTATATTTTATAACGTACTCGTAATATAAACATGAAATTCTCGAATTACTGACAACAAACTTTAACGCCGTTATATTTTTAACCTTTTTATTGCGTTTATATGCGTCACCATAAATAGATTCATAAGAGCAGGCATACAAGATTAATAATGTAATGTTTATATTAAATTATGAGGATTTTCATTCCAATATTTCAGTTGTAATTTATAAAAACAGGCTTTCTACTAAAATATTTATTATTGAGTGCAAACAAACAACTCAATGATGTTTTTAGTTGAAAAATACTATATATAGTATTATAAATTTAAATCAGCATGGGATCATCATCAGTTACATAAAATTTAATTTAAAGTAGGCCTGTATGTACTTCATGCTGCTTATGTAGCCATATTGATTCTTTTTACCGCCAAGTCTTAACTGATAGATGACACAGCATAAACCTAAATATGGACGAGCCGACTTCTATATTTTAATATCGGCTATGGACATAGGTTCATAGTGCATATGATTAAAATTTTATTATATTATCAGGGTTAGGATTTTTAGGTGCAATTTTCTTAAGGAAAAAAGGAAGGGAAAAGGTGCAAAAAAGGCAAAATAGGAGGAAAACAGGTAACAAACGTACATTCACGCACTCACAAATTCCAGTGAATTTAAAAATAAAAATGGAATATTTAGTAATTATGCTTCATTGGGGCAGGAATGCCTTTAGTCCCGCGTTTGCTGAAAGCAGACAGGACACTATTTCCATGTCCACTGCAAGCTGATATAAAGCAAATTGAAAGTTACTTAAAAATCTTAGATACTGGAACAAAACCAAGCTAATTATAAATAAAATAGCTTTTAAACTCAAAAGCGATGAAAAGCGCATTAGAAGATTGTTAAAAAAAGCTGCAGTAATATATATAAAATGGGGTAAAAAGGGAATTTTGGGCATATTGGAGAAATAGGGCATAAATTCCCTAAAGAGGGGGCAAAAGGTACTATAAAATTGACTTTATTCTCTACTGAAGACAGCGTTTCATGCGTTTTTACAGGAGTTCTAATTTGCGCTACGCAAAAAGTGCACACCTAAAAATCATAACCCTATTTATTATGTAGAGGCATACTTCTTCATCATCATTAACTACAAGGTTTGGGCCGAACGGCCCGTTCCGTCTCCAAACTACATAGGCCTATATACATATTTTCCCTTTTATATTATTAATTAAATTGGTCTCTCCAGCGTTTTTCTGGGCGTCCCCTTTTCCGGCGTCCACCTCTCGGTCTATACCGTAACAGGATGCGTGGAATGCGATCTTCATCCATTCTTAAAACATGATTAAAATAGTCTTCCTGTTTTGTTTTGATTTTTTCATTTAAATTAAAAACATTAAGTTCAGATCGGATTACTTCATTTGGGATCTTATCTTTAAGCCTTTTTCCTGCTACTGCACGTAGGAATTTCATTTCTGTCGATTGAATTCTTTTCTGCTGTTGCTTTGTTAAAACCCAACACTCAGATCCATAGAGCAACATCGGAACCGCCATTACCTTGTAAAACTTAATCATAGTTTCTGGCCTTGTTCTATGTAAGAGGGTACGCCTTATAGTGCCACATATCCCTTGAAATAGCGCTACTTTATCATCTAAGTCTCTATTTTTGTGAATACTCAAATTAAAACCTAAGTATTTAAAATTTAATACTTGTTCCAAGGAAGAGCCATTCAGTGTTATTTTCGTTCTTATTGGCACCTTGCCATAAAATGCCATCACTTTTGTTTTCTTCTCTGAGATCTGGAGGTTGTATTTATTCATTATTTTAGCAAGAGTGTATATAGCTATCTGAAGATCGTCTTCTTTGTAGGCTACAATAGCCTGGTCGTCAGCAAACAGTAAATTTATTACGCGTCTCTCCAAGTCAAGATGTAAACTTTCCTGCCATTCTCTAATAGCATGGTCCAAGTATAAAATGAATAAAACGGGAGACAATGGGCAGCCTTGCCTTACCCCCTGATTCACAGTAATTTTATCCTCATTTTTATTTCCTTCAGTTGTAACAATTATTTTTGTTTCTTTATATAAACTCTGGATGGCTCTTATTAGATGTTGTGGCAATCCTCTAGTATGTAAAATCTGCCACAAAAAGGATCTTTTAACCATATCAAATGCTTTGACGTAATCAACAAAACAGATATACATTGGGAGGACTCTTTCCTCTTCTCTATTAGCTGTTGTAAAGAGAATACACAATCTATGCAGGAGCGTCCTTTACGGAATCCATGCTGTGCTTCTAGAATGTAAGGTTCACTTATAGTTCTCACACGATGGGTTAATATTTTGGCATATAATTTGTATACCGTAGTTAAAAGACTTATTCCTCTATAATTTTCACATTTGTTACGGTCTCCTTTTTTATAAATGGATATAACTTTTGCTATGTTCCATTCTTCTGGTACCACTCCAGACTTCCAACATGAATTAAATAAAGACAGTAACTTGAGAAGAAATGGTGTTGATGCGAATTTCAAAAGTTCTGTATTTATGTCGTCTACACCTGGTGCTTTCCGACATTTTAGACTACTAATAGCTTCTAATAGCTCTTTTAAATCAAGAGAGTCTACATTTTCATCATTTGCAGCTAACTGGAAAACATCATCCGAGCCATTGAACCAAAGACTTTTATAATACTGTTCCCATGTTTTCTGAGCTATAGGATTTGATATTGCTATATCTCTTTCAAATTTATTTAATTCTTTTAATGCTTTATAAGCCATTCCTTGTTGGCCATGTACATCGTGTTCCAAATTAGCCACATAAGTATCCCAATGTTGTCGTTTCAACTTTCTTACTTCCTTTTTAGTTATGGCAGCTATTCTATTGTATTCAATTTTATCTCTTATTTCCTTCGTATTTAAAAATTTTAGATAAGCCTTCTTCTTGTCACTGATAAGAGCCTCTATTTCTTCATTCCAAATTTTTAACCCTCGTTTCGATTTTCTTTTCTTTCTTTTACCTAATACTTCGTTTGCTGTTTTAAGCAAGACACATTTGAGGTTATCCCAATCTATTTCAACATCATTAGTTAAGATAACTTTTTCAGTATACATCGTTAATCTTGTCTGAAACAAGTGTTTTATGCTTTCAGTAAATGCACTTTGAAGACTTTTTCAGCTGGAGAATTATTTTGTGACTTGAATTTAACAAATTTATTTGGCAGCCGTAATGTACAAATTACTAAATAATGGTCTGAAGATATATCTTTTCCTCTATATACTCTGTTGTCCTGCACAACTGATATCATCCTTTTGTTTACTGCAACATAATCTATTAATGATCTGGACCCTCTTGCTGCCCACGTGAATTTATGTATGTCACGGTGTCTAAAGAAGGTATTCGTCAATCGCAGTTCATTTAATGAACAGAAATCTATTAATGTTCTGCCATTTCTATTTATTACACTTTCTCCGAAAGTACCTACTACTCCATTAACTGGGTTATTGCCAACTCTGGCATTGTAATCGCCTGCTATCACAATATAGTCTGTCTTATTTACCTTGTCTAGATGTTGTTGCAGACATTCATAAAACTCGTCAGTTAGTTCTGTTTTGCCTTCTTCTGGCGAGTATATGCCTATAAGTGTTAAATATCCTCTTGCAATATTTAACCTTACACTTATTATCCTTTCATTAACCCATGTATAGCTATGAATTCTATTTTTCCATTTCTTTTTTACATACAAAGCAACGCCTGCTGAGGCTCTTTCCTCTCTGTTTACTCCGCTATATATCATATTGTAATCACTTAAATCCATAGTGCCTTTTCCCTTTTTCTTTGTCTCAGATATTACTGCAGCATCTATATTCATTTCCTTTAATTCCTTTTCTAGTTCTTCCTCCTTGTGGCAAAGCCCTCTCACATTCCATGCACCAATTCTTAATGTTTCCGCTGTTCGAAAATCAATTTTCCTTTTACGTAGTCCAAGTCGATTTTCCGTAGTATCAGTCCGGTTAATTTTAGTTTGGAGTTTTCGAGTAATGTACTTTTTCTATGAATGGGATACCGGCCCATAGCAAAACCCCCTACCAGGAGGACCGGGATTTTTAATCAAGGTTTACTCCTCTAGATGGGATGCTTTCTCTACAGCTCAGGGAGCCCCATTTACCCTCCTTGGACTGCTGCTTCGTCTGGTCCCTGCCCTTTGACCTCTCTGGCTTGGGTAGCCCTACCAGGAACACATGCTCCTGCCAGCATAGCTCTCGCAGGACACGCAAACCCCTCACCACGTTAAGGTGGCAGTCCCCGAGGGGAGGCATACTTCTTACAATCTCAATTTACCGGTAATTGTTCTTATCTTTCAAGCATGATTAAGCCATTTAGTTTATTTTATTTACTACTGCCATAAACTACTACAATTTATTAATATTACAAAATTTTCTGTTTCTAAAAAGAAAACAAAATTCAGAAAACAAACACACAGCAAACCTTACAATTGCTAATACAAAGTAATAGGCCTAAATATAATACTGAGAAAGACACCCGAATGAGCAAAACTGCTCTGCAATCAGAGTAAAGAAAGAGGAGAGACAAAAAGAAAATCGAAATTGATCCATGGAGTTCAAGCCAAAACTCGTACTTTATCAAAGCTAATACCTTATCCACCGCGTGTTTTTATCTCAGTTGATTGACTTTCAAAGGGTTTTAACCCAACAGGTCGAAAAATTGCTACGGTATATTTCACAGGAACGGTTTTAACAAATGATATTTTGGTTGACTTTTTTAAGGAAAAAAAAGTTAAAAGTTTTGCACAACATTTCACTTAACACAATAATTGGAACGCGTTGTTAATTGATTTGAGTGAATGGAAAGATAAAAATGTTTCACAGCAGAAACAAAGGCTGATGTTATTTTTTATTATGTCACTATGCCCTGCTCGCACTGCATTGTCATGTTGTTCGCTTGAGCCTGCGATTGACACGACCCCTGGTGATTGATGCTCTTCTGTTTCAACAGAATATGGAGACATCCTCTCCAAAAACTGTGAGAGTGTTTGATAAACCCTCTACAATGCTCTCATCAAGTATTGAGGTCGACATCCTTCTAATGGAATGAGTATGGATTGTGAACTACATCACTAAGAGAGTGGCTTTCGTTGTTTAAAAAATGCTCCAGTTAAAATTCTCGTCTTTATTTTCTCGAGTGTAAGGGATAACATGAATGTGGCAGGCTTAATACCAGGAAAGCTACCCCGAAACAGTAATTTTATGGCGTCGTAACTGTATTTTTATTAGTCAGGTCAAATAATGTAGGAGCGCTTTGCATAAAATAAGTGCTATAATAAATGTCATTAGATACGTTTGAAACAATGTTTCTACTGCTGTAAGAAGCAATTAGGGAATGTATATTTTTATTTTTATATAAGAAAGCAAGTGCCACTCACTTTGTTTGTAAAGGGAACTTTTTTGAAGTGATAATCAAATTTAAATCAAACATATGTTTTGCTAACCTATCTCTCAACTTTCAAAATTCATTACATATCTTTCAGGACATATTTTCTAATTTTAATTGTTAAATTAAATTAAATTATTTGTTAAATTGTTAAATTAATTTAAAAAGAAAAATAGTAGTTATATTATTACAAAGAGAGTTTTTAATTACTTCCTCTGCCCGTACCATAGGTACTATAGTAGAGGAAGTATTGTTTTCGACCCCAAAATTCGAAGTTGAGTTTTTGGCATATATACACGTTTCAAGGCCCCCTGAATCCAAAAATACTATTTTTGGAAACATGTCTGTGTGTGTGTCTGTGTGTGTGTGTGTCTGTCTGTCTGTGTGGAAGTTTGTGAACAGGCTAGCTCCGAAACGGAGAATCGTATGAGAACAAAATTTCGTATTTGGGTCAGGTACCTTCTGAAGATGTGATTCGAAGATTGGCGACAAATTTCTCTTATTTTTAAGGGGACTTTACATGAAGAAATTTTCGTTTTTCGCGATTTTCTCGAAAACGGCTCTAACGATTTTCTTTAAAATTTGCACATGTGTTCCTTTTACTGAGAGCTAAAACTTTTATTTGAAACTTTTTTTCGAAAAAATTCTCTGAGGGTAGTTACAGGCCACCCACTGTTCACCCACTGTTTGTAAAAATTTAGGTATTTATAGGATAATAATAGCGTAAAATTGTGTCTTGCGATTCTGTAAAAGGATATGTGAATACTGCTAACTTTTTTTTGGGGCAGAGGAAGTTATGTGACTTTCACATCAGATTTTTTTTTACTTCCTCTGCCCGTACCATAGGTACTATAGGTAGAGGAAGTATTGTTTTCGACCCCAAAATTCGAAGTTGAGTTTTTAGCATACATACAGGTTTCAAGGCCCCCTGAATCCAAAAATACTATTTTTGGAAACATGTCTGTGTGTCTGTGTGTCTGTGTGTCTGTGTGTCTGTGTGGAAAATATCTGTGAACAAGCTAGCTCCAAAACGGAAAATCGTATGAAAACAAAATTTCGTATTTGGGTCAGGTACCTTCTGAAGATGTGAGGATAAGATTGGCGACTATTTTCTCTTATTTTTAAGGGGACTTTACATGAAGAAATTTTCGTTTTTCGCGATTTTCTCGAAAACGGCTCTAACGATTTTCTTTAAATTTTGCACATAGGTTGCTTATACTAAGAGCTAAAACTTTTATTTGAAACATTTGTTCGAGAAAATTCTCTGAAGGTAGTTACAAGCCACCCACTGTTTGTAGAAAGTTTGTCTTACGTGATGAACAACTGAATTCGCGCTCTTTCACGGCCTCTTATTTTATATAAGAATGTGAAGTGAGAAAGATGTATTGTTGGCCATGCATAGAGTAAAGATGTATCTGAGGGAAATATTCCATAAATTTCGGAAATTATATTTTACGGCAGAAAGTTCAATAAACGTCTGCAGTCATTTGTTCTTTTTTTTTAAGTTTGTTATATAGACTGCGCTTTTAGTCGCATCATTGAAAGAAGAGGTATTTATAGGATAATTAGCGTAAAATTGTGTCTTGCGATTCTGTACAAGGATATCTGAATACTGCTAACTTTTATTTGGGCAGAGGAAGTTATGTGACTATCACATCAGATTTTTTCGTATAGTGATGTGACATTTTCTCGTTTGATAATTTAACAACTCCGCAAATTTATATTAATTTTAGAAGGTTTTATTGTATTTTCAGTTATAAGCTTTAGTATGTCCTGTGGAGAGTCTCTTGAGTTTTGAAAAAAAAAGTTTACCAGAACATAGGCTACATTTAAGTATGGTTGACTAAGCTCAACAGTTTTCCACAATATGACATTTTAACACTTTGATTCGAGTGATTCAACTGGAACTGGATACATTTTTTCTTTTATGTACGGAAAGTACTGCTTAACGAAAAATTACAATGGACTTCAAGAATATGTTCAATAACCGCTATTATTAAAATTCTTCAGTTTGAATTCCTCTTTAAATATGCTATTAACATAGAACTTCCATATAATAAGATGCCTTATTTTTATGGCCGGAGTAAGGTAAAATTATTATTTTTCGGATCGTATTCTTTATTTTACATATAGGGAGCTGTCATTTTATGATACTTTCAGGCAAGTGTGGAATTTTGCCGCATATGAAAGCTTATGGATTATGAGAACCAGAATATTAAAAATGCGGTCCTTATGTGAGAATGTTTATGGATAAAGACGTAAAGTTGGAAGCAGCCTAGCTTTTATATGATTGCACAAATATTTAATGATGTCAATGAATATATAACCATTCTAATGATTTTCAAAACTTATTGTTCTCTTCCAAACAGCCGGTTATAAGTTAGCTGGAATATAAATTCATAATTTTCAAAATTATCGTTTGAAAGCCTATTTCATCTTTCTCCTTATTCATTTTCTTCTTACATCTCTCTTTAAAAAAAGAAGAAGAAGAAGAATAAGCTAGCGTCGTTAACAGTATGCTGACTCTTCGTATGAAAACCTCCCCCCCCTCCGCCGGTCTTACTAAATTAGATAATATCGTGGTGGATTTCCGGTGAAAGCGAAGGTCCACTTGCACCTTAGTTACTAGTCCTAGCAATGAGCTACCCGGAACTGTTTTAGTCTGCAGAAAGAGCTATTTAATTGAAGCCTCAATAAAGATGTTTGTAGATCTCTGTATAAATGATATTAGAAATTGAAGTTTTTTCATTAATTTTAAACATACTTATTATTTTTTATAATTGAGACCGACATTTGCCTTTGTGGTCGGGGAAACCGTGAAGAAAACCGAAATGAAAATGGCAAGGCACGGGGTTTGAGGCTCGGATCTCCCAATTTCGTGTCCACGACATTTTCGACTAGACCACCTTGTTGGATTGTTCACGTTTTATTTACACTAGTTATTTTAACTACGTTATAATATCTTCCTCCCGTACATATTCTATAAGTACTTGCCAATCGTTCTTCAGGAATGACTGTAATTCTTCTGAAGATGTCTTTGGGAAGGTGATACCTAAAATGAAATGACTGTAAATATTGAATAGGCCCTACATCAAATCGCTCTTCAGGACTGAATGTAATATAGGCCTACCTATTTGCTCTTCAACTCTATAAAATACACTTTCACGGTGAGGTGGCCGAGGCCGTAATGTCGTGGTCTCATATTCGGGAGGTCGCGGGTTCGAATTAGGTGATTGGATAAAAACTGAATGAGGATTTTCCTCACTTGAAAAGGCGAATGCCGGATTAGACTTATCTTAAGCACTATCCTGAACGTTCCCTGTCCGCTGTCTGTACGCTTTGTGCTTGTTTTCTGGGGTGTTCCTCAAACATTTAAAATTATATGATGAGGATGTGTGAACATCGAAAGCTTGGATTTAAATTTAGAAAGTCGAATAATACAAGAGTATATTTTACTAAAGTTTATTTATCGAGCTCATCGGTATTTCAACAATTATACACCAAATTGATTAGTAGCCAGGATTTCTGTCCTGATGCTCATTCACTCAGACCCGAAGTACATAATTTACCCACGGAACAAAAAGTGCGTAATGAAATCACCACACATTTTCACTTGACCACAGAAATTTAACAAAATTGAATTATACTCAATTTGACAGTGTGGCTATGAAATCAGAAACGACGTTTCCACAGCTTTGCATATCTGTCGGATTTCACCACTGCCAACTGACGTCAGCCTGCCAATATGTTTGTGCAGTAACACAATTCACAGAGTAAACACCGTGTGTAAGCTGCTTCGCAGGGATTCGAAATTATATCCTTTGAGTATGAAACTCTCTCTCACAAGTAAATAAGTGTTCTACATTCCCAGTTATTTGCATTTCATGTCAGATCCAATATTTGACTTATTTTTGTCGTTCTATAGAACAGATATTTTCCTTAAATTTCGCCATTTTCCTTCCATAGAAATAGCATCTGAGGTCAAATGCGATTGCATTACTGCGATGAGTTTACCTTAAATAAATGGGCGAATTCGATTTGTCGGATCTCATTTCGTGAGAATCGTTATTTTCCCACAAAGAGATCCTTTTAGTAAACTAAAGAGTTCTACATTTTGCTCCTTTTCGCTTATATTCCATTTGAGATTTTTTATGTTGGTATGTAACCCTTTTATTTATTGTCTTTCATATGTATACTATGACTCATGTAGTTTTAATTCATTACCCTTAATTTATTTCTTAATTCCACCAGGCCCAGAGCTATGGGTAGGCTAGAGGGGGCGACAGTAACCCTTCAATACTGTTGTCCTCCCAAACATTTTCTTGCCTCCTCTAGAATTTTAGGAATTAAAATGTTAAACATCTATTCAAGCAGCACTTCAGAAATTTTCTTTAAGTAGCTTTTGACATGCACAGTACATCAGCTTTAAAATTTAATATTTAAAATTTAAAGCCTCCGTTGGAAGAACTTAAAAAAAAAAAGACAGTGAAAACCGGTAGCAGTTGGAAAATATTGAAGCTGAATTCCAGTAGAGCAGCAGTTACCAAACATTTTTTGTTCTGGGACCCACCTTCACCTAGAATTTTTTTTTTTCGCGATCCACTACTACATAACCAATATAGGCTATATAAAATACAGCACATGTTTTTCATATGCCTTTCAATAGTTTTATTGTGTTCAAATGCCTTATATTCGTTATATTGAAAACAAGTTAAATTTTTCCCGCCCTTTTCGCGACCCACCGAAATTACTCCCATTACACCCATAGTTTGGGAACCGCTGCAGTAGAGAACAAATTTCATTCTCTCCAACTCAAACAAACAATCTTTAACTGGAGTTTGTACAACGTTGAATAAATGTGGGGGAGATTTCCAGGATTTCGGCTTTTAGTTGATTCGGCATTGGAAATATTTATTTAATTTAATGCAGGGGCAATTTGATGTACATCATTAGCCACAAGTAACAATGACAAAGCGATACACCTAATACAAAAAACATCAAATACAAAGCATAACATTGGAAACAAGGAAGGCACATGTTTACAGCATAGTCATCTTCCCTCTTGCCTCCCAGTATCGGTCCACCAAAGTTGTACATTTGAGGGCAGGGCAGATGGTAAGATGATGTGAATCCATGATGGAGTTCGTGTTGCATAAGATGCAATTTGGGCTGGTGAAAATGCCAACATGATGTAGGTGTTTTGCAAGGCAGTCGTGTCCAGTTGTCATGCGGAAGCTTGCTACAGCCTCTTTTCTTGGCCAGTCTGGGATAGATTTGATGGTGTCTTTCCACTGATAATCCTTGATGCGGTTCTCCAGGTTCTTCTGGTGAGTAGCTTTTATTTTCTGATGAATGACTCTCGCAGCACTTCTGTATTCAGTATTAACTGGATAGGGATGGATTTGGGTCCCTTTCTTTGCTAGTGTGTCAGCAGCTTCATTTCCGGCAATGCCGCAATGGGATGGAATCCATTGCAGGACTACTTTCTTCTGTTGATAAAGTAGGTTTCTGATAAGTTTTCTGCAGTTCAGTATATCATGGCTAGGTGGTGTGTTGTGATTTGAAATTGCTCTTATTGCAGCTTGTGAATCACATAGCATTGGAAATATGTTTTTCACATTTAACATCCCTATTACGAACACAAAGACTTTCCATGTCACGTGAAAGAAAGGCGGAGCTTATGCTTTTGAGCTATAACAACGACTTAACAAAGACCTTTGATGTGGATCAGTTTGTATTACAGTTTGCAAACTCAAAGTCAAGAAAGTCCTTGTATCCTTCCACACGTCTTTTAAAAGTAGATAATTTATTGTTATTTTCAATACCTTTATTTCAGTGTATGTAATTTGTGTTAATAACTTATTTTATCTGTTGGCGTGGTTATTTCCTTCCCTACAATTTAGTTAATTTTGTTTTGGGTTGGTGATATTTATATAAACAAATCATGCTATACCTGATCCCCCCTCCCAAAAAAATTGATTTACCCTTCTAAAACTTGACCTGATTTTCACTACGGATTTTGATTGCATATAATGGGCATGTGTTTTAGTTTCAACTCTTGTTTATAATTAATTTCCTCATATTCAATAATCTTATTCTCTATTATTACGACATACTATGAGACCCAAATTTATCAAGTTCTTATGGCTCAGGAATAGAGCTTTTGCTTCTTGTTCTGGGGACAAGAGTTTGAATCCGTTCTTTACATTTACCACTCCTTTGTTATAAGAATGTAATTAGACTAATATTTTACCAGAATTCAATTCTTTCTGCCAATTCACTCAAAATTTCTCAAAATATCAAAATCTTTCTACAATATTACGAGTGTTAATAATAACTTAGGAGCTGATTTTCGAAATTAAGAACTTTTCCAGAATACTTGTGTATGTGATTTACAAAGTAAATATACGAAAATGTCTACTTAGGCCTAATTTTCAACTGAGATTGGATTCATATGTTAGGGATTGTTATATAATATACGGTACGTTTCCTTAATTTTGGGGACGGATATAAAAGATATTCCATGATGCGCCGCTTAAAACAGAAGGCACAAATATATAAGGTACCAAATTAAATTGAGGTGTAGAATTTATAAGTGATTCTGAATCAGAGGATGGTTTTTGTAGAAGTGCTCTTTAAAGTCTGGCAAGCATTAGAATTGAATTAAATTTCATTATAAATGTCAGCAGTACTAGCATCAAACCAGTGGTAAATTGACTTTATGAAATAAGATGCCTTATTTTGTAAGAATCCAGATTTAAATAGTTGAAGTAATAAAGTCTTATTGAATTTAATTCAAATTTAATAACCTTGATCATAGTAGCTATCGATCGGTCAATATTGTATGTTTCAAATCTGGTGGGGTTACTGTAGGATGTGAGGATGAAGAAGGATCATGAATTCGAGAATAATTACACATTTTTTACAGATATTAACGTTTTAAGAAGTCCAGTACATGATACTATAATCGTGCTGGAGAGATAGAGAAGAAGGAGGAGGAGGAGGAGGAGGAGGAGGAGGAGGAGGAGGAGGAGGAGGAGGAGGAGGAGGAATACAGTAAGAAAACTTCAAGGGAACCGATAGAAAAGAGTAATTTTAGGTGAGAAGATAAGATAAACATTACTGGCGCCAGGAAGTTTGCGAAGACATCAGAGGTGCAAAGATGTGGAAAACTTAAAAGAGATACTCGTACTGTAGTCTGGTCGCCGTTTAAGAGGAGAAAGTTCACCTATAAACATTATAATGAACAAGGTAGCTCAGAAACTTTTTTCACTCTCGGAATATCCCTGACAGGAAATCTTATTCATTTTTCATATGCAGATAATAAATAATTATTTCAAATAATGAAGTAGTGAAATGCCTGCACATTTTACTGTTATAAGGTCGTATGCATACTATTACTGCTGCTTTCCATAATTTTAGAGCCAGGGGTAACAGCAGAGCTGCATAGAGGGAGGAGATAAATCTTGCATTCAAAATGAAGGTAGTCAGGGGTCTGTTAATCATGGTCCAGCGTTTACATTGCCCTGAAACTGTAATTACTATCCTCTCGATTAGAGTGCGCTCCAATCGATAACATTCTACGTCAAGCTTGCTGGCATTTATTTATTGCGCTACGTAAATAATGAGAAGCGTTTTTCTCTAATTTTTATTGCAAGTACTTGTACGAGAGCTTATTTCCACAGACTAATGCAACACATGTAATACCTTTCTGCAGTTATATTTCTGAAGAGAGATAAAGAAAATAATTTAATAATTGTAATGCAGTTGTTGAATTTCAGGCTTTTAATTGGATTTCAGAAAGTATTCCTTGTAGATAATTCGCATGTCCGGAAATATGAAATTGTCTTTTATGTTTCTAATTCATATTTCAGAAATGTCGATTGTATTTCTTTTAATGGGATTTATAGCCTACTCTATTTTTTTCACAATAAACGTTTTGAGTTCCCCTCAGTTCAAAAATGTAGTTTCTATCATAACTAAATTTTGTATTTCATCATCTGCCGTTATGTGGTACGAAGGATTGTTGAGACTGTCTCTTCTTCTTAGTAAAGCTAACGTTTTACAGAAAGATCTATGAATTGCTTTATCTACTCTTATACAATTCAACGGCCCTAAATAGCGTGCTCACTCGCTCGCTTACTTCGTGAGACATCGGGTATACTCGGCGATGTTCGTCTCTCGCAGTCCAAACTTTCACGAAGAGTACAAAATTAGGAAAACCGTTTCTTTATTATATAAGGCCTAAGTGAAATGAACACAATGAACAGATATTCTAATTTTATTTTTACTTACAATTTTCATAGCTCTGAACCACAAACATTTTTAATAAACTGCCAGTGTAAATTTCTTAAAAATCCTGGATTCAATTAATAATGGCGGGCGAAGCCGCGGGCACCAGCTATAATATTATTGATAGTTTAACCATGGAAGTACCGCGGACAATAAAAATCCAAACAAACCATTCCTTCCCTTGAAACATTATATAATTTCTGAAAACTACACTGAATTTTTCAAATAAAATTCACATCATATTCATCTGTCAACAAAGAGTTGAGAAGCAATACGTATTATGTGTTCACAGTTAGCTTTGGAACTGCATAATCGAATCTGAGATCGTTTTCCCAGGCGGCGCTTTCTAATCGTGGAATGTACTTTAAAGCCGGAATTTTAGCTGTTTAATTAATTATTAATGGTTTAGTTTTTGAATGATTCGCGTGCAAGTGTTAATAAATATAATGCTTTAATAATATTATTATACTCTTAATTTTTAATTTTATTTTAAATTTTCCTTTATATAATATCTCTTGGGCCTCAGTGTAGTTGTCGAAGAGAAATCTACTTCACGCTATCAATTTTGCATTACATGGACTATGTGCGCCTTGATCCCGATAGCAAGATTGAAAGTGGCCAATTACAGTGAGTGGTAATGCAAAATTACGATTAATTAAACACATTGTGCGTGCCTCAGGTAGACAAGTTCTGAATAAGGTTCCTTATATAAAAAAATTCCTCGTGGAGAAATTTGAGAAATACCATGGTAATTAAATCGGCCTTGAAATTACCTGTGAATATTAGTTGTATTTTTAAAATCATCGAGGAAATAAATTAGTTTTCCTTCATGAAGTTTATTATTACTCAATGTGTGAATTTCGATTTTTACTTCATATCATGATGACTCAGAGTAGTAAATCACAGTTATTGTTTTAATCCTACGTTACGATACTACTGACAACGGCTATTTAGAAATTAATAATTTAATTTCCGAAATGAACACACCATACCTCATTTAGTGCAGTAGCACAATTACATAATATTTGTATTCAAGCAAATTAACCACATGTCGTGTATTCGCTGTTAGAGATTGAAATGTGTTTATACTTTGACATTTTCCATGTAATTGGTTTAGTAAGCTGAGTGCTTTCACTCCATGGAGTGCAAAAATGTTTTAGGCCATTTATATTTTTATATATCCATAATACTGTCATGATTTGAAGCAAAATAAAGGTTTTAATTATATAAAATGCCTTCTTTGACACCAGTGTTGTTAACATTGCTCTGGGAAAATAAATTGAGGTGCATACTCTATTTGAAACCAAATAAAAAATAATGTTGTATTCCTAATAGAATAGAATAATTCCTAATAGAACGCAAATAACCAAAATTAAGGATCAGTTTAGTGATATCAGAGATGTGGATACTGGTGTGCCACAAGGAACAATTTTGGGTCCAATTCTTTTCATTATTTACATAAATGAGTTGCTGCATTTGGACTTAAATAATTTCCATGGCCGTCTTTACTCTTATGCCGATGATACCGTATTGCTATTTTCCGCTCCAACTTGGCAGGATACTTACAAATGGGCTAATAAGGGATTAAGAGTAGTTAAAAGTTGGCTTGACTGCAATAGGTTAGTATTAAATATAGATAAAACAAACTGTGTTCCATTCTCATTAACAACTGCTGGTACTCCACAATTAAAAATGGATCAAAACTTGTGCGTAAGACTACATGATATCAACTGTGAATCTGATTCATGTACCTGCCAGGCTGTGAAGGAGACAAATCAGGTCAAATACCTTGGTATTATTATAGATCGTCATCTGAAATTCGACAAACACATCACATATTTATGTACCAGATTAAGATAAACATTATACAAATTTGTCTGTCTAAAACAATATTTACCGACTGAAGTCTTAAGAACAGTCTACTTAGCTCTAATACAATCTGTCCTCCAATATGGTATCATTGGCTGGGGGGGAAGTGGCACATCTGTATTGACTCCTTTGATTCTAATACAGAAGAGAATTATAAAAATTTGTTTAAAAAAGCCTATAGAATATCCAACAGAATTGATATTTCCTGAATTTAATGTGATGACTGTAGAACAAATTTATAAGCTCACACTTTTAAAATACTTTCAAAAATACCGCAACGTACATGTATCGGATCCTCATATCTACAATACTAGAAGAAATAAAACATTGCCTTTAATAGAACCAAAATACTTCACCTCTTCTGGCTCTAAACATAGCATTTATTATGGTCCAAGACTCTATAACTCTATAATTAGGTCACATCCAGAAATAGTACATATGAACAACAAAAAATTCAATAAGTTTATCAAAAATCTTATTTCATAGTTCAAAAGTTACTTCACTCTGTACTTAGTAGACAATTAAGGAACGATTTTATTTGTAATAACTCAGGGTTTCAATTTTTGCTTTTCCTTTTTTCTTTTTACTTTTCTGTTCTTTCTTTATTATTATTATTTTTTAGGTTTTCATTTAATTATATTTTCTTTATGTATTTTGTAATTTGTATTTTGTAATGTAAATGGCTGAACTGTGCCCGAGCACGAGCGCTTGCTCATTCGGGTGGTCTTGTTTTGTTTTGTATAAATATTTTGTATAAATATAAATAAATAAATAAATAAATAAAATAAATAATAACAAAATTGGCTAAACCTTTAAAGATTGCGGTGAAGAGCAGATATCTCTCTCTCTCTCTCTCTCTCTCTATATATATATATATTATATGACCAGGTTCCCATTGTATTATTGTACAGTGGTATGGTGTAGATGTCTACAAACCATTATAAAAAATGCGGATTAGTAACTCGAAATGATAACTTTATATTATAGCTATGCGTATATAGCCAATCAGCTTAAAGTGGTGTTGAATCTAAACTAAATAGTATGCAAATATTTGTAATATATACCGTTAGTAAAGAGGGAACAGACAATATTTGCTTTATGATATTGTAGACTATCCAAACAAAGTGAAGAGATTTACGAATGTTTCCCCGGGAGGATGGAATTGTAAAGAGAGAGATCAACACTTTGCTATTGCTTAAGGCTTATACACATATGTCAGAATGATTTGCATGTGTGAATCACCTGGCTAGAATACACACTGTTCCTGCTACTCATAACATTTCACCGATCCAGTATTTCAATTTTGGGTTGTAATATTGTCCGAAATCTATCACCAGGATAATTCGATGTTGTAAAAGTCATTAAAAGACTAATTCAGTAAGTCGTTATGGATAATAAATTACTTAAATTCACAGAAGTCTTTGAGTTTTAATTTTAAAATATTTTCAATATTTCTCGAATTAAGAGTTGGTAAATTAAACAAATCCATTACAAATTATTATTGTTTGCAGAGATAGGATTAAAACAATGAAAACTAAAATTTTCCAAAAATCACAACCTGTCATGTAAGCAATATATGATTTTTTCCCTTTATTTTCGTTTATTTTTCCTCCTTCATGCCTGGCGCGATTCTTTATACCCCAATAGACTTACGTCCGGATGAAAGATTCAGCCATCGAACTTTTACCATGCCGTCACCGGGCAATGACTTCCGATCGCGGAGACAATCCTTAGCGCTCAATGCACGGTAGAAGTCCAGTGACTTCATCTTTGATTCACAATGTAGAAATGAGAAGTTCGCAAAATTTCTTATACTGTATTGGATACCTGAGTACATTTCAGTGCCTTATGCAGAAAATATATATGATTAGGCCTATTCTTCCTTGAATCATGTGTTCTTCTCAGTAAATGACAAATTTGAACACTTTTAATGGAATTAAGTTACTGTTTCTTATCTTCGCGTTAACGGTTCAAGATAAATAGTAAAATTACATATATTCGTGAAGCAAATTTAATCACTATTAAAATATAATATTACAAATGTTGTATTCTTTACTTCTACCATAGACTCTATAGATATGAGAATTGATGTGTTTAATCCTGACAACTCTTGTCGCGTTTTCACAGTTTAACACCACCTTTTGAAGATTTGAGTTCAAAAACCCATTTCAGAAACGTCTATGTGTGTCAGTGAGCATTCACTAGATTAAGATCCTACCGCTGTCAAATTGTTTTTGTCTTTGCAGAAACAAAACCAAATCCACAAACGGGCATTGTAATTATTCTACGAAGTATAGAACAGTGAGAACAATGTGCGAGAAAATGGGTCAGATTAAGCGCGATAGATTTTCAGTCTTTCCTCACTGAAGAGATATGTATGAACATAAATGTGTATGCTCTGGTTTTGGCCTGCAAAGTTTTGTTCAATAGTTCACATCCGGAAGTATATGACGTAATAGACCTATGTTGTTTTGTACTAGAATAATCCAGCGAGCACTCGATAACCCACCTGTGCACATTCTGTATAGGCCTAAGTCGCATTTCTTTTACCCTTCACGGGTTCAATCCAGACGCTTTTGTGGAAAACAATCTAGATCCTTTTAACGAAGAAAGTGATTATTATGTCACTAATAAGTGTTCGGGAGGGAAGCTTCATCTAACAATATAAAGGAAATTAGTGGCTAAGGATAGCTAATATAAAGTTATGTGCTACTCTAAAATTTCCCCTGGTCGAGTGGTAAAGAAGGCTTTAACTCCTTCAGGTTAAATGAATATTCTTTTTTATAACGTACTATTTATTTATTTGAGATACATCAGTTAATTACCCGAATGAACGAGATGCTGATATTCGGGTACAACTCAGTTTATTCATACACAAAGAAATAACACAAAAATATAACTAAATCTTAAAATTTACAACCTAGAATATTGAAGAGCAAAGTGGGAGAAGTTCTGACAACTTGTCGTATAAATAATTAAATAATTCATTAAATACCATACTATTCTGCTTAATAAAAATAAATAAAACAGTATTAAGAATAATGTAATAATAAAATTCCAAATAACAAAGGTAACTTTCGACGTTAGACAATTTTTTCTAAAACTGTGGTTCCTACCTTTATCAGTACCCTAATACGATAAGTGCTCATTTTGAAGATGCACTTTGAAAAGAAAGAAAAACTAATGATTTAGGTAATCATGTTTATGGTATCTTTAAAACTCATACAGTATGTGGAGTATACCTTGATGATACGGAGCGCTTTGCATGGTATTTAAGGAAAGTGTCGCGAGGGCACACTAAGCCTTGGTGAATTAATCTCCTCTGCGAGAAATATTTGTATAGTTGAGGGAATAAAACAAGAACAACTTTCTCCGGTTGCACAACTTGAATCGTAACTTAGTTTCACAGAGACGAATTCTGCGAGAAAAAAATCCCCCTACCCCACATTAAACTTGTCTAACTCGTCTCACATCAAACTTTCTTCCGACTTGAGAAGGCTTTACTCCCGACTTAACTTTAATGTTTCTTTCGTCAAATGAAGCTTTAGCAGGTTCAAGTAATTTCAGAACCAACCGTGAGACATCTGTGGGTTACATGTGATTTTTTTTTACCTGAGATATGATAAATGGCTCCCTTAATGTCAATAGGAAAATTTAATACCCAAGACATTCTGCATAAACTATCAATAACCAGGATGGGGATAACATCTGGGGATTTTACATTGATAGAAAAACTCTAATATAAAAAATAAAGCTAAAACTGCAACACAACCGAATTCACTTGTTTTTCATTATTTTAGCTGTAGTTTCACTTATTTTTTGTTTATACGTATATTTACTATATGTAGTTTTACCCTTATTGTTGTTGGCTGAACTATAAATAAATAAATTATTACCTCATATATTTAATAATCGTTGGGAAAGTTGTACAAGATTATCACATTAGCCCACGGTCCAGCTTTTACCTAAGAAGAAAGAAATTCAGTTCTGATTACGACCATGCAAAATGATGCAGAATTTGCTCACTGTTAAGCTTAATTTCGCAACCTTTCTCGGTTTCTTCAAGTTCTGGAATCCGAGCTTTCGGAATCACAGCTACGATCCGCAAAGAAGTCGTAAATTTTCACATTCTTGTTTTCGTATTGAAATTAGAAGCTGAATACATTTCATAAGTGCATTCATGTGTAGGGATACCAGTAATAATAAAAACAACAGAAATGTGAATAAGAATATTCTCAATAAATTTAATTAAATGAAATACGCATAGTATCATTACTAAAATATATTTCTTATTGTTAGTCCTAAATGAAACTGCATAACTTCTTTTAGCCCTCCCCCAGAACTAATACCCATAAATGTCGTATCTATGGACAGATAACATTTTACTGTTGTTGCCTCGTGTATTTTTACTTCCTCTACCCCTACCACAGGTACTATAGATAGAGGTCTTATTATTTTCCACCCCCAAATTCTACGTTTGCGCTTTTAACACAAATACACGTTTTGAGGATTTCTGAATCCAAAAATTCTACGTTTTGAGGATTTCTGAATCCAAAAATTCTATTTTCGGAAACTTGCCTTTGTGTGTGTGTCTGTGTGTGTGTGTGTATGTGAACATCCTAGCACCAGAACGGAAACATTTTGTGTTTGGGTTAGGTACCTTCTGAAGTTCTGACACGAAGATTGGCGACAACTTTCTCTTGTATTAAGGGGACTTTACATGAAGAAAGTTTAGTTTTTCGCTATTTTCTCGAAAACGGATTGAACTATTCTGTTTGAATTTCATAAATAGGTTGTTTATACTAAAAGCTAAAACTATAATTTGAAACATTTATTCGAAAAAATTCTCTGAAAGGTAGTTGTACGCCCCCACTCCAAATACGCGCTCTTTGCAATATGGCCTCTTGTTCTATATCAGAATGTGAAGAGAGAAAAATGTCTTGGCCATGTTTAAAGTTATGAAAATTACGAGAGTGTATTAATAAGTTTTTATTTGAGTTATGTTATCCCTCAGGGATGCAATGAAATGTGGTAACGACTTTCTTTTCTTTTTTACAACCAACTTACACGAAGAGAATGTTACACATAATACAATATTTTATATTAAGAAGCTAACTATTATTTGGGAAAAGGAAATTATGTGAGTTTCACATCAAATTTTGTCTCTATATTTTTTTTTACAAATAAACTTCAGTAAACCGAAAGTAACAAACTACAGAACAAAATTATGTCATTTTCGGAATATATCGGCCAACTTCGGCAGACTTACACGAAGAGAATGTTACACATAATACAATATTTTATATTAAGAAGCTAACTATTATTTGGGAAAAGGAAATTATGTGAGTTTCACATCAAATTTTGTCTCTAAATTTTTTTTTACAAATAAACTTCAGTAAACCGAAAGTAACAAACTACAGAACAAAATTATGTCATTTTCGGAATATATCGGTCAACTTCGGCAGCTGAGGAATGCGGGTCTAACGATTGTCAATTTCAGTTTTTTTAATCCCTATATTAAATCATCCATTTGCTACTGAAAACTAGATAAGTGCACACTTTCCTTATTTTAACTAACATTCAAATAGGCTATGACTTACATTGCAAAATTTTCTGCAATTCGACAAACACCGGCAATCGGCAAAGTGTCGTATCGTTTAAATTTTAAATTTCAATTTCGTCTTTATATATCACCATATTATATTCTTCATCTGTTAATAACAACGAAGTGTGTGCATTTTTTTTATTAGAAACTTACAATCAAATATATTTAATATTGTAGGTTATTTTATATTTCGGTACTTTTTTACGCTCTCGCCTCTGTAAATATCAGCACAAAAATCCGCAGGTTCATTCTAGACATACGCAACATAAAAACATTGACTTCACCAGTCGTAAGAAGGACAAACATTAAGCAGAGCTAATATATATACTTATCCAACCAGTGTTTTCACTTGGTGCATTAAATATAACTTGTTCGCGACTTAGGGAATTCTGCAGTTAAAATGTATTGTAGCCGAAGGTCCAGAACAACAACTTTTAGAAGGAAAAGTGTTTTTTTTTTTTTTTTTTTTAATATTGTGTGTCAAGAAGTTTAGTATTTTTCATTTACTCGTCAAAATGTATTGTTTTTAAAAGATGTCTATTCAAATATGACTGTCCAGATTATTTTTCAGTTTATTTGATCAGTCTTTTATTTACTATTCATTAACATTCTTTGTTATGTTCTTCATATATTTTACTAGCATGTGCCCGCGGCTTCGCCCGCGATAATTATTTCAATAATCAAAAATTAAAAATTAAGAGCATAATAGTTAAATCATATTTATTAACACCTAAACCACGTGGAGTGCATTCCACGATTAGGTAGCGTCACCTGGTAAAAGCGAGTTTCATTCAAATCGAACGATGTTTGACCATATTTAGGGTTGATTATCCTTCTTCCGTGTAGGTTGAAAATGTCATATGTCTGTGGGCCTTGACACTCTAAACAAATGAATCGTCTAGAATGGACTAACAAAATCAAGCGATCGCGTTGCTTTTATTTCCAAGGTATGAGGTATGATGACAAAAATAGCCAAAGCCAACTGTAAGTGATTTGATATTGAAATTTATTACTGAAACTGATGCTTCGAAAACGAAAAAAATGCACGTTTTTTGCTCATTTTTCAGTCATAACTCAAGAACGAAAGCGAAAAGTAAAATTCCGGCTTCGAGGTGCATTTTCCGACCCTTCAGTCCGCCTATGTAAAAAATTTCAGATCTCTGCGTTGAGTAGATTTCGCTGGGCATCGCGGACAGACGGAGGACAGACGGAGGACAGACACTTCCTTTTATTAATATAGATATTTCAACGGTATTAACTATATTAATAACGATGATTATTTATAATATTTTAAAAGTGCAATTCCCATCACCCCACGTTATAACACATCACCGTCTCATTTGCGGGCTGCAGAATTTTCCCACGGGTAGTTAGTACAGAAATAATAGACCGCAAGCATTTAATAATTAAAGTGAAAGCTGTGTGAAGTAAATACCGATGAAACTAATTATTAAATACCGGTTGCTGGAATGAGAGAAATAAACAAAAAACTGTCAATTAATAATTGTAATATTTCGCTAATTTATAGTTCTATTGGGTCTATACAATCTGAACCTAGGTATGTTCTTATATAGGGAAATCCACTCTCATTTGTATGAACTGTTTAAGACGAAGGCAATTTATCCTCCAAAGTAATATATTGTAATGAATAAACAGTGCTTCAGCAAGACGGCGAAAAAAAGACAATCATTATTGAATATTTCTCCTATGGGGAAACTCCAGCTCTACATTAAACCGTAAATATTACGGTTATAACAGCTGTGAATATTTGTAAATATTAATCGTATTGGAGTTGTTTGAATTGCTAAATGAGTTTTTAATGTAATATAAGCATTGAAACACATGTTTGCACTTTTCCACGTGGATCTTCATTACGTGAAATCGGAAGAGTGAGCAAGAGAGCGGCAATTTGTGGAATCGATTTGGTGGGTGATTGCAGCGTGGAAAATTGAACAAATGTTTATCTACATCTGATGATATCGTTCCTGCGATTCGCTGACATAGAACACCGTCATTTGTTAACAGTCCACTTTTATCGAAGCAAACAGTCGATTAATAATAAATTAGCATCCACTCTTTCCATTTAATTTCATTTACTAAAAGCGTTATAATATTCCAAGAACTTTCTAAATAAGGTATATAACTAGATGTATCTTGCATTTTGAAAGGGTGTTCAAAACCTTGATATTATGTTCAATGAACTTACGACCAAATCGCAACAATGAATAAAAGCTGCTAGTAAACACTTTCTGCCTTAATATGGAAAGTCGGATTTGCAACACATAGGCCTACATAAACTTTCATTATTTATTAATAGGCCTATCTCATTTTTTTTCCAAAGTGGAGATTGTCGGGTTAACTAATATAGTCATCACAATATCATTCTCTTGTTGCAAATTTGTTTTTAAAATGTTCTTGTATATCTACATTCTTCTTTGAGTGGTCATCAATGTAATATTAATCAGCCTTTAGTAGCCTACATGAATACACTTTTATTTAATCATTCCGATTAGGCCTATAGGAGTGATAAAAACACTTTCTCAGATAAGAATAATTTTTGCTAATATTAAATTTCTATAAGCAATTTCTAAATAACTACTTGACATTAACATTATTTTCAATACACTTTAGTTTAAATTCATTTATTCAATATTAAAAGGAGATATTTATTAATTTAATATTAAAACGAGTATCAGTAAGAAACATTTTATTCATGACCTTCTTCATCTTATGCATGGACATTGATTTATAAACAGAAATCAGAATAGGCGGCTTTTTATACAAATTAGGACATTCCGATTTAGGCTAAATATTTTCTTGTAAAATTAGCTCAAAAGATCCTTCACTTAAGTTGGTTTTTGTTAAATTTTTCTTCCTCGTTAGGCAGTTTGCTCACGTTTTCATAGACTCACATACACAGAATTTTCATCTGTGGGTTCTCTTTGGTTCAAGTATCTCAGTTTTTATTCCTAAAGAAAAATAATTGGTATAGAAATTCTGGCTCAAATGAATTGTTATTTCTACCGTAGGCAGGAGTAGAGAAATTAGAAATGCGTTCGAAAATTTATAATTGAAAGTGAATTTCGAGTATATTTTAGATGAAAGTAGCGGCAAGTACTGTCACTTTCACACTCTTGCATTCCGCGGAAACAAAGAACAGCGACGGGAGCGGCAGCGATACCACTTGAAAAAGACCACTTCATTATGCATGATAATGCTATGTCATCACAATGGAGACTTTTCAATACACGTTGGATCAATACCTGTTCCAAAGGTCTTGTGCATACGAGTAGGGTCATTGAAATGAATGTGTCCTACTGAATATGTAGGCCTTGTAATATATAGAAGCATTTAGTTGTCCAACAGAAGGTTTTGCTAGCTCACTCAAAACGCAGATTTATTCTGTGGATTCTGACCATCAGCATAATTGATCGGAAATGTCACTGGACTTCATTCAAATTATAGCTTCTACCGGAATATCGTACCATAAGTTTTCTTGGTGAAATTCTGAAGGTTGATGCTTTATAATAGTTTATTGCGATACTAGTTCCGTAAGCGGTGCATACGTATCGAGGAAAGAGTTTCCGAGATCCGTTATGCGCTTACGGAACGAATATTGCATGTTATTTTTTGCACGATGATTATTTATATAAATTTAATTATATTAATTGAGATATTAGCTGAAAATATTATGTATATACATTATTGAAGATAGATGTTATGTTTCAGAAAGTGATTCGCATGTGTTGGTTGTTATGGGGACTGGATATTTGTCCTGTTAAAGCCGACACAAACTGGGGGGCCTTGGTTCCGGTCTTCGATAAAGGCTTGTATTATGATGATTTTACTTACGGCACGTGTGCTTTTTGTCATTTTTACAGCACTGAGATTTCTTTTGTTTTCATAGCAACTAGATTGCGTGTGGGAATGTTAAGTTACGATCCACGGCAACAATATTCGTAAGTACCACTAATTAGTTATGTCGTGAAAAAAAATTAAAACTCATTGAGCTATAATTTTTGTAAAAACTCTGGGTTCTAGGCCTAGTTATTTTTTGTACATAAAAGGTATTGTGCAAAGCAGAGTTTTCCGTCGGAAATGCTGAAAGACAAGGAAATAATAGTAGAGAGAAACTAAGGGAAGGAGACTGGTAAGCGTGAGAATCTACTGAAGTTACTGAAGACACGCGTTTGATATGAAGAAAAAATCTGATGTGAACCACACAATTTCCTCTGCCCTTAATATTCCAATGTAAAGTAGGCTACAGTGCAGTAGTGCGCATTCAATTGTCTCAACGTCATTCAAAGTAGCATTATTCATTAGGGTCCGTCGCCGTGGGTGAGTCGGTAGCGCGCCTGCCTTCCACTCCGGCGGCCCGGGTTCGATTCCCGGCCGGGTCGGGGATTTTTCAGTAGTGAAAAATCCCTATCCCGGGTTCAGGACTGGGTAGGTTAAGTCTTAGGTTAAGATAATGCACATTGTGCGCGGTTCCTTAATTAATTATTCATTAGGAAGTTTGTGTATGAAATGAGTAGCTTCTAACTACCCTGCATAGGAATTTGTATGAACAAATGTTTTAAATAAAAGTTTTACCTCTTGGTATTAGCACTTCATATACAAAATTTAAACAAACTCGATGGAGCAGTTTTCGATAAAAATGCGAAAAACGGGTAATCCTTGTGTTAAGTAATAGTCAGTGCTTCTTTATAATTATTGAAACGAATATCTAGACCTGCTGTTTTAGCAACATCTACTTAAGTCATTTATAATATAATACTGAGGTATTTGTTACTTTGACCACTTGGTCGAGTAGTTAGATGTGAAAGCTATGATCCTGAGTTCGACCCAAGGTACCTCGTCGGAATTACTGATGCGGATAACCGAGAAGCTACTTCATAAAGAATTAGCGGACCCGGTAATGAAAACGTCAATAATAGCCATGGATGTCGGTGTGATTACCAAATGCCTGCAATCCTGCTGCCTACCGATGAAGTGAAATCCTTGCATTCTTGCAATGTCCTGAAGCAAATATATGGAAATAGTGGAGCTTATGGGCATTTTCGCAATGTTAACAACTTAATTATTACTCTTATGATTTACTTCCTGCGCATAATTTACTGTTTTCTAAACAATAAAATTAGCACTGAGTTTTATAGTAAGGATAGCAATATAAACCAATTTTCCGTCCCACAAACTTTGTGGAAAAACCACAAAGTGGTAGTGGCATACAATTATGCCGTATTTATTTAGACATGCTGTGAATCTAAAATGCGGTTACTCCATCTATTCAATATTCAAGTTTTAAAATATTGAAATCAAATATTTAAAACAAATTAAAACGTTAAACGTTACTTAAAATTAAATTAAACTTAACTTTTTTTATATTTTTTCACTGAAGATGACCACAAGTGTGTCGAAATATTCGATTTTAATATTTTAAAACGTTTATATTTCCGCATTTTAGATGCTTTCAGTTTACAGTTTTGAACCCAAAGATTTTCCAATTAATTGGATATTGTATCTGATTCCTCCCTCCATGTTTAGGCCCATAGCGACTCTTCGTGGTGTAGGTTTTCCACATTTTAAACTCTCAGCACTATTTTTATTCGTGTGCTAGCAAAAATTAATGTTAAACAGTACAGTAACGCCATCTTGGGTAAAACAAAAATATTCGGGAAATGTAGCCTATACAAATTGATGGAGTTAAAAGTATAGGTCTATATAATAATTCTTCGTGCAGTCGTGCACATAGTAACTTCGAAATTTGAAAAAAGTTTTGGTGTAAATTGATTAATTGAAGCGTTCCCCACTTTAGTCACTTTATGTGTGCTTTATTATTTACTTTCTTCTGGCATCCAACAGCTAGTGGAACGGTGGAATAAGTGTATTGAAAAACACGGGGACGATGTTGAAAAATAATACATTAACACTGTTAGTCGCATTATGGATTAATTATTAACTTGCCCTCGTATGTTGATATATTGCAACCCAACGCACCAGCATTGATTTTATCTGCGTGATTTATATTAGCAGGAACATGAAACGTGACATTTATTTCCACACCGCCGTCTTTTACATTAATTCTGAATGACTGCCTCATAATGGAAACAATGACTTAAAGTTTCCTAGCTATAGGTTCTGCCGTAGTTGAAGCAAACTTAATGAAATAAACAAGGAGATGAAGTTAATATGGCGTCTGAATAGAATCTGTTGCACAACAAAATGTCAAGCCGAGTTTGCAAGCCGGGCTGTGTTTGTTCTAGACAACAATAGGAGTCCCTACTACGTCTGCTAGCTTCGGGAACGTTGATTAATTCGCATCTCATGTTATGAATAAGCAGTTAAACTTCTCAAATTCAGTTAAAAGCGCGTCATAAACGAGATTTTTTCACGCTTTCCTCGCGCTTGCTTTAACGACTTTATCATCACTTTATAACCATTTTATGTTTCAAGTTTATAGCAAGTTGAAACTGTTATTACTTGTTTAACATAATTATTGTAAGCAATCTGCAAAAGCTGGCATCAAAATCACAGGGCCGTAGCAAGGTCCTTCTGCGCCCTTGGCGAGTTTGACAAATCTGCGCCCTCCAACACTGGGGGGTCTGAACAATTTTTTTAAATTTATGTAAAATTGTTTTTTATTTTAATATAAAAACATTGTTATTATCAAAGAAAACCTAAACCTCAATTTGAAAATGAACTAAGTGTTGGACTTTCAAGGCCTACTAAAACCTTATTTTCAGACGATTGAACTACTTAAAAAAGAATTAAATAATAAAATCTATTATCAAAAGTAAATTACATAATAGAACTGAGGCCTACTAAAATGTTTAACACATTAATATAGGTAAACCATTTTTATTCGAATAGTTGAACCACTTTCATCTCAATAATAACGTACATTTTAATTTTTATTGTTATATCACTCCATACTGTTCATGATATCGCACCCCTGGTGGAAGACTGCCACAAGTCAAAAATAACATTTGTTCAGGAGGAGCATTTAAAGATTTTGATGCAATATGAAAAACAGTAAATATTACTTTAACACAAAATTGCTGCCACTTCCGGACAAGAACACTGCATAATCTAGGGTTTACGGGCTTGCGTATGATAAAAAAACTGAGATATGGCAGTTTTCTGCTATTTGAAACATCAGATGCTAGTGAGAAGAAAAATCAATTATATGCTGTAGAATCCTTATCGTTACGATTTGGGTTGTGCCACTTTTCCAGGACATGGATATGATGACAAGCACTTATAAGTACTAGTTATCTCAAAATTCAATTTTTTTGACTTATGGCAGTCTTCCACCAGGGGTGCGATATATGTTATACCATGTCAATAAGAAACGTGTTAATTAAAGAACGTTGCATGACTGCTTTTTGTTTGTAGACAATCGGCATAATACTACAGATAGTTCACGTGCAGTAATTTTTAATAACCTGAAATATTTCTTCCATTAACGTGGAATTTTTATTGCTTGATAAATTGCACCAGTCTACAAAAAGGTGGAATTTTCTCATGGTTAATTTTGCGCCCTCTCTGTACCTGCGCCCTTGGCGGGGGCCCACCTCGCTACCGCCTAGCTACGGCCCTGCAAAATCATAAGCTGTACACAGAGTAAACATAATTCAATCAAAATAAAGAATACATATTTTAAACAGTATATACCTAGGTCATAGGCGTAACCAGGCCGACCATATTTTAAAAATTAAGACGCAAAATAACGACTTTTAAGCTTCCCACGCTTTATACTTGTATTAAGTAATTTATGGGCAGACTTAAAACAATTATACAATTTTCCTTTTTTAATCAATGGGGGGGGGTCAAACCCCCAAAAACCCCCCCTCGGTACGCCTATGACCTAGGTAGTAAACGGCTTAAGGATATCAGGATAGAAAAGTAAAATTATAGTCAGAAGCAAACCTCTTGAATAATTCCAAAACGAAGTGTTTCGCTGCATAGTCGGCGAGGAAATGTTTCAGACAGTGGAATGGCTCCCATCTAGAAACGGCCCTAAAGTAAGGAAGAATGTCTGTCTCACTCTTAAGTAGATACGAGTTATAGTCTATGCTAGAGTAAGACAGGTTTGCTTCTTTATCATTTTAGGACCGGTTCTAAGAGCGGACCAACTGTCTTTCTGCGCCGACTGTAGGAATACGCCGCACAGTGTGACATTTAAATTATCAACGAAGTGATTGAAGCCTGGGAAATCTTAGGACAAAAATTTAGTGATTTTGTGACCGGGTATCTACTGTAATTGTATATATATTGAATTATTTGTATTACCACAGAATATCGTTTCTGTTCAACATTAGGCCTACAATGAATACTTTAAGAAACAATTTATTTATGGCACCGGGATTCTAACCCGTGACCTCCGACTTCAGGTGTCGATGCTCTACCAACTGACCTATCACGAGCTCAACTCACGGCGCCAGATGGAATCTCTTTGCATTGATTACCCTTAATGGTCGATCTCATTGAAAGACTTTACGACATAGGCCTAGGCTATAGATTGTAGTGAAGCATACTAATTTAGTGACCGGGTTACTATTGTAATTTTACCTCTACCTATGAGATCTAGATGTATAGAGCTATTCATCGTATGGGAACAGAATATTACTTTAGTTGAGCATTCGATGGAAGATTTTGCTTCGAACCCATGACTTTCAACTTTCCGTGCCGTTGGTCTATCACTGAGCTAGCCAGAAGTAGATGAAATTATTCTTCCAACTTTTACTATTGTTATTTTACAGTACCTCTAACTATGAGATCTAGATGTATAGAGCTATTCATCGTATGACCACAGACTATTATTAAGTGCCAGTATGGTACTTTATGAGATTGTGTGGGGGACGAAAAAATGTCTGTCCGTCTGTCTGTCCGTCTGTCCGTGCGTCTGTACGCACCATAACTCAAGTACGCTTTTTCACATTTTCATGAAACTTGGTATAAACATTCATAATGTCGATGGGAAGAACCCTATTGTTATTGAACCAAATCGGTTCACCGGTACCGGAGTAATGCCCAATTTAGTGCCTATTTTAATAGTATTATATTAGAAAGGCACCATAACTGAAATACGCTGTATCGGATTTCCATGAAACTTGGTATACTCATTTATGACGTTCATGAGAAGTGCCCTATTGAATTTGAACCTAATCTGTTGACCGGTACCGGAGTAAACCCCAATTTAGTGTCTACTTTAAAGGCGCAATAACTCAAATACGCTTTATCGTATATTTATGAAACTTCGTATATGCATTTATAATGTCCATGGGAAGACGTCTATTTATAATGGATAAAATCGGTTGACCTGTTTCGGAGTAATGCTCAATTTAGTGCCTATTTTATGGTAATATACGTATTCGAAAGAATTTATAAAAAAAAATGAAAATCAGTTATCTTGACAACACTGCCTATTGTTTTACTGTGATATTATACGGCCTTGGAAATTAAAATACCGGTAGCTTTGACAAAAAACATATTGATTTACATGCGCTTATCCAACTAGACCGTTAAAATGTCCCCGGTGGCCGAGATGGTAACGCTTTGTGCTCACATTCTGGAGTCCATGGTTCAAAACCCGAAACCGGCCAATTTGAATTTTTTTGCTATTTTTATGTGAGTGTGCGATTGTCATGATATCACAAATCTGTACAGTTCAGGTGATGCTGGAAGATTTTAATCTAATTAAAAAAAACTAGACCTTTGTTCTTCCGTAATCCCTGCTTAATGAATAAATCTGGAGCTTAACTTGGAAATCAATTTAAAAAAATCATATTCTGCATATCATAATTGCAGTCATAACTGATTAAACAAAGACATACTGGCACTTTGTTACATCAGTTTACCTGATTTTTATTTTAGTTGAGCATTAGATGGAAGACTTTGCTTCAAACCCGTGACCTTCAACTTTCCGTGCCGTTGCTCTATCACTGAGCTAGCTAGAAGTAGATGAAATTTTTCTGCCAACTGCCGACCTCATTGAAAGACATTAAATTCATAAACAATATGGTGAGGCACACTAACTTAGTAAAAAAGAATTGAAAACAGGACATCGGACCGCCGCATCCGCTAAACAGAGTTTGCTGAACCAGTCTAAAGTCGCATAAATCATTAGGCCCCTTCAATATTGTCTAGAATTATTTTTTAAACAGATGATTCTTTAAATGAAATGTTTTTTAAGTATGAGCTAAAAAGAGAAAGGTCAGGGTAAGAAGAGTGAAAAGAGTTAGTTGGGAAACAGGAAAACGTTAGAAAACTTAGAGGAACACCTACGTCGTCCACCGCGAATATGCAGCTCAGTAAGATTAGATCACCTAACCCATTATATGACAATACTAGTAGTTAGGATTAAGAAATGCTGGTTTTATTCTAATAAAACTATTTTATGGGAGAATGAAATAAAATTTTACATCGCTACGGTAGCCGAAATATTGCAGGAACAACGTAATCCAGTTGTTAGCTCTTCTTAAAAGCCGTGTAGGTAAATTGTGTTTATCAGATGGGTATATTAACTAAGCTCTAGAAGTTAGCTTGCTTTTTTTTTATACATATTGATGTCGGGGAAGTAATTTCACTTTAAAAGGCTTCCAAAAAACGGCTTCCTATGTTGAAAATTAATAACTTCATTTACTGGTAAACTTGTACCGTTGACCGGAAGTTTATACACGGAACACATCGGTATTCACAAATCGAAATACATTTAGTAGGTTTGCAGTTAGTGAATAAATTAAATATGTGAATAATAATAATGTTTTATTTCGCTTGGCCGTAGGGCATTTTATTCCAGTCAACCCGTTGTATACAAAATGCATCATATGCATTCCTCCAAAAATACAATAAATACAATAATAATACAAAATAGGAGAAAAATAATAACATTGCAGTTGGTATACCATACAGTATTAAAACATAAGTCAAAATATGTATCTTGTCATCGATAAATTAAAATTATGAGGGAATAGGGAAACGAAAACAAAGTGTATTAAAATCATATAATTTGTGTGTGCAAATGTGTGAGTGAGTAGAATGATTATTTTGTGAATTGGATATTATAACATTACATGTTAATAATAGCCTATATAATCTAATCAGAATACAGTAATTAAAAACTATGCATGAGTATCACAGCTTGATAAATGATCCCATAATCAGTGTCCAGCGTATCGTACATCCTATATGCAATTTGTTAATATCCAGATTTCCAGTTACACTACTGATACCACACTGATAACTTTTCTGGCAGTCGCATCCTTTATTGTCTACTGGGTTCTTATGTTTCGCATTCTGATAAATATTGGCTTTAGCCTATATTATTCCGAAAATATTGCTCTCCGTCACAACACACATAAAGTCATAGGCGTAACCAGGCCGACCATATGGGGAGAGGGGGGTCCCGGGGTCCTCCCCCGGAAAATTTTAAAAATTAAGATGCACAATAACGAGTTTTAAGCTTCCCACGCTTTAAACTCATATTAAGTAATTTATAAGCAATTTTTTTTAAAAAGGTGATATGTCACAATAATGAAATAAATAGTACAATTTTCCCTTTTTTAATCAATGGGGGGGGGGGGTTCAAACCCCCAAAACCCCCCTTCGTTACGCCTCTGCATAAAGTATCAGTGACATTATGTTTTAAGATTGAACATGATTTTGTACTACGCTGTATTATGTTAATCAAAGTAAGAAAAAGGACATAGGCCTAGTGTTTTAGCTGCAAATTCCAGCAGGAAAACTCTATTCTCGTACTGAAAATACCTGAACCAGCCTGGACAGCATATTGGAATGGATATTACCAGCTTGATATATTATAACAATGCTGCTTTAGTTTCGGGAAAGTTTATCGTGTCATTTAGGAGGCATATATTCACACCTGAGTCATCCATTAGGCGGTGAATTGCACCACCTGGGCAGGATAATGATTTAGTTATCTCACTACTTCCGGTGCGAAGAACGTGTCCAGAGTTATAAATTGCTTTCATTGTTCCGTGGAATGCGCGAGAATGATGCTTCGCTTAATTACACTCATTTAAAGGAGAGCACCAATTTGGAAAGCGCTTTATTCTATAAGTACGTATCTGAAAGCTCGGATTAAAGTGACACTTGATTATTTACTTCAAAAATTAATTTAATTTTAACTTTACTTTATTTTTAGGTAGAAATTTGAACAGCTTTTGTGCAAATTATGGTGCTTTTATATAAAATCGAACCACGCAAATGATCAATTTCTTAGTTTTTCATATTTTCTTTCTCTCTGGCAGAATTTAACACTGCAACAACAAAATCCACCAGTAAGCCTATATTATATTCTTTCACTAAAAGTAGCCTACTAGCTGCAGTAATCAGCCCTTATGTCTATGTTCCATCTTCCATGATAAATTCTTTCCATGGTCTTTATAATAACCTTGGTCGAAGCGCTCTCCATCCTCCTCACTTATAGTACCAACATTTGAGGGAAAATGTTCATGTGGATGAGCAGTAAATGCACCATGACGCTAATGAATCTTTCTCAGACGCTGACAATAAAGTTTCAACTGGACTGTCATAGTTCTTTGTCCTGAACTTGCCAAAACAATTTTTTAAACTTCGGAAAAAGAAACCAAGCGTTCTTCTCTAAAGGAGTATATAGTTTTCAAACATTCTTTGTCTTTCAATAGAAGCTTCATTCGAGGGCTATCAACCAAATGTCAACCTTTAATTTACTATGTGACAGTGCAGGAAATTATAGCATAACTTATATTATAGTTGAAGTATTCACAGTTGTAGCAGAATATTTTTCGATCGTTTGTACATTTCCGTTGAGCGGCAGCCATAACTCACTGGAATCTTCAAGGAGGAAAATATTTAAAACAGCATTTTGTGAAAAATCCTGCAGTGATGGTGCAAATGGATATGATTGTTGAGTTCAACACCCTCGAATTCATACATAATAACCTTGCAGCCCGCAAAATTGATATAGAGCAGGGTAATTAAACCAAATAACCATCCTCTCTTAACGAGTGCGACAGTGGGATATGATAGCTTTTAGAGCGCGCTCGTTTATAGCGAATTTGAGTGAAGAAACCAGCAATGTTTGGTAACGTGTTCCCGAATTCGGTGTTGTGAAAGACAGTATGGATTCTTGATCTGTGGCAAATGTCTGTTTGTAGTAAGAACTTTCTTTGAGTTAAATTGATCACTCATGTGCACCGAAGATTTAGGAATTAATTTAATTTTGTACGGCATGGAAGAACTCCATCCCGAATCACTATCCCAAAGTGGTTGAGTAAATTTAACAATAACTGGCAATGTTTGTGATACATTTATTGGTAGTTTTCGACGCATCCTGCGCTGTGACCTCAAATTTCACCTGTATATATTTAAATTTGTGCAGCAGTTATCAGATGTAATAAATTGCATTTTACTTTGATTACTTCCAGTATAATTAACATGGACCTGATTATTTTGATACATTAACATGAATGTGAGGTCTAAGTGACCGCTTACTGCCAAGGGATGAAAAACTACAAAAATTTAATTTTTAGTTAATACTCAAGCAAACTGAATCTTAAACGTTTAATTAATTCTTACATCATCATTTTAAGGGGAGTATCAGGGCACACATTTGAGTCACTTCAACGCAAATGAATTGAAGTGCACTGTTTCCAAGGTATATTAATGTTTTTCAAATAAACTGGTAATTAACGCAAGGTTATTCAGAATCGTGATTCATATCACTCTCAACCAGATATTGACCACAGTTCACCCTAATAAATGGTTCTGTTCAAAATTAAAGTAGCTTAACTTAAAAAAATTTCCCGCTAGAAATGAGACAAAAATATCCTCTGCAAAATTTTACGGAAATAATTTTATCATAACTGTCATCACATAGTCTAAAAACTCTCGACCTAACAGTTCTTGATGATCCCGTTCGGTCATTGTTATTCACAAAATAGAAAAAAAATAAAAACTTATTTAATAACGATGTGACCACTACAAAAATCAACTTTTTTCTAGCCCGGTTCCAGTAACACTGAAAGGGAAGTGACACATATGAGGTGATAAAGGATGTTGAGAAGGGAAGGTAGTAAATAACGCACATATGTGAAGACGACATCCAGACAAAAGCAGCGGTATGCTTTTATTGCGGTCTCACAGACTTTAACGTCCATGGTTAAAGGGTTAATTCGTTCAGCGTGTCCCACAACAGGACTATAATAACTATCGTATCCTACTGACGCACCCATTATAACATTTTAAGTTTTCTAAAACCACATTCTATGTCTAACTTTTCTTTCGTTTGTTATAGGCTATTTAAAAATGGATACAGGGAATTACTAAATAATAATAATAATAATAATAATAATAATAATAATAATAATAATAATAATAATAAATATAATAATAATATTATATTTTTTATTAAGGAATATTCCACAATACAATGGTTTTCCTTCATCTCACAACAATCTTCTGCCTCATAAGTCCCTGTCCATAGCATCTTCTTCACTTAATCCTTTTCTCGCCATACTCCTTTTCACCCCATCCATCCAACACTCTTTGGGCTTCCCTCTTCTTCTTTTTCCTTCTACTTTCCAATCCAAAATACTCTTGGGTATTCTATCCTCTGTTATTCTGAGTACATGTCCATACCATCTCAAGCGTCTTTCTTCTATAATTTCAAAAATATTCCTCTCAACTTGCATTATTTCCCTTATTGTATTATTCCGAATTTCTTTCTTTCCTGGATTTTCTTGCTGAACGCCTCCAAAAATCCATTTCTAATACCGATAATTTGTTTGCTTGTTGTCTACTTATGGTCCAAGTTTCAGCACCATATATTGTTGTACTTTAGAATACTGCCTGATTATTAATTTTTTAGTTCTATGTAAAATATTTGTAACTCCGTAAGATTGAATTTAGCATTCCTATAATTCTCTTCCCATTCGTTAATAATAATAATAATAATAATAATAATAATAATAATAATAATAATAACAATAATAATAATAATAATAATAATAATAATAATAATAATAATAATAATAATAATAATAATTACAACAATAATAATAAATATATTGCTACATTTTTTTTACCTTTTTATACCTTTATATGTTAGCTACATTTCTTAAATACAAATACAAAAATACAAATATACAAATACACTATCGTACAAGTGATAAACACCCGAAAGAGCAGAATGCTCGGGCTCGGGTGCAGTTCAGTTTTAAAACGTACAACAATATCATACACATACACATGCAAACATCACAAAACAAAACTAACATAAATCACAAGAGAACATAAAACATAAAATTTCATTACTGTTAACATTTACTTATAAAATGCATCAAGAAAATAAGGACTATATTAGAATAACTATTTTATAATATATCTTATTCTATTCTTAAAACTATTCACATTCATGTTATTTATATCTGAGTGCTTTCTTAATACATTATTGTATAGTCTTATTCCAAAATTAAACCCATGTTTCAGTGCAGCTGATGTATTACACTTAATTTCAATTAAGGGTGAGCAGGCAATTCGTCTTGTGTTATGAGGGTGAAAATGTGTTTTAAAATTAGATTTATGTTTATGGATAAAAATAAGTAAATTTCTTTTATATAAATTCAAGATATCTAATACATTAAATTCAGGGAAGATAAGTTGCGTAGGGTAATCCAAAGGTTTCTTTAAGCAAATCTTTATTATACGTTTTTGCAGTAATAATTACAATTCAATTCAATTCAATTCAATTCAATTTATTCACCAGAAGAATCTTGTTACAAAATTCATGGTTTCGTCACTTAAGTCTAATACAATATATGATACAACTTGTTAACACTGAGATATAAAATACTTATATTAGGATTAAGAGGAAATCTCTCCTTCAAAAAGCATAATTAAGCATAACTAAATTGGTAAATCTACCATCTGTATATCAAGAAATTCATGGACAGAAAAGGGTTGATACAATAACAGGATTTTTTTAACTTTATTTTTAAAAGCATTGTTAGAAAGAGCTTTAAAACCATTGGGTAACTTATTATAAATATTTATTCCTTGATATGTTATACTATTTAGGCATTTTGTGAGCCTATGTTTATTTAGATGAAGATGATTAGCTATTCTGGTATTATGAGTATGATATTCAGAGTTTTTTGTGAAAGATTCTTTAATCTTATGTACGAAACATATAGTTTCTAAAATATAGATACTGGGCACTGGTAAAATTTTCAACTTTTTAAAAACTTCTCTACTAGGAGTGCGAACTGGCACTTTCAACATAATTTTTGCTATTTTCTTTTGTAATTTGAAAATGGTTGCTATATCTTTACAAGACAATGTGAATTCGAACGCCACCCGAAGAAACAAAGCTTTAGCTCGGAGATGGTTTTGTTCAGATACAATGAAAATATAATTTTCATTAAAATAAATATTAAGAGTAGGCTAATACAACAATTTATTTACAAACGTAGAAGAGTATAACTTAGTATTAGATTTACAGTAAAGTCAGAACATATTGTTATATTTACAATAATGGAAATGTTCGAGTTTGGTTACCCAAGTGAAATGAGTCTTCCTGTTCCTCGATGTATTCAGCAGATTTATCCAACCATATTATTATTCGCGTGTTTCATTGCTCTCGTTTTATACAAACTGCATTGACATGCGTCAGTTCTGATAAATACAGCCACACAATGCTTTATATCGTCCTTGTTTATTTTAATGCACAATGTCCCTACTATCTGCTGTACACTGTTTTATATTTTAATTAACTTAGACATAAAAATGGTGCAATGTTGCGTTCTTTTGTTCGCACCTTTTCGTTTAATGGTCATTCATGAATAAAAATGGAATCTGCAGTGCGCTAGTTTAGAAAGATATGCCGATTGTATGACTCTGAATGCAATATCATATCATCGCAGTGTTGTACGCGTGATTCTAGTGGGAGAAGGAAAAGAAATAAATGAAGACTGAATGAATGATCATTCATTTGCCATAGTAAAAGTAGGTGTATATTCCTATGATAATTGTGTTAAGTGATATTTAAGGGTAATAAACCGTTATAATGCATTTACCTGACAAAGATATTTTAGTAAATCTTGCTATATGGTAATGTCATAAAGACTTACCGATTTTTTTTTAATATTTCACTTTAATAATTAATACCGTGGTACTATGGGAATAATACTTATTATGTAAGTTATTTTTAAAGGATAATCCTGCACTGTGGTGAAATGGTAATGGTATAAAAATAATCTTATGTCTACAAAATAAAATTGTTCGTATGGTGCCAAATTTATTTCCCCGTTCAAGCGTCTTCCTCTGCATACAATCTCTGTCCTGCTCTTTGGAGGACTGTTTCTTTCCCTATTTCCATCTTCTTTAGCTCTTCTCACCAGTCGATCTACCGATATTTTTATCTATATGGTCTTTCAGTAAGTTATGTTTTCTCTCTTTAATAAGTTTTGTGACATATTGAATTCTGCTATTCTCACTAATTATTTCTATATTATACGGATTCTGTCAAATAGTATCTTCCCTTTAATATAACTCAAAATTTCCATTTCACCATCTGTTTATCTTTTCTTTAGTTTTTCCTTTACCGGCTCTGGTTTCTGCTGCAAATGCCAAGATTGATCTAACTGTTGTTATATTCTTACTTTACTCTCTACTGTCAAAAATTTGTTCCGGCAAATATCCGTCATGCAACCTGATATTTGTGCTGCCTTATCAGTTTGCTTCTCCATTCCTGGTATAAGATTTTATTATTTGCTATGTGAGATCCAAAATATTTGATTTCTGATACCTGTTCAATAATTTTCCTTTCTACTACTCATTTACATCGTATTGGTTCTTTCGAAACAGTACCGGTATTACATTTGGTGAAGGGATGTACTGCTCGCTAATAATAGAATAAATTTAAAATACATTTAATTCAGTACATGCTCTCAGTTATAGTTGTATATGATCTATTTTTAAAATGTAATAGTTAAAAAGTTAAAGTAGACGTTAAGGCAGCTGCATTCTCAGCTACGTAATTGACTAGATAACCGGGGACAGGGGCAGATAATGTGTACATAATTAGTGTACGATTTTTTCCCCCTTCCACACTTACTGTTAGACACGCACTCCAGTTATTCATTACATGGTCAGGCGGCTTCCTTTCGTTAGGATGAAAAGTTTTCCGACACCTCAACCCATTTCTTTACTTTTACCGCACCAATCAGCTAGTTACCCCAGCCAATCAAAATCTAAGAATGTCTTGTGAAATCTGTGACAGCTACTCGTCAACTCTGCATGGAGTCAAACGCAAGGTTGCAAAATCTAGTTTCATTAAACAATAAAATCAGGTAAACTGATATAACAAAGTGCCAGTATGCTTTCGCTGAATCCAAGACGTTACCATTCGGTTAACTCAGTCAATTTGACGATGTAGTTTGATAAGCTTATGTGAAGGAGTATTGTTATTTGTCAAATCTAAATATATTAGGCCTACAACTTGAAATTCTTAAAATACGTCAACATTTCACAAAATTCAGTGGCATATAACTCCGCTAATTATTTCACAGTAATAGTATTTGATAGTACTTATTTTCAACTACATCAGCCAAGTAAACAAACATCTGACTGTACTGCAGACAAAGCCTCCAAATGATTAAAAATGCGACATTGTTGTATGGATATGATTTTTAAAAATGTGACCTTTAATTAGTTGTTACTCTGGTACCGGTCAACCGATTTGGCCCAAAATAAGTAGGGTTCTTGCCACGTACATTATAAATGTATATACCAATTTTCATGAAAATCCGATAAAGCCTATTTGAGTTATCGCACCTTTTGCTATATAATACCATAAAAAGGCACCAAATTGGGTATTATTCCGGTACCGGCCAACCGATTTGGTCCAATATCAACAGACATCTTCCCATGGACATTATAAATAGGTATTCCAAGTTTCATGAAAATCCGATAAAGCGTATGTGAGTTATGGCGCCTTTAAAATATACACTAAATTGGGTTTTACTCCGGTACCGGTGAACCGATTTGGTTCAATATCAATAGGGTTCTTCCCATTGACATTATAAATGTGTTTTCCAAGTTTCATGAAATTCTGAAAAAGCGTATTTGAGTTAGAGCGCGTACAGACACACGGACGGACGGATAGACGGACAGACATTTTTCGTCCCCCACACAATCTCATAAAGTACCATACTGGCACTTAATAATACGTGCGAATTGATTAAAGAAAGGGAAGAACTGAGGTCAGTGAAAACAATGAGAGAATATTGCAACGTTGCTTTTGTTTTGGTAGGTGGAGGCCAAGACTGATTTAGACATATCAATTAACGTAAAGAAACGCCGACTTAATTGTTTATTCCTTTGAAGCCGCCTGGCCATGCAATGAATAACTGGACTATACATAAATATATAAACACTCACACTCATGCTTATCGACAGAAATTTTGAAACAGTTCTTCTCCCAAGGAATTAATTGTATTTTTCACTTCCGAAATAAGCACATTTCGAAAGGAACCTATTTCTCACCAAAACGTACTATCAAAGTCCATGATAAATAAGCTTAGTGCTAAAACTTCTCGTTATGACAAAATGTAGCCATGATTTCAGCATCCTGAATTTCATGCTGCTATTGTATTCAAGAGAGGTTTTGTTGTTTCACGTATAAAGGCAGGAAGCAACGTAAACAGCTTCTGTTATCGGGAGCATGGAGTAAACTGGAAGCCTCGTCGCTTATGTTGTGTGCTTCAGTGTACAGTAGTATATCACTACAACCAGCATGGAATATTAAATAAGGGGAGATGTAGGTATATTGTTCATGAAATGATTTCTTTATAAATTTCACCTGGAGGTTCATAGGCCTGTGTTTTCTTTACATGAATTCTACGAGGGAAACATTACTATTTCATTTGTGTTATATTCGGGAATTATAACGATGGTAAATGTTATTATCATAATATAATAATAATAAATATATTTCTCCTGGTTTAATTGGCTTTTCCTAAATTATACTAAATATCTGTGGGTATTACGTCAGATTTTTTTTCTGCAATTTATAGTTGAAGTATTACATATTAAAATACAGCACATCCAGAAAGTAGAGGCAAGCTGGATGTAAGTTAGTGAAGACCTTAAACGCTATCAACATTTTAATGAATGCTGTTTTCCTGTCTCTTCCGGTTTACACTATAACGGCACTTAGCTTAATGATCCAATAAAAATTAGTACACCTCACATAAAAGAATATATCCAACTTCGTTGTTTGCTTTCGATATAGTTTATGTTATTTTATAGTATGGAAAATAGTGTTCGTTCTGAGACTTATTTAAACGATATTCTGTAGATTTTTCCACAGCTATATTAAATATACTCCTCTAATATGATATCTGGTTGCCCTATATTTAATCCTGCAATCCTAGGTTGTGGTGAGCGGGAGGGTTGGAAGTTGCGAAATAAGGTTGCCAGATTTTGTAACTGAAAATTCTGTACATTTCGGTACTTACAATATGCAGGAATGCATTAACACCATCTCTAAGTTTTAACCATATTTATTTCAAATAATTATTATATGTTTGAGCTATGGTTTTACATAATTGACTTGGCCAATTGTATTCCGTACCTAAAGGCTTAATTAAATTATTATTATTATTATTATTATTATTATTATTATTATTTTCTGAAATTTAATCAGAAAGAAAAACCTACGATATGATATATTGTCATTAAACAACAACAGCAGGAATATTGATAATGATAAGTGTTCTGCCCGAAGAAAGGCTCAGATCCGGGACGAAGCCGTGGGATAATGACCACGATTCGTGCAGCACTATTTCAGGCAAGTGTGATAACGCGGAGATTTACTATTTCTCTCACGGGATGAAGATAAAGAGACAACATAATACCTAGTCCTGAACCCAGGAAAGAAATTTTCCACTACTGAAAAATACCCGACCCCGCCGGAAATTGAATCCGGGTCGTCAGAGTAGATTGGAACTACGCTACTAACACCCGACGGAGTCGAATTGTTGCTCGTATTATACTAAACTTATTGTAAAATTAGTTATTTGGACTAACTTAAACGTTTTTGCATTTTTTATCTATTTATTTTATTATATTTACAAAATTGGCAGAGATATGCAATTAAAGTTAAGTAGGGTGCAATCACATTTTTACCTAGGCCTATCTATAAGTTTAGGCTATATCTCATTTTCTAAAATTTGTAGGCTATAAAATTGTTTACATTTTCACAATTATGCATACAATTACATGGAATTTTAAATGGATAGCCTATTTTTTATGACTGGGCACATCTATTTTCACTCTATATTAATCAGAAATAAAACAATTGTTTAAAAATTCAAACACGTAAAAAAATATTTTCCCCCTTTCTCTAGCACTGAAGAAACTTTATTTATTCTGCCACAGCTTATTGATCTCAATATTACTTTTGTGAGAAAAATAATTATAAAACTATCAAAATTCTTGTGAATAAATTCTGTAACAATAGATTGGTTCGAATCTCAAAATTAAAATTATTAAATGATGTATAATTTAATATTTTCGTTTAGCGTGAACAGCAAATTTTACACATTATGGCTTAAAGAAGTGGACGAATGAATTAGGAATAAGTGGTAATATTTCCATTAGTTTCTAACAATTAACAAAAAATATTATATATTTGCTTGATTATAATTTTTCCTGTGCATACAGATTGATTCTTTTATCGCGTTTTATGGTGTAAATTGCTACCTTATTTCTGCTTTGGAGATTAAAATACGTGTTCCATGTTATCGTTGAGCTCAGTAAATAAAGTTGAATAAATCTAATATTTTTTTTTAACCTTGGCCATTCTATCATGTCCTTTCAAGATACCTTCAAGGCAATGCGAAACATAAGGAAGGCGTAAGTTAAAACACAAAGAAAGTGGAGCAAATTATTTAAATTTTGCATTTAAATTCGTTTTTTTTGGTGCATTCCATAGATTAAGTACAGTTTTTAAAAGTAACATAATAATAATGACAATAAATTAAATTATTAATTCTTATAAGGTTGTGAAATTTCACGATATTGATCCATGTTTTCGTTCTGGTACTCACGAAACCTTGATGTTAAAAACGTTCGCTGACACCCTGTGTCTGGTTTTATGCAAAATAGTGATTAAAAATTGTGTTAAAGTTGTGTTGAAGGACTTACTAGTAGGCTGTCTTAGCGTACAGAAGTGCAATACTTGTGCGAAGAATATAATTACTTATTATGTGCTTTCTATTCTTTCAGGTAAGAGTGCATCTTTTGAGAATGGACACGTCTTTATTGGCTACAATGACGCATTAAGGTAAATAATTAACAGCTACTGCTCAAAATATCGTTATTGTTCGAACTATAATGTTAATAATTAAAAATCCTTAAACAAAATATAACCATCTATATATTTTAATTGATACAATTCCCTAACTTAAAAATGGATAATAGTATATGGAGACATAGCAGTAATTAAACAGTTTACTATTTTCTTAATTGACATATCAACTGGTCAACCGAAAATAAATACGCCCATTTTAGAGGAAGATCATTAAGGTACCATAATATAAAACTATGAACATTTGTACTAAACAGCCCACAAGACATATGTTTTTTAATGTTTGGTTGCTGCTCTAAAGGTATAGTTGAGATAAACACTCGTAATACGTACGTAAGAACCAAATCTTTCTAAATTTATTTTTACTCTACTGAAACGGTACAGCTTATCTTAGGAATGCGAGTGCTGTTTGTTTTACCATCTCTACTGCGAGAGTTTGAAGGATTTATTTCAACTAGAACAATGCCCACGTTCTGTGTTTATTTAACCAATATAAATAGACAGAATCAAGATCTAGAATAAAGGAGAGCACCCTTTAGTAGTGATCGCCTGTAATGAATGAAAAACCTAATAGTTCACATGACGATTTATAAGAACAATATTTTTTCCATTGATAAATTTCATTTTCTGCCTCTAGTGCTGATAATACGTTTTTAATTATGAATTATTTTCCACCTTCAAGCACTAGTATTTTATATTGATATTGCAATAATAGGGTGCTGACGGAGAATTTCTAGACAGTTTTTTGTACCTGTTTATTATATTTTTGTTTTAATTTATTATAATATCTTATATTATATTATATATATTTTTTGACATATACACAATAAAATCTCTTAGGCATATGTTGAAGAAGAAACGTCAGTTTAAAATCTATGTACAAAAGTATTCTTCTACCAACAGTCACAATATTAAAATTAATCAGGTGTATTGTCAGTGGTTAAAAATGTACAAGAATATAATGTGTACACTGTTTTTATAATATTAAAATTATCGTCAATAGTTAAAAAATGTACAAAAAAATATTTTTTCCCATTGATTTGCGACCTAACAAAAATAGATAAAAATTAAAAAATGAAAGTGCATTTTTAGGCCCCATTACTATATTCTGCTTTCCGTTTGCTGTAATGTGGTTTTGTAAATGACCATGAACATGTGGGCGTTCATTCTTACTAAACTTAAAATGATCGATTTCATATCTTACAATTTTGTCTGCACTTTTCTATGTTTAAAATAATTCTTTTTAAGGAGGCCCATGACTGAGTGGTCCCATAGCTGGGACCCGGGATCGAATTTAGGTAGATTCATGTGTAATTTGTAGTGGACAGAATGGGGTCGGGGCAGGTTTTCTCGGGAGTAATACTGTTTCCCCTGCCATGTATCATTCGACCGTTGCTCCATCCATAATAATATGACTATCTGGTTGTATTAATAGGAATTGTTACTAAAATTCTCTTTGAATTGGAGCGTCTTATGTAAAGGTTACAGATTGTCTGTAAACACTCATAATATTCAGTTATCCAGGTTTTAAAATAGTAACTCACGAGTCATATGTTTTGACGTAATATTTCTCATCATTACAATTTATTTTAAGAACATTACTTAAATTGATTCCCTTTTTTGTTTTAAGTTCTACTTGAAATAATATTTGTTTTCGAATTATTGTAATCACTAATCAGTGTAGTATTACAAATTATTTTAGTTAACTTTTCTTTTAAATTAAAAATTAATTTAATGTTACTGTGGAATTTCTTATAAGAATCTTGTTATACTGGAGGCATTCATTCCAAACTGTATAAAACGAACCTTAAATTGGATTCTTCAATTTTGCATGAGCCATGTCTTTCTTCTCCATTGCAACACTGCATCTATGTAAGGCCACCATTAAGTTGAAATTTACATACTGCTTTGTTACTATAGAATAATATTATATATTTTAGTAACAAACCTCAAACGGCACTTTGATTTTTCTTAAACAGCCGTGAACTGAGCATATGATCTATAACTATTCATTTTTTATTTTCTAGTAGTAAATTATGTTATAACTAATAAAATTAAGTTGATTTAAACCTATATAAAAATGCATTTTTTAGTACCTACTGGTCATAGCTGCATTCTTTATCGGGTCATATTTAGCCGAATATAGTATATGTATAGGTAATTTGAACAGAGCAAGAGTATTGAAATTCTAGATACATATAATTATAGAATTTTAATATAAGATTATAAATTCTTCAAGTGTTAATTCTCGTACTTCATAGAATGTGTGGTTATTTAAGAAAAAATTCTGTCTGCGCAGATTGTTCCGAAATATCAATGGTACTTTGCTTTGCCTCCTTAAATCTTATTAAATATTCCTACATTCATGAAGACAAGAATAATACATTATTTCATGAGAACTGTATTTTCAAGTTCAAAATTTTTAGAAAGTTTATCTCTTTGCTTGATTATTTTATATCCTTCAGCGATAAAAGGAATGATTAACTTGTTCACTGTCCATTTATTTAGTTATTAATATGAGATTTGCTCTTTGGGGTAGTGTTACATTATATATTAAATTTAAAAAAATAAAAATAAAAATGTATAACTTGGACGACAGGATTCATGAAAACAGTGAACATAAATGTACAGAAGTTGACGTTTAATATGATGCAATTTAGAAATAAAGCCAATTGCATGAGCTTGGTCGATCAAGTTCAGTCTTGTATTTTCAAGATATTAATATTACTTTGGACGATATGGCATTGTGTATTTTTCAAGATAGGCTACTTATATTCCGCCTCGCGATGCAGTGAACTAGAAATCTCATATTAGCAGCATGAATTTCATTACTGCACACTCAGTGCCAAGATTCCAAACGTGATAGGAGATTATACCTCCACTCCCTCTTTGCCAAGTAGAACTCCATTTGCAAAGTGAGTGTTGACTTACGAGTTCCCTGGAATATTAATATGTAATTGAAATCTCATTCCGTCTCCGTGATGGATAAGAAAATATAATAAGGTCCTCTGTACGTATCAGAAATGGAAATGCACTTATACAGCGGTCTTTAATTTTATATTAAATTGCTTAAGGTGGAATGTACAATCTCAGTTCTGAAATTACCATTTCATTGAAATCACAGTATACATATGTACTGATTGCTACTGATTTATTGCCATTGTACCATGTTGTAAATATTCACCCTTCGCTAATTCATCACTCACATCATCATCATCTACTTTTATACCGAAGCCTTGAAACCTAGATAGCAAACTGTATACAAATATTAGTCTATGTATTATCTGTATTCTCCCCAGTAGTGTAGCCTCCGGCCGTGGGACTCTGGGTCAACTATGGTCAAATAAAAAAATAAAAAATAAAAAAATGGATTCTTTATACCGGTACATTATTAATTTATGTAGATACGTAATACCGGTATTTTACTTCTATAGCCTATATGAAATGATGCAATGCAATATCGCTAGGTTGGGATACAAGACACCAAACTTTCGATGTGTCTATAGGTTTCGGTAAATAGCTTGGTATAACATATGACGCAGTGATATTTTATGAACTAGTAGAACTCCGGATTAACGGGGACCGGCCCCGATCCGGGTACTAAAATATAAGATAATTAAAAAGGTAATTTTTTTTTAAAGAAAAAGGCTAAATTGTACGGTACTGTACTTAGTTTGAAGTCAATACAAAAAAATTCAATGGAATAGCTGGACAACCATAACATACGAATAAAAATCCTCATGTTTGAATATAATTCATTCATAAAATTCTACTTTATGTTATTTTTGTGGTGGCGGATTTATACGTTAGTAGCAGAGAAGAAATCAAATGCAGGCTTAAACTAGGAAATTTTTGTTATTATTCAAATCAATTCATTTTATCCTCTAGTCTTCTCTAAAAATATAGAAATATTAAGCCTATTAAGGCTATCATTTTTCCTGTAGTACTACATGGGTGCTTACTATCAGAGACGATTACAGGTTAAGGAAATTTGAAAACATAACCCTAAGGCGAATGTTTGGACCCAAGAGAGACTAGAATGGGAATAGAGAAAGTTTCACAATGACGTACTCCTACGATTTGTATCATTCACCCAACATTGTCAGGAATCTGAAATCAGGACATTAATCTTTGGGCGGATCACTTAGAGAGAATGGAAAGTAGTAAGAAAAAACCGCCTCCAAATTTTAATTGGAAAACTGATGGGGAAAAATAATACCAGGAAGACCTTGATTCAACGATAGACGAATAATATTAACATGGATCTTACAGAAATCGGTATCGAAAGGATAAATTAGATCCAGCTGGCTCAGACTGGGAATGAACAGAGAAATAAGCCATATAGTTAGTTAGTTGAAGGTAATTTTGTGGTTTACTAACCTGGTTCTGGATAATACTGTGCCGTGTCTCTAAGCGTATCCCTACAAGAGATTCTCTGCGTATTAGCACAAAACAACGAGCGGTGAAGCATATTTAATTTGTAATAACATGATGTGTTTTCTTCTTTCTTTCCTTGTGTATTTATTTCCTTCTTTGTTTCTTTCCTTCTTTCTTTCAGAATAAACTAAATATTATTATATACAACAGCTCCTAATTAGATGCCTTGTTAGTTTCTGTACCGTACAATTACTTTGTACTTAATATAAACAGGTTAACATCTTACATTTCTAATAGCATGGTGTTCACTCATGTACAGTCTGATAATTATACGAGTAGCGTCCATAAAGTAAGTTTCCCTCGGGCCGTTTACACAAACAAACAAAAATTTCATGGAAATATTTATTGCAACAGATATAGCACGTCTTCAACTATTTTTCAACATATTCGCCACAGGGATTGAGACATTTGTCATACCGTGGAACCAACTTTTGAACACTTGTGCCGTAGAAATCTGTTGCCTGATATTTGAACCATTGTGTGATAACCTTCCACGTTTCTCTGTCAATCTCTACCATTCTCTGTCATTCACTGTCATATCTTGAGGGGTAGGAAAAGATGAAAACCTCAGGGTGCGCGGTCAGAGCTGTAGGATGGAAAAATCAACACCTCCCTGCAAGCCTCCTGCAAAGTTCGGCTAGGAAATATTTCAATATCCACCCTACAGCCCGGACCTCTCTCCCAGTGATTTTCATCTTTTCCTACACCTCAATAAATGACAGAGAAAGACAGAGAAGCGGAGATGGTTGTCACGCAGTGGTTCAAATCTCAGGCGGCAGACTTCTATGACACAAGTGTTCAAAAGTTGGTCTCACGGTATGACAAATGTCTCAATTCCTGTGGCGAATGTATTGAATAAATATTATAAATAAATCTCTGTAGCAATAAATATTTCCATGAAATTTTGGTTTGTTTGTGTAAGGAAACTTTCTTTATGGACGAGCCTCGTATATTGTATTATGACCCTTTTTAATAGAGTTATTCTGATAATGAAACATAAAATGTCAAATAACTCTTGTATTCTAATTTTTTACCAGCAATTGCTCGTAGTTTTCTTGTACAGCAAAACAGAACAATTGAGCATTGGTGATACAAAATAATTAATGCAATAAGCTATTAAAATAAAATAATCTCTATGTTGTAAATAAGGAAATACTGTACTAGATTAACCGGAATCAAATAAATGACGCGACATGACAAACATTGCATTATTTTGATTATGTTTCTGCAGAATAAAAAAATCAGTGCAGAATATCTTGGTGTATAAAGTAATTTCGTGTTTTTTTTTAAATCTACCTACGCATTTCCTAGATATGGACGGCATGGTAGCATACTGACCTTAATTTTTACATTGTGAAGTGCGTGGCACTCAACTAATTTACTTGAAGTGAATTAACAAACGCCAGCGCTGGAGTTGACATTGGCTTTCAGTTAATTATCTCTCAGTCAGGTGGACAGAAAACTTCAGTGCGTTGGTTTTGTCTGCTACGTTGATAAAGGGATTTGTATTTTTCTAACAGTCATCCCCTTTCACTGTATTAAGTGAATTATCGAAGAGCCTCTAAATATTCTTGTTCACTAAATCCCACGTTTAAGTAGGGAAGAGTTTCGATACTTACGATAATTTAGATCTGAGGGGAGAGTAGAATGATTTATCAATGTTGTATTTGAGTATCTACATGTAGCTCGTGTATAGTTGCGTGCTATAAAGATCTCGCACGAAATCTGTGCCGATGACGACCATTACTTGCTAGAGAGAGACATGCTAGTGTGCGAGAGAGAGAGGTAGCTTGACCTTTACAAATAGAAAGGGAGGTACTGTTGTGCGAGAGAGATAGGTAGTAGGCCTGTCGAAGCTACAGTCCCCACGAAAACATAATGCAATGATGTAGGCAATCGGCACAGATTTCGTGCGGGATCTATACCTAGATATTAAAAATAGGTTACTATTTCAAAACAGAAGTGTGCATAGACAGTTCACGAACCCCATACATTGAGATTAAAAGGCAGCAATGTTATGAAGCAGTGAAGCAGTTGATCGATAAACACTTCGCATATCCCAGAATATAAAATGTTGGTAAATACATTACTTCCCTACCCTTACTATATTCCAGAATACAGTACACGGCTGTATTGCAAAGGTGCGCATTCAGTTGTCTTAGCCTCATTAAAATCGCACAATTTGCAAAACAAATTCGAAAACTTGAGTTTGTGCATGAAATGAGTAGTTTATAACTGTCCTTCAGACAATTTACTGGGGATTTTTTTTATATAAAAGTTTCAGTTCTTAGTATACCACATTATAATACATTATATATATATATATATATATTGTAGTTAAACCCGGATTTCGAGAAAAATATTAGGGTAAAGTGATTGCAAAAATGAAAAGAAAGTCGTTGCCCCGCTTCGTGACACATCCCGAAAATGTACAGGTAGGGAAAAAAAAGCGGACTGACTCTTGTAGCTGATATCAGAGCCTTGTGATAAGTAAATAAATGTACGAGATGTAACGGAAACGTTTATTTTCACAAGCAATGCAAATTACGTGAAATTATTTCAAGCAATTTATCGACACTAGAACAAATTTTACTACATTCCCTGCTATCCTGTGAATGCCGCTAGGCATGCGCAGTGGCTCATATCGGTAACTTAGATATTTTAGTCGGCCCGCTTTTTTTCCCCTACCTGTACAATCCAAACAAAATCTGCCATAATGCACTCACGTAACTTTCTTTATCCTAAACATGAGCAGTACACCTTTCTTACTTCGCATTCTACTATAAAATAGGCCGTGTTGCAAGGCGTACGTATTCAAGCACTCGGCCATGAGGCGGCCAGCTTTTTTTATATGGAATCTTGAAGTGATATAATTGAGTATCGAAACCACCCCTAGCATTTAGCTTGGAATGAAAATCTTTGTCAGTTATATGATAACGAAGCTTGGTTGGCTTGTTTTTTACATTAACAATCGTCAATTGCCTAATCATTAAATTCTATCATATCTATGTAAACGGGAAATAAAAAAAAGTTTTTGATTGCCTTAACACATTCTTCCTTGTAAATAAAACAGACCAGCAGTAAATATTCATGGTGATATCAAAATTCCAATTTTACGGAGATTATTTTTTACTCCTATAAATGGTTTCTCTCGATTGGCTTATTAATCTTGTCTTCTTGCGCCAATAACCACCGTACAAAATTTTGTGAGATCCGTTATGTGGTTGGTTCGTGATGGTGTTTTGATCATTTTCATTTTTGGATAAAAATTATACTTTTTTCCATGCTGAAGGATGAAATAAATTTCATCTTATTTAATTACTGAAGGATACATATGCGAAAGAAGTTTCATATTGCTGATTCTTACATCTTATGAGAGAAGCATGTGCCTATGTTTCTGAGCGAAAAATCAATTCGTATTACATCCCGTAGAGTACGCTGCTAGTCGCTAGGGACGAGTAATTTGATAAAGAACTGCGCGGTTGGGCCTGAAATGAGAAACAATCGTGGATATTGCAGCAAGGCAATCGATGTCTAAAAGAAAACCTAGACCTACAGAAAACATATTTTAAACAAGCAGTTGATAGAGTGACTACTGTTGTTTTTAGTAAGTTATTTTGCATTATGTGGCCCGAAAAAAACATGTTTAATAGTAGATCAGTTATAGTAGTCTATGGGAAAACCGATTTGTTTGATGTAGTGATGTCTTAGGCAATATTCTGCATTTTGTGGCATTTGAGAACAGCAGAAGCCTTTCTTTGTTATCATTTAAAAGAAAGATGGACAGTTTGCATTATTGACTTCTGGGAAAATCAGTTAAGATACAATTATATTAGGCTATAATATTGTGTTAACTAATTAGTTATGTGGTACTGAATTAAGTTAAATACATAATTGTAACGCGTAACATGGAGAACTATGTGTATATAGGTACACTAGATGGTTACTCGTACGAAGGCCGGGTAAAAATGCACTTTGAACGGTTCTTAGCGTACGTGAGAGGAAGTAACGGAACTTTGGTTCTCATTTTTTTTATTTATTTTTAACTATTGTGTGGAACAGTTTGTGAACTTCATAAACTATAAAATGGACTTTTGTACAGCATTTACAGCTTTTCTCTGGAGTGTGTAATCTACGAGTATATACAGATTGTTCTTCTGGTGTCTCGTTTTATTGCTGGTCAACATGTATTGCAACTTCTAATTCTAATCTCTGTAGCCGTCCTTGATCCGATTCATTTTCTTTATTATATTACTGTGGTCTTTCTAGACACTGTTTAAAGACTGCTAGGCCTTCGCCTTGGTGTTTGGTTGGGTTTTGGAAAAACAAAGAACAATCGATCTGACAACGCGTTGCAACGGCTGGCTGTAGTTAAGCTAAATATTAGCAAGGATGATAATACGGTCATTACAGCAAACCATTAAACCGGCCCTCGTCTTCAAACGATAAAACATTTAGAAACTGGTTGTATATGGTTATTGTTGTATGTGCTTTCCGGATTATAAAATATGTTCGTGCTAAATCCCAACTCTATCATTTTCGTAGTTTTCTGTGTGAAGGAGGTACAGACAGTCAGAGAAACAATTATAAATATATATAATATGTAATTATAAGATACATATACCCTTATATATCCTTGATGGGGACTAATGAAATCCGTAGCTCTTTATTTGGAATGAGAAGTTATACAAACAGTAATTACACAATGGTTATACAAACAATTCAATTACTATTAACATTTGGTGGAAAAACGCATAAACACATGAAAAATCCCTTCTTGTTTGTTCTTGTTCTTGCTGTGTGTTTGTTAATTTCAAATTAAAATTTCATGTCATTTTAATCGTGCAATGAAATTCAATTTAACGAACCACGGTTTCAAAATTAATCCATTGATCGATGGTACCATTATAATTCCATTAGTTGCTGCGGACAGCAGTATCCTTTCCAAGGGAGACTAAAATTCTAAACTCTTGAACCTGCAGGCATCATACTATTGATCATCGATATTAGGTTAATACTCACTGCTTTAAATCAGAATTTCTGTGAACATTTTTGTGTTATATGTATTTTGTATTATAAGAAAATGCTATTTTTTGTCATTCTTACTTCTTCAGGTACTTCTGCCGGTTATTAAAGTTTGCCTTAAAGTTATATGTCTATTCTTCCCTAACAATAGCATTCAGCTACTTGCGTCTAAAGTGAAATATTAGAATTTACATTTTGTATGTAGTGAGCTTCATATGGAATAGGGTTTTTACAGCTTATATGGTATCAAATTAAATAATAATAAAAATAAAATAATAACGTTCTCAAATAAACATAACTTTCAAAGCCATACTTCTATTAAACAATAGGAAACTATAGTTTCGAAGTATGTAATTTAAATTTTTGAAATTATAAAATCATCCAGTATGCCAGTAGTTAGACCTATGTAGTATGATCGTCAAAATGAAGCACAGCCAACCAATTTCCTGATTTTATTACAATATCAAAAGATTAAGTTATTCTTGTGTAGATATACAGAATTTCACTATGCATTTCGTTAGATAGGCCTATGTGTAAACTATAACAAGAAGAAGATGAATACAAAAAGGTAACAAGTATGTAAATCTACATATCATTCTTAGGTAGAAGATCAACATTAAATGCATTTCTGGGATGTATAGTTAAAATTAATTTTAATAAATTAATCATATGTTCATATTACTTATTCTTTTGATATGCATGTTCAGCATAACATTTTTCATTGCTTGGATCGTTAATCCCTATAATATAAAGCCACATGGCTGACTGCCTGACTGAATGACTGACTGACTGATTCACTCACTCATTCACTCACTCACTGACATTAATGTTTACCCACTTCCAGATGAGCTAGAAACTTGAAAGTTGGTACATGTAGCCTATAGCTTTTAGGCTGTAAACCACAGGAAAATTATTTTTTTTTTTTTAATTTTTAGCCCTCGGTTTCCATGGCAACGGTATTACCTACAGTGTTCACATAGGGCTTTGGAAGTTTCAATAAACTTCGTTTTGAAGACATGCTAGCGATAGAAACTATTGTTTCCGTAAACAAAGCGAGGGGGGCAAGATGGTAACGTAATGGAATGGGGGCGGAGTCCCCAACGTGCGAAGTGAGTCCCTATAATAAATAGCCACATAGTTGACTGACTGATTGACTTACTCACTCACTCAATGACATTAATGTTTGCCCACTTTCAGATGAGCTATAAACTTGAAATATGGTACACATTTAGATTTTAAGCTGTAAACTACAATAAAATTCCAAAAAGTATTTTCTTTAAATGTTTAGCCCTAAAAACTCCCGGAAAAGGGCCCACTCATTGAAATTAATTTTTTCCACTTCCAGATGAGCTACAAACTTGAAATTTGGTACACGTATAGCTTTTAGGCTGTAAACCACAGAAAAATTCCAAAAACCTTTCCCGAGAACCTCAGCGGGGGTTTGGGGGCGGAGCCCCCAATGAGCGAAGCGAGTCCCAATATGATGTTGCGATCAGATGTACGTCATGTTTTGTCATGCATTATTATGTTATGTTATAGACCTCAAGAAATATAATAAAACATGCCGTTAAAAAAAAATATTAGAAAATCAAGATATTAAAAATAACTAAAGTGTTCCAGTTTTAGCATTAATCTTCCCAACGCTAGACATAAACCTGATTTTGCAGTTATGGATACTTATGAAAAAACTGCAAAAATAAATAAATAAACGACAACCCTTATTGTCTAATTGATTTTCTTTAATATACGTTTTGTAATTTGAGGTACATTAATTGAATAATGCTATTCTTTCTCTTTCTCTTTCGTAGTTTTACCTCTCCCTTATAGGGACCTCTATGCGGCCCGCGCCGCCCGGGCCTTACCGGGCCGCGACCTGTCGGGAGAGGAATGAACTTTGGATCACAACACAGACAGACATACTATTTTGACCAGACAAGGACATGGAGGGCCTCCCCGGATGAGTGATCAACCCAATGCCGGGGCCACCTCTGAGACAACACGAACACATAGGACGATACACACCATTCACACACACACTCATTCAGAACAAGGCGAGGATGGAGATGAAGATGATAATGACGGCCAGATGATATCCGGGGACCACAAGGGCCTAAAGTTACCTGACATTTGTCTCACAGGTGAGGGAAAACCCCGGAAAAAACCTCACCTAGGTAACTTGTCCCGACCAGGAATCGAACCCGGGCCCGCTGCGTGAGAGGATTGGACGCATCCCGTGAGCCACAGCGGTGGACGAGTAATGCTATTTTGGAGTAAAAAGAACAGAGAAGGATATAAAACTAAATAAATAAATAATAAATAAATGGAGAACCATATTATATTATAGTATTAATATTTTGTAATTTGTGTTCCAGTAATTGAATATAATTATCTTAGAGTAAAAGAAATAATTAAATTAAGTTTTCAGCATTCACAATTGTTATTATATTAAATATTATATAATTAACTTATATTATGGCATGTTGTGTACTTCATAATTGCTAATAACGGCGCAACGTGAGTAATTTGTTGTTCCGATGGCATAACACCGTACAACTTTTCATCAAACAAAATTTAAGGCCTTGATAGCGGTGCACATAAATCCACCAATGTATAGAAGGAGCTCAGTGTTCATATTATCTTCAACATATGAAGGCTCGTGAAAACAGATTCATCATTCCCGTGAATTCCAGGTGGCTCCCGAAAGAAAACACTAGACCTTTATCATCATGATAAAGTGCCTCGCCATCTATCCATTTATTGTGTTTTCTTTAACGTGACTTCTTTCATAGAATTACTTTCTACTTGCAAAATAGTCCATTCTTGCGCGGGTGCTAGTGAAGTTTTACAAAAGATAGGTAAGCAAAAGGAATGAGTTAACTTTATCTGGTTACTAACATAGGTTTAAATACTATTGCAGTTGCTATATGTATGCATTTTACGCAAGCATTTTCCGAAGTAGTTATCGTAATCCATTTTACGAAACAAATAATTAAAGTTTCCATAAGAAATCGAAATATCATGCAAAAATAAATCTACCACGGTCATGAAAGCAGAACTATGTGGATTAATGTTAAGTTGTTTATTCACACAGTTCAGTGTTTACCTGCATTTTACGATGATAGATAAACAATTAAGGAATTCTTACAATTAACTTTTTTACAGTATTAGCGTTGAAACACAAAAATGTTGTGGATCATGTACTGACTCTATCGAAATAAAAGTTTGACTCTTATTATAATAGTCTATATTATTATCTAATATGATATTTGGACTCGGGTTATACCACCAACCTATCAGAATATTGACATCTAGGCCTACAACCTGTAAAAAATAAATCGAATCGAATATATACCTTTCCATTTTAAGTAAGGATCACATAGTCTTCTGGTGGAGGTTTCATTTGCTTGATTAGTTTAGTTATGCTTATTTTCATACAGAATACAGTAGAAAATGTAAGCCCATCGCCTTAACGATCACCTAGACTTGGAGAAAAATGTCAGGGAATTTGAGCCAGAGGTTTTAATTTATGCTTGGATTTCTTCAACATGTCGTAACTCTACCACGATCCCTCCCGGAGGTCTTCATGCCCAGGATTTTTATGTCCTGAAAAATTAGCCCATCATCGCTGGGTTCGGATCCACGCGCTACGTTTGCGCCACCAAAGAGACAGAACAATACACGAAAGAATACAAAATATTTCCCTTCAAGGGTACTGATTCATATATTAGAAAATCATTTATCGAGTACCTTAAGAGGAACATTAAAAAGCAGAATGTTTCATTTTATTTATTTTGCTTTATGTTGAATTAAATAGTTCTCTACAGAGGTGATTTAATAATGGCATACTTGTTTTGATATTATTTTTACACAATGAAAATCTTTATTTCTGTATAAAAGTATAGTTTAAAACTATAGATTTAAAATATGTATACGTGTACATAAGATAAAGAGTAAAAAACATGAATTACTTCCTGCTATGTGTCTGCATTTAATATTTTCAAATTTTCAATTTAAGTGACGGTTGTAGAGCTCTTTGACTAAGTAAATTCACTTAGGTGGCACAAAGACACGTTCATATACAATTAGAAGCAGAGCGGTCCAAGTTGTAACCGAATCAGCTGGATACTATTACCCCTTAGAGTAACTCACTAGAGTATGTAATACTATTATAATATTGCAGCAACTTGGTTTGATGTCTCCAATCCCTATACACTGCTCACTAGGCGATCCTAGATACCAGATTTGTTCAAGAATCGTAGTTTAAGAAACACTGTGTTTGTATCTTCGTTCTGTCGAGTAACACCTCTGCAGTAATTTGATATCCACTTCCTAGCAAATGGGCCTATACATTTATTTGGTTTTTGGTCGTTTAGGCCTGTATCATTACTAGGATTATTATTGCTAGTATCTTATCCCGTATGCTAGACTAACACATCCATGCGGATTTGTGGTTATCCCCTGCATTGTCCAAAGTGTAGCCCACTTCTTACGCTATTTGATTCCTTATCCCAAAGAGTTGTTCGATTATAAGTAAATAATTATGTTCTTGTTAGCAAACCTAATCCAAAATCCATATGAAGAGCATTGAACAACCGCTACGCACGAAACAATAAATGTCCGTGCCATGACTGGAAACCGAAACAAAGATTAAGAACAGAGGTTATAAAATCTTATTTCTTGGTTGAGAGGTTGGTACTATAGAAGTACTGCAAATAGCAAACAATTTCGTATTCGATTCGTCAATTAATATAATATTAGGATTGTTGCATTGCGATCGCAAGAAACATGAGTTCCAAAACAATATTGAATGACCCAAGCAAATCTCAACAGAAGCGATATTCTGATAAATAACATTATGGGGAGAAAAATAATCCCATTTTGATGATTTATTTCAGAACGAAGGATGTAATAAAATAAAGTTATGTGGATACAGGCAAGATGTCAATTCTCCAATATGAAGTTAATTGAGTTCATGACCTTTGGTTTACAGATTAACATGGCGTATTCCTAGATTTCGAAATAATTATCTTGACAAGAAATAATAGTTAAGGTCAATTAAATTACCAACGAAAAACTCATCACAAATATGTTCGGTTAGGAAAGAAAAAGAATTCTCTTCTGATATTCTCTTTTCAAGTTCGTAAACCAGTCTTCAAAGAAGTCACATCGCGCTGTCTAAGGTATACGGCTAGGTGTGTCATGACTGGCGTGAGGGAAATGATAAGCTTCTCTCTGAATTCAATAATGGTGAATGGCCTTCCCCTCGCGATTAATCAGTGTCAAGATGAAAAAAAATTATACCCTACCGGTAAGTTGTATTGTCTTCAATGAAACAGCGAAAAAATCTCGGGCTTCGAGGCATGAAACGAATACTATCACGTACCTGATTTCACGATTCTCATTGACCTATTTTACAATTTTAAGCTATTCTATTTGCAATGAGAAGTTCAAAGTGAATACAATTATCCTTGAAAGTAAATATACATAATTTCTTATTCAAGAGATTTTCAGTTCAAGTCAATTGCTTAGCAGAAATCTTTACAAGATAACCTCATTAGTCAGAGTAGAGACATTTTCCATTTAATGCCGGTAGAGTGCTCTAAACATGAAATCCTTGTAACGAACTAATTATGTCGAGTATGTGTAAGGAGCGGACCCGATTCTGTACGTCCAAGTTTCTTAATGCTATTAATCGGGATGAAGTACAATATCAGGATAACCGTAACAGCTCTAGTTTTAATAAGATTCTGCTACTTGTCCAAATAGCTTAATGTTATCGTTATAAATGTCTGCAGAATACAAAGTTCAACCCCTAGGTCGTTCATTTACCCTACTGATACTTCTCCGGTATTAAGCACAGCTTCTCATCTCATTATATTCAGAGTAGCATATCTAAGACCATTTGTTTAACACTAATTTTGCTTCAAAACAGAATAATAAAAACATGTTTACAAAAGCCTATCGACACAAAATATTTATACTTGAATTCAAGGTTCTGAAAATCGAACAGTTTTATAGTTTGTGTTATTATTTTACTACCATAAAAACCGATCAACATTTATTTCACTCAAACATTGTCAAAATACAAAAAGAAATTCAATGTTTGGTTTTGAGGAAACAAAATGAACTAATAATTGGTGATTACATGGTCTAAATTATGGTTTGAAACTTTGTAATACTTTTGTTAATCAGAACCCTCAATTCATAAAATATAGTGTCAACCAATTTAGATAAAAATTAAAAACTGTTTAATAATAATCAATTCTTATGATTTTCTACCTTTCATTTTCTCATTTTAATTTCTTCCAACTACTTATAATTGTAAATACAAACATATTTGAAAATGGATTTCTGTTTTTGTGATTCTGAATTCCCTACAATTACTTCAAACTGCTAACTTTACTTGACTGTCAGTTAATGACATCTTCTTTTAGGTATACAATTATTATTCTACCGTTTCTTTGTCCCATCATTTATTTATCTTTTGTTGGAGGATTAACTTTACTTACTGTCATGCCGTTACAACTGGACAATTAATAGAATCTTTACCATAGAGAACTTAACATTATATTCCATGTACTTCTTAGGCTATCATTCATTGCATTCATTATCGTTGAATACCTAATACTAGATATTAGATTATATCAATATAAAGAAAAATTTCCCTCAAATATAGTATTAATATGGACGTAAAGATTTTCCGGGTTCGTCCTTATTTTAAACTCGCGGCAATGATATCTTAGTAAAAATTTGTAACAACGGACACCGTTGTTGCGAATTTCGGATAACGTTAGTGAAAGTTTTAGGAATATCTTATGTATTTTATGTTATTTGGAATGTTAAATTCCTAGTTACTATAGTTAGTTCAGGTATGAATACCTTAACATCGCACCAGCCCCTATCGTAGAAATGGAAAGTTGGGAAGAGTGAGAACAATATTATCGTGTGTACTCGTGGTGTCAGTATTTTTCATCCTAATCTCCTACTCCGTTGATGTCTTAATTAATGCTCTGGCTGTGTACCCTCAGAGGCTGGATAGTTACATATTGCATATTCATGCTCCATATACTGCGGCTAATCAACTCAATCTTATTGTCAACACGTTAATTCATAACGGCTCTTCCTTTACGATTTTCCTAACCTCACATTTATTATCCTGTATTAAAGAATGATTCTATGCTGGATTTAAATAATCAAGATAATAGTCAATACTCTTTGGACATATATGGAATAATGACATGAAAAGTTATGTTTATAAAGAATATTCCATTCATCCGCCGCATGCTTGATATTGACAAATAACGTTTAGCAATCCCTCGGATATAGACCAATCATGATCGTTTATCTTATAAAATGTTTGCTATTATTTATGTTATGTGACCAGAAGCATGATTAACAAAGTATTTTAAATCTGCATTCAAGTTAATTCAAATGTGGTGACGCAACATTGTAATTTTAATCACTAGGTTCAGATTAAGCCAAAAACATGTTACTTTTTTCTACGTTAGTCTTTGTTCATCCATTTCTAGTTCATGCTATCATAGTGTAAACTCGAACTGTGCACCCGGTGCCGGTAACCCAACCTTTGCAGCACATAGGCTGTAACTTTTGACATATTTGTTATTGCAGAAATGGAATATAATCGTATTTGTAAGTTGAAATTTACATTATTTCAGTCTTACGCGGGTCTTTATTGTTATTTATTTATTAAGTCATTTATTATTTTATTTATAGCAATTAAGCATGATTTGACTAGTTGCTTATTTGCTTATCATTATTTGTTAAAAATGACGTGAGAATTAAGAAAGGTAAAAGCATAAACTGTTATATGGAATGTCGAAACTTCAGTCGCCACTTTCACGGGTTCGAGCCCGACTCAAGTCTGTAACATGTAGGCTAGGCCTAGATGCAACAGTTCGGGTGTATTTACATGTATGTAAAAGATCTTAGACGGGTAAATTTTCTGACACACCGGTGAAGGTTATAGTCACAAAAAGCAGTGGAAACACATAAACACACAAGCAAACGTAAGTTCAATTGACTCAATAATTATTTTTAATATATTGGAAAATTTTCTGTTGGTGTCTTTTTATAGTTCATTTCTCTTTACTTATACGTAACTTTGTTCTTTTATATCATTCTGCCACTAATTTATTATTTTTTAGTTTATTGTACGTATCTCGTTTAGTTATTTTTCCTTATTTGATTAAAATATTACTGTATTAGTTTTAATATCGTAAGCTATTTTTGCTATAGCTTTATCCTAGCCGTCACACAATTTTTGCTTTCTTTCTAACAGCTTGCATTTTGTTTACCAGATTATTACACAGAATGATTTAAAACATGTTAAATAGAAGAGCTGCAATAAAAATATCACTACGATGCCTTTGTGCTTGCACTAAATTCTCTTTGAACTCATGCTTCCTGTGTAATATCGAGTTGCTTGCTCAATGCAGATCAGATAATTCTGCGGATTAGTGTAAGTCAGTGAATAGCGGAGGTATATTTTATTGGATTGCGCTAATCGCATAACAATATTTCATTCGTCAGACAGGCTTTTGTTCTCAGCAATTGACAGTCGTTATTTTCACGCCGCACTGCGCATCGATATGAGCATGGTGAGAGCGCTTTAAGTCAGCGGCTCTGCTGGCACATATTTAACCCTAACGTCATTGCCAGTTACAGTTTCAATGGCATGGAAACTTATTTTACATACGAGATGACGCTTTAGACAGAGCAAAGAACAGTCAAGCGCAGTATTCTATGTGCGGGAAACTTTCTTGGTTTTACTTCAACACTGTTGTAATAGTAAATTGCGATAGGGTGGCAAGTGTGTTCAGAACTGAGGAAACGTCAGAAAAACGAGCTAAGTCGAGTAATTTCCATTTCCGAGATTCTGTTACATACTTCAATTCGAATAAATTGTCCCTGTGGCTCGACTTCCAAAGCCGGGACCCGGGAACGAATCTCGATGGATCCATGTGGAATTTGTGGTAGACAAATTTTGATCGGGGCAGATTTTCTCTGGTGCTCCGGTTTTCCCTGCCATATATCATTCCACCGTGGTTCTATTCATCATAATATGACCTTTTGGTTGCATTAAAGATTTATTATTAATTATTGAGTTATTAGTCGGCTGCGGTGGTCTAGAGGTAGAGTGCCCCCCTCTAGATCCGAAGGTTGCGGGATCAAACCCGGCCGCAGTCGATGGGTTTTTCAGGACGTAAAAATCCTGGGCACGGAGTTTAAGCTGTCGTAGATTTACGGCACGTAAAAGAACTCCAAGCCTAAATTAGAGCCTCTGGACAACATTTCACGGCCCTTTCACGTCCAAGTAATATCTTAGTTTCCGGAGAGGGGTAAGGGGCGATGGGCTTACCACTTGTCCCCCTGCTCTCTCTAGGAAAATAAGCGTAACAGAATTCACATAGGTAAACAGAAACCTTCACTTGGAGGTCCTTCGCCCCACCAAGGGGGCGTAGGATTCGAGAGAGTTATTAATGTTATATTGACTTTAGCTAAAGAATTATTTTCTTTCTTTTGGATTTATATTTCAGCGGATTTTTGTTGTTGTTACCATGACAGTGTATACAATTTCATCATTTGTTTTGCATTCATAGAGACAATTAATTTTCAAGCTCATTGTAGCCTTATTATTAAGTGCTAGATTGGTACTTTATGATATAGTGTGGGGGACGGGAAAATGTCTGTCCATCTGTTTGTCCGGCTGTTTGTGTGTCTATAAGCGCGATGACTCAAATAAGCTTTATCGGATTTTCATGAAACTTGGTATACGCATTTATAACTTCCATGGGACGAAGCCTATTGATATTGGACAAAATGGGTTGACCGGTACCGGAGTAACGCATAATTTAGCGCCTATTTTATGGCAATATAATAGACAGAATTTATCAAATGCAAATCAGTTCTCATGACAGCATTTTGTTTTATAATGTTCATATACGACTTTGGAAGTTGCAAAACATTTAACTTTGAGAAATAACACTACCCACATATTTCTTCACATATGCTTATCAAACTAGACCGTTAAAGCGAGCGAGGTGACCGAGGTGGCCGAGATGATAACGTCTTGGACTCGCATTCTGGAGGTTCAAATCCCGTATCCGGCCAATTTGACATGGATTTTTTCTCTCTTATTTTAATAATAGGATAGGCTATCAAGCAGTAACTGCGCAAACACTGCGTCGAAAACTTATCATAATCTCATTCACCACATTCCGTGCTTTTAATTTCAAGTAACAAGTTACATAAACTATATCTACAGTTTTGAAAGGATTCCTATATAATATATATTAATCCTTATGAAACTAAAGTATCATAATAACTAATTGAATTCAGTTTTAAGAGCATAATGTGAAATTCACAGAGCCTTTGGAAATCTCCTAATAATCTTAAAGTTTTTTCTGTGTATCTACTTTTCGATTAGGTACTGTGCATAGCAAATGGGCTCCAGTTTTTCATGTGATGGTTCTATTCCAATTATCTCCAGAATTGTTTTCGTGGAAAGGTCAATTTTCTCCGTGCCACGTTCAACCGCTAAACCATGGACTGATCAATGAAGTGAATCTTGCTAATTGCAAATAAACAAGGATGAAACTAGGATGGTCGGGTGATTGCAATAAACTGCTGTTTGGCTTTCCTCCTAATTATTCTTCTGGATGGCAAACAGGCGACTGGTAATTTTAACGTGAAATGCATTTGCTATTTTAAAAGAAATCGATGGGTTTTCAACTTGAAATAGGTCTACTTGTTTTATTTCAACGTTGATCTGGAACAATAAATTGAAATGAAACCAAGACCTGATTACCTTATTGCCATTTTGTTTCATCCTATAGTGCGTCTCTACCATGAAACAGAATATATAGTTAGATGCAGTCTAGTATTTGCATCTAACTGATAGTCGTATGTCCTTTTGTTACCTTCGTCCTTTTCTCTCCCACCAATATTGCCAATTTCCTGATAAACCAAAATGATAAAAGTAGTAAAACAATTTTCTACTTGAAAATTCTGGTACCAGAAATTATCTGATAACAATGAATACATTGACTGAGAGAATCCTATTTTGATATTGATTGTAAATTGGTGAGTAAGCGAGAATAAATGCATATAAATGTCTGAAATAATTTTTAAATAGCTTTTAAACAAACCTGAGTTCGGTACCAGTTAGCTGTTAATAAGTTATCGCACTTCTACCCAGCACTGCATGATAGCTGAGAGTTTTGTGCTCCTAGGTGTTCCTTAACGTGTTTTTCCTCAAAACTCAGTGATACGCGCATAATATTAGTCCTGGTGTGAAGTTGAAGCAGTTAAAGGAGAACTAAAGAATTGGTTATTCAAAAAGCTTAATATGTAGAATTAGGAAGGAAAAAAGAAAGATTATCTGAGAACGCTAGGAAAAATAAAGTTCATATATATCGTTCTATGAGTTTGCTGTATTATACCTAAGTAGGCCTAACTGTACTGTCTTCAATCTGCAGGACATGAGGTACAACTTATTGTATGCAGCAACAACTATATCGAAAATTTCGAGGTTTTTCAAGCCTGATTAAGAGTTTTGTCTCATCATGTATTTCAATATTTGAGTAGTTCTGGCCTCAGTTCTCCCCATTTAACATTAAAAATATACAATCTTTTAAGATTGAGACGGTTTTTATACCTTTGAATGCCGAAGTAGGAGCTTTAAAGATATACAATCAAAACTTTAAAACATGTGGTAGAACTTTTCATAATTTTAGTGTTTTAGTAGTATAACATCCTCGATGTGTTCAACGAAACTTTTAAAAGTTTCAAAGGATGTTGGAAGTGTTCAGAGTGATTTCTAAACTATCTGTGCTGTAAATTTGAAGTTTGACATACTTAACTGAAACCTGAACAGAAATTACAGTTTCAAATTTCAGTTTAATATCTAAGGTTGTTCTAAGATATTGATTCATTTTACTGATTTTAATAAAAATTCAATTCTAACTTCCCTGACAAATATTAAAATACGAATCTGAATATTTTATTTAAAAATTATTGGCGGATTTTTAATCTTCTTTATATTTTTGTTTTAAAAACTTTTAAATAGAAAATAAAATTTAAAAAGTGACATATGATGATATAATTTTTTTAATAACTGAGGCTTATATAACACACCTGATTAGTAATTTTGTTGCATACATTATTAACTACATTGTAAAAGATTTTCAGAGCAGTAACTCTATTTCTGTGGGAGAAGAAAAATTTTGAATGTGGCTAAATTATATAAAAATTTAAAATGAGAAAACGAACGATTAAAATATGCATGCACTGATAGTTTAAACCGAACGGTACTCCCAATATGGCTTCTGTAACACCTTTCCATGCTCCCAGAACGGTTTATAATTTTAGAGTTACTCTTTGGGGCATGCTGAAAAGAACCAATATATATATATATATATATATATATATATATATATATATATATATATTTGCAGAAATGTCTAAACCATTAGTTCTTTCAACCCATACTGATTGTAGGCTTTATAATCGCAGCTTAAACGTTTTAGACGCCCTGATGGTAAGGTAAAGATCTCGCACGATATCTGTGCCGATGAGACAGTTACTCGCTAGAGAGAGACATGCTATTGTGCGAGAGAGAGAGGTAGCTTGGCCTTTACAAATAAAAAGGAAGGTATTGTTGTGCGAGAGAGATAGGTAGCAGGCCAATCGACGCTACAGACCCCACGAAAACATAATGCAAAGACAAAGGCAATCGGCACAGATTTCGTGCGGGAACTTTATATATATCGAAAGGCCTACCTTTATATACCTGGAAGTTGAACAAAACAAGTATTAGTATTAGCCTAAATTTGTTTCAGTTTGTCCAAAGTACAAGCAAATAATAAAACTGCATCTTTCATCACACCCCAGAGTAAGAGAAAGCGTGAATAATCATTAATTTAAATAAATACAATTTAGAAGTAATGCATACCGAAGTGCCTACCTTTAAAAACAAGAATTAATTCTACTATACGTCCGATAAATGCAGTAGGCTTATTAGTCTTATGAATCTTTGTAGAAAATTATACATTAGTCAGAAATACTTTACCAAAGTTCGAATGACATAAATCATTTAATAGTCTATTGTGTGGCTAATAAAACGGTTAATCAATTAACAGTCACTTTTCTGATCCATAACTGAACATTATAACCGAAAATAATTTGTAAATCTTTAATTAGTTTTCTTCGTTTAATGCCTTATTTTCTTACATATGTGCCGAATATACTGTCTGCGTATGATATTTTGTCCGCATAGTTTAAAATTACTTGTGCCGTCATTAAACTTTTTTTCAATTTTTGCATTTTTCCGGATTAACATTTTCTTTCAGCTATAATTTGAAAAATCAGTCAATCTGAAAACGTACGGTAAATACCGTTTTAAATTATATAACTTAGTTTTTATAATATTCCGTATATTAATAAGGATTCTAGGCAGTAAACTGTAGAGAGAGAGAGACAGACGGAAATGTCAAATTCCTCAATTTTGAGGAACAGAGGAGTAAAATCATCCCATATCACAGTGGAGCAAACAAGATCCACACTGCGCTGTGGAATTACCTTTGTGAATAGTGGTCAGACGTTATCCATGAGAAGAGAACACTGCTCATCACTATTCGGACTGAATTAGTAAGACGACGACAAGGAATATTCCGTGTTTGAGCAGTTCTCCACTGAATTTGCATAAGGAACCTATTGTCCAATTGCAAGTCAGCCTAGCTTCGTCATATAACGAGAACTCCCCTGCTCATCTTCAGTTCAAACACACTTGTTCTTTATGCCTAGTCTTTTTGCTAGGAGTTTTACTTCAAAAGCACAGATAAATACTAGTGTAAAATAGGTTAATTTACAATTTTACTGTTAGTCGCGGTAGATATGGATCATGATTTTGTGGATTTACAGCTGAAGTAGGAAGTAATTTCGTTCATGTAGCAAATTAAGTTTATGGTGACTATGTAATGTTGGAATAAGCTTTTGTTTTGCTGCATATTCGTATGACCCGAAAGTGAAAAGAATAAACTATCCTGTGTGGCCTTTCTATCGCTTTAGTTCTTACCATAATAATATTTTCGTCGTTTTTATTTTTCACTCTTTTTATGTTTATTATTTAATTCAAAATTATTATTCTTTTCTTCTTACTTCTCATTTTACCTCTTGTACTCTTCTTAATAATCCGCCATCTAAAATTTCAATTCATTTTCCTTCTGGTTACTTCCATCCTATGGAATTTCCTTAATTCTTATATTCACAGGTATCTGGTATCATAAAATCGAATATGTAGTTACCGATACTTCACCAAAAACACTGATTTAATCGCTGTCTGAATAGAGAACAGTGAACATGATTATTAACATTTTTGGTCAACCATGTTTTTGAGCCATGTCATTCCAGCGTTCTCCCCTCTGAATTCAAAGATTTTCCTGGATTTGTCAACACTGTTATAAATGGTAATAGTCGAGAAATTCCCTAACGATGGCGACGGTAGGCCTACGTTAAATACCTATGACCAGGTGCAAAGCCCGAGAAGTAATTCTTAATAGCATTAGGGGGAAAGTTGCATATCGTTCACGAATTTATTATGTAGTACACAAATATTTCCTATATTCTTTCCTCAAAATAATTTGCGATAAAATGTTATACATTATAATATTCTAGTATAAAGTGTTTGTCAAACTAAATATTTAACGCAGTTACAGAACAGAACCTAAAGAAGTGTGCGTATAAGTGTGTATGTGTGTGTGTGTGTATATATATATATATATATATATATATATATATATATATAAATTAGCTCTCCAACTCTCCCATAATATTTGAAAACATTCGTGTTTTAGGCTTATTATAACCCCATTTTTGCTTTCTGAAAGTTATTTTAAATTTTTAGCTTTAGTTTCTTATACTTTAAGGAAAATTCTGATTGTCCAGTTATCTTACTTTTGATGTACAGTACTGTACATTATATTTGACAAGAGTTTAAAAAAATTATGATCGGTAGCTTAGATTTCCATTTCAAATGTCTATGAATACCTTTAGCGGAAACGAGAGAAAAATATGTCATTTGTTTTTACTGTTATTGAAGAAAGATATTTATGTTACCTTTTTTGTATATGCAAGTTCGTTTTTCAAATTCTCTAGGTTTGGTCCGAAGATAAATTATTAAGATGTATTATATCGGATGGTAAAACATTTAATGTTTTTAACTAGAGGGGAATGCAATTAAAATTTATCTTCTTTAATTTGTTTAACGTATTGAGAAAGATTAACTTAATTTCAAAGTACAAATCCTTGTGGTACTTTCTACAAAAAAATATAACTTTCCGTTTCATTAGTTATTTAATTAGTGCATTGAATTTGTTGCGGGTAAATTCAAATGCACATGCACAGACAAAGGTTGATTTTTGGTGCTCGGCTGCCAACGTAAGAAATTGAGTACACACCTTTTTTACAACCACCAAGTATGTCGATTTTTACGACCACCGTGAGAAATTTAATTAAAAGGGCCTAATGAATGTTAACATTTTCAATTTTTATATTTAATAGCATATTAGTACATTTAATAATCATAAACTTAATATATTTAATAATCATTAAAATTATTTTTAACTAAAAGTGTATTTTCCACGTGATTGAAACCTTAGCTTGTTGCAAAAGATTTTAACAGTAATGCGATAATGTGCAATTTTTACTTCGTGTTTCTTGTGTTACAGGTTCTATTTTTAATTCAAGCTGTTTAATAAATTTATATTACTCCTTCCGTAGCTTTGTTTTGTCCTATTTGAATGGATTTCACTTAGTAGCCTCCCCTTCAACCACACTTGCTCATTATTGATTAAGTTGTACATTCGATATTCCTCCTAGTAACTTATATTTGAAGATTTCTAGAACAGTTCCATCACACAGGAGCCATATTAGGGTGTTGCGGCGAGTAACAGTACGGAGTAAAGTGAAAAATGTATAATTTTGAAAGATTTATGAACGTAACCCGGGAGAGCCAGTCATGTTTCATTTGTCAGAATTTGTAGTAGTTTTCACAGCTCTGTCAGGATTTTATCTCACTCACCTCTTAAAATTCATACTGGCTGCAGAATTTTGGCTCGCACCCAAACTGCAAGTGGCGCATCCGTTTTGTCTGGTCCTTGTCAGAATGCTAACTGTACAGGGCACTCGCTGCATTTAGAAATCACATACAAAAATTTTGCATGTTCAGTCCATAATGTGAACGGTGACATCAAACGTGCATCTGCATTTTCATAAGCAAAATGCGGCGTAAAGTCGTCGTGTTCTCATAGGAAAATATTGATAGATGACCATTTATTGAAAATTATTTCCTATAAACTCACTTCTTAGTTAATTCATTCAGGATAAACGAATCATCTGGATTATAAACTGTTTCAGAGTTGTAGTAGCATTAAAGTTGTATACATAGATCACTTATAGATATTTAATTTGTAATTATATGCACAGGAATTTGATACTATTCATCCATCCATCCATCCATCCATCCATCCATCCATCTATCCATCCATCCATCTATCTATCTATCTATCTATCTATCTATCTATCTATCTATATATCTATCTATCTATCAATATCTCTATCTATCTCCACCTGAGTTTAACCTCTCCCTTTTAGGGGCATTTTAGCGATCCAAGCCGCCCGGGCCTTACAGGGCCGCGACCTGAAGGGAGAGGGATTATCTTTGGATCACATACACACTTTTTGGACCAGACAAGGACATGGAGGACCTCTCCGGATAAGTGATCAGCCCAATGCGGGGGCAACCTCCGAGACAACAGGAGCACATAGGACGAGACACACCATGATTCCAAACAAGGCGAGGATGGGATGAAGATGATAATGATGATATGATATCCGGGGACCACAGATATATCCGGCCAGATGATATCCGGGCACCACAAGGGCCTAAAGTTACCCGACATTTGTCTCACAGGTGAGGAGGAATAACAGGAACTTGATACAAATTTTAAAATTAAACTCAAACACACTATGTTCTTCTAAAACCCTCCTGTTGCATTATAATTTACAACATTACGATGCCGTGAAAAGCACAAGTCTTTCTGCTTCGAACCCATTTTTTTAGTAAGAAATTCACATACAGCAAAATGAATACAAGCCAAGCTTCAAAACAGAACACAAAACAAGCCCTTTAGTTCGCATGTAGTAAGAAAAACGTAAAATAACAGGTTAAACATTGAGAAAACTCATATAAAGTACCGGTATAATATTCTTATAAACTTGAGAAATCATACTTTTAAATGAGACAAAACTAAAAGTTTCCAGAAATCTGCTTATCAATGGTCGATGAATTCTTTGAGTTTTTGTTGTTAGTTATAAGTGTTATGCTTTCAGGCTCGTTGAGAATAGTATCGTGCTTTTGAATATATTACACTAAAATAAATATTTTTTGTTCAACTATGCGTATTACATGTGGCGTAACGGTATCACAATGATATCCATAACGTTACAGATTTTCATTATGACATCAATGTGGTATCGGAACGTTCTTGAGACCTCAGGATTAGTAGCTGGAAACCGCGTATTAATTATCTTGTAATTAAAATAAAATCAATTCCGTTCGTGTTAATTTCAATATCATACAAATATGAATTCATTTCTTGTTTTCAAAGTCCGTTGGTTTTAAGCAAATTACCAAAAGGAAGCTTCGATTTGACCGACACCATGAGCTGCCGTCTACATTAGAAGACAAGAACTACGACTCCATCCAATTCAAAGGCCATGGCGGGCTCGCCGTTCGTTTGAGTGAATCTAGAATCTCATAAATTAAACATTCAGACTAGTTATGGCCGAAAAAAGCCGTAATATGCAACTTTCCTGTAATGGTAATTCAGATACCGTACTCGTATGAAACATACTCGTATCTTAATAAATGCCTTTATAGGCTTGTTGCATAATTGATAAATTTCATATTTGCCGCAGAGGGAGGATTATTTTGAACAGAATTGACCTTCTTATACCCTCTGATATTAAAATAAACATACAACACACTGTGGCATTGATATTTATGTATAGAACACTAAAAAGATCATTAAAAATGTATGTACAGATTAAAAATTAATCACAAATTACACAGGTCTATGTTGTAAAAATATTATGACTTCATAGTCATTCATCCAAGTTCCGGCTCCACAACACAAGGAACTAAGGATGGCGTAACTATTGCGCCGAAATGCATATTCAGTATTTAAACAACACTACAACACACTGGACATCCAATTCTACAAGAAATTCAAAAAATAATCAAGAGAGGAACACTCTACAATCCTGAAGATTTTGACATTACCGTTATATATATGGTGCAAAGACTCCCGAAAATAGGGAAATCCATTTTATACACATTTTAATATTTTTACAACATAGACCTGTGTGTCCACCGCTGTGGCTCAGGGGATGCGTTCAATCCTCTCGCGCAGCGGGCCCGGGTTCGATTCCTGGTCGGGACAAGTTACCTAGGTGGGGGTTTTTCTAGGGTTTTTCTAGGGTTTTTCCTCACCTTTGAGACAAATGTCGGGTAACTTTAGGCCCCTTGTGGTCCCCAGATATCATCTGGCCGACATTATCATCTTCATCCCATCCTCGCTTTGTTTGGAGTGAATGGTGTGTCTCGTCCTAAGTGTTCGTGTTGTCTAGGAGGTGGCCCCGGCATTGGGCTGATCACTCATCCGGGGAGGCCATGTCTGGTCAAAAGAGTATGTATGTGATCCAAAGATAATCCCTTTCCCGACAGGTCGCGACCCTGTAAGGCCCGGGCGGCTAGGGGTCGCTTAAATCCTATAAGGGAGAGGTGAAACTACGATAAAGAAAGAAAAAAGAAATAAAAAAGAAAGAAACACCTGTGTAATTTGTGATTAATTTTTAATCTGTACATATATTTTTAACGATCTTTTTAGTGTTCTATACATAAATATCAATGTCACAGTATGTTGTATGTTTATTTTAATATCAGAGGGTATAAGGAGGTAAATACTGTTAAAAAAAATTGTTGCATAATGTTCTATTGTCGTTTACTATCTCTCATCATTCAGCACAGTCACCGAGAAAGAAACTGTAGCTATAGAAAGCGGAATAAGTAAAGTATAATGTTGATACAAATATTCTGTAGCAGGCATCGTATACATTCAAATTTCAAACTCTTGCACAGTCTGCTCGGTTTTCAACATATAATAATTGTTGATGGTGTACACAGTCCTATTTTATAACACTGAGCGCAACCTTGTTGTGGGACAAGGTGTTGTACTGGTCCAAGGCTTCACAGCTCTTCTCAATAGACTTGTAGTTTTAAACTAATTGGACACATCCGTTTCAACAAATCTATTGTGGAATGATAATTCTTTCACACTGGCCGTGTATAGGCTGAGATGGAAAGGTGAAGTCAGACTGAAAAATTCAATGCCATAACTGGGTCATTTGGAGAATTTAATGTTGTACCGGCATGTTGCCATTGTAGCTCAGTTGGTAAGAGCAGCGGCACGGAGAGCCGAAGATCATGGTTCAAATCCCGGCTATGGCATTTCAGTTTTCAGTCTGACTTCACCTTTCCAAATCTATTGTATTTTTTTCTCCTATTGAGACGAAATGTATCAGAGCAATAACATATATTGCAACAAATCTGGAGTATACCAAGTTCACCATGGTTGCAATAAAACTTTTAATTAAAATTCGTAATTGTGCAGACTTTCAATAAAATTTAAAGGTACAGCCCATCAATGTTCATTTAATCATATTAATATTTTTATTTACCACATTCTTAGGAACGAGGTGAGGCTTTTTTTATGATTTTGTATAACAATTTTTGTTTATTAAAATTTTACTCTTTATACTTTTTCCTTCTTGTATACAATGTGTTTAAAGCTTTCCCTTCTGGTATTCTTTTTCTCATATAGTTTTACAACTCAGTAAAACTTTTCAATGCATTTGATAAAAATGTTAAAGAAGCTATTTGAAAATTTTACAAAATATGACAAAACTCAAATACAGGTGATGTGTTTAACACATTTGTTCACTGGAATATTAGTGGGTAATTTTTAATACAAAAGTTAAATCATTAAACTTTGAGACTCGTTCTAGAATATTATTTATTTATATTCTGGCTCCTGTTTTGTTTTTATGTCTACTTTCTGTATTGCACTAAATAGGTGATAGTCACGAGAGAACTGTAGCATAATTTTACAAAGGGTACCTTGTAATTGAATTCTGTGTTTTCATAAATGGTAGAGTATTCTGTTCTTTCATGTAAATTATATTAAACATAAACCTTATTATGATGGGCTAGGAATGTGTATCGTGATAATAAAACATAACATTATATCAATTTAATAATAGCCTAATAACTGAAGTAATTTTATTATTAAAGTAGGTCTAATGTAATATTTTAAAATGTAAAAATGTTAAATTAATGTAGATTTAATACAGTACAATATAAATATCTCGGACACCAGTCACTTAACTTAATTGCTGGATACTGAATTGTGAATCTCAGGGCATATCTGTAACATGCAAATTCAGCGCAACGTTGCCTCGCTACAAAATAGGAGATATTGGTGCCAACATGCAAATAGAGTACGAGATGCTATCCCCATAAAATAGTATTCTCTCGTAAATTCCCCTGCACTGATGCTGCTGCTTGGATTGAAACCTCTGCCGCATATTGAAGTAGGCTACGTCATTAGATCTTCTATCAGCTTTTGACGTGAACTTGTTTACCAGCAGTGTCGCAACCAGCCGCTCACAGGACAAAAGTAGAGTACAAGTCTGTGCCAATATTTCCCATGGAAGGACAAGGCTTGCCACCTTATCACTGTTCATCTACATCCGTCCTTCAATAACGGCAGATGGCAGAGTTGGTCCCTATGACCGCTAATGTTAGTCGTGACCAAGCGCCGCTACTTCTTTATCAAGTACCTCCTCAATTGTCCTCATGAGCCTGATTGCAACAGGTTCTAGACCTCTATATCTCAGAAAAATCAAACCGTGTCCTGGGGACCAAACGCTGGACTGCGGATCCGTAATCATCAACAGTAATCACTAGCCCATGCAGGCGGTTAACGTAGAATACTCTACTAACTTAAAATTACTATAGCTCAGACTGAGAAGATAGTCTTCAATACGCTAGTGGTTAGTGTTGCTGACTAAGTAGGAATGGATTCGCTTCCTGTAGAGGAGCCAGGCTATTGAAAACAATTAAGGAGCTACATGATAATAATAATTCCTTTATTGAAACCAATGGTCATAGGATCATGAATGGAGCTCTGCTGGAATGATATATGGCAGGGGAAACAGGAGCACCACGAGAAAATCTGCATCGAACTCGACCACAATTTTCACATGGATCCACTGAGATTCGACCCCTGGTCCCAGCGGTAGAATGCGAGCGGTCTAACCACTCAGCTATGGGGGCGGCCAAGACTGACCACAAGCCTCAATCCTATCACTTACCATTGACGCTCAATTATTCAGAGTGGTAAGACAATCAGTAGGCCTATCTTGAGAGTTGCGAACTATTCATCAAATTAAAAAGGTGTAACAAACGTGGGTCCTTAAATAATGTATATCTTCCGTGGTAAGATATCATCCGCCCTCATCAATATCACAGTGCTAAATGTGACCAATTTATATAAATAGAGAACCTTCGATACTGTGAGGGCTGGAATTGTTCGTAAAACAAGTAACAATGTACGCGTATAATGAACATGGGTAATAAAATATAATATGCTATAAGCTTATTAATGATATTTTGTAGGTACAAAGTAGGAAGTATTTATATCACATCTAAATGTTTCGAATTATGGTTCTTAGCTGTGCGGTTAGCAACCCAACTATTGCCCTTATTTTACCAATCATATTTTTAGTACCGAAATAAGTTAGGGGTTTCGCATTCTAGAGAAAACGATAAAAATGAACATCCCAACTAAAGCAGCCTATAACCGCTTGTGTAGCCACATGATTTGTCCCTACAAATTTCACCATACATCGTCTTGCGATCAATGAAGGCGAGTGCTTTAGCAATGTTAGAAAACCACTGGAATTCTTTCTGTTAAATAATCTTAGGCTATTTTTGGAGAAGTATACTATATTTTTTGTTATGGTTGGACCAATGACGTCTTTCGGTGATTTTAATAACTATTATGCACCTATTATGCACATTTAATAGCATTCGTTACAGTGCAGTCTTCAATGGGATTAAGATCCTTCTAATACAATTCCATCTACATAGGCCTGGGTGGAGTAGTCGAAAGAACTGGGTTTCCACATTTGCTGATTCGAGCGTCAGAGCTATATTTTCCTGCCTATGCATACGTGCTCATGAGCATAAAATAACACCTTTAAACAAAATTGTGACTCGCCTGAACTTTATTGTTGCATGCACTGGCATCTCGTATATTTATTATCAACTAGCGTGTGCCCGCGGCTTCGCACGCGATAATTATTTCAAAAATTAAAAATTAAGAGCATAATAGTTAAATCATTAAATTTATTAACACCAAAATCACGTGGACTACATACCACGATTAGATAGCGTCGCCTGGTAAAAGCGACCTCAGATTCGAGTTCCCTGGCCCAGAAAACCCCTGCATAGTGAGTTTCGTCCAAGTCGAACAATGTTTGACCATATTTAGGCCTATATTGAATATCCCTCTTCCGTGTAGGTTGAAAATTTCATACGTCTGTGGGACTTGATATTCTAAACAAATGAATCGTCAAGGATGGACCTACAAAATCAAGCGATCGCCCGCGATAATTATTTCAGAAATTAAAAATTAAGAGCATAATAGTTAAATCATTATATTTATTAACACCTAAATCACGTGAATTACATACCACGATTAGATAGCGTCGCCCGGTAAAAGCGACCTCAGATTCGAGGTACTTGGCCCAGAAAACCCCTGTATAGTGAGTTTCGTCCAAATCGAACAACGTTTGACCCCATTTAGGCGTCGCGTGGTAAAAGCTACCTCAGATTCGAGGTACTTGGCCCAGAAAACCCCTGTATAGTGAGTTTCGTCCAAATCGAACAACGTTTGACCATATTTAGGCCTATATTGATTATCCCTCTTATAATAATAATAATAATAATAATAATAATAATAAAATCAGGTAAACTGATATAACAAAGTGCCAGTATGTTTTGTTTAATCAGTTATGATTGCAGTTATGATATGCAGAATATAAAAAAAAGTCAAATTGGCCGGTTTCGGGATTTGAGCCATGAAACTCCAGAATGTGACGCCAAGACGTTACCATCTCAGCCACCTGGGTCAGTTATGGGATAAGCGCATTTAAAGCAATAGTGTTGTCATAGCTAACTGTATTTTAATTGCCAATGCCTTAGAAATCACAGTAAAACAAAAGCTTGTTGTCAAGATAACTGATTTTCATTTTTTTAAATAAATTCTTTCGAATACGTATATTACCATAAAATAGGCACTAAATTGAGCATAACTCCGAAACAGGTCAACCGATTTTATCCAGTATCAATAGACGTCTTCCCATGGACATTATAAATGTGTATACCAAGTTTCATAAAAATCCGATAAAGTGTATTTGAGTTACCGCGTCTTTAAAATAGACACTAAATTGGGTTTTACTACGGTACCGGTCTACCGATTTGGTCCAATATCAGTAGACTGCTTCCCATGTACATTATAAATGGGTATACAAAGTTTCAAGAAAATCCAATAAAGCATATTTGAGTTATCGCGACTTCTTATATATTAACATAAAATGCACTAAATTGGGCATTATTCTGGTACTGGCCAACCGATTTGGTCGAATATCAATAGACGTCTTTCCATGGATATTATAAATGCGTGTACGAAGTTTCATAAAAATCCGAAAAAGCGTATTCGAATTATTGCGCCTTTAAAATATACACTAAATTGGGTTTTACTCTGGTACCGGTCAACAGATTAGGTTCAAATTCAATAGGGCACTTTTCATGGGCGTCATAAATGGGTATACCAAGTTTCGTGGCAATCAGATACAGCGTATTTGAGCTATGGCGCCTTTCTAATATACTCTATTAAAATAGGCACTAAATGGGGCATTACTCCGGTACCGGTGAACCGATTTGGTTCAATATCAATAGGGTTCTTCCCATGGACATTATAAATGTGTTTTCAAAGTTTCATGAAAATCCAAAAAAGCATATTTGAGTTATGGTGCGTACAGACACACGGACAGACAGACAGACGGACAGACAGACAGACGGACAGACGGACAGACAGACGGACAGACAGACGGACAGACATTTTTTCGTCCACCACACAATCTCATAAAGTACCATACTGGCACTTAATTATAATCCTCTTCGGTGTTGGTTGAAAATTTCATATATCTGCGTGCCTTGACATGATAAACAAATGAGTCGACCAGCGTGAGCTACAACATTCAAGCGATCGTAATGGTTTTGTGACAAAAATAGCCAAAGCCTACTGTAATTGATTTGACATTGAAATGTGTAACTGAAAATTGATGCTTCTAAAACGCTAAAATACACGTTTTCTGCCCGTTTTTCACTCATAACTCAATAACGAAAGCAAAACCTAAAAATGTAATATGCCGAAAACCTTCCCGGGAATGTACTCAACAACTTCCCAAAGTTTCATGGCGATCGGATGAATGGTGTAGTATTGCATAAAGGACACACACACAGACACACACACATACATTCATTTTTATATATATAGATATGGTGATTAACAGTTGCAAATAAAATCTGATGTATTACACTCACATAACCGTATTCACCCTAAGTATCGGCAATAAAACTTTATCCTTCACACTCTGGTATAGAATAGGAGACCTATTGCAGGGAGTGCGTATTCAACAAAAGTATTTTCTTGGCCACGCAAGACATACGCCTGAATTAGTAGATGGTTAGTAACTACTTTTCAGGTAGATTTTGTGAAAATTTGCTTGTAATAAAAGTTATTGCTCTTGGAGCACATAAAATGCATATGGATAATAGCTAATCAGAGGAGCAGGTACTGTTACATTGCTTAGTGTTTTGCAGTTTGATGTTTTCTGTAACTGAACGCGTTAAGTGTCGTTATATTTTACGTTTAGTTTAGTATAAGCAATTCGTCTATAAAGTTTAAAGTAAATTATTTTTATGAAGTATGTTTACTGGTATTTGGATCGTCGCTTTTGGTTTAACCTTGTTTTCACACAAAATTTAAAAACCGGATATCAGGTGTTTCTGTTTAGTCACTCTCTTGCCAGTTCCCTCTAACACGGTTCTTGATTCTGGCACGCGGCATTCTTAATAGAGCAAGCTGCTCTAAGATCTGAGAACAGGTTTTTCAATGGAAGTTTTTTGTATGAAGATAAGTTTCACCCAACCTAAAGATACAAATACCACCAGCACTATTATATTTTTCGTCCTCGGTCTTTGTTGCTTGAGTACATTTGCTGTGCACAAAATAGCAGCTTACCAAAACTAAATACCAACATCATCCCTCTAGCTAATCCTGTGCGCTTGCCCACGGTTTAATTCACAATATCTATGGTAAACATCACATCAAACAATGAAATACATGCAGTGTATTTTTTTAAAGTGTTATGGAAATTAACACTTTTTTATTTTTATCCAAGAGGTTCACGTGCTCTTGTGTGCAAATGAAAAACCGTCACTGGTTACAGACCTAAGTACCGGTACACAACCATTGTAAAATTACCATATCAAACAAACGAACGAAGACGATTAACGCTGGTATATTCATTGATATTCACAGAAAATTTGCACACTTCCATTACATGTAAGAGTTAACACTCTTTAAAGAGAGCAGAAAGCGCGACATATTTTATTTTAATCGTAGCTTAACTGGCGTTCTTTGTAAAACGCTTTCTGCTAAAGAACAGTATGCGGTGACTAATAAGTTTGGATTAGTGAACTTATTACTACTGTGAGCTGGGAAACTTATTCTCTCGTGAAACACGGGAACAGCCAACATAAGACATCACTCTGTATTCATTAACTGCGATTTATGCGGCAGTAACAACGGGATTTATCTTCCGTGATCTTAACTACTGCCTGAAAAGGTATAAACTTGCTTTATGCATTACACTAGATAAAACAGTCTATTCGCTAAACAAACAATTGACCTGGTCTACATCTACATTAACTCCTCAGTAAAGAAGTTTCATATACCTATATCAGCCAAAAAAGTACTTTCTTTAAACATGAATTTGCAGATGAAGTTATTAATGTTTGAGCTGCCATCATTAGGTAAGAATAGTCAGGCAGAAAATTCCTCTAACACCGGGCCTAGAACCCGTGACTGTAAACTTCGTTTAACGGGTTCGATCCCCGGTCTCAGAGAAGTTACTCTAATCAATGTTCTGGTTGAATGTAAATATTTTTATTTATTTAACCTGTTGGAGGTCCTGGAGCTAACACTCCGCAGTATAATATTTTACAATTATATGCTTATTTACGAGTAATATAATGGAATGGCGTTGTGTTTAATTGCTACATTGTAATAAATTATATTTTTATGTCTCCGGTCAGTCTCTAAATTAATCATATCCATGGACAACAAAACTCATTTAAATACCAGCGTTGTGTTATTGTTCTATCCAATTCATAAAGTGAGAACTGACGGATCGCCCCACTCCTTAAAGAGTTAGATCATAATATATCCAATAACCCTGTAAGATCTATTACTCAACAGGTAACCTGAGTTCCAAATTCCTCCATAGTAGAGAGGTGCTAACGGTAATTGACCTTCATAGCTTAGTAGATAAAGTATCAGATAACAAAATGTCGCCTCCGACTGGAGATTTCAACTTTTTCCTAGTATGGGATGCTCAATATATACCAATCGCAATCTCCACCTCGCTTCCAGTGATTTTCATATTTTCTTACACCTCACGAAATGACAGAGAATGACAGAGGAGCAGAGATGGTTGTCACACAGTGGTTCAAATCCCAGGCGGCAGACTTCTACGACACAAGTATTAAAAAATTGGTTCGACAGTATGACAAATGTCTCAGTTCCGGTGGTGAATATGTTGAAAAATAGCTGAATATTTGCTGTATCTGTTGCAATAAATTTTTCCATGAAATTGTGTTTTGTTTCTGTAAACAGCCCCAGGGTAACTTACTTTATGGACGCGCCTCGTGTATCGATATTTTGTTTTCGATATCCGATATTTCAACGACATTTCATTTCCGATAGTATCGTGATATCGATATTGCTCTTTAAATTCAAGAACAAATAGAGGGTGAAAGAGTGCCTTAAACAAAAATACATGTTAGAACATATTATTTATAAAAATTGGCAAAATCATCGTTTTGGGCAATATAAAGTTAAAAATAAAACTAAAACGTAAGTATAACTTTCAGAATTGACGCTTATCTTCGTTTAAATACACTTATTTTAAGCATTTCTGGTCATCAATTTGAGTTTTGCTGCCACAAGGGGGTCTCAATTATATTACTCATCAAATGTAACAAGAAGCAGTGATGGCAAACCATTCCCTAAATCACTATAGGGTAAATAATGTTAACTGTTTCTTTTGCTCTAGGAACAAACTTTACGTTATGCTATTATCTTAGTAAAACTTTCGATAAGTTACTATTGAATGTCGGCATTTTCTTACCGATATAAAACTGTTATCGACATTCATATCGATAACAATACCAATATTTTGCTTCCGATATCGCATCCCAACCGCAAGCGCGAGTCCACTTGCGGATGAAAAGCTAGCCCCACAGCAAAGCACCGGTGCGGTGGTCGGTTACATAGCTTGCCAACTTCACTCAACCTAGGTCAGGGGAAGTCAACTACGTCTTCTGATGACGTTTGTGGAGCAAGAGCGTGCGGATCCCTTGTGTGTGACGTCAGCAAGAGAGCACGGTAGTAGGGGTGTTTAGAGTACTCTAGAGCTAGGTACTAGAGGACCTATTCACTTTAGCTCTGTGGGTAGAACAACTTCTGGTTGGAAATGCGGAGCATTTTTCAAAGTTATTGCAAGTACGCGATCCTGATAGTGTTCCCTCTGCAGAACATGTGTTAGTTCTGCAAAACATTCTTCTTCAGTTCGAATCGAGGTTTCAGGATGTGGAAAACTTTTCTCCAATGTTTAAACTTTTTGCTACCCCATATTCAGTTAATGTCAAAGACGTTCCTAGTCGGTATCAATTGGAACTGCTAAACTTACAATGCGACGATCTGTTAAAGGACAAATACGAACGTAAAGTGGTCTTGGGTAACTTTTACAGAAATTTCTCTGAAACCAGATTCCCGAGACTTGCCGCACGAATATTATGTAATTTTGGATCGACATATGTGGCCGAACAATTTTTTTCACTAATGAAATGTGCAAAGCTCAAATCAAGAAGTACATTGTTAAATCACAACCTAAATGTAGTCTTCGATTAAATATTGCTCAAACATTACGTCCCAACATTGATACACTTGTTAAAGAAAAAGAGACAGGAAAGTCAGAAAATTGTTACTGTAATCTTGTATCATCTAAGGTGCAGACGAGCTTGTATGGTAATTAATTCAGTTCATTTTTTTTTATAATTTTTACTGTAGTGAATTATGTTAATTCAAATGATAGTAGCCTATTGTCTATTTTTGTCAAAGAGCATATATTTTGTGGAAAGGCAATTGTTCTCGCAGAATAGAAAAATAGAATTTATAATATGTTAAACTGCTGCGCTGTAATTAACCGATAAACTATCAAAAAAATCGGTTGATGTTTCATTAACTCGGAAACACGTATTACGTAAGTTCTAACCCCCTAAATTCCCGCTGCCCGCAATACTAATGCCCCTCTCTTCCCCCCTGTTCACTGATGCCTACATTTCACATGCTCCTCGCAGAGATATAACGCGAGCAGTAGAGCAGTAGGCAGTGACGTCACAGAGCAAGCTTCTGTCTTCCCCTGACCTAGGTAGAACCCCAGAAGGCATTTCGCGGAGGTAGAAATATAATTTTTCCGAGGCCAGCCTAGTGCACGGCTTAGATAATCTACCTCTTAGAAAAGGAAGCTAGAAAGTTTAATAAACCGAAAAAATTCTTAACAGGTTCTTATCCAGATCCAGCAAGCATGTTTTCCCATTATGTGTCGCGAAATTATAATGTTCCCAATTAGCTTATTCGTGTGGATTGTGTGAATTTCCAAATAGTGAAATTGGGCTGTAGCAGATTATCTTCGGGCACCCCCGTTTCCTTCACAACGTGGACATTAAATTATTTATCCTAAAAAAGTGTTAAAACGCAAACTTTTTGGGGGGTGTTGCGGAAGTAGGGATTTACGTATAGGAATGGAAACTTACTCACTAGCTCTATTCAGCTTAAGTTTATAATATCTTACATTTTATCGAACGATTTTTCCATATATGGTCACTGGAAAATAATATGCTCTTAATTCATTTCTCAGTATTTCTGTTCTTTATTTGTAGGTACGATCGCCTTGAGTGTGTTAAGATTGTTTCTAACGTGACATCTATGTGTGAATAAATTCTGAATTTTAAAATAATTTGAAACGTCACTACTTCCACGCCTACCTGATATGTGTTTCGTGTTACAAGCATCGAAGTGGCAGGGTCTCCTTGCTTTTAAAGCTACTGATTTCTGTGATTTGAATCACAGAATGTTTATAAACTTTAAAATGCGTTAAATGTATGTGGAAAGGTCATATACTTCTGGCTCTCACTAAAATGTCCATTTGAGAGACTGGCCTCGAATCCTTGACGAAGTCTAAATTAATCCATGCTTGGAGGAAAGTTCTCTAGATTTTTGTGGAAGCTAAAGAAATTCAGGAAATAGGAAATACGAAGAAGTGTAGCTGAGTGTTTTGTTCATGAAAATTGGCAAACCTTGTTCTCTGGCAAAGTTCCCTGATCCATGTATGGCTCTTCCTTTTAGAAAAGCAGCCCATTTATTTCCATCTCTTTCCACCCCCATACAGCCGCTGTGACGCTGAGCCCTTTTTTTGTCTCATCCTTCTACAGTTTAATTAAAGCCATCTCTTAAATTTTCGCTGGACTCTTCTTTTAACCAGAACAGATAAATGTATTCCTTTTTTCTCTGACTTGAGGCTTATTTAAATTCCCTACTACATGGACCTCTATATGAACGACGGGTATTTGCATGGATATAGAGAATGTGACTGCTGCATTTGACCATTCAAGAATAAAAGTTTGACTTATCTTATTGAAATTCAGTTCTACCCTTTCTTGTTTTATTTTATATTATTATACGTGGTATTGATATGCTTTTCATACTTAAAAAACTTGCTGTAACAACGTATGAATATAATATATAATATTTTTATATAATATATTATATTTAATATAATATAATATATTGCATTTAATATAATATATTATATTTAATATAATATAATATAATTTAATATTTTAAATAGTGAATATGCAATAATAATTAGGTTTGATTTTGTGATTCTAGTGATAAACTTCTTTTAACCCTTCCAGAGCTATATTTATACTGCTATAATAAGGCAGTTATCAAGTAAATCATTAGTAGGTTCTAATTTTAAAATCGATGGGGAAAATTTAGTCGGAGTAATTGGTTTAAATGAATGACAACCGTAAATTAACGTGCGGATAAAAATCATCACATTTAATATAAAATTACTTTTTTAATCAAGTATTTCTGATTATATACAGTTTTGTAGACGAAATATTTATTCGTCAGTAGCAGTAAAATGATTAAGTAAACACCAGGCTAAACAACATTATAATAGTTAGCGACGGATCTTAGTAGGGCGATTGCTGATATCTCACATGACGTTTTGTATTTGAAGCATACGAGACACCCATTATGATTGTGGTTCTGAACCTCTTTTATATAAATCTTGGACCCACCTTGAAGAATAACACACTTCACAGGACCCCGGGGCCTCCCTCAAAGAATATAACTTTTCACAGGACCCACAGTCTAAATTAGTACGCTTAAAAAAGTTAATAGTTTAAATAAAACCTTAGTTACTCAATTTAACCGGATATTTAAGAGATAACAAAAGTGTTGACGTAGCCATTTTGTTAAAAAGTGTGATTTTTATACCTGTACAAAGTTTTTGACGTTTCGACGCATCGAACACGTGCTGCTGACAATTTTTTTAAACCTCAGTGTACTTCCAATTGCTAGAGCAAGAAAACTTCTATAGCCGTATTCTCAGTTTTAATTTGCACGTTATTTTTCCCCATTCAAAATCTTTCTTCTCCCACAAAAATAGATAGGCCTATAGGTATGAATTTTTACAATATATTTTACAACGTATAAGTAAAATGTCTAATCAGATTTTTTGTATAGACCTTATTTCTTTTATTTTTTAATGTATTTAGTATAATCACAAGACAGCTTTTCAATTTTTCTCAGTAAAGTATTTTTTAAACAAAAAGTAGGCATATACGCAATATAAAAATGATCAGTAAATTTGTAAAGCGATAGTTTAAAAAAATCTCACATAAAATAATCATGTTTATATTTAACTTTTTGTTGGAGAAGATAGATTTCCTGTAATCCTCGACACAATTCTATTTATCATCTCGCTTTAATACACTTTTCTTTGATCATAATTTCCATACCCTATGAAGACATGACTTAACACTATCAGTACCATCCCACCCCACAACACTTTACTCCTGTCTATTCACCATTTCCACAAAATTCTATTGTGGAAGGAACTCTTTGCTCATTAATACCAGGGACTATCACAATTTTTGATATTTCAAACAGAAACTTTTTGGATACCTAACTCACTCAGACTTATCGCTTTGTACATAAGAAAGTATTAGCTCTAACTGGTTGTAAATAATCAATCTATAAAAAGTCATAGGTGCTAGACTTCATTTTTTATTATTGTTTAGCATAATTAATCCAAAAACTCATAAGTGCTAGATTTACTGTTTTATTATTTTTATTTTGTAATTTTAATTATTATTTTATTATTGTATTTTTTCATAACTTTATAAAATGAAATTTTAAACTTTAGTTAGAAAAAATGTCTTTCAGATCTATATTATATTTTGTAATGTTCGAAGTCCCCAAGTGTTTTGAGGAGAGGCAATCAGCGGCCCAGCTACCACAAACCCCGTGAATGAACCATATTTTCAAAGCTAATTTTGGGTATTTACGTACGTATGGTATCAATCGAAAGATTTGTTCGCTCCACTTAGACTAATTTGCATATCGTTCAGTTTTAAGAAGTTTAGTATTTGGCTACAAAAATACATTTTAATATTAGATTTTAAAGTCGAACAGAACATTTCGTTCCTTGTCAATAATTCCTTAATTATGTATGTGAAAGTATTAATGTATTCTCTGACTGATTATTTACAGCTTGAAGGTGGTTTGCTGTGCTGTCTTATTATAACATGTGACATATGGCTGTGCTATATTATAAACTACATACTGAATGAATCATGTACAAACATCATTAATTTTATCGCCAGTGAAATCGGCATTATATTTTTAACCATCTGTTATGTGATTATAAACGACTGCATAATGGTGAACCTAATTGCTTAGCTATCTTCCAGTTTTATCAAAATGGGGAAGTGCGATAGTTTCGCACGGGTTTACTTTGTTACCATATTACTATTTCTTTGCTTGCGTAGGCTATCTCGAATGATCCCAGTACACTCCTCTAAGTTAACTCCTTTAATTTCTCCACAAAATCAAGTATTCTGTTGAATTGTAGAGCCATATTCCAGCTTTGCATGAAGAGGAGTTGTTCACACTTAATCCTTTAGGTTATCCTCTGGAAATCGAACTCTGGATTGCTTAATGAACAGACAAAGCATTAGAATTTAAGTTACCTGTGGACATTAACCATTTTCAAAGCGAATTATTTATTTTTACCTCGGGTTAAGGTATTCTTATGTACGAAGTTAGCATGAATAGGATTAAATTATTAAGTGCCAGTATGGTACTTTATGAGATTGTGTGGTGGACGAAAAAATGTCTGTCCGTCTGTCTGTCCGTCTGTCCGTCTGTCCGTCTGTCCGTGTGTCTGTACGCACCATAACTCAAATACGCTTTTTCGGATTTTCATGAAACTTGGAAAACACATTTATAATGTCCATGGGAAGAACCCTATTGATATTGAACCAAATCGGTTCACCGGTACCGGAGTAATGCCCAATTTAGTGCCTATTTTAATAGATTATGGCGCCTTTCTAATAGAAAGGCGCCATCGCTCAAATACGCTGTATCGGATTTCCATGAAACTTGGTATACCAATTTATGACGTCCATGAGAAGTGCCCTATTGAATTTGAACCTAATCTGTTGAACGGTACCGGAGTAAAACCCAATTTAGTGTATATTTTAAAGACGCGGTAACTCAAACACGCTTTACCGGATTTTTATGAAACTTTGTATACACATTTATAATGTCCATGGGAAGACGTCTATTCATAATGGATAAAATCGGTTTGCCTGTTTCGGAGTAATGCTCAATTTAGTGCCTATTTTATGGTAATATACGTATGGTAATATACGTATTCGAAAGAATTTATAAAAAAAATGAAAATCAGTTATCTTGACAACATAGCCTATTGTTTTACTGTTATCTTATAAGGCCTTGGAAATTAAAATACAGGTAGCTATGACAAAAAACATATTGATTTACATGCGCTTATCCAACTAGACCGTTAAAATGACCCAGGTGGCCGAGATGGTAGACCTTTCTTCTTCCGTAAGCCCTGCTTAATGAATAAATCTGGAGCTTAACTTGGAAATCAATTAAAAAAAAAACATATTCTGCATATCATAATTGCAGTCATAACTGATTAAACAAAAACATACTGGCACTTTGTTACATCAGTTTACCTGATGTTATTATTAATGTTCATGTTCATTTGAAAAGACTTTTACTTCTAGCGAAAGAAAAGAAAAAATCATTTAGAAAATATTCCGTCTGGGAAGTTCTAAAAATTATCAGTAACAAGTTTTATTTTTTATTTTTGATAATGACTAAGACTGGAAACATAGTGGAGCGAATAACGTTACAAAGCAGCCAGAATGCGACGAGCATCAAAGAGGCGATGGAAGAGGATTGTGTTCTTAGTGCACACACTGAAAGTCTCCCCATCAGGGATTGAATTATTAACTACTTTTTAGGGAAAATTCTGCATTTAATATGCAAAAAGCAGGTAGCATATTCCAACGATGAAGGTTGTAGCATGTATCTAGATGTAGGAAAAAATATACTGGAATACCCTGTAAAGTAAAAGGACGATTTAATCTAACGCAGGTAGCCTATAACTTCGAATAATTAATCGAATACACAGTGTTTGCTCCAAGGATTTCTCCACTCAGAGTATGCTATATTAGTAAATGTAGAAGCAAAAAATTAAATAAACAAGATAAACCAGCGTTAACATATGTTTATATCTTACAATCAGTTAAGGTTATAGGTTTGTAACTATTTGAAAATTGTTTATTATAAAAGTAAACCAAACATGAATATATTATTTATTCCACATACAAACTACTACCATTTTATTAATGAAGAATATTTTCCCTAAATTGCTTAATAATATTAAGTTGCCTCTTGGAGATAATTTCTTATTACACCACGCATGGATACATTTCTCATGACTAGGGACCGGATTCTTAGGTTTTTACCTATTTTTTTCCTTACTTCCTAAACAAAAAGCGCTTATACACTTTTTCGAATCATGTCCATACGATTCACCCACATTAATTCTATGGCACCTAAAAATACCTAAATGGGGTATAAAAACCTAATTATACCTAAATGGGATATAAAACCTAAAATATTTACTTTAGGCTGCTTTTTTTCTTTTTTGTTTGTCAGTTGAGAAATCGATATTTTGCGGAGAGACAATAATTTTTTGTCGGGTTGAAATTAATAACACCAGCGTTTCGTTCAACCCATTGTCGTCTAGGATGGACAGTATCAAGAGAGGAAGTATAAGAGTACCGGCGTATTCCTTTTAAAATATTCCAGTGTCCAATTAATTGCCGCAATTGCTTCGATAAAATTCACACCTATGACGTCATGTGAGGTTGTAAGGACCTTTTCTCCCTTTAAATGTATTCTAAGAGATAACAGGAAGAACTTCACAGTTGAGAATCTTGAAAGATATACTGTAACCAGGAACTGTGAGGCAATCTTATTTTCACTGCTTCTTTTGATTGTTTATGCTTTCTTTATTCAGTTGTATAATATTGTCCTAAAGCAAGTTTACATAAATTTAAGTCAATATTGTTAAGTTTAACTTTACAAGTATTATGTATTGATTCCTATGCAGCACATTCAAATTCATTAAACCAATTATTCTACCCGAAAACGATATTTTGGACAAAAACCTAAAAAAAACTATTTCACCTAATGAAAAACCTAAAACAGTGTTTTTAAAAACCTAAAAATCCGGTCCCTACTCATGACCCATCTCTATAGGTTTCTTTTACAAGAAAGAAGAGCTGTTCTTCTTGACAATTTAATATAATATTATATGTACATTTTGCATCTTCAAGACCTTCGCTAGTGGAGATTTATCTTAGATAATCCTATGAGAGGTTACGAGTTTATCAATTTATATGATGAAACTTATAACCTTGAATGGGATTTATTAAAAGAATTATTATAGGTATAACATGAAACACATTATATAAATAATAAACACTTTCTTATTTGTGCTTTTTAAAGCTAAGTCGCTCTTATGTTAAGAAGAAGTAGGTAACGATGCAAATCCATCTCGAAGAATTGAGTTAAAAGGTCACTTTTATTCAATAAAACCCCTTCTTTACAAGTACACGAAAGATAAACCGCCGTGATTGTTTGATAACCGAGGCATTGTTAAATGTTATTGGTCAATATCAAATACGCGGTGCATTTTTACCTCACTTAACTTCTATATTCCTGGTATCTGCCAAGCTAATCCTAATTTCTATATATTTCATAAAGGAAAATAAAATGAAAACACGCCTTCAATACTGCACTTTTTTTTCATGACTCTTAAATCGCATCTTAACTCCTGGTCCTCCAATTGAAATCAAAGGACTTGGCGGATTGCCATAGATAAAATAAATGAAGGTAGTTCCTACTTATACAAAAAGAAGACTATTGTGCACAAATATGGCAAAATGTTTCTCTAGTCTACGAACAGAAAATGTGCGTCATTTTGGCTTCTTGTGTGACTAGTAGTTTCATGTAGCACAAAAAGTATTTATACAAAGAGTTCTCTCTACGATTTTCTTTGTAACAAACTTCTTCTAACATAGGTCTATAGATTTTCTGTGTACAAAATACGAGTGTAAGAACAAGAAATGTACATCTGTATCAGCAGGTGTGTTTTTATGTTTCTTGTTCTTCACAGAAATAAAACCCTACCTAAACTTGGAGAACAGTAAAGTACCAGTAAGGATTCATCTGCTGTGCATGCCGTATTAGCTGTTCTCCAAGTTTCCGTGTTGATGTTGCGAAGCACCTCGGGTCGTATTAGATAATGACTACGCGATTTGTGTTATTAATGAATATGCCAGGGTTCAAACTCGACAACACTATATCCTTTAAGTCTCTGCTGCTCGTACGGCATAGACTTGAGGCAGTATAGAAAACCCTGCTTCTCTTGTTTCATATATTATTGCTTCTTAACTGCGGTAAAGTTCACATTCTAGTGTTCGAGATTATGTAGAAAAACTAGGTGATTCAATTTCAAATATCTGTAAAGTATTTCTACACAGAAAATTTTGTTTTATTTTATTTTAAGGATTGTAAGCGTAGAACTAAATAGTTTCTTTTGGGAGAAAGAGAGACAGATGGCGATAGAAAGAGAAATTAAACTTCTCTTTTAACTGCGGTAAAGTTCACATTCTAGTGTTCGAGATTATGTAGAAAAAAACTAGGTGATTCAATTTCAAATATCTGTAAAGTATTTCTACATAGAAAATTTATTTTATTTTATTTTAAGGATTGTATGCGTAGAACTAAAGGGTTTCTTTTGGGAGAAAGGGAGAGGGCGGGAGATAGAGAAAGAAAGACAGATGGCAATAGAGAGAGAAATTAAACTTCTCTTTTAAAATGTTTTGTGCAAAGATTAACGAAACAGATGAATTTTTAGTTGTAGCGAATGACTTGGCACAGATTGCACCCCAGTGGTAGGAGTAACTTTCCTCCTAAGCGTTATTCAGAAGATAGTGTGTTGACAGCGAGAAACATGGAATCCATCAATGTCAATTGCGCATCGGCAGTAATGAATCTGTTCTGAGCCAATTCCTTGTTGGTGTATTTTTCATAACGATCACAGTAAGTTTCAGCTTTCATTTTCTAATTAAATAGGCCTAATTAATAAAATCTATTAATTTCATCCAAAAATCCATCTTTATAAAAGTATTCCTTTTCATTCTTAATTTGTTCACAACATTGAATCAAATGTTGTTTAACCATTGAGGCAAATTTCTCATCTACTAAATATCATATTCCACAAAGAAAGTTACTTTTGGTCTGCTACCCGGTTGTTCACTTTAGCATATTATTTCTACAGTATTTATCTCCGAATGACATCGAGGAAGATGTAATACCTAAAGTGATGAAAAATTTGTAATAAAGTTCCTAGGTTTCACTTTCGCCTTCACCTTCGCAGTATTTTGCCTCATGGTAAAACATGGAAGGAATCACAATAGTATATTGCGACACAAGGGCGGAAAGGCACGTTTACGGGTCGAGGAAACAGATTGAAAACCCTCGGCTGCGCCTCGGGTTTTTAAGTTTTCGAGATCCGTAAATGCCTTTACGGTCCTTGTGTTGCATGCTATTTTTTGCACGACGGTTACTTATATCAATTTAATTATATTAATTGTGATATTACCTGAAAATATTATGTATATACAGTCTTGAAGAATGGTGCTTATTTCAGAAAAGGATTCGCATTTGTTATTGTTTATGGCAACCGAATATTTATAAAGCGGGGAGGCCTTGGTCATTTCTGCTCGCAAATAAGCATTTGCGGGCGATAAAGTAACTTTCCGCCCGTCGCCCCTAGCAACAAGTCACTTTCTGCCCGTCGCCCCTAGCAACAAGATTGCGTGTGGTAATGTCAAGTTACGATCCATGTAAACAACTTTCGTAAGTAACACTTACTAGCTAAGGAGTGCAAAAAATGTTTTTTTCTGATCACAGTACTTCACTAGCACGTATTTTTCATACTTCTATTCATAATGCAGTCAGGTAATTCCTAGCCAACACCTAACTATGATAATATAAAATGAGAATGATCTCGAGCATAAAATAATTACTGCGAATCTATCCTCTACACAAGGTAATTTGCCACGACCAAAAAGTCTGCGGTAAATGTATTTTAATATGGATTTGGTTTTCTGATTTTAACAGAAACGCTGCCGACCAAAAATATCTGCGGTAAATGTACTTTAATATGGATTTGTTTTACTGATTTTAACAGATACGCTGTATTTGTTTAAGCTTCGGTAACAATATATGGTTGCAGTTTGTGAATTTCGGAGAATTCGAGAAAAACCAGTTGAATATTGAGTAATTGTTTAGAGGTTTTAACGTTGTTGTAGTAATGAATTTTAATAAAACATTATAACGGATTTTTGTATTATTCCTTTAAAATGAAAAACCAGTTTTATACTACTACCGTAGCTAAGCTGTTTTTAGACTTACAAATCTAAGCAAAATTTATTTTAATGCTTTTGGCCTTCTTCCAGTAACATGATTTTTTGGGATCAACAACAAGAAATCTGTAAACGCCTCATATGAACTGGTGTTACTATTATTTTGCAGGCTATTTCATAAAAAACTATTTTGTAACGATTTTAGTAATAATAGCTAGGATTCCAAGGTGTGATGCAAAGCGCACATTTAGCCTTATATACTGTCTGATATCAGAACACTTTGGCAGACGTCGGGAGGAAAATGTTTACCGAAATGATAACTCTAATTGACAACTCAGTCTTGCTGAAAAATCATCCAGGAATATAATACCAATTTTTCAGAGTTGAATTCTTAACATGTAAAATATATATCATGAGAGGAACCTCATATCAGGTAAATTTTATAACTATGTAATTTTCAATTAATTTTCTTACTATTAAATAAGTTAATAATAAATTTAGTAACATAGATTGGAACATCACCAAAATATTAGGAACCTGGTATCATCACTGACACCACAAAGTAAACGTTACTAGTTAGATTGTACACTGTAATTGTGTACTTTGAATTAAAATAACTTCTAACAGTTAAAATATAAATGCAGAATCGAAAATATTACTTAACCTTTCAAACTAAAAGGGAATTGTAATGCAGAAAGAAATTATAGAGGACACCGAAAGAGAGGCTTCGCAATTTATTACTAATGTCGAAAAGTATCAAAGAGCTAAATGTTATCAATTGAAAGCACTACCCCTGGAATGCATGCTGTTGTTGTTAGGAATATGATGGATACAATGCACAATAAATAACATTCCTGTATACATATTCTGAGAAATTATCATGTTGACTTGTTTCGTGGCATACACGGCAGATTTATTTAAGCCAATAAATTGAAACGTTTCCAGGAATGAGCTGGTTTTAACAGGAACAATAATTACTCTAAACTGTTTTAATATTGTTGTACAATTCAGATTTAGGCAACCATAATCGCTACTGACAAAATGCTTCCATTCAGTATTATTGCATTTTAGCATTAAAATATGAATATAAATGGTCAAACACGATTTCTGATCTATATATAAAGCCGTTTTGGTTCCCTTCATAATTGTAAAACAATTGTTAGGGCAAAAAATTGTCTTTATTCGACACTGTGCACTTCTTAATTTTTAAAAGTTTACATATATAATCATGATGGATTGAAAGTACATAATTTGTGCGAGTTACAAAATTATTTATAATTTGTTGTATTTTTTCTTTGACAAAGAAAATAGGGGTGCCCCAGAAATCCTGCTAGCTGTCACTTCGTTCCTATCGTATTAATTTATTTCCTACATAGCCCAGGAACTGAAAACGAGCACATGTGCTGTCTAATAATATTATGAGAATGAAATATCAATAATTCTTAAATAAAATAATTCTTTCATCAAAGGCAATGTCTATTCCTTCGCTGATGACACAGTAATCATATTTTCTGGAAACAGTTGGGAGCACGTTTTTAGTAATGCTAACATTGGAACAAACAAAATAAAAAAATGGCTCGATGAAAACCTTCTATCTTTAAACATTGATAAAACAACATATTTACCATTTTCACTAAACTCTAAAGGACTTTCCTCGATAAATGCACAACACAATATAATCTTACATGAAATCTCTTGTTCTATCCCTTTTAATTGTAAATGTCCAAAATTAAGTTCATCAACACAAGTAAAATACTTAGGTGTTATCATTGATCAAAATTTACGGTGGGAAAAACATGTTCAATATCTGTGTCTTAAACTACGGAAAACTATATATAAATTTGTTATATTAAGAAACATTATGCCACAGAGTACTTTAAGACTAATATATCTAAGTTTAGTCCAATCAGTTATACAATATGGAATAATAGGATGGGGTGGGATATGTCAGACTGCACTTCGCCCATTGTTGTTGTTGCAGAAAAGAATAATCAAGATATGTTTAAAAAAATCAATGGACTATCCATCTGAAAGTTTATATAAAGATTTTGACGTATTGAATATTAAACAATTATACTCCTACACTTTATTAAATTATTTCCATAAACATCATGAAAAGTTCTTAACACGAAATCACTACTATAATACAAGGAGGTATAATATCTCTTGTCCTCTTTTCGAACCAAAGTGTGCTACAGAAGTAGGTCTAAGGCATAGTATAAATTTCGGACCAAGGCTGTACAACAATTTTACTAGAAGAAACCCTAATATGATACCACTAAACAATAAATTGTTTAAAAAAAGAGTACTCGATTTGATTAAATCTAACTTGTAATTGTACTTTTACCACTTTTTATGTTAATCATTCTCAACTGTAAATTTTTTATTTTTAACAATGGGTATTTTGTTGGTAACTCTGTTATGTTACTGTAATTTATTTTTTCGTATCTTTGTTCATGCATTTATTTCATATAAGCAATCTTATTCATTTTTATTCTTATTCTTTACCTAAAACTATAATATGTATGTTTTTTTATATAATTTTAAAAATATAATTTTAGTATGACTGAACTGACCCCGAACACGAGCTATGCTCATGCGGGGCAAATAATACTCTTTTCAAATTGTACAAATTGTGTGTATATTATTTGTATTTGTAATAATTTTGTATCAATTTGTATTTTTTAATTTGTAATTTGTAATTTGTAATAAACTTAAACTTAAATCCTTCCTGTGAAACCGTTTTGTGCTAATAGGCATAATATCAAAGAAAGGGTATTTTGAAACATTACTAGTCCAGGACCCTATTTCATAATAGTTATAATTTTACAGGTAACAGGTGTCAGGAATTGTCTCACAGGATTACATTTTGACAATTGTGTTTTTCATAATTGCTAAGAACTTTAAAAATTGTCATGACAATTTTGTAGATTTGTAATGGCAATTTTACATATTATTACCCCCCAAAACTTTGGAGTTGATAGGTAAATCTCTGACACATTTGTCATATCTTAGGATATCTATCATTTATAAAACCTTACTTTTGTTAACATATTTACAAATTCACAATGTAGAATGTAGAATAGCAGTGACAGGCAATCTTTCATGTGTAGACCAAGTAAGTAGGCAATATAAATGTGTGGCATAAATTGGCATTTTTTGTTGTTGTGATTTAAGCTTTCTTGTTAATAAACTTGCTAAACTGTTTTGTTAAGAATGAGCACTAGTAGTAGTGATATTAACAATAGTAAAAGTGATGAAAAAGACATGAGACCATACCAGGTTTTTAGGAAACAGATTAACCTCACTTTAAATTTCAGTGACTTTGTATTCAAAGAGAAATATAATTAAATTATTTTCTATAGTAATAATCAATTGCTTATGAATCACACTCAATAGTGAGAACGATTATTGCACGTGTATGTAACAGCCATCAACAGTGTATTAAAGTAAAAAAATAAAATTGTCGCGTTTATGAAAAGTGTTCTTGTTAGTCTGACAATTTACATTAATTTGCCTGTAATGTAAGGAGAAGTTGTAATATTTATGAAAAATACAATTGTCTTGACATATTGACATATTTTTCAGACTTGACATAATAGTCATATTTGTCACACCTGTAGATTTTTATGACAGAGGGCCAGGTCAGTGAATCGTTGTTTCACAACATATCAACCACTGGGTCAGTCGTGGCGACATTCACGCACACTGGTGACAGTTTTAAGAACGTGTAACGACGCAGAACGTTGGGAAATTAACGGGAAGCTGCTTCCGGCATCCCGATTCGCACCATCGCTTATGTGTCTTTTATCAACAAGCAAGAAAGAAGAAAATAACAGTTCTAGAAAATGCCAGTATGTTTCTCAAGTCTTGAAGGCTCGGTTGCAATTTATATCACATTTTATCATATTTTACAGCCCATTGTGCAAATGCAGAAGTGTTTTAAACCGAATGAAAAGTAGGTACAAGAAGACATTAATATACCCTGTATTATAAGTTTAAAAGTATACTTTATTGTATTTGTGTTAAATTACTTGTTAGAAGTCATTTTTCTACATTACGATATTTTCTACATAAATACATTCTTCTGAGATATAAAATGTCTCTATAGGCTATTTCGGGGGAAAACGGTATTTTTCGCTGAAAATGACCAAATTCTGAGTTTGTTACTTTAAAAACGTTCTGCGATACGTGTAAAAGAATGCCATAATAACTTGTGCTTATTGTGCCCTTATCGGAAGTTGAAACGCCATTTTTAAGGTTCCAGAGCTCTGGGTTTTAAGTCACATGCAAACTTTTTTTTTTATTTCTTCAGAGCTGCTTATGAAAGTCACGCTGCCCTGCAAATTACTAATTCACTTAGAATGGAATGTGGTTTATGGATACCCAGAAATAAGGAAAGAAGAATACTTAAACAATGGTGACAGAAGTTAATGATGAGGGCGTAAAGGTAACAGCTTAAAAATGAAATCTTATGGAAATCTCGAAGCAAGATTCATATTATTATAACTGACTCATTATTTCTCTATAAACCGCAACATTTTGATTTTTTACTCATGTCCCAGTGCGCTAAAAATTAAATTTTCGCAAGATCCTTCACTGCCGTAAGCATTTCTTTCATATTGAGTGAGACCAATCATGCATAGAAAAGAAATTTAAGGCCGGGGAAAGAAAAGAGAAACCCAATTCTCACACGCTATTATAACGGCAATATTTAGCCTTGTGATCACTTGTGGGTTAAGTTGCATTCTGTTAATTTTACAAAAAATACCGGAGAGGTGAAAACTGAATACGCGAGCAATGACGGGATGGAGACGTACGGCTTGTTAAGATTTTTGAGTAAGAGCTAGAACAATTATTATTGTTATTATTAAATAACAAATTAATTTGTAAGTTATAGTGACACCTTCTAAAATATGATAAAATGAAAAAGTAATGTTTTGAACATATGATAAACAAGAATGACTACAACTGTAAGGAACAAAGAATTTCCGAAATTCGTTAGAGGATTTGAGGGAAGGATATCAAAAGTTAAACTTCAGAGGCATTCAAGCAGAACAAAACAAGTCATGTGGAAGGCATCAACACAACAGATAGGCCATAGAAGGGACAGTTCTGTCAAGAAAGCAGCCAAGAAATCTGAAAAAAAAAACACACACACATACACAATTCGGTAGGACGCTATCGACTACAGATGAAGGCGAAAACTGGAAGAAGATAGCGAGAAATGTTCAGGAACGAGAATGACATGTAGTCCTTCGGCCTTAGATTACTAAAGTTAACTATAAAAACACCCAAAATTAATACACGAAAATCTAATAAATGTAGGCCTAATGTACAAAATTCACTCATTCTTCTCAATCTACCACACAAAAAATCCCATGTCTGTTACCTTCACGTGGTGCAGCTGTTAGTAGTCATGCTCAGCATGACGAACTAAAAAGAGGGGCTACTCACCTATTAATTACTTAAAGTGCTGGTCAGCTTGGTGAGTTTATGACCGAATCTAGTAACATTCCCATCCCGCGAGAGGCAATGGCAAATCTCCGCGGTATCATCCTTGCCTGAAACACCTCAGACGAGTCGTGGTCATCACCCCATGGCTTCGTCCAGGGTCTGGACCTGCCTTCGGGCAGAACACTCATCATCAATCATCATCAACAAGATGTTAACAAGATTCACAAGAAGCACGTGGAGAAAAGGGCAGAAGGAAATAGGCTCTTGTAGGGACAGGAAAAGAGAAGAATTTGTGAATGAGAACGGTGGTAGAGACATGTTAGGACCATTCCGTCTGAGATATTAAGATTGAATGTCTGATTATAACTTTAATTTAGGAGGTATGAGTATCTTGGCAGTATACCTTTTGCATGAACGCATATAAAATCAGTGTGTAAAATTTCGCGCTGCTGTTTCTAATGTTGTGTGGAATTGGAACAATATGTGTGTAAAATAACAACTATCGGGAAATTTAATGTGAAGTAAATGGTGAATTTCTAAGCTTAGGTTATGCCTATTTGACAGAAACGCTGAAATGTTCATAATTTTTTCCCTAGGCAAAATTATTGAATTGCGGAAATTTTGGTTTGTAAAACCCTGCTAACGTATACAGACTCTCGCTACGATGTATCAAATTCAGTTTGAGGACAGTTTTAGAATGTGTTTACATCTTAAAATATCCGATTTGCTGGTAGAGTGAAATAAAAACTTTAAAGTATATATTAATAGACGCAGGAAGATCAGATTAATATTTTAGAATAAAAAATACATGTTAATGTATAAACTGTTTCATTAAACACAACAGTTTGGAATATTACACATCTTCATGAGCTACATTACATCGAAAAATATTGTAGAATTGCGCGTCTATGAGATTTAATTTTTTTTTATTTATTTATTTACTAGCAAGTGCCCGCGGCTTCACCAGCGATTATATACTCCACTGCTAGATGTTTTATTTAAATAATTGTTTTAACAGAAAAATACATGTATTTAAATCCTTATATTTACTAACATAAATTACATGAATTAAATAATATTATTTTTAATTAAATTGTTTTACGTAATGTAAATAATTAAATCAATAGAACGAGTCTTGTGCTTCCGTCTGGGTTTACAGATTTGAAACGAACCACAGATTCATTAACTGTGCCCTTGCTCGTAGATCATGCATAAAAAATTAAAACGATTGGTAATTGAAAAGCTAAAATCCCGATTTTGATGTCCATTTCACGATTAAAGTACGTTGCCCAGGGGAAAAGACGTCAGATTCGAGTTCCCTATCCCAAAAAACTAGCATAGTGAGTTCGTCCAAATCATTCAATGCTCTTTTTATCCTGATTGCTATGGCAAACCGAGGAATTAATAAGTGGCTTTTCCCTAACACGGAAACACGAGTTCAAATGTTGTACTATTAGATTTTATTGTATTGCACTTTTATTTTTTTATCTTAGTTCTTCATATCTATTAGAATTCATATTATTATTATTATTATTATTATTATTATTATTATTATTATTATTATTATTATTATCATCATAAAATGGGAGGAAAAAGAGGAAAAGATAAGCAAGAATGTTACATTGTAGATTGCCAGTTGACGAAAATGTTGATTATAACGTAATAGTACTTGAGGTGCAGAAAAAATTTAAACAGAGCAGCTCATACGTATCTTGTTGTTTAAATAATATAAAAGGACAAGAGAGCATATTACAATACGTATTACTTAAATTAAATTTTGAAACAGCAATTAACAATGTTTCTCTGAGATTTGCTTTGATTGTACGATTTAATTACATCATGTAGAAGATGTAAAACAGAACCAGTTCTCTGGTCTTATATCTTTAACCAGAAAGATTGTTGCTCCTAGTATACTGTAGCCTGTGTCTAAAAGGTGCAACACATTATTTTGTATTGATTATGAAGGTAATTACGCTGCAGGTCTTAATGCCCGATGACTCATTATCTTATGCGGATTTTAGTTATCTGAACTCATAAACCATTTGTCTAAATAGAAATGAACCAAACCGCCATGAGATCGCTTAAATGTAAACTTTCACAAAAACTTTTGAACACTTTAAAGAATGGAGAAGATACTTGCTAAAACAGACGTTAGGTTAAGAGAAAGAAATTTATATTTCCTTGTCTTATTACTAGGGCAAGGCATTTAATGACCATAAAATAGTGAAAAAATGCAAAATAAAAAATGCATTTATGACCTAAAGTAGTGTAAAATGACACAAAATAAAACAAATTAATTTACTATTATTACTATTATGAATTTTTAAAGTAATGAATTTCTGGAAGCAATTTAATGGATGACGGTGCGTTATATATAAATTTACAATATAAAACACACTTATTTTATTACTCAAGAAGTACCGGTAAATAAATTTATACTACTTGGACACCCTTACAGAAAAAAAATCTTTCTGAACTGACATGCCCATCAAATTGCCCCTAGCAAATATGTGTCATTTAAAAAGAAAGAAAAATATTTCTTTGTTGCTACAAGATAAACTGCTATGGTGTTTACAACAAACCTGAATTAAAATTAACTATGAACACTTGACGGAGATTCTCAAATAAAAAGATTGTCTGTTGTCCGAAAGTAACGACTTGTACTTGGAAGAGATCCTCTTTACCTCCACTGAAACATAACCTAAAAATGCCAAAAAAAAGACGTAAAAATGCCGAAAATGACCTAAAAATTGTAAAAAAATGACCTATCTTTTGAAAATTATGAAAAATTCAAAAACAAATTGCCCTTATTTAATCAATTATTTTACTATACACATTTTTATATATTCCAGCTATTTTTTAACCTTCATATAAAAAAGATGCAAAATCATCAAATGCCTTGCCCTACACATTACCTTGGAATGTTCAAATTCTTCTTCTTTTTTTTCTTTTCCTCTTGAGACTTCTCGGTTTTTATTTACTCCGATCACGAACACGACCATCTGTGATATACATCGATGCTTAAAATCTATAGTGGCTTCTAAATCCTTGATCGTGACCCTTCTGTGGCTCGCAATTCATCACATGAATTATCGAACATGTCATGCGTTATAATCGTAACACGCTCTTGTAATCCGCAATCGATTGCGTCAATGATTTATTATCGCAGGTTCCCCGAAACAGGGTCAGAGGTTATGTGGGTTTTACCAGGTTTCATGCGTTCTTACTTCTCTTGGTAGCAATTACGTATTTATCGAGGAACTTTCTACACTGTGTAAAATGTGTGGTATGAATTCTGAATAATCCCTATTTAGCAATTAATAATACTGTCCTAACATTCCTACATGGAAAGGGATCTTGAGCCCTTACAGAAGATTTATGTACGAGATTAAACACTTTTGAAATGTGGTCATTTATAGGAGAATGTTGAAAATTAAATTGACAGATAAGGTGACAAACGGAGAAAGTTATAATACTTTGGCCAGATAATATGAATATAAGATACGATTTGTTAAAATTATTACAAAAGAACTAGTTAAAATTTTAAGAAAAAAGCACTAAGAACCACTCAACTGCTTTCTTATTTGAATTTGCATCCATTAGAGAGGAAATCTCCAAATTGCTAGGCAACTTCCAATAGGAGACGACACATGAAGAAAAAGAAGTATGTTCTATCATATCAAGAATTTCCATTTGCTTATTTGGACTCAATTTTGTTCATAAAATTAATTACAATCTTGTTCCTCAGAATACTATTGTATTAGCTCAGGATGTTTATAAGAACACTTTGCCTAACATAATTCAATTACGTTTGGGTTAAGTCATAGTGCACTTGTTTACTAAAGTCAGGAGGAATGTTACAGATAGGCCTACAGAGCGATATAGATACAGAGCGATCCGTTTGGGATGTCAGAAAAGTAAAACACTGTATTCAAGAAACTATTCAAGTTTATCACCTGTTGATGGTACACAAATGTGTAGGACAGTCGTAAGTTTGTGTCCCAGCACAATTAGCGCTCAACATGACCGTCATTGCGGATGCGGCACTAATCTTACCTCGCGGACACCACGTGGCGCGGACATTTCTGGAGTGATTTGTCCTATTTCAGCTTAATTCTATGGGTTTTTATGTGTTCATCGTTGACTTGGTGTACCCCTTCACAAAAATAAAATCTGGAGGCATCATCTCCAGGCTATTAGCAGGCCATGGGATGGGTCCACCACGGTTGTTATATACCTCGTTTAACTGATCCCATGTGACGGAGCGCTGTCCTACTGATAGATAATGGTATCCCGTACACCTTCTAGCTGTAATATTGAGAGACCACATACAATTGTATCATGTCTGTGTTACACTCGAAAATTTTGCATACAGTATGTCTTGTTTTGGTAAAAGGGAGCTATTTTTATTTTGCAAAATATATTGTGAACTGAAAGTATAAATTTAATAACATAACAAAACTATTATGGTTGCAAATTATAATATCGACTATTCCTGAAATGAAATACGACGAGGTTTTCATTCCTAAGAAATAATTTAATAATTTCTGCAAGGAAAACTATAATCTCTGAAGGTCTGTAAAGTAATTACTTCAGTTTAAACTTGAATATTTAGTTTACAAGTATATGATACTAGTACTACTTTATAAGGTTTATTTTATATTTTTATACTGATCGTTGTTGCTCTTTCATTTGCAGTCATATTTAATTTTATAGGCAATATTAAAAATTGTAATTTAATTGATTACTCATTAGCATTATTGTTATATTTTAATTGTTACAGCTTCTATTACATTCATTAGAATCGTTGTTAAAATTTTCAGCACAGTTCACGTAATCGGAGAACCGGATACAGTTTACTTATACGTAATGGGAACCAGCTAGTTCAGTGTTTCCGCTTAGATGATTTTGTGTTTGTTGTCAGTAATAATGATGGCTAGAAAATTACGGAGCAATAATTAGGGGAAGCGGAGAACAAAGAAATGGAGCAAGTACGGGTGACGGGAGAAAATGCCGAGTATTAGCGCTTCACACAAACACACACACATACAGATACAGAGAGAGAGAGAGAGAGAAAGAGAGAGAGAGAGAAGGAGAGAGTATCCTGCAAGTAGCTGGGAATCGATAGACAAGGCTACCAGTCTCCCGGCCCCAGCCCAGGCAGGCAACGCGCCGAGCACACATCTACATTTATATGAAAAAATCCCATTCCTGTCACCAAATTTATATTCTGTTAATCTCCTTTCGCACCATAACGGAAGTCATGTCTAAATGGTGGTGGTATTTCCGTCACATGGCAACTCACATCGAACAGTCTATCAGACAGACGTCCACACTGACAGGGTCATCTTGAAGAATATAAGAATATAAATTTGACCATAACGAACAATAGTATTTTACATTACAAGGCATATAAAGGGTTTCTCCTAGTTTTTATATTTACACTACAAGGTAGCCTATTGTAGTAATGACTTCTTAGAAGATTTTTATAAAAAAATATCTTAAGTAAAGCGCGCATTTATCTAGCAAATATTATTTTACTTTGCTATACATCAAAGAAAATTATTTTGCAGAATAGTCAACAACCACTTACATATTATAGCTTTAAAGTGTAAAAACACTGAAGTTCATTCGTATGATCTGATAAATGTTTTTATTAAGATGACTATTTGTAATAATGTAATAATTAACATCATTTTTAATAATGAAATGGCATAGGGATTAAGATATGTACTGTTATATATATGATTTGCTGTTCACCATTTTCTCAGTTTTTTTATATTTTTATTTTTTAAAATTTCAGTTCAATTTTATTGTTAGAGATTACAATATAAATGTATACAAATGTGGTTTCGAACGCCACTCCAAGAAACAAAGCTTGTGCTCGGAGCGGTTCAGTTCAATACAATAAAATAACTTAGACGAAAACAAATATTTACACTAATTCAAAAAAAGGATTTACAAAACATAGAAAAGTATTAGTTAATATTATTTACAGTAAGTACAGAACGTGTTATATTTACAACAATGGTAATGTACGAATAAATATAATATTATATATTTTTTGTTGAACAGATTTTAAGATAAGACAAATCAATTATAATATTATTATATTTTAAGGTTTAATATTGCAAATGTAGGTAATTGGCCACGAATATTAAATAGTCTATAATAACTAAAAAAGGATATTTTCCCATAAGGACATCTCTCTTTATTAGGGAGGATTTACAATACACTCATATTTTACATTCCTCAGCACTCGTACTAAACCATACTTTGTAAAATGTAGAAAACATTAGTTCGATCACTTCGCCATTTTGCAATGGGGAAATTGAGTTCGGTACCTCCTCTTGAACAATGGGCTTCCTCTCCCAGCATCGAAATTATTATTACGTAGGCCTATTTCTTTGTTTTTCTGCATTATCCGACATTTTCAGTGATCCGACGTACCCAAGTCCATTGTCGGCCGGATAATCGAGATTCTACTATATTTAAAACTTATAGAGAAATTCTGGAGGCCTGTCGTATGTTAGCAAGTAACATATTATATTTATTTTATTATACTGGTAATTTTTATGACTGTCTGCCCGATCTCGTGGTTATCGTTGGCTGGATATGAATCCGCAGTCCCTGGTTCGATCCCCGGCACTTCCTCGGATTTATCTGCGGTAGGGATGTCTTGAAGCGGTGCACTCAGCCTCGTTTTACAAACTGAGGAGCTACTTGATCAAGTAGCGGCTTCAATCACAGAAACGTCATTAATGGCAGTGGGTGTCGGCATGCTGACCACATGCTCCATTCCCCCAGTCCTACCATCTGCCTGTGATAGATGATGCAGCGGCCAGATTGCAGGTCTAGTCCCTTTAGGGATGTAGATCCATGGGGTTTAGGTTTACATTTATTATATTAAGCTGTATTTGAACTATTGTTCTATTATGTTCTATTTTTCAGACGTTTAACCATACATCCACAGGTAGTCTAGATTACGTCATTCGAGACTCGCTTCGAGAAATTTTGACTCTGCATTCTAGTCTAATAATATTAAGCTTATAACATCCGCATCACTCTGTACAAGCTAGGTTAAACGCAGTTTCAGCAACAAGAGGCGAAAGGCGTGGTGAATACGAATTGATCTGCCTCACATAAAAGTTTGTACTGAATAAATGTAATATGCAGGAACCGATACTAGTAGTTCTCATGGGAGTCCACCGTCTTTATGTCCCTACCCATCCCTAAATACCTTCTCTTTTTCATTCTGCTTTACATCCTTTTGCATCAGTGCTTTGTTCTCTTCTTCCTGGCTTTATTATTGGTAAGCCTCTTCTGTACGTGGTTATTCTGAGTGAATAGCTGCCGCTACTCTGAACATATCGCTGTTGTACTTTTTCTGCATATTATTCAACTTCTTTTTCGTTTTCCTTTCTTTGCTTTTTTGAAACTCCGTTAAACGTTACCGTTTGTAGAGCTAGAGCTAATTAACAAAAACGTCTCTTCTTCTAGTCTTCTATTACGAAGCAGTGGTGAACATACGTGAAATCTTTATCTGGTTGGTTTACTTTTAGGTTATTTCGATCATATTCAGACAATGCAATTCACTTAGGCCTATATTTACTTCGATAGCTAAGGTAAACGTGACTTGGATTCTTGCCTGTCGTTACGTGAGTTACTTAAGTATAACTGATAACTTATGTGAATCTCTTACAAATTCTGCTCAAAAGCTCGAGGTACCGCTTCCTTCCCTAAGGTCTTCACACAACTAAGAGTCATAAGATTATTGTTTCATTTGTCATTTGTACCCAGGTACTATATTTTTTCTCAGTCCTTCGTTTATTGTATTATTTCTGTCAGGGATGAATGAATTGTGTGGATTATAATAAATTATGTCAATATATGATTTTTGTTAAGAGATAATTATGTGTTCTAGTAATGTTTTCATTCGACTATACTATTACACGCTTGTTGCATGTGGCTTAGCAGTATATAATGATATCCATTAAAGTACATAATTTCATTTTAATAGTGTTGTGGTATCGATTAATATCGAACATGGCACAACCTTGAGAGCAGCAAACCAAACTGCACAATAAACAACCTGAGTTTAAAATAACATGAATGCCTGTTTGTAATAATTATTAAATACCATATATCCGAACAACAAATTTGTTTTGTTGATTTATTTCCTGAGGAACCTTCGAAGTCTGAACGGAGTCGCGCTTCTTTTTATGTTCGTACGTATCAATAGATAGGTGCATTTAGAGGAATAAAAAACTTACATTATGAAAATCCACATATTTAATTTAAATATGTGCATTTTCATAATGTAAGTTTTTTATTCCTCCAACTTCATTCATCCATATTAAAATAACCCCCTTTTCCAAGTCTTTAGTTAAAATAATTCACAATTAAACTACGTCTAAATCATTATTTCACATTTCGTTAAATTCTAGTGCTGTACATTTTGCATTCATTTTCTGTTCAGCTATGGTTGTGGTTATTTCATGTATATTGGTTATGACCTATCAAATAATAGAACTGTTAATTAAAGAGTTGTGTTTATCTTGTTTTAATTATATTTATTTACCAGCTGTTACTAATCTCGCAGTGTTCGTAGATCAGGTAATTATACCATTTAATAATGCAAGAATGATGGAGTACCGCATGAGAATCGAAAGCTCGTCGGGAAAGGAATAAAATGTATGAAGGATTTTTAGAGCATAATGCTATGAACATTTATTTCTTGTATTCATATCATCTTGATCGCTCCCTTTATGAGGTCAAAATTTTTTTTTTTTTTTTTTTAATTGGGAAGTATCGTGTTATGCAACCGGATCGAGTGAACTTTTATTTCTTCTTATGTAACTTAATTTTATACAGCCCTATGATTCATTTGTGATAGTCAAAGGCATTTACATGAACCAGATTGATTAGTCTGAGAAATCGCATATAAAAGCTGTTTCAAATTCTTAGCAGTCACTACTAGGACACAATTTTCACTAAAATAGTTTAGTTTGGGTCGTCCTAGAAACACATTTGGATCTAAATACCTAACCAGAATTTGTTAATGATTTTAATGAAATAAAAGATTAATTCAGTTTCTCCCGAATAACAAAAAAACATATTAAAATAAATAAAGTTGAAAATGATAAATATAATGTGATCTGTTAATATTTTACGCTGAAATATTTGGTATTTTGCGTTTAAAATTGGTTTTCACTCTAAGTTGTCCTATCCCTTAATTTTTGTATAATATTAAAGCCATTTCTAAAGCATTCAAATACTTTAATAAGCAAGGTCTACCGTTTTTTCGTATTTAGATAATTTTGGAACGTATAACTTTTATAAAAGTTCGTACTGCTGAGGGATTAATTTAATTTAATTTCAACATATTAATTGTAAGAAAGTCTAATCATCTACTGGTACTATTCAATTAAAATATAGGCTACTTAATATTTAACAAGGCTACTTAATATTTAACACATGTAAAAAATTCTGTTGACCTAAATATTCTCTAAAAAGGGAACTAGTGGTATTATATCTAAAAAATTATTTTCTGATACTTTTAAGAAATCGAAATTGAAATATTTTTTTTTTAAATAAAATGGCCAGATAACTCGTATTCTAGTCCGCTTCGGTATCTCAGAACATTACATTATGTTAATATACTTCTCCTCCTGCATCTTATTGATATTTAGCTATGGTCAATGTTGCTTTTGAGAGGTGATGGACTCACCACCTGTCCCTCTGCCCTCTTTCGGAAAATAAGCGTGACAAAAAATTGGTATAGGTAATGAAACCTCCACTTGGAGGCCCTATGTCCCACCATATGGGTTACAGGAACGGGTCAGTCAGACTGTTGCTATTTAACGCAGCACTTTGTGGATTTGGGTGTGTTTATGGCCAGATGCTCTTCCTAAGTCCAATCTGCATTGTAGAATGAGATTACAATGGTTGGTCAAATAAGGTTATATTAAAATTAAATTTTGTCGAAATGAAATATGTTTATATTTAAAAAAGTTGAAAACAGTATAGTTCATTTACAGAAGAATTTAATATAAAACTTTCGGCATATGATGTGGCAAGCTATCGTAGCATGATTTCCGTAGCCTCGGGACACTAATATGAATGAGGCAATTTTCCCCACAATACAGTCCTGTTCATTTATGACATATCCATGCATTGCAATGTTCTTTCAGATTATCAATACCAATCGAACTGTAACTCTTGATAGGTTTAGTTCTGTCCTACTACCCTGCCGGGAGAGATAGCGTAACACTTAATTCTTTTTTCAGAATTGAATAGTAAATTAACAAAAAAATGTTCCACATACTTAATACTCTCTTAAAATTTTGTGGTATCAGTTATTGCACCTTTCTTGAGACAATATGCAAGTTTTTAACAGAAGAAATTAACATTTGAACAGAATTAAACAGAATTTGCCTAGTTTTATTCTGTACTGCTGCGTTCTGTACCGCTGCATTTTGCGGGCTTTTCGGTGTCTCAGTCGTTGATTTCGAGCGTTTCCATTTCTCAGCTGTTGAGTTTGCTGCATTTGGCGCTGTTTGGATACATTCTCCAAACTTTTCATTCAGTATATTATGAACTTCAGTAAATGGAACTTTAATTAAATATGGTTCTAATTTCTGAAGACTCTGCAAGAGCTGTTGCTTTAATCGATGGTGGAAGTTGCGAATGTGCTGAGAACATCACCCACAAATGTTCACCAAGCTATATGAAGCTATCGAGAACCACAGCATATTTCATAAACGACCAGGATCAGGTCTTCCCAAGTCCACATCTGCCAGGGATGACCGCTTTTTAACTCTAGAAGTGTTGAGAGATCGCCACGTAACAGCAGTAGAGGTAAGAATTGTTCTGGAGCAGGCTCGTAATGTTAACATTACGAGAGGACATACAGGCGAAGACTTAAGGATGCAAACCTGATAAAATGTGTATGATGTACAACTCCTGCTTATTTCTGTTCATATTTTCAATTAAATTTCAATTCTTTTCACTAAAATATGCATATTATTTAAATAAAGCTGCAACAAATTATAATTTAAAATAGTATGAGAATATTATTAATATAGAACATATTTCTTGTTTATTTACTAGGATTTCTGAAAAAAAAACTAAGTTTTTCATACTTTTTTTCCCGGCAATGTAGCCTATAATTAGATTATACATTGCCCGGCAATGTGTAATTAGTTTATACAATTCCGATGATCTATGGATGAATTTTGACTTAGTGTAATTATAACGTATGTATTATTTTCGCCAAAGAATATTGTTCCTGCTGTTTTCTTCTCATTTTAAAAATATTGTCGTTGAATAAAGCGTTGACATGGAAATTACAACGTTATGATCTCTAAGAATAAACAAGTGTGAAATCCTAAAACAATTATCGAGACCAAAGGAACACATCCACGTTCATATTCAGTTCGCAGGAAAATATACTAAAAAATTAAACTCCTTAGAGCTACATCACTGAAGAGACTAGGCATACCACCCGACCCCTGTGTAATCTACCATAGGAAGATGACAGGATTGGTAGGCATGTGGTCAGCATGCCTACACCCATGGCCAATAATGGTGGTTTCCAAGACCGGAGCCGCTACTTCTCTATCAAGTAGCTCCTCAATATGAATCACGGATGCTCCCGGTTTCAGAATTCCGTACCTCAGAAAACTCCGAGGAGGTGCCGGGGATCGAACTTGAACCTACAGATCTGTAGTCAGCGACTATAACCACAAGACGACGCAGGCGGTCTAGTAAAGTATACAGTTAACAACAATTACCTGAAACAGTAGTCGTCCTGTGCATCTGGTTACGAAAAGCATCACCACCTACAGTATTTTCAAACAGTACAGTTTCATGTGATACATTTACAAGGTACGAAATACGGGTCGTACCCTTTTGCGTCCCAAAGCGAGTGGTCGCTTCATCAAAACAACCCTCGTGCGTCCGGTGCAATTTGACGTAAACAACCCTCGTGCGTCCCGTCTTGAACAACCGTTGTCAATGCCAAGAAAATTGAAAAAGATGCCTTCTTTGGAGAAAAAAATAGTTGAATATAGAACTGAAGCACTCAGCAGACTGGAATATGTGCGAACAGTATCATTTAAGTTCCTACCAACCACAAGAAAATCAACTGGTACCCAAAAGACAAAGAGTAACTACATTCTCCGCTTCAATTTTATTTAATATTGACAGTATTGCAAGGATTAAAATTTTTGAGGTGTGTAGCAGTTCGCTTCCTCGCGGTGCACCCTGGGTAATGCTAAACGAACTGCATGGTACCAATTATTAATTTTACCTATATTCCATGGGACGCATTTTGGTCATTGCTCTAGAGAGACCCGGGACGCAAACGGGTCATTGGATCTGAGAATCTATGGACGCAAAAGTCTTAGTTTAGTGGTTTTGGGACGCAAAAGTCCAGATCCCCTAAATACTGTGATGAGATCTAACAGTTTCACAGCTACTGACATGTAAATTCGTCACGATAAAGAAAGAAAACATAAAAGCAGAGACGTTAAATTAATAGAGTAGTGTTTTATGTTAAAATTTGTGGGTATTTACTACTATATTCCGGCTGTAATTCCTGGAATCCAGTTATTTTACTTAAATTGTTGCAATAGTTTCAAAAGGGTGAAATTAACGATACAATTCCGCTAGAATCGTATTTTGTTTTTTGTTTGTAACATTAAATCAAATGTTTGTAACATTAAATCACAATATCGTAAAAAAATATTCTTTTATATTAATAGCAAGACGGAAAGTAATAAATTGGTGTAGAAATTTCCAAAAAAGAATGATTTAAAAAGGAATCGGTGTATTTTCACTGAAAGAGCATTGCCGTCTCAAAAATATTAGTAGATTTCAAGATTGAAATCGGGTAGGCTGTGTAGGAAGTGCCAACAAATAGTCTCGGGGAATTTGAACTGGCTGATCGAATTACAAGCTAACAAGAAGGAAACTATAAATAATTTATGGATCTACGAAGAAGATTGAATATTTGGCTATCTACACCCTTCGGACAAAATGAAGCGGCAAAATGAGATAGGTCTGAGAACAGAGTAGATGGGGTGAAGGAATCTTACATAATCTTTTCCTTCAATATGAACTTTACTCCTCACAGAATCAGAAAAATCGTTCCTTTTCCTATTTTCGCTCATGCCTTGTGTGATCTTATTCATACCATCCACCGCCTTCTTCTGAATCCCTCTTCAAGCGAGGTAAACATCAGTTCAAATCTTATAACGCGATGGATTATTCTCATTCTCATCTTCTGCTTATCATTTTCTCCTCCTTCACGCCGGTCAGATTTAAGCCTTGCATAGAATTGAAACATCTCCGCTGTAAACACACACACACAGAGATGTTAATACTGGATTTACTTGGCAGCATACTTACGCTGGGATTACGAGGCTCCTCTCTTCCAATCCTTTCAGCTACGACTGGAAATCCAGCGTATCTTTCATGGTATTTCGTGTCATAAATACATTATACCACTGAGGAAATATCTGTATTATGAATGTGAGTAAATCGTCTCTTTCATTCGTACGTTACGAATGACATTACTTTGATTACTCTCCATACGAACGTGTAGACGAATATCTTCAGATAAATTTTTGGGACCACGTGGAGAGATCAAAGTTGTAAGAAAACACACCCACCCTTCTAGATAATACATATCAATGTAACTTTTGTATGAACAAATTTTGCGAAAGGAGAAGGATGTTATTTCGATCCGTCGCCGCTTATTACAAACCAGCTGAACATATTTCAATGACTTTTTAGTAATTGCATTCAGGAGCATTCACTGGTGGTCCCATAATAATTTTTATCTTCCGAATTGATCCAGTACTCCTGAAAATTTTGCAGTATTGATCAGTTTGACACTAATCCGTCATACATATCTTCAAACACTGGCTACTGATAAGCCTAGGACTGTTGGGGAATCAATGGAAATTTATGTGTAGGCCTATATAATCAATTTAAATAATAATGATGAAAAATGAAAAATAATTCAAATCTAGAAAGGATAGTTATAATAATAATGGAAAAATACTTAACCTAAAAAAAGTGAAATGCCTTAAACAATCCTTCAGAAAATATTTTTTTAAAAAGAACGTTCATTTTTTCCTCATCGCACTTTTTACAATGCACATGACTTATTCCTGAGCTACAGCCATTTACTCACAACTGTAAAAAATCTAACTATATACCCCTACAGACCTCTTTATAATTATCTACGATATGACTCAACACCTTTCTTGTTAAATTAGTTTTAACAAATAAACTTATAAAAATTAATAAATAAAGAAGAAAAAATTAACATAATGTTCAAAGACATTTTATGCAGGACATAATCATTGATACTATTCAGGAACAAAATTTTACTACCTTAAAAATTAAGACTTAACTTATTCCTCGATTTGTATATGGTTTTGTCCACATTTTTCTTTTCTTATAATTACATTTTACCACTTTATTGGTATTATCCATTGTTAAATTTATCCTTTCCTGCAGCAGTACCTGTTTTAATTCTGTGATTTTCTATTTATGTTGTTATTACTAAATTCATATTTTTTATTTTCTCCATGAATAAACAACGCATTGAAAATTAAATGTGGGTCCATCGTCTAAAGCTGATGTCCCACGATCCAATCTTTGGTGCACGTTTCTACAAAAAAATCTAATTGGATCACGTGACATCGACGACTGCCATTGCACACAATTTTCCATCCAATTGTACTGCATGCAACGGAACAGAAATATTGTTAACTTTCTATCAAAAAATATGAAATTAACCAATGAAAGTCATTCCCTCCTGTAACCGTACTTTGTACTCAACTCAGACGACAATCTCATATATACCCCCTGTATGACTGACAATACGCACCCTACTGTTTAGAATTCCACACATAACACCTAACTTCAAACATTAATTACTCCATTAAGGAAAAAGCGACAAGGAAACCAATTACACCCATCAATGGCCAATAATACCCCCTACAGTTTGATATATTACACATAACTTTTTATTAACCCTTTCCATCATTTTAATATAAAAACATTAATAACTCTTTTCATTTTTATCACACCCACTACAAATTAATACCGTTGGAAGCCCCATAAAATAGCCCATCAGGATTAAATAACCAGAACTATGATAACTTTCAGTTATCACAGTTATTGATAAAAACATAAACCCAGCACCGCCTACATCCGCTCGAGTAGTCTGGCTGGCGCCGAGAAGATTTTGACATCTCAAGTAATTAATGACCCATGCAACTTGCCTGTTCTAACGACGAAAAACGGAATATATTTTAAATTGGATAGCAGAACAAACTACCTTACACCAATCAGAGAAAACTTAAACACGGACACAACCAATTGGAACTACTTACCCCCACTACCCCTTACAATGATATTAGCAGAAAGCACGGACATCTCGTCATCTATTGATCATACGACAGCTTAGACTAAAGACCTTCAAGACACACTTCAGACAAACGACTACGTTAAATATTATTAAGCTAAAGTAACTTCGCAATATATTGATATTTAAACATTATTATCCGCGCGATATAAATAGAATTTATTAGCAGCGTCGAAGCGCGTAATTTATATTATTTGATAAAGACATTGATTTTATTATTACGAAACATTAATTGTGAACGTAAGATTGAACATTATTATCCGCGCGATACAAATAGAAACTACGAGAGAGTAAATGTGAAAGTAAATAGAAGTTTCCAACAGCGCGTACAAGTGAAGTAATTATTATTACAATTTAGCAAGTTACAAAGTGTTACTTACGAACTTCAACGACGTACTAAATACTACTAACTATCAGAACTTACATCATCTAATAGAACTAAACCGATTAATTCAACATTGCAGAAAATACTAAACTTTGGAAAATATATATTAATTTGAAAAGAACACCTCAACTTTTAGTTACCATTATTCCTGACACCGCCCTTTGACTGTTATCTCGATTTTCTCTAGCCACTTCCCTAGATAAGAGTTCTCTAGCTTACAACTACCCCTGAGTACTACGCCCGGCACCCCTTATTTTAATCAGAACTCAAGAACTACTAAACATCTAAAACCCCACCTACAGTTATAAATAGCTTCCCAAATTGAAGTACGGTCATAAATAGTGACCCAACGTGAAGCGAAATCAACTCCACCCCGAAGAACGGTGATACTCCCCATGTGACCCGCATGACGTACAAACATGGCAGCTTCTTCCGTACAGCTGTTCCTCTGCACAGCAAACATTCGGCCAATGAACATCAAGAAAATAAAACCGAATATTAGAGTCTGACTTCGAATTTACAACAATCTAACTATAACCATTATTAGAACAGGCTTAAATGTCGAAGAGATCTACGAATTATGGAAAAGCTTTGGTATAAAAGTGACCATTGTGTACATTTCGACCGCCATGTCGATTGTAGTAGCTTAGCTATCGATTTTCGTTTGGGTAAACAGCTGACGTACATTCGTCCAAAAAGTACTCTCTTATGAAAAGTAAAGTGATCCCTATACAGGCCATGGAGGCCCAGAGGGTTCCAGGAGGTTGAGGCTGCCAGATTTTGGACATTCGGAACGTGAAGGTGGTAAGGTTGTCAGCCTTACGCACCGGCCACCTTTACCCCCAGGATTGCTCCTGGTACTTATTTCTGTTAGAGGCTGAGTCGACCCCAGGGCCACAACTCTCATATGAAAAGTAAGAAATAATTGTATATAAATACCACTTGAAAAAACTTTTTGAACAAATAAATATATCTTGGGACTTCGGCTTGATTTTTTCATCACTTCTTTTAGTGTTATTTTCAAATAATCCTATCCAAGAGCCCCTCTATGAAAATAACTCAAGTACTTCAGAAGAAGCTATATTACATGTTCTTCTGCTTGAATCCTATTTAATCATATTCTGGTTTATTTATTCAACTATATTAGTAATAGTCTGCAGAAGGACGTAAAATGGTTCGTAGTTAATGAGTTGTAGGGTAAAGAATTAATTATTACCAGTGCGAGAAATGTAGAAAATTTTTCTCAGGAACATTTATTGAAGGTTTGAAGCTCTTTAACGATCCCGATCTTTTACAAGAGGACCACGGCTTCAAGTCGTTCATTGAAAACCCAAACTGAATATATTTTCACCTTAAATGTATGTCTCTCTCACTAAGTTTGAACCAATATTTATCCATCAATCCATCCAGATCAATCTTGCATTAACTTTACGAACCAACCCTTTCGTACCGTATTTCTATTTACAGATTTGATAACAAAAGGAAATTCCAGAGTAAATGCACATAAATTGAGGGTGTTGCGATTGAGGCTAGTGTAGCCTTCGTGGCAGATTTCCAGCTGACGTGTATGTCGCTACAATTTGGAAATGTTTGTGGCAGAATGACGAGTTTTAGAAACACGAGCATGGTTTAATATGCCAAATAAGGTATTAAAATACATGTTATATATATTTGAGCTCGATCAATAAAATAAAATAGACTTAATACCAGCAACTAAACAGTATTTTATTTTAATATTTGCCTAGGCCTTTAGGCGTATTTCCACCATCTTCAGGGCATCTTCTTTTGCTGGTTTGGATGCCTCAATAATTAAAATCGAAACTTTATTGTCTTAAATCTTTTCACATTTATAAAATCAAAATTTCTAAAAGCTTTATAAAAACACTATCACTGAATCATCCTCAGCTGTATCACCCTCTGTGGCCTCTTCGTTGTGATCACATTAAGGACAATAGATGGTCAGCTCTGTACAAGGAGCATAGCTGATCATTCAGCTTAACACTGTAACTAGTGAAATTTCTTACCCTAGGGATCTCCAGTATCAAATAAGGCATTTAGTATTTAAAATAGAATTATAAAAACGGGCATAAGAATGCCTGTTGTTGGCAGCAATTTGGAGTGAAAGAAGTGATGAAAGACTGAAGGGAAACTTACTGAAAGACTAATTGAAGTTTTAAGTAAATGAAATCCAAACTTAAATTGTACAAAAGAGAGAAGAACTTTTTTTTCCTCTCCAAAAGTGTCATTAAAACCCGATCGTACCTCAGAAAAAGAAATCGGCCCCGAAAGTTACACATATTCTTATCAGCCGCAAACGCAACGGCCGCAACTGCTACGGTATTACTTAATCTGACATTCAGCTGTCATGGACATGTTAAATTGCTGGCAATTACTTTTGAAAATTTAATTTAATTAGCGACTTTTAGGCCACCTTCTTTTTTTTAACTCGAGTGTAATTGCTTAACCGGAGTGATTACGTGTGATTAGTGTACGTACAGAGCTTGCATTTAATTAGACGAAGCTTGCTTAGATTGTGTGGTCTCATAGACAATACAAGACATGTCCGCGACTGGCTCTTTGGGCATCCAATTTACCCGAAGAATAATTAGTAGCAGTACGTAAGCAACTGATTTCTCCTCCTCTCGCGTCATCCCTTTATCCGCACTAACGCAAACTGATTGTGTGGGAGATGCAACTACGCCATTCAATACATCCCTGTACTGTTCTCTTGTAGTTCATGTAGGAGATCTTGTTTAAAATATATTATGGTAATCATGAAGTGACGGAACAGTACTGAGTTTGAAATGGCGCATGATAACCAGACGCTCATAATATTGTTATAAATGTTCCAATTTTTCATGAGAAACAGAGCAATGGAACTGGCGAAGAAATAAGGACGAAACCGGATTTATCATAGGTAATCCCACGAGAGATTACGAGTTTATCGATAGATTCGCTATTAAAACGGATACAAGGCGAGGAGGCCACAGAAGAAAATTCTGCAAGAGTGCTTTTGTGAATTTTTCTTATTTTTATTAATGTGACAAAATGCAGTTTTGATTTTAATTGTTGGAACTCAAAATCATTAAAAAAGATTCCCTGAAAATGGCGCAGGCCCACCGAAAGGCCTAGGCGGCGAATTATAAAATAAATTTTCGTTGAGCAGCTGGTATCACATCTATTTTACTTCATCGATAGATTCGCAACGTAATGTCTAGTGGGATTTATTAAAACAATTCTATGAACAAAAATAATGTAACAAATTATATTTAAATAATAATAATTACTTTCTTCACGGTTTAGGCTTTCGCCTGTTCCGTCCTCACAGTAATTCTCTCCATCTCTTTAATGGTCCTCCTGCAGCTCTCTTTCCTTTTGGTTTATGTAAAAAGAGAGTTGTAATGCATCTTCAGTTTCTTGAATCATTACCACATGGCCAGCATATAATAAAATATTTTGTCTATTCATTTACGCCTTTATTAAAATTATATTTCCACTTATTAGTTAAATCGTCAAAATATATATTAAAAATCCCTTTAGGCAGGCCTACAGGCTGAGGTAGATTTCAAAGTGCTTTTGGTTTAATTTATTATCGCTGCGCAGCACTCTTCTTTTTTAGCCTTGGCATGGCAAACCCGCAGTAATAAGAACTGAATTCGGTAAAGAGGAAAAGCCTACAATCATTTGTTTTGACAACAAGAATAGGATATAATATTCTGGGAGGCCGTGCGCAAGATCAGCAATGAATAAAATTAGCAAAGCCGCTAAACAAGACAAAATTATGATATTATAGTAATTCTTTTAAGTGTTATTATTTTCAAACATTAAAATCTCGCGTCATATGAGAGCTATCAAGAAACTAGTTATTGATTTGTAGAGTACTCATCAAGAGCTTTTCAACGATACCCCACAAGACGTGGTTTCAAAAGTTTAGAATTTTCATCCCCCCACCCCACCCCCACCCTCACTCTAACCCCCGAATCGTTGGTGTCACTGTGAACTCCATAGGGAGTACTCTAATTTATTCATAGAAAGTTTCCCTCTATACTTCATAGGGGCCGAGATATACATTTTTAAAAATTTCAACCCCCTCCCCCGACCACCCCCTTGGGCCAATTTTGCTCATTAACGAACTTGTTCGAACTATTGGGCCTATAAATAGCATATTAAAATTTGGTTCAAATATCTTCTAAATTACGGCCGCTATTGTGCAAAGATATAAATATATATATATATATATATCACACATTTTTTTTTTGAACGGGCGGTGGTTTCGTACTTAGGGGAGCATGAAACGTAAAGATATGAAAGAATTTTTCGAAAATCATGACATGGTATCCATTGCAATAGGTAGATTTTTCTTCGAAATCTACCTAAAAAGAATAGATGATGCTGGACCCCCTTGTCTTACACTTTTATTTATAAAAATATCATCTGTCTTTCTATTTCCTGTATTTAGGCCTATAACAATTTTGGAGTTTTCGTATAAGCTTTCTACTGCTTTTATTTATTAAGCCTAATCCCTGAAGTTTAGAAGAAGAAGAAGAAGAAGAAGATAATTAATTTCTTACTTTGTATTGTTTAAAATTAAATGAATATTCTGTGAGCTGTGAGATCACGGCATACCTTTTGAATCACGTATCGAAGAATCGAATTCTAACCGACGCTAGCAGTGATGAGCTAACAACAAAACATATATTTCCCCTCCATAAATCTTCTTCTTGTAGTCCTTTTAGGTACACTCGCTTTTCATTCTGTTCTTCTAACGTTTGCTTGGTCTTTCTTTCCTTTTTCTTCCACCTGGTTCCCTTCGCAAAACTTTCGGGTATGTTCCATGGTTCATCCTCTTTACATACCCATACCATTGTAATCTTTTTGTATTAACGTGTGTATATATTATGTGCGTGTATATATACACACATGTATTACACACAGTAGTTAGAAATTCGAAAAACACCATCCATTAATAAGAATGTTGAATATGGAATATAATATTCCTGCAAATAACCACTTGAATTGAACGAACACACTACGCATTATGTATCGTTAAATAGCCGCCTAGGGGTTTAAATTTTATTTACACTACACTAAACATTGTTATATTGTATCTTGGCAACAGACTTCTTCTACATGTGAATTACCCTCTCCGGCTTGGTTTAAAATATATGAAAGGTTTAGTAGCATAGGAGTTATCTCAACCACTAAAATCCATTTGGATCGATTCGGATATTTTATGAGGAACTGCAAAAGGCACTCGATGCTTCAGACTAGTACTTGGGAAATCCCCTCTGGAGTTAGACAGTGTTCTCTTTCCTCCATGCAAATGTAGCCATTTCTAGAAATTCTGTATGCTCGGAGAGTAACGAAAACAATAGAGAGTTGTGGATGCTATATACCGGCACAATAGATTGCTGTACACGAATATGTTCCATCAGTCGCTTTTATGTGAAACTTGAAGAAATTCAAAACAAACAAAAAACAAAAAAAGATGGAGTAAACTTGATCGTTATTCTATACAGCGGGACTGTGCGAGAACTGTAATGCGCTAGGACAAGTCTAGAATGTTCCATTTAGAGTACCGACACTGCAGGATTATCTTACCGATTCATTTTCTCAGGGCGGGTAATTTTACATACGAAAATGTCTTCACAGAGTTTTACTCAAGAATATGCAATTATACAAAGTTAGAAGTAGGCCTAGTATGAAATTTAAGAAAAATTGTTTTCGTTTACTACTTTTACTATCGGTATTCCATTTGAAAAAGTTGTCTTTTTGTTTTTGTCTTTTACAATTTTTAAAATATATAATGAATTTGAGTAGCCTACTTCTGTTTTAAATATTTACCAAAAGTTAAAATCGATAACATTTAAATCTTCCGTATGGATTTCTGGAGTAGGTGGGATGGAATCTTGGCAATATATTAAAAAAAAACACACAAACAGGAAAAGGAAACAAAAAAATCAGGAAACTCTAATGTTCAGATTCAAGGAATTTTGGATATTCAGTGTTTTCACTGAAGACAATAATATGTTATATCACAGTGCGGAAAACAAAACGCATAAACGATTCTTATGTTCAGATTCAAGGAACTCTGGACATTATAATGATGGCTGCAGTAGAATGGAATTTTATGAGGATAATGCTGGACTTACTGGATTTAAATGTATCCATAGATCTTCTTGTCAAATTACCATGTAGTAAGGGATCTCATTGCAATATCTTTACAGTAGTCGAACAAGCTCATAAATAATACGCAATAGTTTAATAAACAATGAAAGTCGATCAATTTAAAAGATAAAGACAAAAAGTGGCAACGTTAGTAGTTAGTTTTTATCTCTATACCATAAATGTACAATACTAGTTAATTCGAGAGTGAGAAGATAATAATTAAAGAAATGGAATTGTTACTTTTGAAAAAAGTAAATAAATAAGCCTCATTAACCCAATAAGGGCAAAGGCCTCCCGACAATCACAGGATGAGCTTGGAGAATTACTCTATAAATAAGCTAATCCTAACGAGTTAGTGCGTTGTACTAGATAATCACAATACTTAGGTCTAATAGACTAATGAAATTCATACTAGATGTAGAGTAGACAGTAACTTCTAATAATACGGAAAATTCTACAAAATTTTGAACAAATCTAGGCCTGTATAGGCTACTACAAAATTTTACGTTCTACAATTGTCGTTCCGGTTTCAATTTTCTTCTGGCTCTGGCTAGTCGTGTCCACAGCTTTGAAAATAGATCATATCAAAGCTGCCAGGGCTATTTCGTCCAGAACATGTTTATGGAGTATTAATGAATTTCACTATTTCCCACTAAGGTGTATTAGATATTAAAGCTTGATAAAATATATACCTAACCTTATACCCTTATTAAAATCTTTCTGAGCCCTGATCACAAGCCGACCTGTTGGTTATGATATTTTACTATTCGACAGAACTGAAGATGACACATCTCGTGTGCCGAAATGAAACTTTATAACATATGACACATTTGGGATCCAGGAAGAGGAAGGACTGAACACGCGGCAAGATAAATGAAAGACTCGTTTAAATATTGTGACAACCATTGTTTTAATGGATTTAGGTGTTAATTTTTTTTAAATTAATGCTAATTGTTTGTGATCTGGACCCCCCAAAAAGATACAAGGTTGTGTACATCCTTTATCAAGTTTTAATGTTTAGGAGATTGAAAATTTTTCTTCGTCAATATATCGAGGAAGTTTCCTCCGTCCCCTGACATTATACTCATATATATACGCTTACACAATTATATAAGGGAAGCAGGTAACTCACATGGATCATGTGTGCTACCCTGGTGGAAACTAGATTATTTTTTATAAATTAAAATTTGGGACAACGGGAATATTGAAAATTAGGTTGATTGATTTATGGTTAGTTAACGACGGGGGTGTACTGCAACTTAGCCATGTGACGGTGCCGGTGGGTGAGAATTTTGTCCCGCAGGTGTTATTTTACACATCTGTAAATCTGCAGACATGGGCCCATTATATTTATGTTCAGATATGTACCATTAAGCTGAGCTGGGATCGAACCTACCTTCGGCTCAGAATTCAAGCGTCATACATCTGCGCCACCCAGGCTGACAACATTATATTGGATTAATAGCCATATTTGCACTTTTTAATTTTACCACACCACCCACTTAAGTTTAATGAATAGGAATTGAATCAGTTCAGATGTAAAATCGTCCTCAGGTAAGCATTTGTCATGTTCTTATTATAAGAATAGACTATAATGCAACTTATAAACTGAACTTGAACTTATAAGATAGCCATAAAAGTAAAACAATAACAGTTATTTATCAGAGCGTGGAAAAAACAAGACAGTTTTATTTCAAAGAATAGTGAGCACAATTAAAAGTTAAGCTTTTAAATTTTTCTTTCCTCAAGAAGGTATTGCACTGATTTAGTCCGAAGTTCATTTATGTCTGCTGCTTTGAGTAAGTTTCATCGTCGCCCTCGCCCTTGTCTTGGGAAGCCTCGGAAAAGTGGTCTCTATACCTCTTTGTTTTTATCATTCCTGCAATCCTCGTATTTTTTATCGGCTTGTCCACTGAGTACAATTTTTTTTACATTTGTTCTTCTTAGGCTTAATCTTCTTTGGACACCGAGGCTTCCTCTCGCAACTAGACTATCTCCTTCGGCAAATTGGTTTGCGCTTTCGGCAGCTGGCCTTACGCCTTCGGGAGCTTGGTCTCTTCCTTCGACAGATAGATTTACGCCTTCGAGAGGCAGGTCTCCTCCTTCGGCAGCTGGATTTACGCCTTCGAGAGATAGGTCTCTTCCTTCGACAGCTAGATTTGCGCCTTCGAGAGGTAGGCCTCTTCCTTCGACAGCTGGATCTACGCCTTCGAGAGGTAAGTCTCTTCCTTCGGCAACTAGATTTGCGCCTTCGAGAGGTAGCCCTCTTCCTTCGACAGCTAGATTTGCGCCTTCGAGAGGCAAGCCTCTTCCTTCGGCAGCTGGACCTACGCCTTCGAGAGCTAGGTCTCTTCCTTCGGCAGCTGGACTTTCGCCTGCGAGAAGAAGGTCTCTTCCTTCGACAACTGGACTTACGCCTTCGAGATCGAGATATCTTCCTTCGACAGCTGGATCTACGCCTTCGGGAGCAAGATCTCTTCCTTCGGTAACTGGGCTTCCTCCTTTTGCAGCTCTTCCTTCTTGCATATGACCGCGTGCGCTTTCTCTTTGGACAGTCTTGTAAAATCCTCTCTCTGGTGTTGAGGGTGTATTTCTTATCACGGTTGATGAGCCAGCCATCTTTTACACCCACTGAAAGAGCTTTCTGTATACTAGCTGTCAGCTTGCCTCGGAGATGTCCCACATTCTCAGGGAGGTTGGATTTAATGTAACCTGTGATAGCCCGCGGTGTAGAGCCCTTTGCCTCTTTAAGAAAGCTAAGAGCTTTTATGATGTATTTCGATATCTCCAAATTGCTCATATGGTCTGGCGATGGCGATGACGAAGACAATGGCAATGACGAAGTCATAGTGAGACAAATTCGTCTTAAAACTGGTGAATTTTAAATTATTTTATACTGCAAATTTTATCTGCTTCCGAAACGAGTTTGCATGAAATTGTTTTTGATTCCTAGTAACGGACAACAGTCAAAATTGTTAATTATTTCCTAAACGCATTGAAACCAATGTTGGTAAGAATAATAGTTAATTACATTGGTAAATTCCGTTAAATTGATGGAACTTATTCAACTATGCAATACACTATGAAATTATATGATTTTTTCCCTTGAAAGATACCACGATTTTTAACTATAACTATCCATGTTCGTGACTATTTTATAAATGACACGATCATGTTTCCTTAAACCCTTAATAAATTGTAGGAGTGTTCTTTTTACTAGATTACGGTTTAGATTAGTAAGATCACTTCAGGCTATAAGGGAGCTTTTTGCACTTTCACAGATATGGAAATATTGGTAATCAGTATACATCAAATCTTAAGGATTTTCCTATTGTTTCCCATAAGATTCTATGAAACCTGTAATTGACAGTATGATGCACGTGTCATGTAACACTCAAATTACGACGTCACAGAGGTATTTGATTATTTTATAATGTAGGCTTTACTAATTTGTATGGCCTACTCCATTTTTATCTGTATTAATATATTAATTTATTAAAAGGTAGTATGGGAAACGACAGCAATCAGTTTTATAATTTTAAATAAATGTTCATGTCACCAAGAAAATAATTTCCGATCTTATAACACAGAATTTTCCTCCATATTCACGTATATGATATGATATACCAAGCAAAGGTTACAAGAGAAGTCCTTCGGTTATGGTAGGGCTAACTTACTGGTCATTTTCCCAGTAGACATCTTAAAATACAATAGCACATAATTATCAGAGGTATGTGTAGGCACAGGGAAGGTGCTGCTAAGGAACGTTTTGATCTTATTATAGTTCAAATTCAGTATAATGTAATATAAATAATGATAAGAAAAATAAATATAAAATTGGTTTCTTTTCAGTTCCATCTCACCATCATTATTTAGTTTATACGTCCCTTATCATTTTCCAATGCCTCAAGATTATTTAGTTCTTATCCTTCTGGCTAAACTCACGTAATTGTTCGTAATTATCCTACTATCCTACTTAGCTTATCCTACTAAACGGTACTAAACTCACTACATAGACAGTCTGCATTTACATCAAATTTGTTAAGTAGGCCATACAAGCAGTCCTTTTAGAATAGTGTTTTTTCCTACCACTGATTATTCAAACTCATTCCTTTCAATTACATCTCACTGGTGTCACGGCTGAAATCGTTTACAAATCACTACCCTTATTAATGCCGAATAAGCACAGTTCTTTATATCAAGTTACAAGCTATTTTCCTTTTCCCTTCCTTCCTTGCTTGATTTACATTCATGACAAAAATCTTTCTTTTAGATTTTCTCAATTCTCCAGAATTTAAACCTATTTATTCTGATAAAACTACTAAACTATGTATCTTAAGCACTTCTGTGTAGATGGACCAGCAAACGTTAAAGGCCGCAGAATTCTTGTGCCGTGTCTTGTCTAGAAAGCTTATCTTGTCCTTTCGTTTAGGATTTTCCAGCTCTGCTCATCAAGTAAGATTCCCTTGCACAAATTGCACTGAAAAAAAAAATACATACTCATTATAAAAATAAAATAAAATTATTTTTTATCTAATAGCCTATAATGTAAAAATATGTAAACAGTTATGACTGGCCGAGAATGCAAAGAAATCAATAATTTTATTATATGACGGATCACCTATTATATCCTGACTTGATAGACTGTGTTTCAAATTCCTTCGAAATCCTTGCTTTTTTCGTTTTTATTTCTTGTAATATTGACTTTTTAACTGCATTACGGTATGTCCATGTGTCGTAAGTTAATAGTTATATATTACGTATACTGTAAATTTATTAATTGTGATTATTCGTGATAATCGTGACCGGATAATTATTTCCCTGAGTATAAAGTAAATTCTATGTTATTCGCATACAGGAAAAGGGAGAAGGAGAAGAAGCAGTGACAGAATTAAAAGAAGTAAAGGTTTCTCGTGTATGGATGCAAGGAGTTAGAGAAAGTTTTTGGATCGACGCTGAGGCTCTCTACATTAATGCCGGGTTTCCGAAACGTAAGATATCTACTAGATGGTATTATTCAATCCGTAAGCGTTTCTGAAACGCTCGATAGCGGCTAATCGTTCTATAAAACGCCCTACAAACTATCGCACCACAAATCACTAGATATCTGGCGAAACGGTAGATAAACACGCAACATGGCGGAAATGCGAAACATTTATGTTGATGTATGTTTCGTTATTATGTTAGCAGTTTATCTTACTTTATGTTACTAGCTTGTTATGGTATTAAAATTAAAAGTAGTAATGAAGCCGGCATTGGTTATTAATTTGTGTGTGAAATAATTCATAATACTGTACTAGAAAAATTGTATATTATCGGTTAGATGAACTTTGTTATAGCCTAGGCTATTAATGTATCCATCGTTTATGTGTATTAATTTCATTTTCTGTTGTAAGTTAATACTTTTAGGAAAACATCCCGAATATTAATTCACATCATATTTTCTTGCTGGTCATCTTCAATGCCAGATCATATAAGGCCTACGTCTATACAGAAGAAAATATTCCCTGAAAGAAATACAGCAATCCTTTCAAGAAGTAGCCTACGATGACATTCAGATTCGGAAAAAATGTAGCTTAAGTATATTAATTTTATTTTCTGATGCAACACTTTATGAAGAAAATATTGCGTTTTTACAGCACGAATATTAATACATAATCATCATCTTTCTCGTCATCTTCATCCTGAGGCAATAATTAGGCCTAGAGATGTGTAAAGCAAAAAGTATTCCCTGAAAGAATTAGATCTTTGACGATATTGAGTTTCGGAAAGAATCATGCTGTCAAAGCAATGACCTATGGATAAATAGGTCATCATATTAAATAAGGAACAACTGCAAGCATGCCTTTTTCAGCGTTAAATTGCCCATCATTAGAATTGGGAACAACCATCGAAGCATTCCTTTCTGTGGTAAATTAGCTATAACTTAATTAATGTGTTACGTTTTATGCATTACGTTGTCAGATTGTGATGGGTGACATTTTCTCTAATGCACAAGTCTCGAAATCGAAATTACCGTAGTTTATCTCATATTTTACATTGCTTTTTCTTGTCAGCTGTTTCTCTGGTAAAACCAGACAGAAAATTCAGCCATTTTGAATACATAGCAAGAAGCGCTCCGATTGGTTGCTACACAATCACGGCCAATATGATATTACAGTAAGCACCGTGTCTCCATCTATTGACAAAGTGCTCAACTCATTTATCTGGCATTAGCTATTTCTTGAACAAATTCGCTTTCGGAAATGGGAAGGTGTTTATCGAGTCTATAAATGTATAGAACGATTAGCTGTCTAGAAGATATCTGGAGCTTTTATGCAACCGGGCCTAAATAAGTTAGAATGCCTTTAGATATCAGGAAGATAAAGTCGTTTCTTTTCACTCAGTAGATTTACTGTACAAAACCCAGTCCTTTGAAAAAAGAAATTCTGGGATCCCGAACATCTTCTCCTTTTTGGTATTTCTTAGGCGATTTACCGATCCTCCAACACAATAGAAAATAGTATTGTGAAACCAGAGTGTTTAAATAGCCTAGCTAGAGGTTCACGGGAAACACCGACAGTAAAACCACTCTTCACCCACATATAACACAGATTAGTATTGTTCTTAAAGTACCAGAACACCCTGTACTCTAATATCACATAAATGTAGTACTTCATTATATGATTCCAAGAAAATATTGAAACCGTGTGTACGCCGTAAGTTATATGCTTATCAGCCGTGTAACACAATATTCCGGTATGGTAAGATCTTATAAAACGTGCTCTCCTTATTGGTTTTTCCGCCTGAAGTACTATGGAAGTCTAACAGCAACCGTGTCTGGGAAGTTTCTGAATTTTAAACCGTGTTACTTTACTATCTCCGCCACTAATTCATCTGTCAATATTGCAAACCAGGTCATGAAGAAAACTGCAGTCTAACTACTCACTTTAACACAATTAAACAGTTCGTCACTCCTTGTAATCATAAAAAAGATCAAACTGTTTTCTTTTATCATTATACTAATAATTCTCATTTATTATATTTTCTTCAGGTAGGTGAAGGATTTGGTGAGCAAGAATATACTGAGGAACATTAGCAGCGCTATCATTAATTTCATTAATTTTTTTTCTGGATGAATGTATGAAACATACACATGTATTGCTCAACATCCACTTGACGCATCTTGGCATCACCAGGGTATTCTGGAGCATAATTTAAGGCAGGCCTGTTCAACTTCAGAGGACTGGGGACAAATCAGCATGGGGACCGCATCAAAATTACTTAACCAATGGTTTTATCGCTTACAAAGAGCATCCATGAAGATTATACTATTTATCAGTGTTTCATTGATAGATGTTAGGCTACAAACCATTTTAAAATAGTATGAAGAAATATAAAGAATTTTAAATTCGTTTAAAAAATATAGCTTTCGTAATATCAATTCACCATTTCATAGAATTCTTTCATAGAAAGATGAAAAATATAATATAAAGTATTATTTAGAATGGTTGAACATTAACAATTTATTAATAATTCATTCTCATTTCCCATCAAGGAAATAAAAATAGAATAAAGTACAGTCTTTTAAGGCACATTTCGCACAGCAGAATTTGAAACAGAATGCTTGGTACGTGATATCATAAAACAAAAAGGAATTCCGTGAGAACCATTACTCATCCAGGCAGCAAGGGGCAGAAGAAGTCCACTAAACTTAATGCTATAAGTTAATGCTTAAAAAATGGACGTGTAGTGATGATAAATGACCAGGAGCAAGATGCATGACCTTATAAACAAGAGAACAGACAACATACTGAGAAAGAATTTCACGGTTCAAAAGAAAACATACGAGAAAAACCGGAAATTGAAAAAGAAATGAATGTTCATCGAGTTGACATCCGCCTGGGAACAGGACAGGGATATTCAATAAGAAAACGCCTGAGCCGTTTCCTGTGCTCACAAATTCAATTCTTTGCGTACACGTGCCTTGACCAATACCGGTACTTATAAAATTATATCATTCTTTTTAATAACTGCTAAGGTTAATCTACATTGAAAGAAGATATATAAATACCTATTGCAGACTCTTCTGAAGAAATTGAGAATTGGAGTTCAAACCTTTAAGGGATAATCTAGTTCAATAATTTATTTTCCAGTTTAATTTACAAAACTTACACCAGCAGAATGTCGGTCGCACTGACTTAGGGGTAACGTGTCCACCTCTGGATCCGCAGATCACATATTCGTACCAGGCTCCCCTCGATGAATTTTTCTGGACATACCGGTACAAATCTTGAGCGCGGAGTCCTTCGGGAGGGAATTTAAGGTGGGCCCTTTTACATCCAAGTAACACCTTAACTTCCTTACCAGGGGTCATTGAGGTAGTGGGCTTACCACCTGCCCCTCTGCCCTCTTTGGAAAAATGTAACTAAATTAATCGTCGGTATTGAAACTTCCACTTGGAAGCTCTATGCTCCCAGCGGAGCATCAGAACCATGTAAGTTACAATAACCACACTAAAATGCTATCTGCTCTCTATCAATAAATAACTATGAAAATTGAAATGTTAGTGTAGGATAAATTAATAATTAATTGTATTTCTCAGATTCGTAACAAGTTGACCAACGACCGAAGTTTTTATTATTATTTGGAAACGAATATACTGTAGAAACTGGTAGGTCTATAGGCCTACACTAGAGAAGAAGCACCTCGACTACATTGGAGTCTCTGATATGTGATGAGTGATGACACAACGGGACTAATACAAAAAATCAGTTACCTATTTGCACTAAAATGCTTAAAAATAGATCCTTGAAAGATGCATATAAACCGCAGGAAAACGTATAGTTTTTATAGCTTGAGCTTCGATTTAATTTTCAGGGTCTTACAGAAATGAGCAGATATTTTTCACGTAAGCTTGTTATGAAATGTCATCTCGATTCCGTCGCCATATTTCAAGGTAGGACTACATTTTGCAATGGAGGATTAGAAGTTTTACTTTAAACTCAGTATAACTTGTGAAAATGCAAGACCTCATCTGCAAAGTAACTTTTTATAAAGGCGAGCTGTATTGAAATTCTTTATTCCACTTAGTTCACGGACTTTAGCCAAAGAAAATCCAGGTATTCCCTCCTACCAGACTGTGCGAACTGGACAGTTGTAGTTATGTTAGTCTTTAACTATTCCGCTGCTACTGACATATAAATGCTTCCCCTAAAAACTGTATGAAAGCAGAAATTAATATTAAGGTATGAGCTAAAGTTATATTTTAGTGTAAGCATTTATTTAGTAAAATCACTAGTGGGTTATAAATTGTATATATAAACTTTAACAATTTTAATGGAATGGTTAGAACTTTAATACGGAAATAAAAATCTTTCTATTTTAAAATAAAGCATGAATGTAGGCTATAAAGCTTATATTATTTCAGCCATTTTTGAAATTTTTACGGGGATAGCAGTCGATAGCAGTGAAAATATAATTCTAGTTGTACGGTGTTGGCGAACTCTATATAGAATATGAAAGGTAATAATTGTGATTTTACATAAACAATCAACGATTAAAACACCGGACATAATTATATTTCAAGAAACACATGACATTAGGTAAGTCTGGATGAAGACAGGTTTAAGCATATATGACCTCTATATTTTATGACATATGCCAGATATTAAATATGATGAAATTAAATCGATAATTAGTACATACTGTACATGGCCAAGGATGCATACATGTAGCATCTGACGTAATATAAATTTATTGTATTATGAAAAACGTTCAGGATTTCGCGAATGGAGGTCTGGGGCGGGATATGCAGGCAGTCTACTCTCCGGGATAAAGACCTACATCGATCTCTGCGGCTGTTATTCTGTCGTTGTTGCTCATGACTTACACCCCACCCCGCCTTAACAATATGAACTTTATAGGAGGTACATGAAAGAGTTCATAGTGACACTTCTAGAGAGATAATAATTAGACCATCAGACTTAAGCGTTCTTGCTACAATAACTCATAAATCTGCGAAGTGTTCCGTGAGTAATGAAAATTTTGTCTCTACTGGTAGAATTTCAGTTCAGGAAAGTTGCTATGGGACCAAAGTGTCTCAGCTAATGCTAGATAATGATATATCATTTAGTTCCTCGTATTTTAAACATAGCTGACGTCTGATATGGTATACCGACAATGCTTTTTCGCTGAACAGTGTTTAATACTGGAAATATGTACCTGCCCTAAATAGTTTCTAACAAAAATGTTGGCTATATCGAGGAAAATCTTATAAAACATCCATTACCTCTTCTGTTTTCACTTGCATTTGATAAATGAGCATTTCTCTGCAAATCACTCAAATTTAGGTATCTAGGCCAATCTCTGGTACCCTATGATCCCCAGGTGGGGCGAAGGGGCCTCCAATGGAGGTTTCATTACCTATACTAATTTTGATATGCTTATTTTCCGAGAGAGGGTAGAGGGACAGGTGGTAAGCCCATCGCCTCGCAACCCCCCTCTGGAAACTAAGTATTTCTTGAACGTGAAAGAGCCGAGAAATTTTGTCCAGAGGCTCTAATTAAGGCTTGGAGTTCTTTTACGTGCCGTAAATCTACGACACGGGACCCCCAGCTTAAAGTCCCTCCCGGAAGACTCCGTGCCCAGGATTTTTACGTCCTGAAAAATCCATCGACCGCGACCGGGTTTGATCCCGCGCCCTGCGGATCTAGAGGCGGGCCCGCTACCTCTAGACCACCGCGCAGCCGACCAAATTTAGGTAGGCCTAGATAATTTCAAAATTATAACGTACGAGAAATGTGTACTATTTCTAAGTTCTACCTCATTCTATTTCTCATCTTAATAGTAGACCTATTGTCACGTGGTAGGGTATTTACGAATCAGAACTACAGAAAATTCGAACACATCCCCACTTAGTGCAACACAGGTTTAAGTCACAATTTTTTTAATCGCGGAGAGTTATGCACATTTATTTTCATTCTCTCAACGCCGCCCTACCATTTTAGAGGATAATCCCTTTCGTCTTGAGGGTAGATTTCTCATTTTCAAATTGCCTCTGCGGGACGCAGTGTCGCTTCTGAAAAGAAAACGAGAGAAGAGGAATCCAGAATAATGACATTTCCGCTAAGAAAACAGAATTGTAAAATCCTTTTGCTTTCTACTGAAATGACCAACTCTTCCGGAGAGAATTCAATGAAAAAGAGTGATGTGTTGCATTCACCGATTTCTTTTTTCTGCCAGATCACCATATAATTTTATCAGGAATCGTGATCTTATATCTGAGGGAAAAAATAAAGAAAGATATTTTTCCTTCTCATTCCACTCAATGTAACGTTTGCGTCGCAAGCTTCCGTATTTCTGGTATACGCCCATGTATATCTAGAAAGCAAAACGTGTAGATGAAATGAAATACAGTACCGCAACCTGTATCGAAAATATTTAGTTGGAGTGAGCGATACAAAATAGGCCTAAATAATTTGGCATGGTCATCAAGAAGATCGAAGACGAAGGTTCAAAGTAAAATAAATTCATAACAAAAGTAACATAATTAATAAAATAGCTGAAAATGTGTGCCAATTGTTTATAACCATCAATAAATTTTTATTTATGGAAAGTGATTGAATTTTATCATTCGAAAGGAGGAAATATTTGAGGAATTGAAAGTTGTAACATTAAGTCACTTTTGTCCTTCTTCTCGAATTAAATATATAGATATCCTCGGCATTGTAATTGTGTCCAGTGCTGATCTTAGTGAGTTGGCGTTAGCGTTGTTGCTTACAATTGATATAGGCCTATACATTACAACCTACATTTGTTTTCTCTTAGTGTTATAGACTTTTATCATAGGTAATCTCACGAGAGTTGACGAGTTTATCGCTAGATTCGCTAATGAGCCAAAGAAGCTAATTTATCTGATGTAACTCCTCAACTGGAGTTGGATTTATTAAGACTATTCCATGGATAAAATGTAACTGATTATACAAATAATAATTACTTTCGTGCTTTGTTATATAAAACAAAACTAATAGGTGTGAGTTGACGGCATACTGTGAATCAACCATCCATGAATCGATTCGAGTTACCATGTCCTTTTTGTGACCAGGGCTACGATTCGAGTTACCATTTCCTTTTTGTGACCAGTGCTACGAATCGAGTTACCATGTCCATGTTGTGACCAGTGCTACCAATTGTGCACATAAGACATAGTTAACATCATTCAGGTAAACTAACAGCAGAAGAGAATAAAAGACGAACTGGCTCGCATTGAATCGAAATTGTGTTTTTAATCAATGTACATTTCTATTATTTTAATTTCTAAACCAGTTATGTTGTATAAAATAAACTGTTTTTGTGCTGTTGATGGCAACATGTGACGTATTAATCACTACACACTGATGCGTTTATGTCCAGTAACGAGCAGACCATTTTACCCGATAAAATACCATCCTCGCGATTCCTACAAGAATATTGCAAGATATACGGCCGTGATTGGTGTATATCCGAGGAATTTTTAAACGTTATTATCAAACACGCGGCGAATAAACGGAATAGTCCAGCTAAAACAAATAGGCTAAACATAAAAATGATTATACAGTATTTTGGAGTGTAGGTTTAATTACAGGTTCCATACTTACTTATTCAATGGCAATAGACAATTCCTCAAAAGCTAAAGGAATATTATCTATTTTATGGGAACCGAAGGTTCATTGCCGCGCTTACCTGAGCCCCCATTCAACCCTATTCTGTGGTAACTCTATCCTACCATCCCTCGCGAATCCTACTTCCCTTAAATCTATCCTAATATTGTCCTCCCACCTACGTCTAGGTCATTTCCCTTCGGGTCTCCCAGTAAATACTTTTGATATATGTCTTTCCTCCCTCATGCGCTCAACATGTCCAGCCCATTTCATCCTCCGTGAATTATTGTATTTGGCAATAGGTAGATGTTAATTCTACCAAAAAATTTACAATTTGAGGTCACTTTTGTCCGAAATGATCTGAGAAAGAAATCAATGTATAGGAACCCTAATTTTATAATCTACAGAGTGCTTAAAAAATGTATACGCACTTTGAACTGTCATAGAAAATGTATTTCCTGGTCTACAAGGTTAAATTTCTGGGAGAAAGTAATGTTATATATTTTCAACAGATGGCTGCAGAATATATTCAACAATCGTCTAACAAACGTGCCATAATCATCCAACAATGAAAAGTACCTAACAATGCTTGTGATTTCATATTCCCTGCCATTCGTGCATTATACGGTTACATTACCAACAAGATGGCACCCCGCCGCACTATCATAGGACGTACTACGCGTTCACTTTAAATTTGCAGATTGTGATGGAGCGCTGCGAACTGTATACATTGGTTCCTATTGGCGCTACCGCTTGGAAGGCGGGACGTGAGACGCTTGTACCGTATAACTTGACGTACTGCTTGCAGTTCGGTAATGTTCGTGCATTGTCGACTGTACACTCGGCTGTGTTTATTCAAAACAATAGTAGTTCCTCTTTCTGCCGTCTGCAAAATTAAAGTGAACGTGTAGTACGAGCATACCTGGACCGAAATTTTCCAAGGCAGTGGATAGGATGCAGGGGGCCAATCGAGTTTCCTGCGCGCTCTCCAAACCTTGGTTGGATTTCTTCTTATGGGGCACAGTGAAAGATGAGGTGTACAAACGTAAACCACGTAACCTAAACACACTTTGGAATGAGATACAAGCGGTGTGCGCAGAAATCTCTTTGAACACTTTGGTACGATGTACGGTATCAGTGGTGACTCGTACTAAAAATGTATTGATACTGAAGGCCATCATTTTGAACATTTGAACATTAATCAAACTTTCATCAGAAAGTCATTTGTTTTTCAAATTGAACTTTAAGCTTCCCATTTCCAGAAATTTAGCCTTGTAGAACGGAAAATAGATTTTCTATGTCACTTCAAAGTGTGTATACATTCTTCTGAAGCACTCTGTATTTAAGCATTTCGATTACTTTTTCTTGCCTTACTTAAATGAAAGAATTGTCGTTTTTCCATGAATCGTCCAGAAATAGCAGTAGCTACTTTTTAAAATGTTGTACAATAACCCGGGTTTTTCATATATTTGATAACTTTCGCATAAATTTCTGTCAATAAAATTAGTATCGTATGTACACTGCTTTGTGTAACTTGGCCAGGCCAGAGGCACGAAGCATGTTTTAATTACTCTTGCTTAATGATCACCTAATCTAACTGAAAGATGAAGTAAAAAGTTCGCAGAATCCATGCTCGGAAAATGTAATTTCAGTGTAAATAATATGCAAAAGTAATTTTATATTATAGAACTATATCAACGTTATTAGAAGGAAATGTTTTCAAACTGGCAGTTATGGCTTAAGGTGTTTAAATTCACTCAATATATTAAAATTCTTTAAATTTTATAAATCACTTACAATTATAATTTTTATTTCCCTATTCTAAGGATTGGCTATATTTTGAAGAGTACTCAAATTGTTCCTTAAACTTCTTGAATTAATATTGAAGACAAGTTCCTAATTAATTAGGAACTATGGTAGTAATTAAATTACACTCCACGTCTTTGCAGATCGAAGTTGACGATGTCTTACTTCAGACAGATTATCTAAGTTTGAGTTAACTAGCCCCTCCATTCTAATGCAAAGTAGGATGAAACGCCGGGCGTTGGGTTGCATAACCACACGGGCTGGATCGCTGCCCGCCCCTTCCTTGCTCTTCCACCTAAGTTGATTTAAGGTGTAAATTTATTCTGTGTGGGTAGAAACAAAGATCTGTTATATACGAATGTTAAAGACCTAGAAATGAATATTATGACGGACGGTGGATTTTTTTAATGGACTATTCCACTCACGCGCCGCGTGTTTGGCATTGACCAATAACGTTTAGCAATTCCTCAGATATAGACCAAACACGATCGTTTATCTTATAAAATGCTTGCTATTATCATGAGGATGGGATTTTACCTGAAAAAATCGTTAGCTCATTAGCCTACAAGAAACGTAAACATGTAAGCATCAATGAGCCGTGATTAATACGTACATGCTGCCATTAAGCAGCACGAAAACAGATTATTTTATACAACGTAACTTGTTTCCAAATTGAAATAATATAAAAGTTTATTGAATAAAAACACAATTCCGATTCGGTGCCATCCAGTATCGTGTGCATTTATTCTATTCTGCTGTTAGCTTAACTGAATTAGGTTAACTATGTCTTATATACACCATTGGTAGCACTGGTCACAATATGGTAACTCGAAGCGATTCATGGTTGGTTGATTAATAGTAAGCCGTGATCTCGCAGCTGTAAGTTTTTTTTGCATAACAAGCACGAAAGTAATTATTATGTGTATAATCCGTTACATTTTATTCATAGAATAGTCTTAATAAATCCAACTCGAGTTGACGAGTTTCATCAGATAAATTCGCTCCTGCTACGCAGTCGCAAATCTATCGATAAACTTGTAAGCTCTCGTGGGATTACCTATGATAAATTGAGTTGAACCTCGATTATATAAGTCCATTCTGAGAACAAGAACTCTTCTTAAAGGGTAATTAATAGTATCGTTAAAGTCGTTCGAAAACAATTATTGGATGAAGAGCAAATATGAGAGCATATTATTTTTCATTAATTCCGTAAGTTACTTATTACTAAGTGGAAAGTATAAATTTCACTTCCAATTTTGTTACAGAGCGCAAAACTTCGAAAACATCAATAATATAATTAATTAATCATATTCCCTAACTACTAGATCAAGCCAACAGGTGGAAGATTTGTCGGGCAAGATTTTCTGTATCCAAATGTTTGCGACAGCAGGATGTCTACCTTTACTGGGTAGCCTTTACAACGTTAGCTTGGAGTTTGAAATAAAAGAAAATATTTTTAAAAATTACTTAATGTTTCTCATTGCCAAAAGATTTATATCTTTAAGTGGCCTTACTGTCACTTAAAGCCTCCTTAAGAAATGTTCGGAACGACGTAGGCCTATGCAATGGCACTAATGAAGCTAAACTTTCCTTTTGAAGCTAGAGAAGGTAGTTGGGAGAAGCTACATAACTAGTCTTCTCCGTAACATACTGAGAGACAATAAGATCAGCATAGATGACTCAGTTGCCAAGTCAAGGCATATTGTACAGACCAATGGCGTGCTAAAGGGCGACCCTCTCAGTCCGCTACTGTTTATAACTGCCACTTCGGAAATCCCTGACGTAGTGGCTTCAGAAAATGTGAAGTTCTACGCATATGCAGATGACATGGCTTTATATTATAGGGATATAGAGGTAAAACGTCTTTCTCAGATGGAAGCAAAACGATAGAACTATCCATTTATCGAAATACACAGATACATTTGCTTTAAATACATTACAATTTAATGTATTTTTTAATCTTAGACACTTTTTTAATTATTTACGTGCCTATTTTAATATATCCCCTGGCGAATTGTTTTCAGTTCTGATCTATATTAAAGGAAGAAGAATCCATATGAATCTGGAAGTACTCAATGTGAACGAAGATAAGACTTGAATTTGCTTATTAATTGTTAATTATGAATGACAACATTATTATGTAGAGTCTCATAACTAGGAACAATATTCCATAAAAAAAAAACTTAAAGATATGGAAAGATACTAAAAGGAGAAAATCTATTATAAACGTCACAGCGTTAATGTGTGAAAGATAAATTAAATTAAATGAGGTACCTGAACCTTGAGGACGTCATTGTCAAAGAGCAGAGTTCATAGAGACGCAGCTGGGAGTCTCATTTATGTCATTAATCTTTCATATCATGAGAAAGTTCATGTTCAGTGGCTTGCTAGGCGTCATGGCAGTTTCAAAATTAAACATGAAACACGCCGCTGCAGTAGATCGTTGCCAGGGGGTACATTACCTATAAGTTCACCTGTGGTTAATAATGCTGTTGAAAAGAGTCACACGTCCATTAATCACTTATCTTTAACTTCCCAGATTCTAGGAGATGAATTATACTCATATTTTCCGCTATGTGAATGTCGTAGATTTTCAATGTTGTACTTAATTTTCCTTAATTTGTAATAATTAGGCATTTTACAGGAATTCTAGTTACGTATCGAACATTAAGTAATAATAACTCCTTTCTTTACAAATAATAACATAAATTGGTCTCATGACATAAAATTTTAAAGTAAAAATGTTAGTAATAAATTTATATTGCTGATTTATGTAAACGAAATAAATGATCTTGAAATTAAAACATTAATTAGCACAAGATATGCAATATAATGTAAAATATATATTAAATTGCCAAACATACAAAGCGAGAGTCGAACCCAAGTTCCAGAATGAGAAACGACAGTGGGAATTTGTTACTTTTGGTTGTAATTTTCTTTACACTTTCAAAAAAATTATGCATTAACCAAATAACTTCGTTCTAGAAACGTAATGAACTGATTTCCATTTTTCTTGAAAGAATATTTAATTTTTAATGATGGTTTAATATTTAGAGATGGATTAGGAGCACATTTTGAATGCAATTTGAGGCATCCAGAATACAAGTGATGTAGGTCCATAGAAACTGTTTCTGAGATATTTGGCCTCAAATAAATCTTTCTCCACAAGTTTGTACATAATCACTGTGTGTATCTACTCAAATGGGAGTGAAATAGTTGAAGTTTTAACTTAATGCACTCGTTTTCTGAAAACAACTTATGCTGATAAAATAGTTGTACTCTTTTTTAACAATGTTGCATTTCCTGGGCTTACACCACTTGAATTCAGAGTGCCTCATTTAATAATAATGTTAATTTTTCCATATTAACGGTGCTTAAATTCGAATACCGGATTGGCAGTTCACGTATTAGAGATTTTGTTATTTCAGTGTAAAATGTGTAGGCTTAGATGATCAAAGGAGTGTCAGATTTGATTGAAATCACCGTTGACAACAGTAGTTTTTCGTCCTGCAGCCTATAGATTTATAGGCCTTAGAAGAAGATGCTTCTGAATTCTTTATATCTTCCTAATGTTGAAGAATATTAAATATTTTAGTAAAATATTGCAGGACTATACATTTTATATATTTCTGCATTTGAATAAATTAAACAATTTAAATTTACTCTATGTAAAGCTAGATCCACTGCGTTTAACATTTATTCTTATAAGATCTACTTAGTTGACTTTCTTTTCAACCCAATTAAAGAAGATGTGATGTGGCTGAGAGACTCAGGCTTAAAGTCATTACCATTCATGAGGTAGCGCTACAAATGAAGTAGGCTAAACTAATTCAACGTCCCCTACAGGCGTCATCTCATGTTTTACATTCAACAGCGCTTGTTAAGTAAATGAGAATGATGAAATGTATTTGTGTAAAATAAATTCTCATCTCAGCAAATAACACTCGGTGTCTCGGTCTCAAGAATTTAGTCAGGAAACAAGCTGAAGTGACAATTTCGTCATTAGATCTGTATGAATTGAAGCTTTCTAGGTCGTAGTTTCCTATAATACGTAGTTTCACGTGCCACAAATATGAAGCATATACAGTATTATCACAGTATACGTATTAATACAGTAAGGAAACTCAGTCCGTTTTTCTGCCATACGGACATGCGCGCGCAGATTCCATGCGATCCTACCGGCCATTGAGTAATACTACAATCACTACTGCGGGAAGAATGGAAATAAATAGGAGTATTGAATTTTTATAGCAATGCGTGTTTGGAAAGGATGTTATTGTTCTGCTATAAATTGCAGTAACAATAAAGGAAGAAATCCTGAATTGCATTTCTTCACTTTCCCAAAAGATCCAGAAAGGTAAGAAGAAAAATACGTAATATTTATTGTATGCCTGCTGGCTTACTCTTGACACATGTTCTGGTGTGGTTATGTTTACATTTACTTTAATGTAATATTTTTATCTTTAATTATGTTGTAATTTCTAACAATAGATACTAATGAAATGAAAATGTCAGCAGTCTATATCACGGTTAAAGATAACAATATTTAGGATGTCGTATTGTGATCGCTTAAGATAACACAATATTTGCTGCGGTGCAGCTTATTTCCTATGTGCATTGTAATGTATATGTCAGGGCCGGTTATGTATACAAACATGTGTGCCGTGTTGGCAGTCAAGAATGGCTACGTGAGCTCTAATGCACATGGCCATTTTGCAGCATGTAGCCGATTTTTTTTCTTTGCTTGCACAAACCTGACAATCAAAGATCCACATGCCCGGTTGTAAGGATCAATGCTAAGGAATATCAGTGCACATAACTCAATTTCGTAAAAAAGTGCACATAGCCGATTTTACAGGCGGTACGATATTTATTTTCTCGAACACGATGTAGGCGTAAAGATGACGAAAACATAATCTTACATCATAAATTCTCGGATGCATGTGCCATTAAGGTGTTTGCGACAGTAAACTAACATGACATCATTATCCAAACCTAGGCAAGCAATAGGCTTACCTAAAATAGGCTGCTGTTAAGAAGCGTATCTAGTCCAAGGTTTTTCCCCACCTTTAAAATCAACGTTTAAGTTATAAATTATATTAAAGAGTGACCTTTGAATATAGGTTTGTCACACTGCTCGTCCTCAACTTCATTGTTGAGATTGTATTTTGTTTCTGTATCTTACGGCTTCGATCTACCTTCAATTGTTGTAATGATTTCAGGTGTAAAAAATGGGTCATCAATAGTCGGCGAGAAGACCTACTAACAAAAACTGTAAAATATTTAAATGTAAATTGCCGCCTATGTTTGGAACACTTCGAAAACAGCCAGTTTATGAATTCCAATAAGAACTCTTTAATAAAACTGCTGTACCGACTGAAAACTAAAAGCAGTTTTGGAGTATTAGAAATTGAGAAATATTGATAGAAACCTATATTTTTATTTGAATTTTGTATTGTATCTTACCGGTATGTAATATTGTATTATTTTTGTAAAACGATGACATTTCTATTCTAATGTAATATTAGGCTACTTTTAAAAATAAAAATGAGTTATAATTGGTTTTCCAAGAATCATCTTGAAGTTATTAAAACTTGTAATAAGAATAGCCCTAGGAACTGCAGTGCAAGTTACAGGTAAGTGGCATTTAAAAATTGTGCCTGATCTCAACTAAAATATAATACATGCTTCATTGTTTCTTAAATTTAAAATTCAGTTTTGAAAGAAGATTTTTTTTCTCTTATTATAACATATTTTGTTATGTGTTTATGCATTTTCCCAAGTTATTTTATATGGTGAGAATGCAGTTTTACTCAACCGCCGCATGGAGCGCTAGTGTCGCCCAGCTAACAAGTTGTCATAGGACTTTTAACACACAGTTTCCTTACTGTATTAATACTTATACTGTGGTATTATGAAACCTTCTTTATCTAAGATATATTGACTCTGCTTATATCTTTAGAAACTTTTCTCGAAAATTTATTATACATAAGATCACGAGAGATTACAGCCGGTTGTCGACCAAGAGCTAAGTTAACTTCGCTTAGCTTAGCTCACATACTGTGCGGGATTTCCTATGTAGTTGTGCCGACACAACTAGATATGAACTTACCTAATCGTAGTTTATATTGTATTGTATTGTATTGTATTGTATTGTATACTTTCATAAGTAGATCCTTAGTTTGAATCACGAGGCTGAGTGCACCCATTTCCAGACATCTCCACTTCAAAAAAATCCGAGGAAGTAACTTATCAGTGAACGAATCTTAGTCTGAAGATCCTTAGCCAACGACGCTAACCATGTGAAGATACATGTGATTTTTATAAAAATGACTGGGTTTAAAATGAGAAACCCTGATTCAGGTGTCCTGTGTATATTGATACTAAAGTGCTTTTCCCCCTTTTCGAAAGTCACACATACATTCAGTGAAATTAAAAATACCGCAATTTTGTCGAGAGAAATGTTTAAGAGTTAAAATGATTTAACACATAGTGTATGGTAACGGAATTTATATATATATCTCCATCGAAGTTACTAAATATTTGGTTACACTTATTTAATAATGGGAAGGCGACCACTTCGTTACTGACTAGGTTTGAAAACATAGAATTTGCTCAAAGGCTTTAAATTAGGCTTCAAAATGTTTAACGAGTTCGAAATTTCTGATTCCTAACTGTTGACCTACTAATCCTCCAAGCAAACCCATACCTAAACGGTTCCTCCCTTAGCATAATTCGTACCTGGAACCATGATCAAAACGCACCTATATGCAAATTAAGGGTAACATTCAAGTTTAATAAGTCATTTATTTTGTGCTTTTATGTTGACCCTGGTTGATTTGTATCAACATGCAGCAATAGTTTAATAATTAACTAAATTACTATCTTCGCAATTTATGCTATTATTTTAGTTAGTAAGAAATTATCAAAAATATAATATTGCAACCCACTAAAAGTGAAATTATTCTTCAGAATTATTCTTTGGTAAACCTACTTAACGTTATTATTAATTAACATGTTTGCAATTTAGTAAATGATTAAGGAGAATGCAATAGGGGCCTAACTCATTCAGTTTAGAACTGAAAAAATTAATAAACTAGTTTCTAAACACTAATTATAAATATACCTAGGTAAAGCCTATAATGGGTAAGCAAAAAAGGGAATAATTTACAGACATCAAGTAAATCAAATATAATAATTAGTATTACATGTCTGACTGTTAAATCCAGTTGGCAGGAAATGGTTCTGTTATTTGATTTCATGAAATCAGTTTTATGTTTACAGTGTGTTTGAATTTACTGCTGCTGAAAATTAACAGTTGTTCATATTATGATAATTAATTCCTGATAATAATACAATTATATCTCACCTGTTTGAGTTTGGGGATTAAATTATATATGTGAAGAGTATTTCCACAATTAGCTGATATTCTATTGTACAATATTAATGAAATACGAATTATATTCTGACATGTATTTTGAAGTAATGAATAACAGTACTTTAATAGCATTTCAATAATAATGGGACTCTGGTATCTCATCTATTCTGTCATTTATAGGTCATTATTAGTCATTCAACTCAACAAAAGTCAGCACTTCAGTTTATTTAAGACTATATTTGCTATATTGCTTTACATGCCTACCGAAGCCTAAAACTTGTAAAACGGTTGAACCTATTTCGAAAAAATATATAAATAAATAAATGCGTGTGCCCACCAAGTATCTGTGAAAAATAACTGAAATCCGTCCAGTCAATTTCACAATAGGCCTGCGCAAACAAATTGTGTGAATAAAATTGGTAACGTGTTTTTAAATATGTTACATACGTTAATAATTGAGGACCGGGAGGTCTCAGGTTCAAATCCAGCGGCTGGCCAATTTTAAATGGGTTTTTTCATGGTTTCCCCAGTCGTAAAGGCAAATGCCGAATTGGGTAATTAGTTACATTGTCTCATCCTTGCTATTTCATTCTGTACCATATTCATTTAAATCAATATCAGCTGAAATCAGTTGACGTAAAATACACCAACAATAGAAAATAATTGACAGTCAAAAGAGTTGTATGACCCTCTGGTATAAACACAGAATCTGAACTCCTGATATGACCTCGATGCTCAAAGGAGTATCGTATAAATGCAGCTGATTTAAAAAATAAATTAAAAGTACGAATTGAGGAAACTGTTTGTTCATCTTTTTACGCACAGTACTTTGTACAAATGATACATTCGTTTATATTATGTTATGTTCTCATTTTGGTTTAAATTCCCCATAGGGAAGAATACGACCTTGCGTTAAGGCATGCATTTATGCATAATATGTTTATCTGGTACCATCCCTTAAGGTAATTTCTCACGTTGTCCCGAGTTTCTCCTATACGCATATTATTACTTGTACGATCTACTATTCATCAGTTGGACGAAATATCTCCACACTAGTAAAGATCTCGCACGAAATCTGTGCCGATGACGACCGTTACTCGCAAGAGAGAGAGAGAGAGAGGTAGCTTGGCCTTTAGAAATAGAAAGGGAGGTACTGTTGTGCGAAAGAGATAGGTAGAAGGCCAGTCGACGCTACAGTCCCCACGAAAACATAATGCAATGACGTAGGCAATCGGCACAGATTTCGTGCGGGATCTTTACTAAAGTTTAATAGAATAATGATCTTCAGCTTCAGAATGAAGTAATTAAGTAAAAACCTCCTGCCACGGGGTTTTAACCCGAGATCTACGAAACGAAAGTCCATGTTGGCCACTACGCTCGGTATTTATATTCCTATGTTAAGCGTTTCTGCGTTATAAACTCTTAGATTCAAATATGTTTCCGTATTAACTGTGGTTTTTTGTTTATAATCAAACTTTTAAAAAGTATGAACTTCCACTCTTTCGATGCAATAATTTTTTCGTGTTATTTTTTGCAATTTTCTAAATTACTTAACTTACATAAATTCCTTCACGAAAATCAAATTTACATTTTCTGTCTGGTAGATATTTTATTCCTTTTACGAACTGTTGTGTACAAAGTAATGGGGTTTATAATGTTAGGCTCACCCTGGCGTAAATGTCTGGCTACACTACGTAAATTCTACAAGGAGCACGTACTATAACTTTCAGGAGAGATTCAAAATTCTTGAGTAAATGACTATCTCTTGAATAACTCCCACAGATTCATTTCTAGAAGAGAATATAACCCAGTATTTGTCGGATTAGCTACTGCAGGTGTGACACAGCCTCATAAAGCGGCAATTTGAAGGACGAGCTTCCAAGAACAGCCCCTTGAGTCTCGTGATATATGTGACACTTTTATGACTGTAAACAAATGAGCATATGTGGAGCTGAAAAATAGTTCCTGAAAACCAGAGTTACAGTGTAAAGATTTCGCATTTCGCTCTCCTTTCCGTTAGTTCGCTAAACGATCATAGATCTTTTAATAGGCCATCGATATTTTAATATGAATAATCAAATAAACATAGCATGTTGACATACTTTCTTCTTTCTTTCTTTCTTTCTTTCTTCAACTTAGTTTTACCTCTCCCTTTTAGGATTTAAGCGACCCAAGCCGCCCAGGCCTTACAGGGCCGCGACCTGTCGGGAGAGGGATTATCTTTGGATCATATACAGTACATACTTTTTTGACCAGAAAAGGACATGGAGGGCCTCCCGGATGACAACACGAACACATAGGATGAGACACACCATTCACACACACACTCACTCCAAACAAGGCGAGGATGGGATGAAGATGATAATGACGGCCAGATGATATCTGGGGACCACAAGGGCCTAAAGTTACCCGACATTTGTCTCATAGGTGAGGAAAAACCCAAGAAAAAACCCACCAAGGTAATTTGTCCCGACCAGGAATCGAACCCGGGCCCGCTGCGTGAGAGGAGCGAACGTATCCTCACAGCGGTGTACTTTAGCTATATACGATCATGGGAAATGTATTTTACAACCCAGGAGACATTATTGTTAAGTGAATTAACACTAACATCAAAAGTTTAGAAACAGTACAGTATGCAACGAGCTAATAATGTCCTTTATTAAGCTAAGGGTATTTTCACACGAGTACCTTATTTACCATTACAGGCAAGTAGCATACAACGTTTTTGTTCGACCGTAATTAAACATTTAAGGGGAAACGGGATGGCCTATCTTTACAATGTTAAATATAATATACCTTTTCTCAACAACTATAAAAGCTACGCACTAGCAATGTCTGGATACCTATCCCATGACAGTACTGAAAAAAGGATTTTTTATATTTGTACTTTTTTATTTAAAAGATATATATTCAACGTTTTTAAGTACGTCATGAGCTGTAAATATTTCATAAATCAACCAATTCAAAAAGTGTTTCTTCAGTGTATGTAAGACATCTGAATAAACAAATCTTCAAAATTTCAAAATTATAGGTTTTGTAAAAACTGAGAAAATGTACCTTCTATACAGAAAAGTAAACATACGGGAAACGAAGTTCAGAGTTAAAACATGCCTGCGCCATTGTCTGAATCTAATCAGAGGAAAAAATGGATGTTATTAAGTGCAATTATATATACTACATCATTTTAAAGAGTAAAGTCCAGAGAATTAAATACAGTGTTAATAAAATACATTTCAATTTCCATGGAAACACCAATCGAACTTCCAAAGCTAAAACTTCCCTACTCCATAGTTTTGACCGTCTAAAAATAGCATGGATAGAATTATATTAAAACTATATAATTATGAACCTCATTTTAAAGAGAAAAGTTCAGAAAATACAATAGAACAATAAAAAGAAAATATCAATTTTCATCCAAAAATCAATTCCACTTCCCCATAAGTTTTGAGATGTTGGATTAGTTTTAAAAAATAGGCTGACCGCGCGCAATCAGATGTTTACAAGTTCTCTTAGTTGTCTTCTGCGAGAGATGGCAGCTGATGGCGTAAAGTCAAGTCGACGCTGGTTCTTGGCCGTTTTCTTGAAACAAAAGGATTGTTTACAACACGAAATGGACTCAATTTAGTATAATACTAAATTTCATAGGAACAGAATTTATTTTATTTTATGATCTGGTGTTATCAAGATCGTTCCGTGTTCGATACCATACCTGTTTTATAATGAAAATCTGTTTGAAATGGATATCGCTGTGACACCGTTACATCACATGTATTAAAAGTATTATAATGTGATCGAATAAAAATGCATAAATGTTGGGTACTTCGAGAGTAAATATTTTTGGAAGTTAAGTATGATTTTTCCACATTTTAAAACTGAACGTCCGTTGTTTTTAAGTTATAAAATCCCAATGATGAATTGTAAATCCAAATATGATAAACATATTTATAAACATATTTACACATATGACTGGGGTACGCCGTAGCGTAGTGGTTGAGGCGCTGAGGTCATTGGTGTTTTTCAATTGGCCTATCCGTCTGGTGGCACTATGGCCCTGGGGTCGACTCAGCCTCTAACAGAAATGAGTACCAGGAGCAATCCTGGGGGTAAAGGCGGCCGGTGCTTAAGGCTGACAACCTTACCCCCTTGTCGTTCCGAATGTCTAAAAATCTGGGAGCCTCCACCTCCTGGAACCGTCTGGGTCTCCATGGCCCTTAAAGGGATCACTTTACATTTTTACACATATGGTTAATTCTTACTTCTTCTCGCATATTGTCCGCCATCGTGGAAGAGTTGGTAGCATGACTGCCAACCACCTGGGCGGCCCGGATTCGATTCCCAGATTTTACAGAGGTGTAAAATTTCCTTCCTGGGTCAGAAATGGGTGTTGTTTCCTCGTTCCCATCCCGCGAAAGGAACTGGCCATCCTACGCGTTATCATCCGGCCTAGAGTCCCTCGGTCGGGCCGTGGGCCTCCTCTCACAGCTCTCTCCCAGGGCAGGACCGGCCTCCGGGCCGATCACTTCATCATCATCATCATCATCATCATCTCGCATATTCATTTCGACCTAGCTTTGAGGTTTCACTTTCACTGCTAACAGGTAAGCCTAAATAAACCCGGTGTCAAGTGCCATGGGCGGAGCAGTTAACAATAATATACATTGTATCATTCACTGCACCTGACGCATGCTTCACAGAGCTTTACTCTAAAGTGCAGCTGTAATTGCAAATTATGCCGTCTCTCTACACTCGCATACATCATGACCTCAACAGCGGTGTCTGACTACGGTCAATAAATCCTTGTTTATCCGAGACTGCTTTAACTTAAAATTAGGTCTGCAGTTGCTTATATATGTAATTTTTACTCTCATATGAGAAATATTTTATGTTTACTTCTAAATATAAAAAACAAATGTTAATATTTTGCATTAACGAATTTGGAAAATTTAAAGGAACCTACAACTGAAAGTACCAATTCAATTGGAAGGTGTGTCACACGTTTATTTTTTACATCTCATGGCTTCATAGCGTTTCGTTTATAACTTCTTCATTACTAATTCCGGGGTGCGCGGGCAAAGAGAGTTAAGTCCACTTTCGTGTTACTGAGAATTAGAGTGACTTAACACACTATACCAGCCCAACATAGCTTTAGAGATGGATAAACCCATGAGGCATACATCCGTAACTATCGTATAATTTTGAATATGACTTACTGGACTTAACACAAATGTAGAGAACATTTTTATCTATAACTCTATGGACACACCTCAATTTTTTAGGATGGTGGACTGAACTCTCTTTGCCCGCGCACCCCGGAATTTAAAAAAAAAACTGTAATCATGCTGAAGCAACCTGCGTGGTATAGCAGATCTGGGTTCGATCCCCGGTACCTCCTCGAGATTTTCTGAGGTAGGGAGGTCTGGAACGGAGTGGACTCACCTTCGTGACACAAACTGAGGACCTACTTGACAAAGAAGTAGTGGACCCGGTTCAGTAAGCCATCAATAATGGCAACATGCCATGGAGTCGGCATGATTCTTTCTTTTATTGACCAATATGAAATTTCCCAGGATCCCTTAGCTGTAGTCTATACTCCTGGACAAACTACAAGTTAAAATTTACAATTATTATGTAGGCTACAATAATTAAGTGACATGCTGACCACATGCCCCCAATCCTGCCATCTGCCTATGGTAGATGACGCAGCGGTCGGATGGCAGGCCTTGTCCCTCAAGGGATGTAGCAGCCATGGAGTTTAGTTTAGTGTAACATTTTCTGCGATGGAAAATGTATAAAATAATTTGTGAGCAGAAGAAATGTTGGTAACTTTTAGGCACATGCCCATTTAAATATTGTTTGAGGAATTAGGGATTGCGAACTTATGAGGTTTGGGGATATGTTAATATGGGAATGAAATCATTCTTTTTCAAGATGTTGTCCAAATTTCAGTAACTTATGCGTCTAATGCTTTAATAAAAAAACTTTACCATTCCTTAAGGGTACATAGTAACCTGTCAGTAACTTCAATTGATCAGTCTCTCTAGACTTCTAGAGTATTCTCCGATACGTCCATGTTTCTCTTAAGTGTCCTATCCTCTAAACAGGATGTCTGGTCTTTTTAAACTCCTGTGCCTTACATAAACTACTAGCTGGTTAGCCGTCCTTCATAAGGGTAGAAAATTATTTGTAAAGAGCAATTATAATAATTATTTTAATTACAAAAGAAAATAATTATTCTATATGTCCTTAGCTATCTACAGTTCCTGGATCTGTATACCCTCCATAACAAGCATATACGTTGTTGTACGCTGATATTGAAGGTGGATTTAATTAGAGTGCTGGTGTTCGGCGACTGGGCTGCGTAATATTTACATAGCCATGAGTGTTTGCAAACATCTGCAATAACGTTATTGCGATTTGTATTATTTATGACCAGTTCGCATTTGACAATGCCTTTCATTTGGAATTCTAATTCAATAGCATCCGAGATCGGGAATGGGCCACTTCTCTTTACAGGTGGGTGTACTCCGAATTGATGAGTATTGTATAATTAGAGGAAAAGATTGTCATAGATATTTATTGATATATTCACATTTTGAGAAATTTCTGACTTCGAATTATGTTTACTCTATTTAGTGAATACTTACGGAATTAAGGGGCATGTAATAAATTATTAAAACTCAAGAAAGAACATAATACATAGTTTTCATTGCTATTCGTGTCATTGTAAGCAAGATCTCGATATCTAGGCCTACATTATATTTTCCAATGTTCGGTGCTCCGAAGCATTTTGATATGCTCTAGAAAACAGCCAATCAGCGGCCGATCTATCACGAATCCGTAAAATTGTGGGAGAGTGAATCTAGCAGGCCCTGGCTAAAGAGCATTTAACTGATACAAATCTGCTGTATAAATTATAATAAAATAGCAGGTGCCCGCCCCTTCGCTCACTATAATTAATTAGAAAATTAAAAATTAAGAGACAAATAATTAAAACATTATATTTATTAACACTTACACGCGAATAATTCATAAACTAAACGATACAAGTTATAATGAAACAGCTAAAAATACGGCTTTGGAGTCATTCCACGATTAGAAAGTGTCGCCTGGGAAAAACTACCTCAGATTCGAGTTCCATCGACCAGAACACCCCTCCATAGTGAGTTCCTTCCAAATCTATTAATGTTTGCCCATTTAGGCCTACATTCATTATATCTGTCTGTCTATGTTTAAAATTTCAGATATCTGCGTGCCTTGACATTATAAACAAACGAATCGACCGGGGTGAGCTCACAAAATCGAAGAGATGGATAACCCCATGCGATATATTAAAAAATAGGAATGCTTTTATTTCCGAGTTATGACAAAATAGGTCAAAGCCACCTGCAATTGATTTGACAATTGAAATACACTAACGAAAACTGATGCTTCGATAGTTAAAAAATTCACGTTTTCTGCCAGTTTTTCACTCTGTACTCGCGAACGAAAGAGAAAATTAAAATTCCGGCTTCGATGTGAATTTGGCTACCCTTCAGTCCATCTATGATTAAAATTTCAGATCTCTGCATGCAGTAAATTTTGCTGGGCATCACAGACAGACAGACAAACAGACAACACTTTCTCTTATTATTATAGATAAAATTTTCTGTTTTCTACTTGTTGCAGTTATGAAAAATAATAAGATTGTAAGAAATAAATTTCTCTGAAATCCCATAGTTTTGGGGGACAGTCGGGATTGAAAAACTAAAGAAGGAACAAGAACTTGACGAAATAGCGACAACGGTCGGACGCAATAAGAACAGAGGACGCAGGAGTTTATAAGTAGACTTCAAATTTGCGGTTGTTATTTCAGTCGAAGTAATCGACGCCGGGAAGTAAAAGGGTAGGAGGTATTCATAGAAACCAAAATGTTTCTACTGCATCTATGTCTGCAGTCAAAACCCTACTGATCGGCTGAACCGTAAAAATCTACGAGAATTCAAAGGATTTCAATCTCGGAAGGTTTCGCTTAATATTATGCTCTGCAGTTCAAGAAGTCGCTCCGCAGCTCTTGTTCAGGAGAGAATCCGCTAAGAAACGGAATTCAGTTGGCAGCGCTAGTATATGGTTATAGTGTTCTGCTACAATCATTTATACGGACGCAGTAGCTGGCTCGTAGGAGTAGCAGTAGCGTCGTTAAAGAACAACAACAATAAAATTATTTATGAAGTAAGAAATAAAAATAACATAGAACTCACCTGTTGAAAGAAGATTTTGAAAAGGCGAAAGATAAGATTAAGTCGCCCCTTACGCTCCGAACAATGCGTTGCTATTCGCTTGTTATCTCGGCACTCCCGATCGTTCCTTCTCTCTAATCTCCCGATCGTACCAAATACAAGCTACCAACACTTACACCAAAATGACAACCCTCTAGCTTACTCGGCAATCCCGACCAGACCACAATCACCTCTTCACAATGCATAACACTATCCACTTAAGAGAATATTATAGGAGAAAAAAATTCCTCCGGCACTGGGACTTGAACCCAGGACCTTTGGCTATTCGCGCCAATGCTCTACCAACTGAGCTAAGCCGGAGCTCAATTCACAGCGCCAGATGGAACTTCTCTCCTATGACTGATTGCCCTAATGGTCTACCTCACAGACAGACAAGTTATGTCATATGCAGTACTGTGAGGCACACTAAGCAGTGATTTTTGACCGGGCTCCCACTGTTATTGTACAGTTAACATTCAAGATAGATATATAAGCATTCATGAGCCACAGATTATTGTCTCTGTTGGACACTTCATGAGAATATTATAGGAGAAAAATTCCTCCGGCACTGGGACTTGAACCCAGGACCTTTGGCTATTCGCGCCAATGCTCTACCAACTGAGCTAAGCCGGAGCTCAATTCACAGCGCCAGATGGAACTTCTCTCCTATGACTGATTGCCCTAATGGTCTACCTCACAGACAGACAAGTTATGTCATATGCAGTACTGTGAGGCACACTAAGCAGTGATTTTTGTGACCGGGCTCCCACTGTTATTGTACAGTTAACATTCAAGATAGATATATAAGCATTCATGAGCCACAGATTATTGTCTCTGTTGGACACTACATGAGAATATTATAGGAGAAAAATTCCTCCGGCACTGGGACTTGAACCCAGGACCTTTGGCTATTCGCGCCAATGCTCTACCAACTGAGCTAAGGTCCTGGGTTCAAGTCCCAGTGCCGGAGGAATTTTTCTCCTATAATATTCTCATGTAGTGTCCAACAGAGACAATAATCTGTGGCTCATGAATGCTTATATATCTATCTTGAATGTTAACTGTACAATAACAGTGGGAGCCCGGTCACAAAAATCACTGCTTAGTGTACCTCACAGTACTGCATATGACATAACTTGTCTGTCTGTGAGGTAGACCATTAGGGCAATCAGTCATAGGAGAGAAGTTCCATCTGGCGCTGTGAATTGAGCTCCGGCTTAGCTCAGTTGGTAGAGCATTGGCGCGAATAGCCAAAGGTCCTGGGTTCAAGTCCCAGTGCCGGAGGAATTTTTCTCCTATAATATTCTCATGTAGTGTCCAACAGAGACAATAATCTGTGGCTCATGAATGCTTATATATCTATCTTGAATGTTAACTGTACAATAACAGTGGGAGCCCGGTCACAAAAATCACTGCTTAGTGTGCCTCACAGTACTGCATATGACATAACTTGTCTGTCTGTGAGGTAGACCATTAGGGCAATCAGTCATAGGAGAGAAGTTCCATCTGGCGCTGTGAATTGAGCTCCGGCTTAGCTCAGTTGGTAGAGCATTGGCGCGAATAGCCAAAGGTCCTGGGTTCAAGTCCCAGTGCCGGAGGAATTTTTCTCCTATAATATTCTCATGTAGTGTCCAACAGAGACAATAATCTGTGGCTCATGAATGCTTATATAACTATCCACTCAGTTAAGTGCGCGAGCGGAGGCGGCAGCCGAAGCAAAGCGCCCTTGCATTTTCGAATAATGTACGATACACTGTTTGTAGGTTTCAAAAATGTGGCATATTATATCTTCCAGACGTTAGTAAGCCTGTCAACTTTTGTTCAACTTTTGTTTACCGGTATGACGTCACACTACCAACGTCCAATCACGAGTTTCTACGTAATATGAGGACAGAAGAAGTGGTATAAAAGAAAGTGCAGCGCGAGGGAGTGGTGGGCGGGAACATTCATCCAAGGTGCGACTTAAATTTATTTTTTCCCTTTGAAAATGTTCACAGTTTTCTCGAAGACATAAATTCACGCTCTTTAATTTATTTTCGAAAACTTTAATTGAAGATATTATAGTTTTCGACTCAACAGCAATAACAAACAGATGCACAACGATAGTTAGCATGGCCTACTCTGGTGTATCTGCTACTACGAAAGGAAGGTAGAGAGAAGTACCAACCTTCACATGAATTATGGACAACCAGGGCTGCTGAGAGACTTATTCGGGTCCCCATGGCTAAACAGGGATCACTTTACTTTACCTTTATGTCCTGGGCAACTTTGTTGGGCGTTTGTCTACTGCATGTAATATGTTGAGTTTGGAATATGAATGTTATGAATCTAACTAAATTTTAGCTATCATTAATTGCTAGTATTATAATATTGTCATATTGATAGCCAATAGCGAGACAACGATATATTATTATGGCGAAGGAAACGCTTCGTACGGCTATTAGCAACACTTTTCGTTATGGAAATCAGCTGTTTTATTTTTTGGATGAATTCTTTTCTGACGCTATAATAGGAAGGATATGACCATACTGTCATATTTCAGCCTCCCGAGATTTTGTATTATTCGTCAATCCATCTAACTTGAAGAATAACTAGGTATTTAGCCTACGTGTCGAATGTGACATACCTTAATGAAGAGGATTAATTCAGTCCTACATATTATAACATAGGTTAAGTGAGTTTCAGAAACAGGGTTGTGTTAGAAGATCATTAAAAACCCAACAACTTGCGTCTTCACCACCTACACTCAATGCACTTCCGACAAGGGATAATTCACATGTTATATCATACGAATAAGATTTATGACACGTTATTCCGTTTATTGATTCCTACTTCTATTAATCCAACTTATAAATAAAGTTAATCTCCTTCTATTATTTTATGACATGCATGTACACTATATAAATTATAGACTACATTATGACATAATTATTAATTACGATACAAATTATGATGTGGTTAATGTCGAGCTAATAGGACCTAATAATTTGCTCATTCTTCCCCATCTTATTTCACTTTATCTGTCTATTCAAGTCGTGTCTCGAAACGTCTATAATAGTAAGATTTGTAATGTAATGTAATGTAATTTCAATAAAGGAAACTTACAAAATTAAAAAGTAACACAATAACAATATTTTATTCTTTCATAAGTGCAAAGAAAAATATATAATTGTTTTTCCCGTAGTTGAGAGTTCCGTACGAATCTTCCCTCTAAAATAATTTTCTTATTCTGACTCTTCTTAGCACCATATTGTATTGTAAGTTCCATTGGATAGCGAGCGACCCCTGATTATTCCGTAAGGGGTTATTCTCAGCGGATTTATTTCACGGGTTTGCTAGTCCCTTAACCCAAGAACGGCACACACACACACACACACACCCAGTCCTGATCCCGAGAAAGTGATGTTTCACGACTGAAAAATTTCCATCCCGGCCGGGAATCGAACCTGGATACCCGTGGTGAAAGGCAGGCGTGCTACCGACATAACCTACTTAGGGCGGCGGACATGATAAAGTATACTTTTACATATTCAACATGATATTCGTCAATTAGACTTGAAAGGTAAACTGTATCTTGATTTTTTTTAAATTTCTTTCTTTGGGGTAAAAGGAAAGGAATTATCAATTATACAATCGTATCTCATGGGAATACAACAAGTTGTTAATATAAATAGATAAAATCATCAAATAAGCATATAAATATAGGAGTTCCCCAGGGATCAGTTTTAGGCATTTTCCTTTTCATTATCTTAGTAAATGACTTAGCTGCTGCTTCACTTGAAACAATTACTTCTTACGACACAACTGCTTTGAAAGCATTTGAAGGTAACACAATTAACATGGAAAGTACATTGCACAAACTTTGAGAATGGCTCAGCGTAAATGACCTTGGTCTTAACTTGAACAAAACTAAGTCTTTTATATTTAGCCTTCATAATTATGTTGGCAGTAAAAACCAGATCAAACAAATAGGTTTTATTCTTGACTGAAAGCTCTCTTGGGGGGGGGGGGTATTTCAACCTTGTGTAGCAAGTTAATTCCAGCACACTCTATTAAATGCGTACCATGGAATTTTTAGTTTCACTTGAACTATGACATTTAATTGTGGGGAAACAATGTCTCAGTTAGTAAAGCTTTCACCATCCAAAAAAAGAGCAGTTCGCATTTCAAAGAACATTGTAAGCCCCTATTTAAGGAAATTGGCGTTTTAGCTGTTTCCTCATCAATATGTACTGCCAATAATTGTAATGCATTTCAAAGAACATTGTAAGCCCCTATTTAAGGAAATTGGCGTTTTAGCTGTTTCCTCATCAATATGTACTGCCAATAATTGTAATGTTTATTTATCAACATAATATACTAGTTTCTGTTCCAGGCAATTCCATACATTATCACTCGAGACTCTTCATAATTTTAATTTATAATGTAGGCCTATAATGTAGCAAGAAGTAGAATAATAATAACTTTTAACAGCCATAATGTCATTGGCATTAAACATTTTAATAAAATTCGTTTTAATTTCAGCAAATCTTTTGTACAGTACAGGAGTGTAATTTAATGATTATTTGTTATTCCAACTAAGCCTATTTTAATCGTGTATTAGGCCTAATATATGGCTATATATCTATTGTCTGTTCTTCTATCTATGAACATAATGATGGTTCTTCTCAGATCCATTTTCTTTTTTTCCCCAGTGTTTTACATGCGTGAATATAATACCTGTGTTCGAAGAGCAAAGATATTAAGTAGGCCTACTCCTTTATCTGTCCACCCTGCTTGTTGAAGTTTGCGATTATCCATAAAGCTGTGCAAACTGTTTCTTATAGCGTCGTATATTACAGCGGTCAGTCGGGTTGCACGGGAGGGGGATGCGGCTTATGCACATAGTTACACAAAGAGCACGTACTGGTGTTGTTAACAAGGTTTGTTAGCCGTGGAAAACATTCACTAAAGCACTTAACAAGCTGTTAACTCCATTCTCTGCTATGGATTTTGTTGATGACCTGGTGTATTTTCTCGTTAGAACGAGTTAGGGTTTGAAAATATAATTTTATAATTAAGATAATATCCGTGCTTTTTCTGTGCTCGTATACAGGTGAAAGGGGGAAAAATACATATCATAATATTCTGAATGTAAGAATTAGGCCTATGGTTAACTGGTACACAATAAATAAAATAAAAGTAAATTTTTCGCTATGCAGACCGTGGAGGTCCCGAGAGTTCCAGGAGTTTGAGGCTACCAGTTTTTAGAGATTCGGGAACGTGGAGGTGGTAAAGTTATCAGCCTTACGCACCGAAATCCTTCACCCCCAAGAATGCTCCTGGTTCTCATTCCTGTTAGAGGCTGAATCGACCCTAGGAAGATTGTGCAACCAGTAGGATTATGTCAATTGAAAATCTCCAACGACCTCATCGGGAATCGAATCCGCGACCTTCCTGTTTGTAGCGCAGCGCTTCAAACACTTCGCTACGGTGTACCCCCACACAATAATTACTTAACTAAAATCACTGTAGAATAACACTGTCATTTTTGCTTGAAATATTAGAGAGTGAAATTATAATTTAATTGGTTCATGAACAAAGGTATTCAGAAAACTATCTGAAATCCTAGCTATGATAATAAAAATACTATATTGGTTAGCGTCAAATACATACTAGGTTTCCTACGAACGTGTTTTGGACATTTAGGCCTACATCAGTAGTTAAAATTTACAGATTTAAATCTCTTTGACCGAATATCTCTTTTTAAAATACAAATTTATGTGGAAAGTTGATATTTTTTTTTGTCAACTAAACACAACAATCGATGCTATTACACGCGATATCACAAGTTAGGATTTGTATGTATTTACACAGATAGTTTCTATTCATTTTCCAGAACTTAGCAAAGGGGGCAGTTAATATTGGTTAGACCAGTTTTTATGGGGTTGTACCTATATACTATGTCTCCCAAGATATTTGATCAATACCAGTGAGATGTTAACTAGTATAAAGAAGTGAAAACTTCATTTACATGTATAGTTTGGCAATGGAATATATTATTTGTTAAACGGCAGTCATTTTGATTGAAAATCATGCATATCAATAAAGAAAGTTTTCTTTTTCTCAGAACGTGTAGCAGCGATGAAATTTTTACAGATGTCAAGGCTATGGAAAAGCAAATGAGCAGAACTAAAAGGATTTGATACATAGCTTAGTATTTATTAGTAAGAAAGATACCTTATTATTTCCTAAAATGCAGAGTATTTTTATGCATTTTATTTTTTTTATAAAAAAATCAATGATTATAGAAGCAAAGTTCTAAATTCATCTGTTAAATATATTATTCAACCGTTTTAACAAAATTAATAAAATCCACTGAATAGCTTTTTTAAATGATGTATTTTTTAGTAAATGCGGGTAACTGCAATGTATTTTTTGCGGAAGGGCTTTTAAATACCACTCCATTTCATTGCCAAGTTTCTTTAAATAACAGTAACTCAGGTAATAATATACATATTCACCTAAAACAAATATTATTGTAAAGGTTTTTATTTGATATTACAAATGCCTTAAAAATATTTTTTTCAACGCAACCTTACGCTAGTAACCCCGTTGGACTTTATAACTGATATTATAGCTGTTGCAAAACGAAAGATAATGAAATACTTCATTGTACACTCTTATACAAAAACAAGAAAAAACACCGGACTCCAGGTTGTAAGTTCAAATCTGAAGACTTCGGGTGAATTAGTCAGAGCATGATACACAAGCTGACGAATTTATTCTGTCGAGAATTTTTTTATCGTTTCATTGCCACAACTATAAGAGGGGTCTATTAGCAAACTCGGCAATCCCCATTTTGAAAAAATATAAAAATTCTAACTTCTAATGAAAGTTTAAGGCATTGTCCGGTACATATTTAGTGTATGTGTTGTAATTCTGAGTTCCGCCCTTATGTGGGAAGTTGGATTTGCAACACACATACTAAATTTGCATTAAACTTTCATTAGAAGTTAGCATCTCTGTCTTTTTTCAAAATGGAGTTTGCCGGGTTTGCTAATAGACCCCTCGTATGATCCTTTATCAAGTGCTTCCAAAAAAGGTGTCATTATTTCTCCTACTTAGCGGGAGGTCAGCATTGTTGTTTAGTGTACTGAAAATTAGTATTATGAAATGTTTAGTAGAAAGTTTAATAACAATCTTTTCTTTTGTATTTAAAAAGCGAGTTTATAAATTTGTAGGGGTAGAATAAACATTGTAATTTGAAATGTTTTATAAAAAAAATAGTAATTTTAATCGTATCCATTTTATCCATCGCAAGAAACAGAACTCCAATTGAAGGGGTTGGAGGAAGACAGTGCTTAACCACACAAACCTCATTTTAGATAATACATTTTCAAAGTTTGCTCACATCTATAAATCTTATTGTTATCTTCGTTTTTGGTACATATTAAGTTACTAACAAGTCTTATTGACAGATTTAGTCTATGCTCAGAAACATTGGAATTAATAGTGACTAAAAAAATTATAAATGGTCCAACAATATCAACTTTTACAAAAAGAGGGTTAGCACTATCTTCCTCCGACGCCTTTCTATTGGTTCCCTTCCCCCTTGTTCGGTGCAGTAATATTAATCCAAAGATTTAGCGAGTTTTGTATGCTTTTAGGAACTCATATGTAGCATGATTTTTCCCCCCTTTAAAATGATTAAAATTTGAGTAATCTGGTTCTTTTATCCAACCCTTCAATTCGTCCCTTCGTCATTAAAGGAATCTCGTAACTATTTCAGCCCAAAAATATCCAAATTGCTAGATTCTAACTGGATTAAAATGGTATTTCAAGTGAGATATTACTAATTTTAATGAATTTTAAATCCCCAAAATGTTGTTAATTTCAAGACTAAAGATATCAACAACATTATTATTAGAATAACTCCACGAAAGAGTACTTAAGGTATACTATAACTAACTTAGTTTTTGTACATGATTCGTAGGTGTATTAATTTTATTCCTCACTATAGCTATATGGGATATGTTCTACCATGAGGTAAAATATCATTTTGAGGAGCTACAGTCATCACATACTTACTATCAGCCATTCCATATAAGCTATAGGAACAGAACTCGTACAATGAGTATGTGGGGGATAAAGCAACTTTAAATCGATTCTTCACCTTCCATTTCCTACTACCAATTATCATTACAGCAATAGTAATAATTAATTTACTCTTTCTATACCAAACCGGATCAAATAACCCATTAGGGTTGAATAGAAATAATGATAAAATTCCCTTCCACCCATATTTCCCAATTAAATACTTAATAGGTTTTATAATTCTAGTAATTCTTACATTCTTGCCAATTCCAGCTATAAACTACTAACAGTCAACATAGGTATAGTGTAGAATATTTTCATTTTGTGTACATTTGACTTACATTTTATAGAGCTGAGTTATAAACCTGGGGTTACGTTCAAAGGGAATTAAGAGGGTCAAAGCTGCTCGCTTAATAGCTGTACTCTGCAGAGTTCGGAATATATCTGACATCTGATACGCTACAGCTAAAATAGGTTTATTACTTTCAAAGTAAATATTACTCCCATGTGTTCATGCTTTATAAGGGAGTACTGAACTAAGACAGCTAATTTTTACGAGCAAAGCCTCTTTACTGAGGGAAATAAAACCGGAAAAGGCTTACTGAACAACGAAAAATCACACGCCTGTTCCACAATTTGTCATTTCTTGTATTGTTGTGTTGCTTTCTCAATTTAATTATTTATTTGTCTAAATATTACGGGTTTCTTATACGATAGTCGGCAGCGAATTATATCATTAGCCTAATTATTAATATTCTTGTTTCAAGGGATCCATATCCTGAAAGAAAAAGACGGAACCACATGTTTATTTGCACACATTCATAATTATTATAATGTTCGTTTTTACAGTAATATCTTTGCATGGATGGAAAAAGCTACGGATGTCGAAATAGTCGTGGATGGGTAAGCACGGATATAAGTAAAAGTGTGGGAAATATATATGCCAGTAAATAAAGCAGATTCAACCTTCCTCAATATTTTGAACAGAGCTATTATTGTATATCGGTACTGAAGAAAATTTGTTCTGGCCGGAATCGAACCCGGGTTTTAGCTTGTTTCCAGGAGAAGTATCACTGCTACTTCAAATAATCATCTACACCCGCTGCGACCTCTAGAAGTAAAGTAAGAATGCATCTGGTTCTGATGCTTATTTAATTGCTTCCTAAAGCATATTCAACCTTCCTCAATATTTTGAACAGAGCTATTATTGTATATCGGTACTGAAGAAAATTTGTTCTGACCGGAATCGAACCCGGGTTTTAGCTTGTTTCCAGGAGAAGTATCACTGCTACTTCAAATAATCATCTACACCCGCTGCGATCTCTAGAAATTATATAAGGATGCATCTGACTCTGATGCTTATTTAATTGCTTCCTATTTAATTAATTTTCATAACTGGGGCGTGAACGTAAACGTAAAGTAATAAAATTACTGAAATGATGGTGCATACTTCATTGGTTCTGGAGCATATTTCACAAATTTTATAGCATCCATATTTCGTCTTCTGATACAGCATTAACTTCCAAGCCTTATTCATAACACTGTGGAGGAAGGTGGGTTTGGCGACAGCGTCCGAGGATGAAAAACTGGATCTTACCCAGAAAATAATACTTCAATTTTCCTGTATATTTTTATATGAAATCAATTCATTGAATAAAACTGCCTATCATTAATATTTCCAATACAAGTAAAAAGTTAGGTGATCTTAAAACCGTATAATCTATTAAGCATCCTACTTCCTTATAGACGTGTGAACGTGTGTATTGAGGTGGTTAGAGAAAGATTGGTAACGGAACCGAATACGTCCTGTGGTCTCGGCTCCATTGAAGCAGAAGATTCGGGTTCGATTTCCTTCCAGGACAAATTTTCTTCCACAGGAAATACTATAATATCTTCAATGAGATAAGACCCAATTACTGCTATTAACATCCGTATTCGCATGATAAATTTAAATTGAAATTTTGATGACTGAATCGATGTACTATAAGAAGACCATACACAAAAAAATAGCTACCTGCTGTATTTCCATAGAAAGGCTCCTGGATTCGTAATTTTAAAAGAGTCGACAGTAATGTCCCATGGCTGGGCAACCCTGAGTGGTGTGAGATTCCTCGCGCCGCACGTTTTCAATATAGCATAAACAAGAAGATTGTCAATGATATAAACACACAATTCTGTGGCATCCAACACAGCAACACTTCAATGCTATACTGTTCTTAGCATTTTCCTTTCTCCGTTGCGTAGTTGGGCCTAATATTGATTTGAAACCACTCTAGTTATCACAACGGATAGAAAGTAAAAGCGAATATAACTTATTCCGCCGAATGAAGAAGATATATGTCGTTCGCTTCTCTCACACAGCGGGCCCGAGTTTTATTCTTTGTCCGGACAAGTTACTTATGTGAGTATATAATGAATATTTAATTTCCACCTTATACCCTCATTATACGTATATAGGATATCTCGGAGATTTTTCCAATAACATTCACATTCAGTTTTAGATAACAATATTTAATTTACATTTGGAAGCTTTGCTACAATAAAGCGTATGCAGCTATATTATGTTGTAAGATTATTTCTGAAAAATTGGTATCTAACAAATATACAGAATTATAAAAACTAACTTACATGAGATGTTAAAAAATATGTTGGCCTAAGTTTATTAAAATCTATAAACATTTATGCCGGTCATTATTGTTGCAACTTAATTGAGTTCCGTCTTGTATATGTAATAGTATTGAATGCAAATAGTCTTATGATTTAGAAAACGGAGTAGTTCCTAGGTTTTCCCTTTCCTATGAGACGAATGTCGGGTAACTTTAGGCCCTCGTGGTCCCCGGATATAATCAGACCGTCATTATCATCTTCATCCTCATTGCTCGGAACGAGTATGTGTGTATGTATTGTTCCATTTATCCATGTTGTCTTGAAGGTATAAACTTGTAATGTACCTAGGTACACCATAATTTTGTGTGTGGTCTAGAGGAAAATTAACAAAATTGTATTTACAAATCAAATTTATGTAAATTTGCACACATTAATTTTGTAAATTGTTTTGGCATAGTGGTCAGATTTTCTGACTGCTATTCATGAGTTTCTTGGTTCAATTCCCAGTCCGGCTGAGGAGAATTTTATATATAGATTCCTCTAGCCGACGTTGTTTGGTTAGTTATTAAGAGTTTACTTTTAAGGACCTTCGTCACCATATCCTAGCGGGATAATGTAGCTTTGCCTAAAACGTGTCCCAAATTGGGAAATGGGGCTACATTTCCGCTAAGCCTGATGGAATACCACAAACCTACCAAAGTATAGGTGGCAAAAATATATATCTTTGAGGACTAATCAGAAGGTATAAAGTGGTCTGCAATACAGTATTATACAGATTAGAGTTAACCTCTACGGTGCCAAAAACGTTTTTCCCATAATATTTTAGACTTCAATGGTGCATAGTTGTTGCTTATTGTTATCTTTTTGCCTCGTATTTAATGTTCATTTAAATAAATAAGCCTAAGCCTAATAAATATAGGCTACTAAGCCTCTGTAGTCAATTACGTCAGTTTATTAGTGAACTTCCTTCTATCCAGTATAGTTTTACGAAAAGTAGTTTTCTGTTATAGAAATATAATATGTCTCTATCTCAGCCTGACTTTCGAATACGAGATGCCAGAAGCTCTTCAATGTGGTGTTCCATCGTATAATACCAAATTCAAAGCCATAATGGAGTTGCGATTGGCTCAGAGCATATTAACATATTTACTTCCTCTGCCCGACCCGTAGTTAGGCCTACTATTAGGTAGAGGAAGTATTGTGTTCCACCCTGAAAGCGAAGTTGAGTTTTTAACATAAATACACGTTTTGAGATCTCCTCAATCCAGAAATACTATTTTCAGAAACATGTTTGTGTGTGTGTGTCTGTGTGGCGGTGTATCTGTGTGAATGTCTGTGAACAGCCTAGCTTCAGAACAAAAATCGTATGAAAACAAAATTTTGTACAGTATTGGGGTTAGGTATCTTTTGGGGATGTGACACGAAGATAGGCTACGACTTTCTCTTACTTTTAATGTTACTTTACATTAAGAAAAGTTTGTTTTCTGCTATTTTCTCGCAAACGGTTTTATCGATTTTCTTTAATTTTTGAAGTGAAACTTCTTTAGCCGCGGTAGGGCTCAAAAATCGTCACGAAATTAATGCAACGCTCAAAATAGTCACGAAATTAGAGGAGGTGTCACGGAACGGATAGTACAGAAAACAATCAACTCATTGATTAGGCTTACCCAAAGTTTAAAAAATAAAAATAATTTAAAAAAAAAATTAAAAGTCGTAAATCCAAAATTAAAAAAATTAAAAAATCCAAAATTAAAAGAACAAAAAATTCCAAAATTAAAAAATTAAAAGATTTAAAATTCAAAAATCCAAAATTTAAAAAATAAAAAAATCTAAAATTAAAAAATCCTAATATCCCAAATTAAAAAATTAAAAAATAAAAAATTAAAAAAATAAAAAATCGTAAATTAAAAATACAAAATTTAATAAAAATCCAAAATTAAAAAAGTCCAAAAACCCAATATTAAAAAGGCCAACAATCCACAATTCAAAAATCCAATAATCCAAAAATGAAAAATCCAAAAATTAAAACAAGTTTCACTTCTGTCGCGTGGCGTTCCACGCACAATAATTTTTTTCACAGAGGTGTCCTACCGAGAGCTAAATTTTTTTTGAAACTTTTTTGACAAAATTACTTAAAGGGTAGTAATAAGCCACCCACTGTTTGTAGAAACTCAATCTTGCCTGGTGAACAATAAAGCTTTGCAACTGAATACGCGCTCATTGCAATACGGCCTCTTATTCTACATCATAATGTGAAGTGAGAGAGGAACGTACTGGCCACGCTTAGAGCAAGGAAAATTACATGAGTGCATTAATCAGATTTTATTTGCATCCTTCCGGGATGCGTTATGATGTGGTAACGACATTATCTTAATTTTTGTAACCATTTTCCATGAAGAGAATGTCATACATAATATATTATAACTAAGAGGCAACCTTATATTTGGGTAGAGGATTTTGCTTTTATTATGCTACAGTGTTAACATTATACCGTGATGTATTAATAAGATGTTAATAAATGATTTCTCTTTCTTTTGTTACAGTTCTCAGAATGGACGGATCATGACAGAGGCATTACTGACATCAGTAAGTAAAATTAGATTTCCATAATTTATATAAAATTTTGTAGTCTTGAGTGTGTAAATTAAGGATTGAATGAGTGAATGAATGAATGACAATCGACAGGAACGGATGAAAATATGTTTTTCTTCCTCATACTAAAATCAGAAATTTAGATATGTTGCGAATGGGGATATTAAGCATTAAAATTAAGCTAACTCTCATGATTTTCAGTTAGCTAATAATTATGAAGCACTGTTTTTTTACCAATCACAGCTGATGAAGTAGCAACAAATGTAACCTGTTGATTTGTTAAGATAAATACGTGAATTGCTCAGTATGAAATAACTTAAGCTGAAATGTGATAAACAAATCTTAAATTGACTGATTATTTCTCCTTCCTTTAACATTAACATAATTAAAAAACAAGATAATTTATTGTTAAAATATGAAAAACGCAGTTCACTGTTACAAGAAAATTATCGCATGAGCTCTATTTATAAAGTTAACAAATTAGAATCTATAACGTTCTGTTTCATTGAATATTTTTTATTTTGATGCCATGGTAGGAAAAAAATTTTCTTCTTCGCATTCAAAATAATTTCAGGAATCAATTTAGTACTATGTTCTTATCTCTTTAAAATTGTGTCTCATAAATTAAGATACTTTCCCATCATAGTCACAATTTTCTTCATGCAGTCGCATTTTAAAAATAAAAAATTATTTAACATGGTGGTGGTTGTAGTAGTAGTAGTAGTAGTAGTTGTAATAATAGTAGTAGTAGTAGTAGTAGTAGTAGGAGTAGTAGTAGCAATAGTAGTAGTAGTAGTAGTAGTAGTAGTAGTAGTAGTAGTAGTAGTAGTAGTAGTAATAATAATAATAATAATAATAATAATAATAATAATAGTAATAGAATAAGAATAAATGTTGTAATAATTAAAACAGTAATAGTACAAACATAAGTATAAATTTATAGAGACTTCTGTTACATTTAGTGTGCATAGCAAATGGGAAATGCTACTTTTACTTACATCTCTCGTTTTTACCTTTTCTTTAGTGAGGCGAAGGCTTTCGTATGAGCCAATGCCCTTAGGGGAAGGGAAAATATCGCCATGGATCAAATATACCCAGGTTCTGAATGACATCAAAAGTTAATACAACAAGCAGGGTAGGCTATGGGTCAGTAAATGTTAACCCTAAATCAATTTTCCGAGTGGGACAACCGAGGAATTTTAGTCTTTGACCTACCGAATATGAGCCGTTACTAATAGTCTACCGTTCCGTCCACGCCAAACCATTCATTCTATTTGAAGAATTAAAAGTTTTGAATTTCAGAACTTCTGAAAGCGAAGTGTCTATGAAAGTCATAAAGACACTTCATCTGGTATTAAAATGTTCCTAAAATGTAACCGGAGACTGGACCGCAGAGTTCACTTTGCCGGTGCCCATTGGATTGTGGTTTTCAATCAAACTGTCAGTCGTAATATTGTGGCGTAGTAGAATAAAAAAAAAGGGTTTGGAAGTTCACCCTACTTAACTATATCGATATAAATCAGCTTAAAGGGAATCGCAATTATCACTACGTACCAGACAAGTTAAGTCTATTAATTATGTTGTTAAATTTTGTGAATTTCTTATTTTGATCGGATCTGGCTGATCTGCTTGTGATAACTTATGCTGCCATTTTGTTTAATTGAGAAATATCGATATTGAGTCGTTGCGTCCCTGGTTAACGCTTGGTAGGTTGAGATCGTGGGTTCATTTCTTGGTTCAGCCATGAGAGTCTTATGTTCTATAGAGAGTTGAATGATGACAAAGATCTGGATTCTGGACAATGACGATGGTTCAGAAAAGCTCCTGATTATCAGATCTTCTTATATTTCCTAATTCAGATTGTTTTGTATAAAAGTTTAGCATATACATTTAGGCCTACATTAAACTACCAGGTTATCAAACTGTTGGTGATTAAAAAATATATAAACCATTTTCAGTAGGCCTATATTTTTTAATTTTCTTAGAGACATCATCTGAAAACGGTTCATTTTAGGAACGATTAAGAACATGTAATTTGACTGCATTTTTATACACACAGAGAATAAATTTTTCTTCGAGTGAAAATGTCAAATAATGCGAAAGGAAGCTGGTGGAAGCTTTGGGAATAAGAAACTTCCATACCGAACTTCGAGGGTTCTGGCTATGCGTGCCTACTTGCTTCCAACTACTGCAATACAGTAGAGTGGCACGATGCCGTCGTCTATTTATGTTTATGAGCATCTCCTCACTACCCCAACCTACATCTGCACCATACATACATTCCATACCCTACCCTTTCATTTATTTATTTCAACATTTCAAAATTATCCCACATAAAAATAAAAAAGTTTCCATTACTTATGCCCCATCCCTCGTAGCCTAGATATGTGCATGTAACTTAATGCATAATTACTTTTAAAATTTGTTCAAGAAAATTAGTCATACAGCTCTGGGATGCCCCAATCATGTATTCTGCCAATTAAATAGAGAGACGGTGTCATAAGCTATGGTAGGCACTGCCCCAGTGTTGGACATAGCGCCTAGAAATAAACGTTTGCGTTTCTACTACATAACAAGTTCCAATCTTCATTGTCTATTTACAGTGATGGGAAAAGTACAAAAAGAAAGTACAGAAAGTAATTGGGCTGAATTACAATTACCTGAGAGTCAGTTTACTTCATTACAATTACAAATTACTTTTTAAAAAGTAATCAGTAAAATTACAATTACATTTACAGTCAATTTACATAATGGCAGTACCTAAAAATTCCTTGTTTTTGTTTTGTTGTGGGCACAAGCTCAAATTATTAATGAACAAACGAAAAAAACATATAAATGAAAATATTTTTGGAGACATTGAGTAACTTTTGTTAATATTAACCCTTATTTGGATATTAGTTGCAAAAACAGTAATGATGACGCTATAGCAAGCGTGAATGATACTAATTCTAATGACTTCAAAATTGTAACAATTACAATTTTATTTCCAGAAGTAAATTACAAGTAGAAATTACCTTTTTTTAAAAAGTATTGATTACAAGTAAATGGGGCCAAAAAAGGAATTGTTACTGTAATCAGATTACTTTTACTCAATTACTTCCCATCACTGTCTATTTATCTCGCTGACATATAGGTTCAAATTGATAGAACTGTAATATCGACAATATATATATATATGAGTGGCATGGCAATACATAGCAAAGACAAGCAGAAGCAACCACGGCAATCTCCCATTCACAATATAAGTTAGTTTGAAATACGGTAAGCACAAACTGCTACGAGCTTAGAAAAAATAAAATGCAACTTTTGTAGTCCTAAAACTTTCTCTTTCACACACGAATGGGATCACTATTTTGCCTCTTATTTGGTTTAGAAAGCACAAAGTTCTGTAGTATAAATCAATATACTTTCTCTTCAGAATAGGAATGGTTTCAGTTCTCCACTCCCTTCATGGATATCACGATCATATCGCAAAAAAAATTAAGAACGTATTCCTGTGATGAATTTATGAAATAATGACAATGTCGCTTTTACTGAGAAAACATTTCTCGAAGTTGCTTTTCTAAACAGTTTGTTTTCTCCGAAAGAATTTTAAGGAAAATATATAAATTAAACATGCTTTATGAAGGAATGATAATATAATAAGTCTATACACGAAAGTTAGCTATCTATTAGTCAATGTGATATAACTTATGGAAGTTAACACAATTCAAATATGTTAACGATAAACTAATACAACATGTAATATTTCATATGATATGAAACTTAAAGAATATAAAGTCATAATTGCAATATACAGAGTGTTAATGAATAACACCGAAATATTTTACCTGTGCAGACAAGCAACTTTTATTAGACGATTTTTGCTCTATGGATTCAATTTTCCCTGTTACAACATAAAATCTCCCAGGGCATGGCCGCCACTAACTTCTAACATTAGAAAAAAATGCAAAACAAAGGAACTTCGCTGTTAACACTGTAGTCAGTAGTTATGAATAAAAAAAAAAGACTAATTCAGTGGCGACCAGTAATGTGATTAGTCTGTAAATTTTGCAGATTATGAAAACGCTAAATTATGATTCATCTGTTGATGAATGATTAAGAATCAGATTTTTATCGATCAATAAGAATGCATTGAAGTCAATTTAATGAAAATTTTAACCCTATTTCGCTTCATTATTGACTTATAAGCACCAAATTATAATGACTTTAATGCCCTGTAGCATACACATTTTATGCCATAGAGCAAAAATCTCCTAATAAAAGTTGCTTGTCTAAGTCGCCTCTATATACAGGTAAATTTTTCGGTGTTATTTATTAACACCCTGTATGTTATTTATTTCCATGCTCTGTTATTTTACTTTACTAGTATTATGTTAATTATCTGTATAACTGTTTAACTGCCCAGTTATACAGCTAAATAACATCATGTAAGTATATCTTGTCTATTATTTTATAAATTAATTATATTACCACATATTTTAGGCATTAGATCTAATGGACGCGAGATTGTAATGTGTGCATAAATTATTTATCTTCTCTCCTGTTCTGTTTTTCTTATTGCCCCAGTGTTGGGACGCAGGGCCTCCTAGTGTAGGTTTATGTTACCTAGGTGAATTTTGTTACGCTTATATTCCAAGAGAGGGCAGAGTGACAGGTGGTAAAGCCCTTCGCCTCATTAGCCCCACCTCACAAGCCCACTCGGAAAACTAAGGTCTTACTTGGACGTGAAATGACCTAGGAATTTTGTACAGTGGCTCTAATTTGGGCTTGCCGTAAATCTACTACACGGGTTCAACAGCTTAAAGCCCTCCCGGAGGACTACGTGCAGTGGATTTTTACGTCCTGAAAATTCCATCGATCCCGGCCGGATTTGATCCCGGGATCTAGAGGCGGGCACGCTACCTCTTTACCATCGCGGACGATAATTATTTATCTTTCTGTTAATTTTTAGTTTTGTTTATTGGGGTGGATCAGAGAGTTCTAAACCAAGATATTGTTAATTTAGTTAAATACTCGATGAGAATGAAGTACCATATCTTACTTAATTGTATGTGGTGTCATAATATATTGAGTTACGAATCTAAATTAACGATGCACATATTGCACAAATTTTTTAAAAATATACAGAGGCACGCTACCTCTAGACCATCGCGGACGACAATTATTTATCTTTCTGTTCATATTTCGTTTTGTTTATTGGGGTGGATCAGATAGTTTTAAACAAAGCTATTGTTAATTTAGTTAAATACTCGATGAGAATGAAATACAATATCCTACTTAATTATATGTGGTGTCATAATATGTTGAGTTACGGATATAGTTTTCTGGAGCAAAATCTAAATTGATGATGCACTTGTTGCACAAATTTTGTAAAAATATACGAGTTATATTTTATGTTATTTAGTTTCTAGGTAAAGGAAAGATTAAATAAATAAAATATTCAGTTTTAAATAGATTTGCCAGTGTTACGGATTAATAGAAAAATATTAATTATTCTTTCAGAAATACAAAATATGAACGAAGTAACATAGCTATTTTGGAAGAAAATAACTTACTGTGGTTGACTAATATAAACTCCAATAAAATCATTAAGTAACAATATTTATTTATAGATGTATAAAGAAAAGCACACTAAAAACAGTGGTACTTGTAAAACGATGTATTGTATTTCTGGAACCTAATTATGACTTTTTAGCTGAAAAGCCTAAGGAAGAAGTTCTCGCAAGAAACTGAGATAAAGATCTAACATCCACCATAACTCAGTAAAATAATCGTAGAATCATAGATAACTGTAGAAATTTCACAAATTCCACTTATTTGACTTAAACTTAATACTTAATAGCATATTTAAGCCAAGAAATTTTTGTGGATTTAAGTAGTACTGAATCTGAATACTTTTCATTGCTTTGAATTCAAAACTGTTCAAGAAAATATACTAATCTATATTTAGCTCTTTAATTTTCTTTCAACTTATTACGTGCACTACATCATACTTTTCATCTTTAAGCATGCAGGGGATAAGAGGAAAGGTTAGTTAGAAATCCGGGAATGAAGAAGTACCTTTTTCAAGAAGTACAAAGTACATTGTTCATTGCGCATTTTCCCATAATTCGAAGATGAACACGAGTAAACTATCCTCTAAGTCGTTCATGTAGAAAAACTAATGGTTTTACTACTCATGGTCGGAAGCTTCGAAATTAAAGCATACAGAAACGGTTGAAATTAACTGTTTGAACATCAAAACTGTTTCCACAGTAGGCCTACGCACAGACAGACTAATCCCGAAAAAATATACTTTTTTCCAACTTCTAGGTATCTTGATATATGTTTTCAAGTGTCGTCTTGATTTCTATTAGGCCTATTTCACGATTACTCTACTTCATGTAACTTATAAGTTACTAACTTATATACGAGAAAGTAAAAAGAAAGTAACCTGAAAACAAATAATATTTGACAAGGAAGTATTTATACATTAAACTTTTCATAGAAACGTATAAATATTCAAGAAAGTTTTATTTTGATCTCTAAAACGTTTTTGGTCGTAATAAATTGTGGAGTTTATAGTAGGTCTATTGAAAATGGATTGCAAAGGCTTAAAGACTTCGATCACATTCACTGGCATTCACAAAGCTTGAAGTAAGTTAGACAGCTCGACTCTTCATCCCCGAAGCGATGTTTTTCCATTAAAAAGAAAATATCACTTCAACGGAATGACAAACTTCTCAAATAAATAATACAATCAAATGTAGGAAATATATCTATGTTGATAGAGGCAATTGAACGTTTTTACTATGCGAACGACCACCCATAGTACTTCATCTAATTATTCTTGTCTTATGAAAGGATACACAGAAATTATTATTGCAGTTATGGATAAACTTATACATTATTTTTGTATGTGCTTTGAATTTTTCCTGGTGCTGGTAATAATCCAATTCACCACCTGGTTAGTAGCCCGGGAAATATCATATATTATTTTTGTACTTTATACTTTAAATATAATATTACTATTTTGGTGCAGAACATTATTTCGAATCAAATGAGCATAATATTGATGATGTGATAAATGGGAGATACCTACATTTATATATGTGTGTGTATATATATATATATATATATCTACATATATATTTTTTTTTTCTTAAAGCATTTTCTTAAAGCATAAATTATTAATTTATGTTTGACTTTATGTTACAATAAAAAGGGAAATTTGGTATCTTTTTAGTATATTATATTTATAATTAACTTAAAATGTACAATAGGCATTTATGTAAACAGTTCTAATTTTGTACCTTAGAAATGAACACCTAATCTAAAAGTTTTACGAATTCCCTCAAAGGCGTCAGTAGGACTGAAAAATATTTTTGTTGTAAGTTATTCATAATAACATAACTAAAATTATAACATTTTTCTGCAGTGATGTGCCAAAGTTGAAATTTTTGTATTAAAACCTTTGTGTATAATGCTTCACATTTGAAACTAGCTATGTAATGGACTATTATATTTTTTCCGTATTCCGTATTTACCACAAAAATCAAATCACTCCTGATATAAAGTTGTCTTTCGCTGGCCATCGCATGCAGATAACTTAAAATATTTATATAAATTTCTAACAATATATATGTATATTATTAATTTAATATTGTAAATGTATGCTATCCCACTGACATTAAGTGAATAATTCATAAATCAGGCATATCCGGACATAGCCTACGTGACTTTATGTTTTGTTTTGATGTGAGGATCTCGCCCTCATTGTTTCTCTTAGTACTTTTTACTCATCCAGAATTTTCTTTTAGTTGGAAAGTCTCTTGGAAGTAAACAGGAAAGCTACTCGAAACTTACAATATTTATTCTGTGAAGCGAAGGTGTAGACTAAAATTATTTTAAAATTATATAAACATAATATTTTGCAGTAGCAGGATTTCAGTGTAATTTATTTAATAAACAATGCCTTTGAGTGTTAATACATTACTATCGATATTGAACAAGTAGTCATTTTTTAATAATATGTAAGCCTTATTATTATAGGTCATTTAGTTCCATTGTCATGAGTTTCAGAACAAATAAAAACACCTTAATATTTCCAGGTCATGCATCTATCGGTCCTGCGATGTAGAAGTGTAGGCATGGAGAGCCTGCACTTGGTCTAATTTTGAGTTAGAACTTCCTCACGAGCTCATTGGCTTCTTGAAACAAAGGAAGTCTTTGAAAGGCGGATCGATTCGAAATCATGGTTCTCTCACATTCATCTTTCTAACGAAGGCGTCGAGAGCTTCTGTAAAAGTTCACCATTCAATTACTTGTTTCCCCACCATTTTAAGTCCTTCCTAACTTTTTCTTTCAGCAGATTTTTCATAATTTAAAATAAGAATCCAAGAAGCTGTTATTTCGCATTCACACACAAGATGACGTAGTGACGCGAATATTGATCTCAAGACCCTTTAGTGAATATGTGTGATTTCTTCAGCAAATGGTCAAACTTTATGCTCTTACGGAAAGTCCATTTATATAATTATATATATAGGCCTATATATATATGTATATAATATATACTATTTGATTCAAACGTAGACTACATTTTATCATATGGATGATACTTTATTGAATACAGAATACAGAATAAATAAAAAGTAGATTTTCATTAAATGGATGAACACGAATTCTAGGTATCGAGTAACAAGAGGAACCAGAGTTATTTGTAGTTGTGAGTGTTTCCTCACAGTTCATGTTAATTGAAAGCTATTCAGTGGTTTCACAGACAGTTGAAATTACTTAACAGCGCACTGTTTAAACACAATTTATCGAATAAGTGATGAACGAAACGTATTTATAGCAGTGACATGTTTCCTATGCTGAAAGAGAAATTTCACATTTTTTACGCTGAAAGCAACCTACGGCGTCTGGAGAACTGAATTAATTAGTTGTACACTTGTTTGCTTTCGGCGCACAATTGGATTTTAACGCCTTCACTGTAGCCACAACAACGAGCTGGCGTCATTGAATTAGTTAAGAACAATGGAACATTGTCATGGAAGTTATAATGGAAGTGTCAAACTTTGGGACAAGCTTTTGTCTTCAGCATAAGACTTGGGATAATGGTCTTATGTTGCTGTGTCTTACACGGTATTAAACACTGTTAATACTTTCTACTCTCTTTCTCTTTCTTTGCATGGGATACAATAAAACAATGGAGTTCATTAGTGACTTAAATGATTCTTACAACACACGGAAATTAAAATAAATCGGGTTGCAAGGAAGCCATAATTCGAGATGGTCATATTAGATTTGAGTTTTTAGCACCTTTGCCATCTCGTTCGTATTGGCTTTATTACTACCAGGACTAGGAATGTCATGCTCTAAGAGAGACCTGAGGAACAGAACTCCCAAGGTGTGATGCCATTCCCCTACTTTCCCTCCTGCATTGACCTCCAAAGAGGTCAAATCCCTTGGCCGTCCAATCTGATTGAGTTTTCGAGGCTTTTCCTACTGAGAGAGGCTAACTGCCGGATTGGAATTTAATTATCTCGGCGTTCTAAATAGTCATGTTCCATGAAAATTGTTAATAAAAGTGACTAATCTCATTCTTCCCATGTAGTCCTCAATTAGTAAAATAAGTACGCCTACTTCACTGGTAATAGGTAATTATCAATTTTTCCAGATTTTAAAGTAGTTTACTTGTTTAAACACGATATAGAATGATTGGGCTATCTGTCATTTTCTAGTTACGTTAATAATAATAAAAATAACAACATGTATTTGACCCCTTTTATTAAGTTTAGGACACGAATCTCTGTTATCTATAAATTCAAAATAATCTATTTTGCCTATTTTTACTGTTTCTCTACAATTATATCACCACTACGTTTTATAATATTACATTAAACTGGACATTTCATTGCATCTCATATAATATGCATTTCATTGTATGCCTATAATTATGTACATTGTGCACATATAAATGCGTCTTGCATTTCAAACCAGAGAATTCAAAACGAATATTTTCTATTGTAAATTACGTTATAATTTCGCAGAGGGTTGAAACAATTTGCTTCTTTGATATTTATGAATATCAGAAAATGTAATTGACAATAGAGAACAATAGACCACAATAATGCACCAAAATCATTATACTGTAGTTGTTCTGGCATGTATGAAATCAGTGGGATGATTCAACATGAATCTATAACTACTGCTTTTGTGTTCAGCTGAAACAGTGAAATGTACCGTATAACTATTAATGTTGATATTCAATATTATCCGATGGTATAGCTACAAGGTTTATTAACTTACATTGTGATCTAACGTACACAGTCGTGTAATTAACAAAACAATTGTCACAACTGAGCGCTACACAGACTCCTGGTCGATTGATTACTCATCTGTTTTATGTATTATGACTTGCCTGCATGCTTGCCATATGTACAACACAAACATTTACTTCTCGTGGTTTAAAAATCGGGTAATATTAGAAGCGTAAATGAGAAAATTGCTCAGGAGCTTACGATTTAACGACGGGGGTGTACTGTAACTTAGGCCTGTGACCGTCGCCGGTATGCCGGAATTTTGTTCCGCAGGAGTTCTTTTACGTGCCTGTTAATCTACAGACGTGGTTTAAAAATCGGGTAATGTTGAGAAAATTGCTCAGGACCTTATGATTTAACGACGGGGATGTAGGCTACTGTAACTTAGGCCTGTGACCGTCGCCGGTGTGCCGGAATTTTGTTCCGCAGGAGTTCTTTTACGTGCCTGTTAATCTACAGACATCTACAGACGTGGTTCTAAAAATCGGGTAATGTTGGAAGTGTAAATGAGAAAATTGCTCAGGACCTTATGATTTAACGACGGGGATGTAGGCTACTGTAACTGAGGCCTGTGATCGTCGCCTGTATGCTGGAATTTTGTCCCGCAGGAGTTCTTTTACATGCCTGTTAATATACAGACATCTACAGACGTGGTTTAAAAATCGGGTAATGTTGGAAGCGTAAATGAGAAAATTGCTCACGACCTTATGATTTAACGACGGGGATGTACTACTGTAACTTAGGCCTGTGACCGTCGCCGGTGTGCCGGAATTTTGTAGCGGAGGAGTTCTTTTACATGCCTGTTAATGTACAGACATGAGCCTGTCACATTTATGCACATATAAATGCCATCGATCTGTGCCGGAATCGAACTCGCAACCCTGGGCACGGAAAGCCAGCGCTAGTACTAACTGTGCCACCCAGGCCGACTCCTCAGGGACTTAGGAATGTATATTTATTTATTTCCTTACATAATAGTTAATTATAACTTGCCTGAACTGGCTTAACTTAATTCGTTTGTAGTTCAGCACTCTCTCTTTCTGCGCTGTGAGGTCGTCTATGACAAGTAGGCTCACGGGCTACATTAAGCTCGCGATAACTTTTATTGAGGCCCGCGAAGGTGGTTTGAGAAGTATATTAAATCAATAGCCTATGCTTTTTAGTATTCAGTTTTAGTGAAATAAATGTTGAGTAATTTTAGTTTGTAATTCCATTTTTTGTATTGCATAATTGTAGAGATTCATATCAAAATATAACATTCAGAATTTTTATATCAAATACTGGTAGCTACGTGATAGGGTATTAGCAAAATAAGATTTCTTTAATACTTTAAAAAAAGCCTTAATAGAAGCAAAGTAAAGTTGACATAAATTTACTTTATTTCAACGCTTTTTCTTTAAATTTGTCTGATTTTATCTCGAAAAATGTATGCGGCCTGCCAATAGACTCTTAGACGACATAATATTGGCCCTCGAACCCCTTCAAGTAGAAAACTTCTGTTTTAGACTATAGTTCGATTGTGTAGCGATAATCATATGCGGAAGTTATAATTTTTTTAAAGCAATTCTCCCTTAGTTCTGATTCGTTTATTGGTTGATTTCAAATTCCTCAGAAAAAAATTGTAATTCTTTCAGCTAATTGATACAATTCGGTACAACATTCTTATCTTAAACATCATTAACCACCTGTTCAAGGAACAGTTATCAATAATAGAAATGTAATAATCAATAATATATATATATGTATAGAAGCGTCTTCTTGCTTTTAAAACGACACTGCAATCATTTCTACTATGTAAAAAAAACTTATACAAACCTAATCTAAAACCCCTTAAAAACCCCTTAATCTACGCGAAAATTGACTTAATTTATGAATAAGGTATTTAATAAAGGAATTATACTGTATTTGCCTGAACATAGTAGTAAACGAATCTGAACGTTCGTAGGAGAATCGTCATTTCATTTTCAGAGCAGAAACATAATACAATCCAACGATTGCCTAGTCGTAGATCTGACAGAAATAGGCTTACCGTCATCCCTCATTCTGTATATTGGATATTCATCAACATTAAGATTAGTTACATATGAAACAAAATGTGGTAATCATTAATGCACTTACGATCTTTCATTGGGCTGTTAAAATTTAACTTTTATTACGGGACATGTACCATCAAAAATTGCTTGTAGGCCTATATATGAATAGTGTTATTTTTTTATAACGTGAAGAGAGTCTTGACTTTGTAAAATAATTTTAATCTCAAAATACTATAGTAATAGTCCCATTTGTTTCAAGGCCCCCCCCGGGGTTTTAATGTAGAACACCGTGCGAATTTCAATTAGCTATTATAGAGAAGAGTTATTACATCACTACTGTTTGGAAATTACTCAAACCGGAAAGAAAAATACTTTCGATTGCTACCTCGTATGTAATGTTGATATTATCAAAATGACAATATGACTTTACATTATATTTCTGTTTTATTAACTTAGCTTTATATATACACAGCGAGGTCATATCACGTGTTAAGAACACCGAGAATAACAGGAAACCATATAATCGCCAATGTACAAGAGTTTATATTATTTTACCTGATATTAGATTATGGAGATTATGATACAGGGTGAAATTGCAGCGATGAATCATGGTAAGTGAATGTCGAATCCGGAATTTTCCTTTTTGAATGTGGAAAACATGAAAAAATCAAAGTTATCTTTTTCGGCAAAGAGATTTGAGCTCGGGACTTCCGTAATGTGAATTAGCGACGCTACTGTCTCATAACATCGATCGGTAATTTGTTTATTGTTTGTATGGATGTGTGATATTAGGTTTTTTATTTTTTTCTAATATCATTGATGTTAAAAATATTGTACAGTACAGTTACTTCATAGCGTCTACTTCCGATGTGAAGTAGCTTTTCTTGCTTTGTAATAAAAAGAAATATATCGACAAGCAAACATCTACAAATCTACTTTTCCATCGATTTAAAGATCACATTTAAAACGCCAGGAACCATTGCCATTACAATTTAAACCATTGCTTTCTTTATTTTCTTCTTGCATTCGTATAACTTATTATTTTTGTTCTCGGCGGAAGTTGAAAGCAAATTCTTGTTCTAAAAATGAATGGAAACTCTTAGGAGAGGTACTAAGGAGACTGCATAGAAAGGAAAGAGAGGGAAATCGAGAAGGGGAGGGTTTGCAATATCTTCTGTTTCTGTTCTCTCAACAAACTGTTCCGATGTAAAAGTACGAAAAAGTTTGTCATTATTATTCGTGATGGAAAAAAACGTTAATAAAATATTCGCTCTCTTTGTTCTGCCTTTCTGCTTCCTCTTTGTCATTTTCTTTCTCTGTCACTACTCTTTCTTTACAATCTATATCCTTCGGTCCGCTTAAGTATCTCTCTTACATGGGCCTACGGCTTTTAACATTAGATTATTTAATTGTTACGAAATTGCAACAGGACCAGTAGTGTACGTTTATGTATGTATGTCGGTGTGTGTATACAAGAGTGCATAAAAAACATGCCATATATTGTGAGAATCCGGAAGAAAACCAAGTTAGTTATTTAAGTTTTTCTAACCTTGAATAAGTGACTTAAATATGTTTATTTGTTCTTATTCTTACGACCACGTCTCACCGATTTTTGTTTCTGAAATACATTAACTCCAAGGATTTTGTTAAATTCTTAATATCTATTAAAACTATTCATGCAGAAGCTCTTTTCTTTGGAATATGCTGGAATTTACTATGAGGAAGTCAGTTAATACTAAGCCTATACAAAGGTTGTCTTCCCCGAAGAACACGCTAGTCAAACATTTAAAATTTAACTTGAAGATAGGCTAAATTGAATTTGTTTGGCCTAACATTTCAATATAGCTATTTATGTATCACACAGTCAACGTTACCAGCTTCCTGAGTACCATCTTTGATTATCTCAAAGAATCACAACAGTTTTAAAAATTATGTGTTGTAAATAATTAATAAATATCCCGTGGTATACCCTGAGGTGAAACACGGGTTGTATTACTTATGTAAATAAAATATGAAAAAAGTACGCAAAATAACGCTTTAGCGGACGAATCTAGTATAGTGGCCGAGGAGTAAGTCAAGGCCAAAATACAGGATGAGTAGGATGAGTCCAATAAATTTTTGACGTACGTGGTGCATACAATATCTTTTTTCAGTAAAAGCTCTCTAAATTGTATGATATCAAGTAAAAATACCGTATAATTAGTTATAATGAAAGGTGTAGTGAGCCATTTTTTAACGTTATATTCTCACAGCCGCCTGAATCGCAGAACAATGAACCGTAGCAATACGAAATGAGGTATAGATTCATAATATTATGATTAGCTTGTTTGTAAAAAATAATGCATACGAACTAGTATTTATGACAAGCTTGTGAAAATATGAGTAATAATCCCGAGGAAATTTCAATCCAAGCCAGAAATATTTAATTGGAGCTGCTGCCAGTAAAATCTTGACAGCAGTAGACAATGAGAAGGAATATATTGTTGAAATTAAGTTCTGGTGCATCCACAATAAGCAATGTTCTCTTGTAAACCAGATGTGAAAAGTTGATGGCTTGTATTTGTTGTTAATTTATACGATGAAATAGGCTATTGTGTTTTTGCGAGAAACCCTGGTAAAGTTTCCGAATATCATAATGTTGGATTAAATTCGTTGCTTTATGACCAAATATACGCTTAAATTCATGTTAAAGTTGGTGTGACCGGTCAATGCCATCTGGATTTTGTTTAAAGATTGTCATGACGACTTTAGCGTTCTAGGCCGATAAAACTACATTTTGAATGTAGTTTTATGCAATTTTAGTGTCCTATGTGTGTTTTTCCACTTCCAGATGAGCTGTAAACTTGAAATTTGCACACTTATAGCGTTAGCTTACAACCAACGGCAAAATTCCAAAAAGTTTTAATTTAGTTTTTACCCCGAGAAATCTTAAAGTCTTCCCGCACTATAATAGGTTTATTATGGCTAAACGGTAATAGGATATAAAACAGTCTAAATATATGGACTCTTTGTCCGCTACGTTGTCAGTTTAAAAAAAAATATTCCTCGAGAATCTCAGTGGTGGTTTGGGGGCAGAGCCCCCTATGAGCGAAGCATGAGAGGTAACGCAGACTGAATTCTGTCCTGGGGTTTAAAAGCCAAATAACTTTATTTCAGAATGTTACCCGATGTCTTAAAATGCAGAGAAAGATGGAAAACTTTTATTCTGAAAATTTAAAGGTAATTTTAGATTTCATACACAACAATCATCAATTCACTAGCCGGGAATGACAAATCCAAACAGTTCCATTTAACTGCATAATCTGGAATCATCATCGTACATACAGAGTGTCCCAATAAAATGTATACACTTTTTAAATGACTAACTTATAACACTGACAATTATTTTAATACAGAAAAGTTTCTAAAATCAAAATAATGTGAACAAATGTAAAAACCAGCCAATTATCGAAAGTGTTCAAATTGTTGGCCATTGTGGTCCATGCACAGCTGATAACGCTGACTGATTGAACCCAAAACGTTCCTAGTCATTTCAGTTGGTATTTCTGCACATTCTCTTTCAATGGCTGCTCTCAACTCATTGATTGTAGCTGGTTTTGTGGTGGTTCTTATGGACATCCTTAACAGTTCCTTCTTCCTCAAACTTATCTCGCAAACGAGACTCACAATTATTGTGGTGCAGCTCGTTGAAACTCCATTCTAAACCGTCTTTGCACTTCACTTATGTTCTCAGTCTTCCAGTAGCACTTTAGAACGAATTTTCTTTCCTCAAAGTTTAGTCTGACTCCAGCCATTATTTTGAGCAGTCACAACTCAAAAAAGAATAAAAAGTGTGGTTGTTATGAACTGTCAAAGAGTGTATACATTTTATTGGGATACTCTGTATAATATGAATATCAACGCACATGATAAGCTGACTCCTGTTAAGGCCTCGATGGTGAAAGAGTATGAACTTAAAAAAAGCTGAATTCTTCGCTAGAAATGTGTTTAAATAAGCGCTAATGGAATTGACGCTGAAACAGATTATGTTACAGGATTTCCGTACTATTAGGTAAATTGCATGCTGCTATTATTAAGTTACAAAAGTTAAAGGAACTTGATATGCATGATTAATGACCCTCTTTGGAATTCCTGTGTTAATATATCATGCGAAGTCACATGAGAGCCTTCCAGTGAAATTTTGAGAGTCCTAAAACATTCTGACACAGCTTTAAATGTTTCCTTGTGTCATTTATTTACCGTCTTTGAAGGAATGATAGAAGAATGGTCACTACATCTTTCAGGTGCATGTAAAGAATCTGAAAAATTCTTATTTAATGCTACTATTGCCGCTAATTGTTGTTGACTCTCTACTCCGAGATAGATTCAAGATTCAAGATTTTTATTCGTTCTTTAGCTGTTACAATAACAAGCATAACTTCGTCAAGTTTCTTAAGATAATAATCTCACATGTATCTACTAATTGTCCATTAATTAAGCTAAGTTGTTTCTAAACAAATATAGGCCTACACACAATCAATAAACTTTAAACACAATGCAGTATAAACAAATATGAATACATAATAAAACTGACTTCAATATAGGTAATATTACTCATGCAATACAGTGTTCAATGTTTAAAAACAAACAATCACATATCATGAATTATTATTATTTATAATTTGTAAAATATACGCGTTTACAAGTATGGTTACTTTTAATGAGCTATCTGCAATACAGTCAATACTGCTTATGTAATATATTGGTCAAAATTTATTGAAAAGAAACTATCTACATCATATAGGCATTCAGCTATAAGTATTTCTTTTACAATAATGCCATTTAATTTTTTTACATACACATAATGAGTTAATCAGCGAATATTTTAATCTTGCTAATATATAAAATAATATGGAAATGATCAATTGAATAAAGAAATACACAAATTACAAAACTTAGGCTATAGTTGTAGGTTGGTCAGCCTTCATGAGAAGTGTTTGTGTTTTATAACGGTATAAAAACGTCGACTTCCGATTAAATGATATTTTAAGATTATTTTAATAAGTAATCTTTATGTATGCTTTATTTCCTATATATTATGTTTCAAAATGGTAATTTATAAATATTAGGCTACTAGAATCGTGGATACCAATCACGTCAAGCCCTAAGTGCCATTAATGTATTCCTATTATACCTATATATTGCTTAAGTTATTAGTGTTTATAGCCTGAGTTAATTAATTATGTTTGTTCTCCGCATTTTATTAAATTATCTTGTGATAATTAATTATGATATTGTAGAAATATAGTACTGATATAGTAACGCTTATCTCATAAAAAAGATTAGATTTGATCGGTTACCAAACTGAAATGCTCTCTGCTCTCTGATTGGCTGAAAGCAGTAGGTATTCGCAATTTGATTGGTTGAAGTAAGATGAGCTGTGATTGGTTAAAATTTGCTATATAAGCGCGGTATGACTCTGATGGTTGGGCGGTATGTTACAACTCACTGACGCATTTACACCTCAACACCATTTCCGATAAGATGCACCGTCACAAACCTGCGGATTATGGTAGTAATACCAATAGTACAAAGAATATTCTCACCACTAGGAATAACTTATTCCTCTTCTTCTCTACAGACCTTTATCCAATATATTTACATAGAACTAGAAGCTTCTAGATTATCACAATAATATCAATAGTACAGAAGGTATCCTTACCAATAGTAAAGTAACTTCTTCTTCCTCTTCTTCTCTACAGACATTTATCCAATATATTTACCATCAGAAACTGTAACTAGAGACCTGTAGATTATCATAGTAATATCAATAGTGGAAAAAGTATTCTTACCATTATTAAAATAACTTCTTCTCTACAGACCTGTATCCAATATATTAACCAATATAAATAGACCAGTCAAATATTACATCGGAACTTACATTAAATGGAGTATTAATAATTTTGCAGAGGTGTTACGGACCATTATTGGTCTACAAATCCAGATTTTCAACCCTCAGAAACTTGCGCTCTCTGAATGGCGGTCGAAAAACAGCGATTTTCTCGGACGTTTTTCGGTTTCTTGACAATAACTCTTAAACTATGCTTTTGTTGGAAGCAATCTTTCATAGCTTTTTTAAATTAAATAAAATTTTCTAAGAAATAAATCAAAATCGTTTTTGTAAGTTATATTTTTACCGAGGTAAGGCTTTTCAAAAATTGACCTTTTTTCAAAAAAGTTAAAATTTTAAGTTTTCTTCATGTTTGAAGTTAGATATCGACAACGGATGTATCCCTTCTAACAGAGGACATTTTGAACATTTCATTTGAAATTATTTTACACACAGTTCTGCTTTTGAGTACCATTTCATATGATTTTCTGTTTCCCACAGTTCAGTTTTCGAGTTTTCTGTTAAGTGGTGTAGATTTAGAGAAAGGATTCTAACAAGGAAATAAGCATTTCCTGAACATGTTCATACAACGTAATTTTAATCTCTATATGCAAGGAATGTTTTCCCAAAGTTTTAGCCTTCCTTTTAATTACACCCTTTATATTCAGAGGAATCGCAGTATAATTTATTATTGTGCAGATCAAAGTGGACAGTAGATGAAATTAAAATAAATGTAAAATAAATTTTCGTGTGACTGGGTTCTTGGTTTATGACAAAATTAGGTTAATAATCTCCCCAGAATTGCAACAGCGCACAGCCAGGTTGCTCTATCGGTGGCGATGATCTGTCTCACTATGAAAACAAACCCTTTGCATGACGATTGTACCTGCCTTGACGTCGCCAATTTTTGTGGACCACGTAATCCACGTACTAAACTTTGTATTTAATTTGAAGGAAAACTGCCAACTTTATTGAAAAATTGCAACAGGGAAATGTATTACTTATTCTTTCCTTTGCTGATGTTAAAAATTAGAACAGTGTGGATAATACTTATCGAGTAAAGCACGATAAAAGTTTAAATTTAATTTTTTTATTTGAGAAAAGCACTAAAGTGGGACAAAAACTACATCGCCCCGGGGGAATAATGAACTGTGTAATGTAACTCGTGTTTAGACTAATTAAAGACTTAAGTTCCAATAAACCATAAGGTGATAGATGGTATATTTGTCTTATAATGAGCCTATAAAGTTTTCTTTTCGACCCATATAGAAATAGTGGGTAGTGGTTTTCTTTATTCGTTAGATAAGAGTAATTTCCTTGTCACGGAAATGTATTGGCGGCCCAGCTGCATAGCAGAGGGCATTGCAATTGACAGCCCCTTTCCGGTACATCGACTCGCCTGCACCAGTTTGATTTCGATATATCGACTATAACGTAGGAAATGTGACGGATATCGTCTATATAACCTTCAACTTTTATAATCTTAGTTAGCAATGATATAGAAATGATGGAACATATTGTTCACACACAGTAATACAAATTCTGATAGGCCTATAGGTCTATAATTTTTAGTATGTCTCTTAAGGGAGCAGCAAAATATCTACACTTATATAATTCAACGGCCCTAAACAGCGTAGTCACTCCCTCACTTCGTGAGACATCGTGTATACTCGGCGATGTTCGTCTCTCACAGTCTAAACTTTCACGAAGAGTACAAAATTAGGAAAACCGTTTCTTTATTATATAAGGCCTAAGTGAAATGAACAAATATTCAAATTTTATTTTTACTTACAATTTTCATAGTTCTGAGCCACGAACATATTTAATAAACTGCCAGTGTAAATTTCTTAAAAATCCTGGAGTTAATTAATAATGGCGGGCGAAGCCGCAGTCACCAGCTATAATATATTGATTGTTTAACCCTGGAATTATCGCGGACAGTAAAAATCCAAACAAACCACTCCTTTCCTTGATAATTTATATAATTTCTGAAAATTACACTGAATTTATCAAATCAAATTAACATCATATTCATCTCTCAACAAACAGTTGAGAAACAATACGTATTATCAGTGTTCACAGGTAGCTTTGGAACTGCATTAAACTTACGATAACCGCCGTCTCGAAGATATAATTAATTTCTAAAATCTACGTACTGATAGGAACTAATTATATTCTAAAGGAAAAAGTGATAGTATATGATGAGATATTTTAAATAAAAATTGGTGAAGCCAGCGACTTTTGTAAATGTATTGTCAATGCCTTCATGATTCTAGGCCTGTAAGTTACGTATTGAAGGATAATTTTAACCGTGGCAAGGCCACGGGCTATTTTCTAGTAGAGTACTTTATGATTAACTATTTAGCTTAAAAGGACCGGCGCCGCCCGGGTTTTGTAATTTGTATTTCGAAATTAACTTATGGAAGACTTTTGATCATCAATACAAAACTCCTTTGACTTTTGACTCGTAAGGTCACCTGTTGTATGACGCAACAGGACACGGCGTGGTACGACAACGATTTGAAAAACTGGTGCCACATAATGTTTGCAAAGAAATTGTGATTATGTGGAAAAGTAAGCAGAAGTGTTGCAATAAGTAAAATAAAAGTTTTTCAACAAATAAATTCTGTTCAATATTTTATTAAAACAAGGGTAACTTATTTACTGGACAAAACTCGTATATTAGTCGAATTTTAGGGCTCAAACAATAATTCATCTACCTTTAGCATGTATGATTTTTTTATCTCACTGCGATTCGAAACATGTATCGCACTGAACTACCTCCTTGAAGCAGATATTCAGACGAAATTCTTCAATTTTTCATTGAAAGCACTAACAATAAGCATGGATTAAGTAAATACAAAGTATGCTAATCTTTCATCTGTGGAATATTCCTGACAGAAGTCATGCACATGGAAGCACCTACAGGCTATGTCTGTTGAGCTTTTAGAAGCAGCAAAGAACTTCAGACATGGGTATAATTACTGTTGTCATATCAGCGGTAGAAAAAACAAAAGTAGGTTGCATCTTCTCGTTTCCGCCTGTTGTTCTGCAGAAGCAAACCAGAAGGCAAAGAGGATTAGCGACATGAATCGTTGTAGAAAATTGCTAGAAACCGGAGCAATAAGCTATGCATAAAACATGGCCTTAATAGCTGCAGTAACAACAGATTGCGAGCTTGGATCATCCCGTTTCCTTTCCTTAATCCTCCAAATTTATACAGTGTCGTTAAGTATATACTGCTCCAAAACTAAAGGAACTCGGAATCTGGATATTTCTTAACTTTTATTAATAAATTGAATAAAAGAAATAAAAAATATTTTAACAAAGAAAATAATAATCAAATTATATAATACTTTACTATAATACTCTTACTAATGACCAGGACAAGGCATTTAAAGACCATAAAATAGTGAACACATTCAAAATTAAAAAATGTATTTATGATCTAAATATAGTGAAAAAATTACACAGAATTAAAAAAATAATGGCCAATAACTTTACCATTATTACTTAAAAATAGTTATTTTTACTAATGATTTGCTAAAAGCAATTTAATGGATGACAGTGCGTTATATGAGTTTATTGTTATTACTTGGTTACTAAAGAAGTAAGTAAATGTATATAACTTGGATACCCTTGGCGAAAAGTAAATTCTTTCTGAACTGGCATGCCCATCAAATTGGTCCTAGCTAATATGTGCCATTTAAAAAGAAATAAAAAGAATGTTATTGCTACAAGACAAACGGCTATGGTGTTACAACAGACCTGAATTAAAATTAACTATGGACACTTGGCAGAGATTCTCAAATCAAAAAGTCTGAAAGTAATGATTTGTACATGGAAAAGCTCCTCTCTCCATCCACTGAAACATGACCTAAAAATGCCGAAAATAACCTACAAATTTGATAAAAAAAATGTGACTTATCTCTTAAAAATTACGAAAAATGCAAAATTACACATATTTATATATTCGAGCTATCTTACAACCTTCATATAAAAAAGATGCAAAATCATCAAATGTCTTACCCTACTAGTAGCTAATGGTAGCCTAGGTTCTGAAATCCAGATATTAGGTAGGTTACTCATGGCCGGTTTCTATAAACTCGCGAATTACCTATGGGTAAATTATCCCATGAACAGAATTTACACAAGGAAAACTCTTACGAACAGAAATAAATTAAAGATAACGATCACACACAGTTTTGGCGAGTTTCTAGATAAAAGTCCACTGGGTAAATATGAAAATGAGAGAAAAAATGTTTCTATAAACTAGGGCTAGATCTTTCCCAGGGTAAATCTTTGGGTTAATTTATCCTTTCATGGATGACTGGATAAAATTTAACCTCTCGTAGGATAAATATGGCGGACGTGCACGGAATGCAGTACCTGTAAAATACAGTTTTAGAAGTGCTGAGATGATCTGTAATGTAGACTTTGTTTCTCCGTAATAGGATGGGCTTATCAGAATTTATATACATATTTCTTATTGAAATTTTCATGTACCGTACATTGTCGCTAATGACTGTATTTGCCGGTATTTGGTAGCACTGAGTGTGCAAACATTGCAAACTAGAGTCGTACTTCTCATTTTTCCTTCCTCTTACGCATTAGATCTCGACAGTAGTAGTATTTATATGAAGATAATGTTCTTCCGAACTAATTAGTATGATATATATTGCAAAACCATGTCTTGACTTGCAGTAGTGGAATCATAGGCTGAAACAATTACATCTCCGTTATTCAAGATGTGTTCTCAGTGTTCACCGTAGCTCATTGTCAGCGTGCTGGATTAGGGTTCAAGAGGTCCACTGTTCGATCCCCGGCATGGTAGTACATATTATTTTTTATTTCCTCATTATACCATTAGTGCTCTGGTGGGTGATTCTGGAACTAAGTTGTCCATTGGATAATTTACCCATAGGTATTTCGCGAGTTTATAGAAACCGGGCATAAGAAAGACTGTATGTATTATGTATCTTGATAGCATTAAAGTCACTCGGTCTGGGAATAATATAGGTATTTATTTGTAACATTTGTTGTTGTAAAAGAGTTGTAAAAGAGTAACATTGAGTCGCTGTGGTTGTGGTCTCCTTAAAAGGAAGAAATTTCTGTCCTTTGTCCCTATGCAACTTCCTTAGGCCGGTGCTTCACTATCTACGTTCTTGATCACATTGTTCTGAATAGAGAAAATGACCGCTTTTTATTTGAAGAAGTTGAAAAACCAACTTATGAATGATTCTGCAATGTGTGACTTGAGGCCTTCCCGGTGTTGATAACTTATAATGGTTACTCGGGCTTTCAACCGGCTGTATCTTCTGGGAGTAGTGAGCTGATAATGAGAAAATTCTGTGTTATATGGAAGAGAAAAGGAATGCCAGACGGTATGGTGAGGCGAAAAGAAAGTCGGAAAGTTGAGCTATTAGACTGAGAGCTCCGATTGGTTGGAAAGAAAAAATTGAATTCAATAGTAGTAGCCTATAACTTGATTTCTGCATGTCATTAGATTGGTTCAAAGATTTCACGCTTTTTGCCATAGCATCGGGTCTAACTTGGCGGATAAACATCAGCTTTTTTTAAATATATCAACGATTTCGAGGTTGAAAGAAGTGAAAGAAAACTAAATGAATGGTAATAATGACAGCTGAATTGGCGGAAAAATACAATGGAACGATGCAGGGTAAAACTGCTCATAGAATTGCATGAGGAGAATGAGTTCCTGTACAATTCAAAACACCTGAATTATAAAACAGAGATCCAAGTTGAAGAAATTGGGTAGATTAAGAAGATTCTTAATCATATTTCCCAGAAAATACAGGAGAGGACGGGAAGGAAAAAATGGTTTAGAGGACTCAATACATGGCCGAAAAAATGACAGTAATTTATAAGTTTACTTTTATTAGTAAATCCCACTGAAAACCAACGTTAATTCAAATTTAGAATAAAGTGAATTTCTAGTCTTCTTTCCAGTCAATGTTCACAGCCTTCTTATCTTCTGCCTTCCATACAGCACTGTATACAGAAAATTGATTTTTGTCAAAGATCCTTCTTGTAGTGTAATATTATATCTTGGATTCAAATATCGTCTTTTAATCTTGTTGGTCGGCATCACGCTGGCTTTCTGTTCCTAAGGTTCCAGGTTCGACCCCGGCTCAGATCAATGTCATTTATATGTGCATAAACGTGATAGGCCTGTAGATATACAGGCATGTAAATGAATCCTGCAGTACGAAATTCTGGCTACAGACCTAAGTTGTAATGTATCTCCATCGTTAAATACCCATAAAATTATTCAATTTACTCTTTTTTAGGTTCCTTGCTCAAGTTTACGTTCAAGAATTTTGACAGTGGAATACCGGCCTTAGAAAGAAAATTTTGATAAAGCTGATTGTCTTTCCCAGTCTGACTCAGAGTTCGTCGTCGAACATTGCGTTTTTTAGGACTATATGGTTATTGTTAATGACTATTATATTTCGTTGAAGAATTGTCCATGGTTGATTGGCCTAATTTTTATTGCAACAGTAATGACATTGATTACAAGACACAATACTTGATCACTAAACTAGTGCAGTTAAGTAGTGTAGCTTTTCCATTAAAAGCTTTAAATAAGAAATCTTCGCTACCCAAAGCAACAAGAATAAAGTGCAAAGAACTTGATAACCTGAAAGAAAAATGTATAATGTTATATGATTACTTTTTTAGCACAGGATCAACTGAAATAAAAGCAAAGTATAATCAATTAAAGAAACAATTTCTAAAATTAGTCAATGATACTAGGAAAAAAAAATGATAATATAATAAGCAATGCTCCTAATAAATCCAGAGCCATGTGGAACATAATTAAAAATGAAAGTGGTCAGTTTGGAAAGAAGATGTACAACAATTCCTCCAATTTATCTTCTACTGGTTTTAATATTTTTTTGTAAATACGGTGGAGGAAATCCTGAACAAAGTGGGATCTATTGCGCATCAGCATGATGTAAAGTTTTATATGAATAATCTGCCCTTACATTCTTGTAGGTTCAATTTTCAGTTAGTGGATGTTGATGATGTTAGAGAAGTGCTTTTAAATATGAAAAATAGCAACTGTGAGGATGTTTTTAGCTTAAGTCCAAGAATCTTAAAATATGGTATAGATTTTATTCAAGGACCTCTTACAAATCTTATTAATATATGCATTTTACAATCTGTTTTTCCCAAAGATCTAAAATTTGTTAAAGTAAGGCCTATATTTAAGAAAGGCGACAATTCTAAGTATGAAAACTATAGACCCATTTCTATAATACCTGCTATTGCAAAAGTTTTTGAAACAGTTATTAATAATCAGATTGTGACCTACTTCGAGAAAAAATAATTTATTTAATAGCTCCCAGTTTGGTTATCGGGCTGGATTAGGTACGCAAAACCTGCAACTGCACTTATGAGAAACTGCATTAGCTTGTTAGATAATAGGAATTTAGTAAATCTCAAACTCTATGATTTATCTAAAGCGTTTGACACAGTGTCACACAACTTGCTTATTGAAAAGCTTAGATTTTATGGTTTCGAAGAAGAGGCTGTTTTATTAATACAATCATATTTAAGCAATAGATTTCAAAAAGTGGTCTATGACAATGAGTCAAATTTTCTGCCCATTAAACATGGAGTGCCTCAATGATCGATTCTTGGTCCTATTTTATTCATCATTGATATTAATGGCTTGCCCTACAACATATCTTGTCCATCTGTTAAAAGCTATCTCTTTGCTCATGATCTTAACATTTGTTTTAATTCAAAAGCGTTCCATGAAATTAACTCATTAATTGAAAATGTATCTGGCGTTGTACAAGACTGGTGTACAGCTAATTTGCTCTGTATTAGGCCTAATACCGATAAAATCCAGAATTTAGACATCGAGTACGGTAATGGAGGACAATTAAATACTGAACCTGTAAATTTTCTTGGGTTTTCAATTGATGCTAGATTAGACTGGAACAAACATCCAAGATGTGCACAGGAATTTATTTATTAAGAAGACTAAGAACATGTGTTAGCTTAGGTGTTTTAAAAACTGTTTATTTCAGTCAGTTCCATAGTCACTTGTCATATGGAACTTTGCTCTGGGGTCATCAACCCTCTGTAATAAGGCTATTCAAATTACAGAAAAATGCTATAAGATTAATGTATGGCCTTTCTCCACAAAGTCATTGCAGGCAGAGCTTTATTAATCTTGGTATTATGACTGTATATGCTGTTTTTATTTATCAGTGTGTTTTATACATGAAAGAAAATGTTTTTAACTATGAACTGCTTGGGATGTCACACAATTATGGTACTAGGTACAGAAACAACCTAGCATTATTTAAATGCAATTATAACAAAACACAGAAGACTTTTTACTATGTTGCTCTCAAGTTTTTTAATGCACTTCCTGAATCTATACAATCATTACCTTTTAATCGATTTAAACTCAGAATCAAGAATTTGCTTACTAGTAATGGTTTATATAGTTTTAATGAATTTTTTGAATTATTAAGATCAGGGAGCTAATTAATTATGTATGTATTGTACACTTAACAGGAGATTGTCTGTGTTTATATTTGATTTTGACGATTGTAATGCGCTTGATGTACTCAAGTGTCTCTGCAATAAAAAATATCTATCTATCTGTCTATTGTTTACTATTATTAATTGTATAATTGTCTTTAATATTTAGATTTTTCCTGTGAAGTAACAATTTTCAAAACTCAGACAACACAGATGGCCCACATACGCAGGAGTTTCATCGATTGTATTAACATTGAGAGTTACTATTGTAGTAAAATAATATGATTGTAATGCAATAGGTTTAATTTTATAATATTAAAACTATAGTTTTGATTAGGCCTACGGCAGTTGTTAGCACTGGCACAACCATTTTTTATTACTAGAAATCGCTAATTAGGTCTGTCCCAGTAAACCTAATGGATTAATAGGTTATTTCAGATTCAAAGATGATTTTGTCAACCGTCCACCGCTGTGGCTCAGGGGATGCGTTCGCTCCTCTCACGCAACGGACTCCGGTTCGATTCCTGGTCGAGACAAGTTACCTAGGTGAGATTTTTTCCGGGGTTTTTCCTCCCCTGTGAGACAAATTTCAGGTAACTTTAGGCCTTTGTGGTCCCCGGATATAATCTGGGCGTCATTATCATCTTCATCCCATCCTCGCCTTGTTCGGAGTGAGTGTGTGTGTGAATGGTGTGTCTCGTCCTTTGTGTTCGTGTTGTCTCGGAGGTGGCCACGGCATTGGGCTGATCACTCATCCGAGGAGGTCCTCCATGTCCTTGTCTGGTCAAAAATGTATGTCTGCGTTGTGATTCATAGTTCATCCCTCTCCTGACAGGTCGCGGCCCGGTAAGGCCCGTGCGGCGCGGGCTGAATAAAGGTCCCTTTAAAGGAGAGGAAAAACTACGAAAGAGAGAGGGAGAAAAATAAAGAATTATTGTCAACCGATTTGTATTCCTAAAGCAGAGTATGAACTAGTAATCCTATGACTTCCTGATTCACATCCTTACAATTATGCCGATAGAGTGTACATTATTAAACAACACGGCCTTTGTATATTTTGCATATTCCTCTAATGGCTCCAGCGGCGAGCTAGCGCATCGTTGTATCCGGGAAAGCTAAGTTCATTTTATAAACCATACGTTCTCCCCAGATGGGACCTGGCCCCATGCAGAAGTAATGGAGCTCCAGCCACTCGCAAAACATTCACAGTAACAGTGCATATGGCTATTATCACAATAAATTTATAGTCCAAAATGGGGTTATAATTTCTATGATTTTAATTTCTGAAATTTCGGCGTAGATACTTTGGCCTTAAATCGGATATTACTGCATGTATGTGTATGCTTATGTGTATATATAATAATTATACAGTATTCATAAGTTTTATTTAGTATGAGTAGTATTATATGACTTTAAAACGCATATAATTGTAGGTATAATATAGGTTAGTGTATGTATGTACTGTACATACATACATACATACATGCATTCATACATACATACATACATACATACATACGTACGTAGGTACGTACATACATACTTATGAAAATGAATGTATAGATCGTCATAATAAATAAATCACTCGAAGTTATTTACACCTCAAAGTAGCACCAGCTTTCTTGACAGCCTTCTTACGTTTCACTTTTCTTTCCCCAAAACAACATTATACTTGTCTTTCGTCCCATGGAAATCACAGGGTTCTCGCCGAAAGGCACTCTTTTAAGTGACTAAGTGACTAATTTACCTTCTTTACCTATATGTACTAGCCTATTATCATTAAAGAACATAGGAATAATTTTCAGTGGCCAATGTGGACTTGATATACATTTAAATACAATTGACAATAATAATAATAATAATAATAATTATTATTATTATTATTATTATTATTATTAATTAATAATTATTATTATTAGTATAATAATAATAATAATAATAATTATAGTAGAAAAGTAGTAAGTTACATATAATTATGTAACATTCCATTTTATCGCCATGGATGTTTACATTTTCTTCCCTATATTCAGTTTCCGAATTTCTTACCTTCGTTGACGGGAAATCTATCTTTTCTTAGTGAGCAAACGGACTTGAACTTTTTTTATTCCTTATCCATGGCTTGCAACCACTCCAGGTGGGACCGGAAATTTTTGCTAATAGATTATTACGGGGGGCAATCGTAATTATTATGCGATTCTAAGTACTGTTAAGGTATTTTTCTTTAGTGCTAAAGAATTGGGTAACGAAAGTGATTACCATACTTCATCGAAGAAATATAGAAACACACAGAACTGCTTGGGAGAAAATCTGTACGATGGATTGCTATGCGAATTTAACTTCATAAATAAAAATAAATTATTATATCAAATATATTTCAAAATATTTCAATGCAGTGTTGTTAAATTAACTTCTGATTACTTTTTACGTAGCCTATGTATTAGACTTCGTACGGATCTTTTATAAGTGGGTGTGTCTGCTTTATAGGTGGCACTTTTCATGCCTTATACTCTGTCTCCCACTCGTTAATTAACTTGATTAGTGTACATAGGGCGTACACAGCCGTACTCCATTTCGATCGGGCTACCCGATATCGGATTAATTTAGACTTTTATTACTCTGTGTAACACCTTTCACGATCATGCAATGCAATTCTTCGACATTCCTTTAGAAGTTATAAAAGTTCATGTTATTGAGTTCTGCATTTTTGCACTAAATGCGTAGTATTGAATTAGGCTTAAATATTTTCCCGTTTTCTTAGGTAGCATTTAACTGTTGGCAGCTGTATTTATAGCGTAGGTGTTAGTGTCTGTTTTTCACGAAAAGGTTCATTTACCGACAATCTATTCAAGTTTAATTTGTTAGTCTGGGCTTAACTCAGTAATACGGCCCTTAAAAAGGTAACTGCGATAAAATGATTAGTAAAGTATTTCCGTTAACTTTTTTGGACCACCCTGTACAATAACAGAAGATCCCAGAATTAAAATCCCCTGACAGGACACATTGAAAACTCCGTAAATTGGATTGAAATTTGAAACGTTATTTGAAAATTTACCACATGCTTATTAGCTAGGGATACTTTAGCCATGATTTATCCCATGGTGTGAATAAAAGAGAATTGGGCTTCTGAAATTATTCAATTATAGCAAATGATCGTTTTCGATAATTTAGATCAGTGATTCGGTTTTGAGAAAGTGTTTACTTTCTTATCTATCAAACATCCAGATCTCATAGTCGGCCTGGGTGGCGCAGTTAGTATTGCGCTGGCTTTCTGTGCCCAAGGTTGGGGGTTCGATCCTGCCCTAGGTTGATGGCATGTATGTGTGCATAAATGTGACAGGCCCATGTCAGTAGATTTACTAGGATGTAAAAGAACTCTGGCCGGACAAAATTCCAGCACACCGGCGACGGTCACAGGCCTAAGTTGTAGTACATCCCGTCGTTAAATAACCACCTACCAACGAATCTGTCCTTCACAAAAATCCAAGAAAGTATCGTAGATCGAACCTGGAATTCCAAATCTAGACCTATAGAGATCAAGACGAACAATTGAGTCATGGAGGCGGTCCTAACGTTCCCCTAAGAATGGCGTGTTTATTAAATCATTAAATGTAGTAGGCAACGTAGAAAATCTACACACAGAAAAGAGAAGAGTAAAGGTTTATGTTAAAAAGATCGAAACGTAACAAGCAACTTGGAAATGAAGGTAGATATAGAAAATATTTTTCGCTCTGGTGTTGATCTCTCGAGTTCTTTATTGCTAGAGAGTTAAAGGAGAAGTTTTAATACCTTCCCTCTCTTCTATAAATTTAATAAACGTGTAGGCCTACAGCATGCGGAAGTTGTAAATATTTGTTGTATTTTAAATAATTTGTTTACATTTTAATTTGAGGAAGACAGGGAAAATCTTTAAACGTCGTCTATCGGGTTTTTAACATATAAAGGAAAGAGAACGTGCTAATAATGTCAATAAAGAGTGGCTGATATTGGAAATCAGTTGACGTCTTTCCAAGATTGGGAGCTTTTATGGCGCGGGCTTTACGCGACTAGATTTGGCGGCGCCGGTGAGCGTATTTCCAGCGTTATTACTTTCATATGACGGGTAGTTCCCCAATGTCTGCAAGTTCATAACACAGGATTCTGGTGTTATTTGTTAAACGTTAAGTTTAAATTTTATTTTTCAGAGACATACGATTACTAAAGTGTAGTCACATTCAACGTGTAAATATTTTAATAATATTTTGAAAGAAAAGGGCTGTGAACCATACAAATAAATAGTATGTGTTACACTCACGTAACTTTCTTTACACTCTACAGTATGGGTAGTATAGCTTTCCCACTTCAAGTTCTGATATAGAATAAAATCAGGTAAACTGATGTAACAAAGTGCCAGTATGTTTATGTTTAAACAGTTATGACTGCAATTATGATATGCAGAATATGTTTTTTTTTTTTAAATTGATTTCCAAGTTAAGCTCCAGATTTATTCATTAAGCAGGGCTTACGGAAGAACAAAGATCTAGTTTTTTTTTTAATGAGATTAAAATCTTCCAGCATCACCTGAACTGTACAGATATGTGATATCATGACAATCGCACACTCACATAAAAATGTCAAAAAAAAATTTAAATTGGCCGGTTTCGGGTTTTGAACCATGGACTCCAGAATGTGAGGCCAAAGCGTTACCATCTCGGCCACCGGGGTCATTTTAACGGTCTAGTTGGATAAGCGCTTGTAAATCGATAGTGTTTTTTGTCATAGCTACCTGTATTTTAATTTCCAAGGCCTTATAAGATAACAGTAAAACAATAGGCAGTGTTGTCAAGATAATTGATTTTCATTTTTTTTAATAAATTCTTTCGAATACGTATATTACCATAAAATAGGCACTAAATTGAGCATTACTCCGAAACAGGTCAACCGATTTTATCTATTATAAATAGACGTCTTCCCATGGACATTATAAATGCGTATACGAAGTTTCATAAATATACGATAAAGCGTATTTGAGTTATTGCGCCTTTAAAGTAGACATTAAATTGGGGTTTACTCCGGTACCGGTCAACAGATTAGGTTCAAATTCAATAGGGCACTTCTCATGAACGTCATAAATGAGTATACCAAGTTTCATGGACATCCGATACAGCGTATTTGAGTTATGGCGCCTTTCTATTAGAAAGGCGCCATAATCTATTAAAATAGGCACTAAATTGGGCATTACACCGGTACCGGTGAATCGATTTGGTTCAATATCAATAGGGTTCTTCCCATGGACATTATAAACGTGTATACCAAGTTTCATTAAAATTCGACAAAGCGTATTTGAGTTATCGCGCGTACAGACACACGGACGGACGGACGGACGGACAGACAGACAGACGGACAGACATTTTTCGTCCCCCACACACAATCTCATAAAGTACCATACTGGCACTTAATAAAAGGCCAAATTGCAGGAAGTGCGTATTCAGTTGTTGATTCACCACCCAAACCTGACTTTTTACAAACTATGTTTTGTTTATAGCTACACTTCATTGAATTTCTTTTGAAAGTTAGGATTACATAGATTACGCGAAATATTACAAATGCTGTTTTCCGTATAAGGAAATCAAGTAAATGAAATTAACATTCCGTAATAACCTATTTTATGACTTTAAAATCTTTATATTTTTAATGCATTAACTGTTTTAACATTTAAAGCCTTATCAACTAAGAAGCAATGCACAGAATTAAAGGTACACCATGAGGAAACTTCCATCCCCATTCACTCGTACTGTAATAACATTACAGAGTCTCGGGTTTTACGAAACATAATGTTGCTGTATCCAGGGCATAGGAACATGTTATTTTTCGTCTTGTTTAGTTTGAGTCATCAGGTGTGTTTGGTTCCCCAGAAACGCTCGACCTGACATCCCTTCCCCGGAGGACGAACTGGTATTAACTATAGTGGACAGGCCAATTTCACACTCCACTTTCCTAACGTCGTAACACTGCCTGCACTTTCATTAACTGAAATTTTCTCTGTAAAATAGTTTTTATCTCTTTTTTTATTCTGTTCTTCCACCTTGTGGTCAGCAGACTGTGTCCCGATTGGCTAGTTTCACAGTTGAATAGCAAATTCGTAAAATTTACTAACTTTTCCTGCTTGATAATTTAAACTACCATGGAGAGTAGCAGGATGATTTATAGAAATTCTGTAGTCTGCTTGTTTTAATAGAGAGTTTTTATGTTTTGTCCTCCAATAATGTAAGTTGGGATGTATTAGATGTTAATGTAGCTTAAAGTGTCGTGTATTTAAAAAAAAAAATGAGTTTAAAATAATAATCAATTGGGATGAATCTGTGTCGATTCAATTGAAATTTAAATTTACTCCTGTTACCTCTTATTATGAGGGTTAGGACGGGTTTAAATGAAAATAGCCTGCTTTTAGTAAGGTATTTAAAGCAACAGTACTCTGTGCCTGTTTCCATTTAACGGTAGTTACTCGTACATTTCTGGTATAGTCTGAGTAAAATTATGAAAACATTTGAATGAGAGAGATCAACATTCCTCGATAATGCTAACAACCTTGAAAAATACTTTTCTACTTCCTTGTCTTATTCAGTTGTCTATGAATTTTGTCACACATGTTTCTAAAAGTACTTAACATTTCGTGCAAGTCAGTATTATATTCTAAATATTTCTTCTTCTAATTCTTGTGATGTAGGATGGCATCCTGTTTATTTCCCCTTTAGGCCCTATTCCTCAGATGAGTCATGTGTACTGTCTTTCCATCTCGTAGCAGGTCTTCCTCTTAATCTTTTTCCGTCTGGTCTGCTTTATTGAGCCTTTTTTGCTAGGCGATTTCCATTCTATCAACGTGTTCTTTCCAAAATTTTCTTCTGCCGTTGGTAAATTTAGTTATGTCCTGAATAAATATTTAAAATACTGAAACTTACTCTATAATTTTATTGTCTATTACGATTTTGACCTCATTGGGTATTTTAATGTAAATGCAGTAATTTTATTTTTATAATTATGGGTAAATTCATTTTATTTTATTTTTAATTTATTGTATGAACCACAAGAGAAATACTTCAAATGATTACCCTAATGAGCAAGTACTTGTATTCGGGTTAATTTCAGTTATTTATATTAAACATTGCATAATTAAATGCAAGTACATAAAACAAAATATAACTAACTTAAAATTCAGTGCCTAGAACAAAAGTAACAAAAAGAAGAAATCATGCAGAGTGGAAATGACAAATTTTAAATCTTGTAGTATAACTAATAAAATGGTTCTTTAAATATCTACGAATTACAGACTGAAGTAAAGTATAACATATGAAACATCTTATTCTTTATCTTTTTGCCATTTAATTTAACTTCTGAATTGCTTTTAATTCCTTCACTTTATTGTATTATTCATTTTATTATTTGCGTTCATATATACACTTGGATATTACTACTTCATTATACTTTTTATTTTATTATTCCAAAGGGTTGTTTCATTATATTAACTTGACTCATCAAAGAGGTAATAGGACTACAATAGTCATATTATATACTAGATAGAAACATTTATGTAGAAATGCGTGTTGTATGTAAAATAAGTTGGAAATCATGTCCGTCAGTATGTATTTGTGCAGTATTTTTTAATCTTTCCTCGTAATTAACAGTTGATATCTTAGCTGGTATGTGGTAACAAAGAGGAAAGGTAGAAAACAAATAACTTAAATTACCGTCTGAGATTCTCCGGAACGGGCAATGAAAATACTTAAGGTAATAATGTTGTAGTTTGCGAGAGTAATTATCGTAGTGCACGAGACAAAGTCTGAGCAATAATAGCGCAATCTTGAGGTAGGAATCTGAGTATTTTCCCGCTTGTAACTAGCAGCAAAATCGCGTCAGGTGTTCCCAACGGCGTGATTCGGAGGCTAGCTTCGATTTATGGTCCTCTGAGGACAACACGTGCGTGAGATATGAGCGTGAATTGCATTTCATAACCCCTTTCTCAGCCCCTTCTACACTTAGACATTCTTAATATCCCCAAGTGTGTGTTGCAGGAATTCGGAATACCAGACACTCAGAATAATCATAGGAGATCCGGAATTTATTCTGAGGAAACCCGGACTTCGAGTTATATTTGTTGTGACTAGTTAGCGAATTGTTATGGATTTACGAATGGAAAGAATAACAACAGAAACTACGAAAATGAAAAAAACTCGCCCTTTCTATCATACTGGCGTCATTGTAAGTGAAATAACCTTTGGCGAAACAATTCGAATTCCTATAATATATCGATCGTCGCGCTAGCGTCGATTTTCATCAGTTAAGACTATTTTTTTTTTCAGATTAAATTCATTGCTAATGTAATATCCTGTAATTAACATTGTATTTATTATTATTCAGATTTAAAATGCTCCACACACATATAAATAGTTGTATAAATTCCATCGAAAAGCTTCACCTGTATTTTCCATATAAACGTTGATACGATTCCGAGGAATGTCTCTCTGCAAACTAAATAAATTTTCTACAAATATTTTACTTATCATCCTTTAATTTTGTTATGTAATCTATATGAATAATATTTATTTTCTTTCGAACTAGTGCCTACTAGATACGGACATAATACTTTTTTCACAAATAATGTCTACTTAATTTGATAGTTTAGCTAAGGATGTTCAACACAATATACATAACGTTATAGAGGATGACTGTGCAGATGTGTAATGTCCAAAACGAAGCTTAATCAGTGCAAATAACTGCAAATTATAATTTACTTAATTAATCGAGCAGACAATTGAGTACAGAGAAAAACTCTTGTCAGCTGTTATCACTATATCTTAATTATAATATTTATTCAATCAATTGAGCAGCAATAACGACTTCATATTTTACTGAAAGGGTAGGCCTATCATTTTAACTGTACATTTTGTAATTTTAAATTAATGAAAGTAAAAAGATTTTCGTCTGTACGTACTTATATTTTTCTGTAAGTATATGTCTTAAAAATGTAAAATGCCGTAACTCCGTCATGTCAATATAAGACGTTGTTAAATGTTTAAAAATGAAATATGTTTCGACCAACTTGCGGCCTCATTCAGTGAATAATGTAAATTAAAATTAAAATCATAGCCACGTCAAAACCAACATAATTTGCGGACATGAAGCTGGTTCTGAACTGAAGTTTGACTGCCTATGTCATGGATGATTCCAGTGGTATAGGAAGATAGTAGTATTCATGTAATTCAGCTCCATAAATTCGCGTTAAATGAATGTTATCGTTTCCCCCATTTTATTCCTGAAATAATGTTTGTAAACGCAACTCGCATTTTTTTTCTAGATAAATAGGCTAATCTGTATTGCTCGTGGATTTGTCGGTCATTTCATAAATATTCGTTACGTAACATGTGATAATCTTTTTTCAGAATACATTAAAACACTTTCATTTATGGATTCCCTAAGGTGATACATTACTGTCATTTCCCCATTAAAGTGACTATTTTTTAAAAAGTAGATGTGATGAATATAAAATAGCGTTAATACAGGACCAAATAATAATTATTTATACCTGCACTATAGAATGAAAGTAATAAAGTAAAATGGGAATGAAAGTAATAAAGTAAAATGGTTTACGAGAACGTAAATTGATACAAGCCTCCCAGCAAACCTGCATATGGCAGCATATCCACTTGTACTTGACCCTTCATCGTCACATGACAAGTACGCTCGTTAGTACTTTACTTTACCATGAGCTCGATAAGTCTAACATTTTATTGATCATATCCTCTACAGTCTATGCAAAGTTCAGAAAAGTTGTAATTATAGCACCAATGCAGAGGACTTTAACCATTATATTGCATAATATGTTGAAGTAAAGAAAGAAATTAGCTGTTAATAGGCATCATTCTTATGGTTAATACTTATTCAGTTAATTAAGTCGTTTCTTATAATTTTGTTTTATTAATAATATTATTTAGGCCTACTGTTTGGTTTGTTCAACTGTAAATTAAAGCAATAAAGTTTTCTGGAATATAATTATTTCCTCTGCTAAAAAACCTCTCTAAAATGTTAAGTTTAATTTTACCGAACTACAAATGTTGCGAAAGTTTGAATCTGTTTTAGTTTTTAGCCTAATCTATTATATTTAAGTAGAAATAAAGTTAAATATTATTATAAACGTTATTTTTTATTAAATCATGTTCTCTCGACATGCAATTAAACGAAATAGATTTTAAAGTCTATTTCATGTTGATGACTTAAATAAGGATGTTTTTTTAAATGATTGTATCCGGCAAGATTTACAGTTCAACTGTTCCTTTTTATAATGATAAATAGGAACTCGACGAAATAAATAGAATAACTCGATGAATTAGGTTAACGATTGGAACCCGATATATAGAAAATTTGTTTTACAATTTCTGAAAAAATGGATTGCCAAAAAATAACCTGAAGAAAATAACATAGCGACTATAAGAAGGTCTGTTAATAGGCTATATTGAGATTACATTTACACAGTACTTGATATTCCCGTTAAGCCTTCTAGTGGGTATAATTCCATAACATTTTACTCATATTTACAAGAAATTTAATAGCCAGTGAGGAGTGCTTGTACAAGTTACACTTTGCACTATTTGGCATCTCACGACCATGGGAAGACGTTCTGATGATAAATATAAATATATGTTATATTTTTATATAGGCTATATATATAATAGTCGGTGGGTTATAATTAGGGATGGGTCGATACCAGATTTTCTCGATACTCGATATTCGATACCGTTACATGATCTTTTCCTCGATACTCGATACTTCGATACTCGATACCTTCAACATTTCCAGTTTCAATAAATAGGTATATTAAAAATTAAAATTTGAGAGAATTGTGTAATACCAACTAAATTAATTAAGTCTGCATATTTAATGAGACAACATTTAATATCATCAGTAGCCTATAATTATTTTTAAACTCTACATCAAAACTAAAATTAGTTTTTTAAACAGTCCACTTACAAGTTTTTGTTGAAAAATACTAACATTCTCACTTAATTGCAGAATTGCATAATTACAAAAGTATCGAAAAAGTATCGAGCGAGTTTTCAGAAGTATCGTTCGATGCCGATACCATGCAAGTATCGAGAGTATCGAGGTATCGAAAGTATCGAGGACCCATCCCTTGTTATAATATATTGCAAATATTTATTTTCTTAGAATAATATAGACAGAATTTAAACACTCCAAATATAAAGTCAAATAAAAAACAGCGCAATAACGCAGTACTTACTAATGGCGCAAAAAAATTTTTTTTAATATGTCGAAATGAACTCCCCTATGTGTTTGTGTAACGCCTCTGATAGGAAAAGGATGGTTTTCGATTGTAAAAATTGAATTGACCTACTAGATCTGATACCACTTCTCCTGCGTCCATACATTTATTTACTTCGACTGTTAGTAAGCTTTCCTTTAACACAGAATTCTTACTTTTACGTTAAGTGAAATATGTCTACCATGCATAAGAAAAAATTACTGCAATCAAATTTTTACACATAAAAATACAATTAAAATCAAAACTGTACATAAAATCTCTACTGTGCATATCCATTCCATGACTCGCCGATGATAGAAAGAAAAACTATTATTATGATAAGCTCCAGTATTTCAACAAACTTCAATTGTATGAAGAAGAAAGTGGCACTAGAAAGAAATCAATGCCTCAAGGCTTACTAATTAAACATTTCTCTTTAATCTACTGCATTCACAGGTGCATGCACGAAAACATCGGAGCTTACGAACCTGGGAGTTTGTACGTATTGATTACCTCCATGATCGATTTCATATAATTTGGTGAGATAATCAGAAATTTAAAACCGTTTACTTTATTTCTACGATGTTCTTTTTTAAATACACTGAAAACATACTGCAAAGCTACCGATTTCAATTAGAGACTTTACCATTTTAGTATATCTAATGATAAAAAATTCTATGCAAAAGTCACTGTTTCTTCGATCATATTTGTATCGGATTTATTTTATTTTATTTTATTTTATTTTATTTATTGTAAGAAAACCCCAACGAGCAAAGCTCACCTTAAGGAGCTATATACAACATGACATGCATTGTGATACATAAATTTTCAATTACAAATAACTTATAAATATACAAGAGGTGCAATATATACAAGAGGTACAAGAGTGAAGAGGTACAGAATATAGGAACACAAAACAAAATGACTTGATTTTAAGAGTGAAGTGAAATGATGGATGATGAAGGGAAACATAGTTACATAGTATAATAGTGATCAATATACAGTATCTATTTATTACTATATCAAAGAACTTAATTAATCTTAGATTTTAAAAAGAGTTTTATTTGTGATTTAAATTTGTTATAATTTAATATATTCTTTTGTTCTTGTGGTAATTCATTATATGTTTTGATCAAATAATATTTTAATCCCTTTGTCCCATAAGTTACAGTTGAAGAATGTGTGAGGTATATGTTCTGTTTTTGCCTTGTTTCATAGTTATGAATGTCTTTGTTATATTCTATTGGAAAATTACTGTGGATGTTACCATGTACTACTCTGTGCATATATGTAAAATCTTTTAAGGATTGCAGGACACGCAGGAATTGGTATATCAGGTTCATAATCCAGTAGTGAATGGCTGATATGAGGGGTCTATTAACAAACCCGGCAATCTCCATTTTAAAAAACATAGAGATGCTAACTTCTAACGAAAGTTTAATACATTTCCTGGTACATATTTAGTGTCAGTGTTGTAAATCAGAGTTCCTCCCTTATGTGGTAGGCTAAGTCGGATTTGCAACACATACACTAAATATGTAAAAGGAAATGCATTAAAATTTTATTAGAAGTTAGCATATCTATCTTTTTTTAAAATTGGAGATTTCCGGGTTTGCTAACAGACAACTCATTTAATGATTGTATGTGATTTCATTTTTCATATTTTTGATACTGTACCTCTGCATAGTAAAATATCATAAGAAGAGCCATTTCACGGTTCTACAGTTCTTGTCAATTCGGAAAGGTAATGACGTTCTTTTATAGCTGACCCATTGATGGAGTTCTCGATACATACCCACCTTATACCTTAATATGCTCCATCCAAGAAATCTAGGACTGATAAAGTATGAGGAAATAGATTTCCAGATTTTGAGAGAGAAATTTCTAATTTACTTATATCATGTGAGTGCTATAAGTTGAATTAACGTGTGCTGTAGACAATACAATAAAATATTTAATAAAATCAGAACACTTAATTAAAACCTTTGGATTAAGCTTGCCTAGTTTAGAGAGTATGTTCTGCAGGCCTACACTTCTCTATGTCACAATTAAAATGCTGTGTTCAATGTAGAAGATGGCACAACCACTACTAAATATCCAGTAAAAGTGTAAAAACACTATAAATTAGACGTGCCAAAGCACGAGTCAGTATGTAGAACATATTAAAATACGGTCATTAGAAGATTTATGATTGCTGTTCTGCTGTTCTGTTGATGATCGTCTCGTTGTCTCACTCCTAAGTTATTATTCTGGCGTTTAATCAGCTCTGGAAACTTCGTAGGTTGGAGCTACAGTAGTATTATTTCTGTCTGACCCCGACGAAACGCGAGTGAGGAGAAGAGAATCCAGCGGTGTGGGTTAATTCAGAGACCTTCCCATCCCGCCGATCATGACAGTAGTAGCTTATATATCTTTAGTCAGCGTTTGTGTTTACAAACAAATCCCTATCCAAGTACAGCTCTGGCAGATATTTTTACCTCATTCATTAAATGTTATAACACTAACATTAAATGTTTTAACTCTAACATACAGTATGGAACTTTAATATATTTACTCTACATACCAAGTGTGGTGTTACCGCTGTGCTCAATTACAGGACTGGATATTATTCCATAGGAGTGACACCAGAGACTGAGAGTCTTTCCCCTTTACCATTACTATCAGCATCATCATCACCATCACCACCAACATTATTAGCATCCGAATCACTCTCACTAGAAGCATCACTATCACCACCCAAATGAATGACCAATTCTTGAGCCGCATCCAGGAGTCCCTCCCTTTCCAGATATTCCTGTTCAATATTCTTCACGTGCTGGCATCTCCGTTTCCACTCCTCTGCAGATATTGAGGAAAACTTCTCATCCGTAATCTTCATGACATCTTCCATTTTAAATGTCACATTGTTTTCGGCTATCCAATTTTCATATGAGTTCTATCGGATTGAGCTCAGGGTGATAAGGGGGGAGCCTTAAAACATCGTGGCCATGTTGCTGGAGAAGATGATCGATTTTGTAGCTTCGGTGTTGTGGCTTAAGTGTCAGTATTAGTTCATAAATTTCAGCTTTTTTCTTACTATGAACGTTTTGTTTCTCAAAATTATCGTTTTCAAGGTGGGACTGCAACCAAGATATCATCACGTCTTTTCGGGAATTCGATGTGGGAGGCTTATTCAGCTGCACGTTATGGTAAGGGGCATTATCAATAACCAAGACTGAGTGAGGAGAAAGATTTGGAATTAGTCTTTCCTTTAGCCACTGCTCGTAGTTATTGAAATCCATGTCCCCATGATAGTCCCCTGTTTTTCTGTGTGAAATGAATCTCAAATAAGCATTGGGCACAAAGCCATGCTCTCCTCCAGCGTGAATTATAATAAGCCGTTGTCCTTTCGAAACTGGCGAGAAGAGTCCACTCAGCGATTCGTCACTCCAGGCACATCCATGTAAGCTCATGTACACTATTGAACGCCCTTCAGTCCTATACTGATGAATAGACCTTAAATAGGCACATCTGAGGGACTTTATTCTCTGTTGTTCCACAAGAATTTTTCTATTATTTCTTGTTTTCCTCCACCGAAAACCAATATGTAAAATAATTTTCCTGAGTGTAGAGATGCTACCCTGAAAGTCAATTTTTTCTTTTAGTCTTGAGTGTATTTTTTTTAAAGTCGGTCTCTGCTTTTCTTCAATATAGAAATTATTAATTGTTCGTCGGACTACTTCTTCGTTAAAATTGTCAGGAGATGATTTCTTCGAGGTACGTATTCTTTCTTTATCAGGGGTAGAAAAAGAATTAGAAGCTCCTTCTTCAATACTTTTGGCCTCTTTCACGATTCGCTTCACAGTACTAATGGATACACCTGTAGCTGTTGAAACCCTTTTATATACAGATGCACGCTGACCCCTCACATCCCGAAAATATTTATATACATTATATACTACTTCTCTTGTCTGCGAATGAATAACTTTACTCCCTCCCAGTTTACTATGAATCGGAGGCATGTTGCAAAAGTCTTGCGCACAACTGCACTCACCTGAAGCACTGTCTGTTAGGCACCGCAACAAGAGATGTTCCTTCTTCCGAGACCTGTGTACTAATAAACAACCACCCCTTAACATGACAATTTTTCTATAGTGGACTCGTCTGTCTACGGCGCATCTTTCTGAGCAGTGTCAGACAGAAATAATACTACTGTACATAGGGGATACATTTCGGCATATGTATTACAAGCTTCGTATGGTGCCTGGGATATACTTCTTTCTCTATGTTTAATTCTAAAGTACACATTATTAGGCCTTTTAAAATTTCGGTAATGTCTCTGATAAATCATAATATATTAACCACATAATAAACAAGAGTAATATGGATTATTTATACATCTTTGATGTAACATACTGTAGTTAAACATTTCCTTGTTGAAATAAAAACACCACATGAAGTTTGAAACTGTTACTTTTTTTCATAAATAATAAATTCCCATTAAATATGAAATTGATGGACGACATAGAGGCGATTGAGTGGTTGATAACATTATACAGTGAGTCCATTTTATGAGGAAACCTCGCATCACTGCCGCATTGCCATATAGGCGCATACCGCTCATAATTCTATGGGAACTTTACGTGAAGTTTTTGATGACAGGATAATTAGCACAGGTTTATGGCCGACCTAACGTACTGTGATTATTATCTTTGGGGATACCTAAAGGGAAAAGTTTACCGAAATAATCCTCATATCTTAGAAGAACTTAATGCCGAAGTAACACGTGCAGTGCAGTGTATTGCCGAAGCGGAATTACAGAAAGTGGCAGATAATTTGTTTAAACGATGTGAGGCATGTCTTACTGCTGACGGGGGTCATTTTCAACAGTATCTCAAATAAATGATGAGTAATAAGCCTCTACATGTAGGCCTATTTTGATAATAAATTGGTTGAGTTATTGATTTGCCGGTAGTAACGGAACACGGTCCCCACCGGTGCAAGCACAACAGCGGGGAAAGTGAGAGCAGAGCCAACGCTGTTAAAAAGTTTCCGCATAAAATGGATTCCCTGTATAATCCCATTCCTTAGTAAAAACTTGTATGGCCTATATCGTACTCATAAGAATTACAAAGTAGCTGATTTTGTAATCTACCTGATACGGATGATAAGAAATTTAAAAAATGCATAGAATATCTGGTTTTCATATTATTTAAAGGTAAAACTAAGCATATTAAGTTCATTTAGAGAGATACAAAATCGTTTTAAAATGTATATAGGTATACAGCGTCACATCAGTACAGAAACAAGGGAGAATGTAACTTACTAGTACCTGTAGTAGTCTAGGTTTGGTGGATGTCGAAACTAATTGCAATGATCTGCTTCATATTAAAGATAGATTGAATATTCAATACCTTTTGAATGCAAATTAAATATCATAATTAACTACCATCCTTTAAGAAAAATCATCACCAATCGAATGTGGATTTGATCCAAAAAACTCGGCCCGATTACCTTTTTCGCTACGATTCTTCTTAATTAGAGTTATTGAAATGTTAACAGTGCTACTAAAAGCTAGGTGGTAATAACAACGTAAATAATTTCCTAAGTCTATACTAGTAGCTATAATAGGCTAATAGAAGTGGCAACTTCAGCAGTACTTGCAAAAATTCCTTATATATATTTAATATTAATTATTGTCAATACCAGAAATTGTATTGGTCTTAACACAAGAGAAATCTAGAATTTAAAAAATATTAATTTTAAAATCTTGTCGTTTACATAAATTACACCACATTTTTGTCTTTTCTCATTATTTTTTTATTTATTTTTTTATTTTTTATTCTGTTCTTCGTCTCTTCCTTTTCACTCTGCTCTCTTTTGGACTTGCACCCGAGCACGACCAACCTTGCTCATTCGTGTGTATTTTATGAACATATTTATAGTATATTATGTAACAAAAATGTGTAATTTTTTGTGTTTAAAATTTAAATGATTGTTTTTATATCTTTGATATGTCATAAATAAATGAATGAATAAATAAAATTAAAAAAAAAAGTATTAAAATAACGTAGCTGCACAAAAAAACATTAAATCATCTCCTTCAAAGAAAACTCAGTTTTGCATACCATCGCTAGGGGGAGACAAAATTTTGCTTCACACAAGCTTAAATACTCCCCATGCACAATGACCTTAATATGTGGCGACGTCTGTGTAACCTGTCTCCAGAGAGAGAAAGTTTGCTTTGCGCAGGCGTGATTCCTTTCCAACATAATGGTCTATCTCAAAACCGCAAGAACCGTCCTCTGAATCTCATGAGACTTTTCACATTACTTTGTCTAATTTAATCTTTTGTTTAAACAGATCACAATGTAGAGTAAACTTTGCGGGGTCTTCATTACACGTTCTAATTGCTACGGTCGATGGTTATTATCCTCACCAGAGCTGGAAAACTTAATTTCTAGTTGTATTTTCTCCACGGCATTGGTGTTCTATATTCAGGTTTAATAATCCTCTGTTCCCATATAAGTTAGAAAAATAATAAATAAATCCATCGTTTTTCAGGAAAGATGGTGAATCTTATTTTTATTATTATTATTATTATTATTTTCTTTTTACTATTCTGTGTAAAATGTTCTTTGTATATAGAGATCTCATAGCTATACCTTAATTCATTTTGGGGCCAAGTTCAAAACAGAAGGCCCAAACAGGCTTTTATTAAAATTGATATAATTAAGCCATTTTTAAACATAAATTCAAACTTTTGTTATATTTTACTTGTAAACGCATGCTCTCCAAATTACCTTCAACAGAAAAATATTAGTAACTCTACTCCCAAATCTGTTAGTTGAGAAGTTGCTTACTTTCCGTTTCTGGAGGAAGACCACGAAGTATATATTTTATAGTAGTATGGTAGTACCTGACTCAGCACTGAAAATATAAAATTGGATTTGTTCGCCTTGAAATTGTTGGATTATAGCATTATAGTCATTCATGGTCTGTGGTACGAATTTTCAGACTTTGAGACATGTACACTGTTAGAAAATTCTTTCTTGCAATGAAGCCATAAGAAAAACGTGGTGCTATTGCTACAAAGGAAGTGGATGTTTTGCCTTCTTTCAAACATTAGAATTTGAACCAGAAGACGAAGGGTCTGCTAGCTATTCTTTAACTTAATTTGTGACATATCTGTATATGAATTCCTGAGAGGAATGGGCATAACATCATTTATTTGTTTCTTTAATGTCTTATTTTACAAATGAAATTCTACCTTATCACTTGCGTAGCGTTATTTGTCATGTGGTATATAAGAAGAATTATCATTTTTCTCCACATTAAACCTTGGAGTTGTTAGAAAATGCAAAGGAGATAACGTAATATTAGATCCATTTTCCAAATCCATAATTGAAAATAATCATTTCGTGAGTTATTCTCACTACAGTTTGAGCTCCAATACTCATGAAACGGACGACCACAATAAATTTTACAAAATCACTAAATCAACACGTTCAACACTAGAAGAAATCTTGTATTCCAATTTTAAAATCAGTAGATTATAGATCTTCACTACCATGAACTCAACAATCACCTCGGTCATTAGCAAAAGCCGGTGCTTCGATAGCGCTAACAATCACGTTTCTGCGAGATTTTCGCTTACCGAAAGTGAACATTAAAAATTCGGCTTCGAGGTACATTTGGATCCCCTTCAGTCCATCTTTTTTTATTAAATTCAGAACTTTTTGTACTGTAGATTTGGCTGGGCCTCGAACACAAACAAACAAACAAACAAACACTTCCTCTTCTTATATAGACTTGGATTTTAAATTTATTAAGTATAGTGTTTCGTTTTTTACTTAGTTCGGTAGAGAGCTGTCCATTTAGGAAGACGTCCCGCACCAGTGAGGGAGAGTGAATGGAAGGGAAACTGCCATTGCATTGCACTGTACCAAGAGCGCATGCGCGTTGAAACGCCTTCTTAGCTGGCCAGCTCACTACAGCCGGACTTTGTGTGACATTTGCGTGTGAACTTATATTTTGGAACAGATCTCTTCGTAATGTAGTATTCATGAGTTAAAAAAGTATTTATTTCTTCCTGACCGCCGGCGTGGTCTTGCGGTTACCGTCGCTGACTACAGATCCGTCGGCCCGGGTTCGATCCCCAATACCTCCTCGGATATTTCTGAGGTAGGGAGGTCTGTTAGGGTTGCACTCAGCCTCGTGATTCAAATTGAGGAGCTACTTGATAGAGAAGTAGCGGCTCCGGTCATGGAAACCACCATTAACGGCCGTAGTTGTCGACATGCTGACCACATGCCCCCAATCCTGCCGTCTGCCTATGGTAGATGACGCAGCGGTCGGGTGGTAGGCATTGTCTCTTCTGAGATGTTAGCGCGAAGGAGTTAGTTAATTTATTTGTCCTTAGTCTTTATTGGTGATGAGACCTTTATTTATCAGTCTTGGGTGCATTTGTCCGTTAATAATGATGATTTTCACACTTACGGTTATATGTGGGTAGGCTAGAGGTATTTTGTAATAGGTCTACCGGTAGGCATGTTCTATCCAAACCTATACTATTCTGGTGTTCGGTCTCTAAAATAAGACATAAGAAAGAGATCAAGCGTTTCCTGAACCATTTTCATAACATATTCATCCTCTTTATGTGAGGAATATTTCCCTAAAGTTCTGACAACCGGAACCTGTATACTGTAATCAACAGAAAATATAGTTGGCGCAAAAATGTTTAGACAGTGAAGTGGGTAGGTATTGTTCACTCTAAAATATAAAATAAAAAGTTGCCTTACTCTAGCACGTTACTCGTACCTACTTAAGAGTTGAACATATATACTTGTTTACTTTAGAGCCGGTTCTAGAGCAGACAATACCTACCCATCCCACTGTCTAAAACATAGGTGAGCAACTGAGGGGAAACGTTTTAGTCCCCCATCCTCCTGTGACGTAAGAAACCTGTTCTTCATGTTCAGTGTCACGTCGAAACTGCTTTATGCTGACGTCAAGGGCGACGGTAGTGGGAGAAATTCCCCTACCGCACAGTGACACGATGTGCTACAGTTGCTCACCCATGGTCTAAAACATTTCCGCGCCGACTATAAGGAAATAATATACCCAGTTTGCTTTCATTCCTGCGAGTCAAATTTCACCTCGATCATATGAAGTTAGTGTTTGTTTTAATAATTTATTGTTTTCTTCTGTTGCAGGTAAGTTTGTCTTCATATACCTCACTGGTCGCGTATGTATTTAAAGCATGTATTCTACATTTTTTCCGGTAGCACTGTGAAAAGAAGTACAAAAATAATTTATGTAGCTCTGTGTAAATTTCAACACTGTTTAGTACTTAAAACTCATTTCTAGTGGCAACAATAATAATTGAACCAAACGCTTTTCTCAATTAAACTTATGTTCCGTTTCACGACGAATATCAGGGATAAATCGAATACATCATCAGTCATAAGCAAACTTATGCATATCTCAAATAAAATTAGTATTTGATGGGCATATTTTGGCTCTCCGACGTATTATTCTGGATTTTTCAAATAAACAAAAATATTTAAAAGTAATTTTAAGTTTTGTGTTTTGAACATTTCTTAAGGTGTATTTAAATGTAATTTTACAAGGAAAAGCTTACGAGTGTGTACCAATATAAGAAATGTAATCTGAAACATGTGATACCGCAAAGGTAAAGTACTAATTTAGTGACACTGCTGATATTCTGTCAGTAAGTTAAGTGGTACTCTGAAATTCAAGATAGATGATCACTCCCTGTATTCTCTATTTTGCTACCAATTCTATGATCCGTTTTAGTTTATCCAAAAGAAGAAACTAAAATTACTAGTCACCGATTGTAATATATTCACACTTAGTTTACTTATTTCCTATCCTAGTTTCGCAAAATCAACTTTCACACCACGGTTGTTTGTTCTACACTATTAGCTACTCATCCTATCAACAAAATATTATTTTTGTTCCTATGACTAATAATCAGGGCTGATACTAACTTTTCTTTAGTTACGCTTCCTAGGAATAGACAATTCAGATTTAGATACTAATTATTAGTGACCATAATTATTAGGATTTCACTTTTTCCAACGTCAGACGCTTTAGCTGTTTTATTCTGATCGTCCGTCATCTTCAAATTTGTGTTATCTGTGATGGAATAAATGTGTTATTTCCCTATTCTTTACCTTTATGTACTTAAGTAGGACCTTGAAAAACACGCTCACAGCATATATATATATATATATATATATATATATATATGCACTTTGAGGTTAATCCGGTTATATGATTCCGGAAATATTATACCGCCATGGCAGATACTGAAAATACAGTGAGTCCCACGCAAGAGTTGGCCAATGACGCAGGTTTCCGCGTCGCGGCGGTCACAGCTCCAACTCCCGGGCGATCGGGTGAAATATCTACGCAAATAAAACCGTGATTGGTGTAATGATTCAGATTTTCACATTTACAGTTAAAATTACAATGAAAATAACCACGTACCTCATCACAAGAGATGTTGGAAATGTTCTCCTCTTGCATCCACACAATACTGACACCCTTTACGAAATTTTCTTTCACGCGCATAAGTACAGCTTCCGAGATAGAGTTAATTTCTCATGTGATATTATCTTTAAGTTCTTATAATGTATGGAAAATTGACCTATACACTTTATTTTTAAAGTTTTCCCCATAAATAACAGTAACATAGGCTACTGTTAGAAGAACGTAAAGACAATATCACAAGAGAAATTAACTCTGTCTCGGAAGCCGAATTTATGCGCATGAAAGAAAATTTCCTGAAAAGGTGCCAGTATTGTGTGGATGCAAGAGGAGAACATTTCCAACATCTCTTGTGATGAGGTACGTGGTTATTTTCATTGTAATTCCAAGTGTAAATGTGAGAACCTGAATCATTAGACCGAACATTTGAGTAGATATTTCACCCGTTCGCTCGGGAGTTGGAGATGTGCCCGCCGCGACGCAGAAACCCGCGTCATTGGCCAACTCTTGCGTGGGACTCACTGTATATCGATACACAAAATTACAGTAAACCAATATAAGAATTATAAACTAAAATAATGGTATTTATTTTTTGTACCGACATTTGCTACATTTCACATTAAGCCTAATTATTTTTAATGTCATTGTACATTAACAGAAAGCACTCAACTTTGTACTTTAGCTACTGGTACCTGCAGACCACAGGATGTATCAGTGACATGATCTAAATCGGACGAGGATAAAAGGTTGTCAGTGCACTAGACTCTTGCTTCACGCGGTAAATTTCTCTGAGGAATTTGTGTAATGTAGGCACCATTGAACAGGGGAAAAGAGAGGGATATGCGTAGATTTCGGCTCTAGACTTTAACACCTAGCTCTAGAGTACTCTACTCATTCCCACTATTGTGTGCTCTTGCTTGATGTCACACACAATTAATTGCCTGCAGCTCCTTCAAATGTAATCAGGAGACGAAGCTGTCTTACACTGACTTAAAAGAACCATAGGCCTGGGTGGCGCAGTCTGTGTGGCAATGACTTTCTGTGCCCAAGGTTGGTTCCATCCTAATCCAGATCGATAGCATTTATGTGATCATAAATAAGAAAGGCACTTGTCTATAAATTGTCATCGTGTAAAACTTCAGTGAGCTTTTAAGTTTAAAATCGATAGGGAAAATTTCAGTAGAATACCTGGTTTCCATGAATGACAAACATACTGTAATAGATGAACAAAAAACCTCACGTTTTACATAAAGCATTACTCTGTTAATGTTACACGTTTGTTTTTGTACTATTCTTGAGGTGAAGCATTTATACATCAGTAGCTGTGAAAATGTTCAGCCGATTTATATTGCCAGAACTGAAATTACCAGAACAATTTTCAACGCATTTTGCTCTTGTACGCATGTTATCGCATCCGTCTTTTTGAATTCTGTAATGTATTTATATTTTCCCAAGATAATTTCAGTCAGAACATCCTTGTGCTCCTTGGAAAAATTAAGGGAACGATCCCTTTTCTGCTTAATTTCGATCATATTTTCCCTTCCTTTCGCACAATACACAGTCTGAATACGAAGGAAAACAGAGTAAGAATGCTGTCGTCTCGTGATACTCAGCTGTTTCTGATACGTTGCCAAGCGCTCATGTATGAGCTAGGATGAAAATTGAACTTCCATTAGTTGATCTTAGATCAGTGTTATACAACACGACTCGAGTCTGAACTCAGATCATTTTCTGAACTTAGATCATAATTAATCTCCAGTCAGTGATGTTTATACAATCGGCCTTAAGAGTTTCATTCCATTCTGTAGTATAGATATAATTTCTCTGTGTTATCTTAAAATATGTTTAACAAAAAATTATTTATTATTATTGAATTTATTGGTACATTTCCATTATTGTAGATATAGCATGCCCTGTCCTCACTGTAAATAACATTAAGTCATTCTTTTCTATGTTTCGTAAATCAATTTTTTACCTACTGTAAGTCATTATTTTAGTACAAGTTACTTTATTGTATTAAACTGAACTGACCCCGAGCAGAATTGTATTTATATTGTAATTTGTAGCAATAAAATTTAAAATTTAAATGTAAATTGCTTTAGATCATTGTCCATCCGACAAGTGGAAATGTATTCATGAAATTATGTTAATTTATGTTCGTCATAGTTTTTAGTTTCTTTTTCTGACATATATAGTGGCCATAGCATGTGCTGCCAATGGTCGGTATCTAGAGTCGTATGTAAGTGTTGCCCAACTCAATAGATAAAAACTCTGGTTTTCAAGTGAAGTTGCAGCGCACACAATAATACCATGTACTGAAATAAGGAAAATTACAACGTATTATTAAATAATGTCTTATTAATAAGAATAACAATAATAATACATTTGTCACTACATATTACAATATAAACTGTTTTCAGATATTAATTTGAACGCCACCCGAAAAAGCAAGCCCTGTACTTGTGTACATTAGTTTGGTTTTTTATAAGGTTATATAACGATCAGTGGCGTAGCTTGACATTGGGTTCTGGGTAAACTGGATTTTAAAATATGAATTTATACCTGTTCAAATGATACACGAATTCCCAGTGTTTAAAATAATAAAATAATGTTAATATAATGCACATGGATTCGATTTGGTATATACCTATATAAGTATATCATTATTACTAGTACTACTATTACTAGTTGGCTAGTAGTAGTATTGGTATTAGTACCACAATCTTTATTAATTTTTATAGAAGTTTAGTGGATTTGGATTTTAAACTAAACTAAGTTACATAGATTTAAAAAATAAAATAAAAGATTCAATTTTAGAAAGACGCCTAAGTCAAGCGTAGAAGTTGGTTTTTACCCTTTAGTTCATACGATAGAGTCGAAAACGGTGATATCCATACCTATTATATTAAAACGTGCTACACGGAAATAATCCCAATTTTGAGATAAACTAACTCTGCACTCAGTCCAATGACTGAGGAATGTAATGTTTATGTTACCGTACCCTTCCCTTTATTCAATCTATTCTCCGGCTTCATATTCGAGCGCTCTTCAAGAAAGCAGGTATCTCAAGAGACTACTTATGGCATAATTTCTTTCCTTCTTTCAATATTACTTAACTTTACATAATATTATCTCTACACAGTTAATTATTTAACAAGGTTATAAAGTCATGCGAGAGTTGTCAGGTATGGAATAAGCCGCGAGAAAATAGTAATTTCTATGCTTAATTTAGAGAAAGTTGTGCGAGTGTTCTAAGAAGTGAAATAAGTTGCGAGAAAATTGTAATTTCAGTGCTTAAGTTAGACAAAATTACGTGACTATTCTAATAGCTGAAATAAGTCGCGAGAAAATAGTTACCGGCACTTTGTTGCTTAAGATACAGATCGTTGAGTGAGTTTCCCAAGAGGAAGAATAAGACGAAAGAAAATGACAAATAAATTACTAGGGTAAAGCAAGTCGTGTGAGAGCTCCCTGAGATGGAATAAGACATGAGAAAATAGTAATTTCAATGCTTCTGTTAGAGAAAGTGTGTGAGTCTTTAAGAAGGTGGAATAAGACGAGAGAAAATAGAAAAAAATAATTAGGAAAGAGTAAGTCGTGTGAGAGCTCCCTGAGATGGAAGAAGACGCGAGAAAATAGTTATTTTAATTCTTATGGCACAAAGCGTTCTGTGAGTTTTTCAAGAGGTAGAATAAGGCTAAAGAAAATAGCAACAATTTTATTACGGTAGGAAAAGTCGCGTGAGAATTCCCAGAGATGGAGCGAGAAAACTGCAATTTTAACGTTTAAGGTAGAGAACATTGTGTTGTGTTTTCTAAGAATCAGACGAGAGAAAATGGTAACAATTTTATTAAGGTAGAGAAAGTCGCGTGATTATTTGAAGAGCGGCAGAACACGTGCTGGGGGTTGTGAAATCCGTTTTCGTGAATTTAGCATTAAAATTTGGCGGCATGATGCAGGAGGTGACGTCACAGCTGCGGAAGCAACTCTTCGCCGTTTTCAAAGAGACTAGCGTTCTCAAAATCCTCTTCAGTTTCTTTGGTGGTGACTTTATGCCGCTCTTGCGAAACAAATTGGCCTGTCTTCGCAACGAATAAGTTAACGTTTAGTGGGAGAAGTCATATAACTCGCACTTGATGAAACTAGACATGCGCAGTCACCGCTAGTCTCAGCTCGCTCATCTTTACTGCCGCATCATGAGATTTCGAAGCTGCCTAAGCACACGGCACCACAAATTGACGCTTAGTGCGTTGGGATTGGGGAATGCAACGGCGAAAAATATTTTGATGACACGGCTAATAAGTTTATAATGATTAATGGCTTGGTTGTTGCTGCCTTTATTTATTTGTTTATGAATCCACTATTTCCTTATATTATTTAGGTAGACTCAGTCTCAAAGTCTACCCTTACGCTACGCCACTGATAACGATGCTTGTATACGCTACTTTGATCTGTGAGGGTGTAGAGTGCGCAATAATTTTGTTTTGCAGGGGTTCTTTTACATGCGTGTAAGTACGTACAAAGATTTGTGCGCCTATAAATGCCATCGACCTGAACCGGGATAGAACTCCCGAATGTTACATTCCTCTCCTTGGTTTTTCATTTATCCACCGCATCTTGAAATATTGCGTATGAAATATTGCAAATTGGAATTTAAGACTGGTATAGGTTTCAATTTCTTAGAGATTATTTTATTTCTGCTTTATTTTTCTTTTTACTTTTTACCAATATTACAAGTACGCTCTTAATGTAGGCGGGACCAAGTTATCCCGATTAATGAGATTATACACGAACCATTAACTTTATCCATTTATTTAAAAATGTTTAACACAATCCACATAATTAAATTTAGCCATGCTTGACCCAAAATATAAATAAATTGCAACAGAATTATCATTTAATTAAATTTAATGTTAATTCCAAAAATTACCTAACCACTTTATCTCTAAAAAGATAATTAAAATATATTATTTCATGTTTGTGTTCGTTTCAGAGCAAATAAATTAATATTGTTCTTGTATAGTTTACAGTTTTTTTCGAGAGACAATTTTCAAGTATTAAATAAATTATAATTAACTACCGGTACTCCTTTTGTCCACCGCTGTGGCGTAGATGATGCATTCACTCATCCCACGTTGCGGGCCCGGGTTTTGATTCCTGACCGGGGAAAAATTTCCTTGGTGGGATTTTTTCAGGGGATTTTCCACACCTGTGACACGAATGTTGGGGAACTCTGAGCCTTCGTGATCCCCGGATATTATCGGGCCGTCATTATCACCATCCCGTCCACATCTTGTTCGGAATTAGTGTCTCTTGTCCTTTATGTTCGGATTGTTTCGGACGTGCCCCGGAACTGGGGTGATCACCATCCGGGGGGGGGGGCCCTTCGTGCCATTTTGGTAAAAAAAATATTATTTGATCCATAGATAGGTCCGTCCAAGAAATACTTAGTTTCCAGAGGGGGGTTGCGAGGTGATGGGCTTACCACCTGTCCCTCTACCCTCTCTCGGAAAATAAGCATATAAATAGGCTATTAGTATAGGTAATGAAACCTCCATTGGAGGCCCCATCGCCCCACCTGGGATAATTGGATACGAAATACAGATACAGATAGATAGGTCACGGTTTTGTAAGGCCCCAGGTATGGACTGCATAAACGTCCATACAACGGTGGAGGTAAATATCAGGGAAAGCCTGATTCCATAGCAAGAAGAAACTATTTCTTGGCTGTGCATATGCTTATTTTTCCTCGTAAAATTGCTATGATACTCATGACTTAACACTTTCAGGAAAATTAAAATCTAATTGTGTAATATTCTAAGTCCTTAGAGGTTAGTATGTTACCACAAACTTATAACTGTTCTTTGAACGATAATAAATATTTTGTAGTCAAAATGTTTAAAGAACCCTGAACAAATTACGAACTGCTCTAATTTTAGCTAGATTAACATTGCGAAGGTTTGTTTTTTTCTTCAAAATTCTTAAAAAGGACCCATTTAATAAGAATGTATTAACGAAGAACATACTTCTTAAAAACTTGTAGTATATTAGAATCTATTTAAAATTGTATAGTGTTCCAAGAGCTGCTGAACTTTTATTTGCAATAGCCTGCACTCTATATGTTTTTTTCCTATGGTAAACATTAGTCTGTTATTGAACCTAAATATCTTATAGTCCATAACACACAATCTTGATAACTATATTGCCATAATTTATACAATTGTATTTAGTATTTGAAGGCCTCCAGGATCTCCAGGGATAGGTCTACCTATCTAAGAAAGATACAGACCGGGAATCAACCACAATACATGTGATTAGTGGTCAGAAGCTATTGCCACTAGTCCATGAGGCTTGAAGTTATGCTTCTGTTCGAGTGACGGTGGTATAATAATTTTAGCACATAGATGATAGTATGGAAGATGTATTCAGAGCATAACAAAGCGGTCTAGCTGGCAACATTCGTCTTGTTGAAATCAGTGTGGTAAAGCAAGTGGAGCTTCGGAATGTTGCGCGGTATGTGTTCTCCCATTGAGGCAATTAAAATGCGCCCAGAAACCTGCATCACTTCACACTAGAAGCAGCAGCTAGTGATTTATTGCAGACGCACTCTTCTGACAGATAAACGAAGATGAACTGCTGCCGCAGATCTCATGTCAAGCATTTGAAACGCTTTTCTCCTTTCAAATTAAAACTCATCAGAAGTGACACAACATAGGAATGCTTTCATAATCTGAGAAAAGATCGATGAATAATAGAGAAAAAATCAATGTCTACTAGGTACGGGATACTGGAAGCAAAATATCGATAATATCTATATGGACATTGGTTACTAATATCGATATGAATATCGATTACTAATATCGATAACAGTATTATATCGGTAAATATATCGATATTCGACAATAACAAAAGTTTTACTAAGATAATAATTATATTTGTTCCTAGAACACCAATAAACCGTTGACACTGAGTTTACGCATGCGCACATTGAAATTTTCGCTGCGCAATGTATGGAAACTAACATTGTGCGCATCTGTGAACTGTGAGTTCATAGTTTCGGAGTGTCGAGGAACCAACCTACTGTTGTTTAATGCAAATTTGTACCCTATACCGATTTAGGGAAAGGTTTGTTGTTACTTCGGATGAGTGAGTGTAACTAAGACGCCCTTGTGGCAGCAAAACTCAAATTAACGACAAAAAATGCTGAAATTAAGCCGTCAATTCAGTATGTTATACTTCTGTTTTAATTTTATTAATTTTCAATTTGACGTTGCTTAAACTTTGATTTAGCCCATTTTTATAAAAAAAAATAATATGTTATAATAGGGTATATATTTAATTAGTACCACTCTTCTCCCCCATTTATATTGACCTTGAATTGAGAAAATCGATATTATCGAAGAACAATATCGATATCATGATATTATCGGAACAAAATAATGTCGATGTCAAAGTAAAGGCTATCGAAAATAAAATATCGAAATTTCGCTAATATCGATATCCTATCCCTAATGTCTACAACTGGAGGATAAAACCACCAAGAAATCTTAAATATTTTATTTTATTAAATATAAATATTTGCTGTAAACGGCTATCAACCATCTCTGTAATTTAACACTTCTTTCTCGCAAATTACACTTTCAGAACCGTTTCCCTAATAGTTAATAACTACTGAACAGTGTTTGTTTTTAATATTACCACAATACATAAAAATTACCAGGGCCATGCCACTTTAAAATAATATTCTGTAAAAATTAATATGGTGTTCGTTGAAAATCTGTTACATAAGTTAAACAATATATTATCTGTATAGCTTGGCGATGGTCATTTGTGATATTTAGCTTAAACTTAAAAAGGAAGTCATTACAGCCCAGTTAGGATTTATTTTTCCGAGGGAGCTCTCCTTGTCTGAAGTTCCAATCCTCCTGGTAGCACCATGGACAAGGGGTCGACAACCCCTAACAGAAATGAGTACCAGGAGCAATCCTGGAGGTAAAGGTAGCTGATAACAAGCTTACCATCTTCAGTGCCCAATGTCTCAAATTTGGAACCCTCAGTCTTTCATAACTCTAAGAGCATCCATGGCCTGAATAGGGATCATTCTTTGCCTTTTCTGCAGTTTTATTCCGATCTTGATGAATTTTTCTAGCTTAGCCTTTGGGATCTTTCCACTTTAACGCCGTTCGTGAAGGTTCTTTTTCAGAATTATAGAAATGCCACTGAAGAAAGGAAGAGTATTGGTAATGTAAACCGTTAGAAACATCTGAATAAAGTGAATTTCGTTCACGGTAAGAGCGTATGAGAGCTTCTACGTCAGGAGATGCAAAACGTCGCAGGACAGAGCGCTTCATTCCAAACTGTTCGCCGCGTAAGTTTAGTCATCCAGAGAATTAATTATTTATGGCACATATGTACTTTTCAAAACTATTTATATTGTAATTATGGCGTAGCTTAGTTGGTAAGAGCATTGGCACGGATAGCCAGAGGTCCTAGGTTAAAGTCCCAGTGTCAGAGGAATTTTTCTCCTATAATATTGTCATGTAATGTCCAACAGAGACAATAATCTGTGTTACATGAATGCATATGCATAAAGCCTATCTATCTTGAATGTTACTGTACAATAACAGTGGAAGCTCGGTCACAAAATCACTCATTAGTGTGCCTCACAGTACTGCATATGACATAACTTGTCTGTCAGTGAGGTAGACCATTAAGGGCAGTCAGTCATAGGAGAGAGGTTCTATCTGGCGCTGTGAATTACACTCTGGCATAGCTCAGTTTGTAAGAGCATCGGCACGGATAGCAAAAGGTCATAGATTCAAATCCCATTGTCTGAGAATTTTTCTCCTATAATATTATCATGTAATGTCCAACAGAGACAATAATCTGTTGTACATGAATGCATATGCATATATCTATATTTATATTGTGTAGAAGGCATCGGATTACAATATAGTATGTTTATTATAATGTGCAAGACTACATGTGAAAGTTAATAGTAGCAATAATAATAGAATATTCCCTTTAAGTTTCTATCCTGAAAGTTCATAGGGTCTATGTTAATCGCGATATTGTGCAGGTTCGAATATACAAAATTGCTTACGATGCACACCATGTGGTGATGAATTTTAATAGAAAATTTATTCCATGAAAGTGTTAAGATAAAAATCTAAACGATTTGTGTAGTCAATGACTACAATAGGAACACAGACGGTTCAGGGCAATTATATTAAGTAATAACAACAAGCGCTAGCACGAGAGATTTCCCAAAAGGGTTGTACTTTATAATTGATGTAACCAACAAGGTTCGTGAAAAGTTAATGCCTGGGCAGGTATAGAACATTGATATACTGTATAGGAGAATGGGTTTCAATAAACAACATTCATTAGATAGAGTATAAAAAAAACTTTCAAACCATGTGAAAGAAGTAATTCCCAGAACATATTCGCTTTAAATTCCGTTTGTACTTACCAATTATGATATATGGGTCATGTTAATTTAGGCTATTTACTCATTTTGATTTATAATTTTGGTCACTGGAATGAGTATATAATAATAATAATAGACTATTACTGTTTTGTTAGAACCGTTAGAACCGGGTTCTTTATTAATTTCACATTTTGCCTCGTAGAGTGTGTTCAGTTCAGTAATGCAAAACTTCGGTGACATATCAGACTTTCTAATATGATGGTTTCCACAGTATGTTGTTATTTCTTTAGACTAAAGCTTTTGCTATTTTACTGCAATCATGAATCATCTATCCTTGTTTATTTAATTTAACACTATTTCTAAACTTCTTGGTGCTACATTCTTTGCAGTAGCCTATATAGCCTACGTAGCCTAATACCTAACCGTTTCATCGTCGACATACAACCTCATAGCACATGGCGAGATCATAAGCTTGGATAATTCCTCAGTATTCCTTACAAGCTAGAAAATATTTGAAAGGTTACTCCTTTTACCCCTAGTAACCTTTCAAATAATTTCTACATATTCCCCTTTAGATCAAAATTAAGTTTATCATTTACAAGGCTAGCTTCTTCACATAATTTTCAGGTCTGCCTACCACAAATCCGAAGTAAGCAACGATAACCGCTGGATCACGGAGGCGGTCGGTTCATTCTTCCAAATTCAGCAGTTCACAAATTATTCGTTCAAAGATTCGTTCTGCAGTTCCTTAATCCATTTATTCGCGTAGAAGCTCATAACTTGTCTTTCTTTTCCCGGGTTCTTTATTAATTTCTCATTTTTGCCCTGTTGTATTTTCATTGTTATGGCATATTTTGACTTAATTTTATAAAACATATTATTGTACACTTTGTTATAACTTGCTTAGTTCATTCATGTTCTTTCTTTGCTTCTTTCTTCTCCTTCTTGTGTTTTCTTTCCTTTTTTTATTTTTATAGGTCATCTCTTCGTTCTTCATCTCCCTCCATAAAGGGTTTAAACCATCAGTTAACCACAAATAAAAACCTACTTTTTATGTTGCATAGAGTTTTGGACTGAGCACTATAAAAAATATGTAGAAATAAAGAAGGCATCTCAACATTGGAAATGGAAAAGTGCATAGGTTTTAAGCAGTTTTAGGCTTTCTGCTCATTTATTTCAACCGGGAGTTGCCTAGGCGCAAAAAATACAACCAAATAAATAAAATACATACAAATAATAGAATCCAGTAAAACCCAACCGGGTTTACAAAAAGTCAGTTTCCATTCCTCCAATAAAGCTGATTTCATTACTATGTGAACACGGGATTTAAGGTGCTTCCTTTCACTAAATTGAATGCATTACTTGGAGACAGTTGTCTTCATTTGCGAATAGATGACTGTACAATTTCTGCTCCACCTCTGGACGACTTCTACGAGCACAAGACATACAGAAGATCCAATGAAATTTGCTCCCTGGGATATCCAATTCTTTCTGGTCTTGCAAATGCAGTCCTGACTTGCTAGCTAATTCCACCTTTCTTCTCTGCGGGATATAGAAGTAAGATGAAGAAAAAAGTTCTACAAAGTGGATTTTTCCGTGATCCTTCTCAAAAAGGTGATTGTGTAAGATCGTTCTTATAACTGGATATACTGGGCAAAAAAGTATTGCTTTCAATAATTATGCTTGTCTTCAGCTGACTTCATCTATTACTATTATTTAAAACCCATCTTCTGGATGGGTTTATAAAAATAGCATGAGATTCTAACCTTTTCACTGCTACTCGCGTATAAATACATCACCTAAAAATAATATTAAAAGAGTTATATAAAGCTAATAGAGTAATTCAGAGTGTAAAATGTAGGAACTCCTATTCTTGTGTTATGATTGTCATACGAGGGAACCAACTGTTCTGCTGAAATTTTACTCGTCGATTTTAAAGTTAGAGCCCACTGGTGATTGTATATTTAACTTTCTCTTGACTTTATTATTAGGGTTAGTTCACAATGCTGCTGTGCAGAGGGTAGGCAAACCATAGAACACCTCCTTTTCAAATACCCTGTTTTTGATAGAGCACGCTATGGTTTAAATCTGCACACCATAGAATGTAGGAATCACTTTCAGAAGCCTTTGTTTAGCATATATTGTAAGAGATGTTGTTCGTCAGAATTTTTAAAATTTGCTTGACATATTTTTGAAGATTTATAATTTCTTGTTGTGTTAGTTGAAACCGTTTTCTTTTTGTCTTATTCTTATTCTGTGTATAGCTATTCAAATTGTTTGTTCTTGGTCAAGTTATGTATGTCTGTATTACCTACAACCCTAACATACCTTAGGGTGAAATAAGGTTTTAAAACTTGGAGGTAATAATAATAATAACAATATTAATAATAATAATAATAATAATACGGTCAGTTGCTAAAATTGTATTATTTTTAACAAAAGAATTGAATAATATTAACCCAAAATTTGATGAGCGTTTCAATTCAGCAGTAGATTATAGATAATTAAAATGATTTCGTCTCCCTTTATATCCATGTGAGAGATCTAAATTTAAATTATTTTTTATGAAAAAATGCTATTAAATCATTCAATGTTCAGTACATAGGTTCAATAGAAATTAAATAGAATTAAATAGAATCCGTGCCACCGTAACATACAGCAGATTGACATGCAGAGTCCAATATCTATTTCCCCGTTGAAGACAACATCCGACATCGGCCATTGCAGATGGAATTCATGTTGATATAAACTTCTTGTTGGAAATGGTATCAGCTTTCATTTCCTAAATTAAAGGCTAGTTTACACGATGACACTAGGTTTCGTAAACACTATGATGAAAGTGATTTCGTGAAACTAATTACACACATTTTCTTTCCAATGCAACCGCACATTTCATGTTATTTCTGAAGTTCAAGTTGTTAAAATCCCATACAAACGTTTGAAACACGTATTAATACAGGCATTTCACAATTTCCTCACTTCCTTATTTCATTTTACGAAATGCGAACAAACTAAATTAGCGTATAATCTCAAAATTACTATTATAGTTTCGTGAAAAGTTGGAATCAGCCGAAACTGCGTAGTGTCGCCAGTACATCTAGCGCTTGCGCATTCAAGTAAAAAACAGTTGCGAAACTCAGTTACGAAACCTAATTTCGTCGTGTAAACTAGCCTTTACATACAGAATTAGTGAATATTCTTTCACTCTGTATGGTATTATTAAAAATTGTCAATAAAATATAATATATACAGTCTGGAATTCATCATAGGTTAACTTAACGAGAAGTCCTGTTTTTATCTTCAGAGAATCCGGACCTCAAGTTATATTCATTGTGATTGTTTAGCAAGTACAGTAGAGTCCCGCTATTCCGAACCCCACTATTTCGAAAATCCGCCTATTCCGAACAGAGTTCAGAAAAATATCGATTTTTTCAACTTAAAAAAGGTGAAATTTAAAAGATTTTCGTGAGGAAACGTACAATTCTTGTTATACAAAGAAGTTGAGTAGAGACATACATAGAGCCTAAGCTTGATGAAAATGCCTGAAACCAAATTGGAATGAAAGCTGGTTACTTACAGTACCGGTACATGTCGGTTCCATTTATACAATTCCCCGCACTAAATTTACGCCTTAACAAGTCTATACGTTGATATTATTAATGAAATCCGCCTATTCCGAATTCCCGCTAAACCGATCGGTGTTCGGTCGCAATTAGTTCGAAATATCAAGACTCTAAAGTATTAAAAAAATTAGGCATGACGTAATGAATAATTAAAACCATGAAAATGAATCAAACATATCGCTATTTGTGTCATGGTAAGCGAGATAGTCTATGGCGAGAAAATCTAGGCCTATATACTATAATATTTCGATCATCACACTATGGCGATTGTTGCACTGCGTGTAGTTATTACCAACAATTTTCATCAGTTGTTTTATATTTTTAGATTCACTTCTTTTCTAAAACTAACAAAGCCGTCTTATTAATATTGTAATTATTATTAAACGAGATTTGAAATGCTTCTCCTCATATAACTTTATATATTATTTTCAAAACTCGTTTTGCTCACTTGGAATTTATATATAGGTCTACCCAATCGCTGTATCCAATGATTAATTGTTCTGATCCAAGAAATTACTGGTATGAAGATGTTTGAGCCCTTCTGAATTTACATAAACAAGTCCAAAGGTGCGGTAAAATTAGAGTGATAAAAATAATATGATAAAATTAGGACTCTTGCCAATGATTGAAATTTTACATATTCTTATACTAGATTGGTCATTGATTGTAAGCTAAATAGTCACCTTAAAATTATAACTTTAAATTTACCGAGGATTTACCACCTTACATTTTACTTTATTGGCGATTGAAATATTACCGTTTAATTATTTAAAAAACTTGTAATAGGTTTTTGGTTATGAAAGTATAATGTCATATTTAAAACTTATATGCCAGGTCATATACCATGACACAAACATCGAGTAAAATACTCTTCCAGTGATCATGTTTACAATAATAGACGAAGTACTAATTTACTCCTACGAGAACCCAAGTGTCTCACAACGGCAGGATTAAAACATAGCATTAATTTTGGCCCCCGCTTCTATAACTCAATGATCAGAAAGTATCCTGATCTCTCAGCATACTCCACTGTTGAATTTAATCCATATGTAAAGCATTTTCTTTAATTTTTTAACTGTTTAAGACATTTTTGTTTCATTCCTTTTATGTATTTAAGTTTAACATTTTTTTATTTTCTTTATTAGTTAATCACTTTTTTATACACTCTGTTTCTTTGTCTCTCCTCTTTCTTCACTTTGATACTTTTGAAACTGCACCCGAGCACGAGCAGTCTTGCTCATTCGGGTGTTTTTCTAAATGCTAATACTTCTTGTGCTAGAATAATTAATAATCTATGTAGGATTAGCCTATCTTTCTTTTCCATTTTTGAAATATCAGTTGTAGTTATTTTTTAAATTTGAAATTTGTATTTATTCTGCTTAACTTTACTTGTACAAATATGTATTTGTATTTAAATAAAATAAAATAAAAATATTGTAAAATATAAGATATCAGGATTTATTCTCTGACGTATTAGATTGTGCTATCTGCTGAATGTTTGAAGTGTTTCAGATACATTAGCCCATATCTTAACCTCTGCGTGACGTAAGCCTTATGAGCGGCATGACCTACTCTATCTAGAGCACAGAACGCACTCAGGCTGCCATTTAGAAGAAACCTTGAAGCAGGAGCATTAGTGTCCAGGTTCACTTGAAATAGGGATTACGCACGTGAGATAAGAACATTATCGCAAGGTATCCTCAAGCCAAGTTCTCTTCCTACCAAGATTTCATATGCGCTCGTAATACCGGGAGAATCCTGCGGATTAGTTATGCAGTAGCAGCGCCTTAAAGGCTATCGTAAACACTGCCCACTGAATCGCATAGTATCGATGGGCCGTGATTTGAAACCCGGACATTCAGCTTGACGATCCAACGCTAGCAGAGCGGATTAACAGAGAACAACATATTAACCTTAATCGGACGGGCTTATGACTGATGTGTGAACACCGGAATTTTGCATCACGTTAAAATGCAGGTTTATCTAGTTACCAATCCGCAGGATAAGAAGAGTCACCCGGTATATGCCATATTGAAGATGAAGGGACTGTAGGATATCCTTATGTTCAAGATTTCTCATAAGAGACTAGGTATAACAGCAATGGCAACAAGGCTCCTTCCTTAGTATGTAAACGAATGTGCGTAATTCTCGACAATTATTACGCAATGATCTTGTGAAACCCACAGACTATCACCTCCCCATAAATCCCCTCTGATTAATTTACCTGTATTTATCCGGAAATTGGATTATACATATGTACTACGACCTCTCTATAAACACAATCTGAAACAATATCTTCCAATTTGGCTATCTGGAGGGTATAGAGGAGCCAATTAACCAAAACTGTAACATGGATAGACATCGTAGAAGAAAATGGCAGCTCATCGGAGCTCCTTAGTTTCTTGAATTTCATATTTGATGCTGGGATGTCTAACTTACATAATACTGTTGTTGATTAATATTTATATTATACTAGCTTAAAAGGCCCAGCGTTGTCCGGCTTTTTATTTGTAATTTGAAATTAACTTATGAAAGACTTTCGATTTTCAAACTCTAGGGCCTTGTATAATATGTAGGCCTACATAGAACTTGCGGAAGAACGACTTATCACACTCAAACTATTCCCTCAGAAAACGCTAGATATAGCTTTTTTATGGCTCACAGAGGATGTCGAATGTTGCATTCCGTTGCTTCTACACGCCATGCCTGGGAGAGGTTGAAATAAGAAGAAACATAAATTCCGATTGCATTAGATTGTATTGTCTTTATGGAAAATGTTATTTCTCACTCTCTTGTTACCATACAACCGTTTCCGAGCTAAAATTAAATATATATATTCAATATCACTTTCATACTTTCCTCCCCCAAAACCTGGGACATAATATACTGCAGTCATTGGACTGAAAATGTTCCATCTTATTTTGCCTTCTTGTAGAAGTTTAGGGCCTATGATAAACATCCCTATACAAAGCCTACAGCTATGAGTGACGAATCAGTGGATAGGATTTTTTACTGACTTCTGATGTAGCATACTCACTGGTACACACTTAAGCTGTCCCTGCAATACGACCGGTTATTCTACATCAAAATGTGAAGTGAGAAAATTATATTTTCCATGTTGAGGGTAGAGAAAGTTACCCAGTATTATATAGTTCCCAAAGCTCTATGTGAACACTATAAACAGTAAGTAGTGGTGTTTTCTGTGTGACGTAGTCGATGGAATAAGATGGAATAAGATGGAGTGGGGATGACGTCACGCGCTGGAGTGGGGATGACGTCACGCGCTGGAATAAGATGGAATAAGATGGAGTGGGGATGACGTCACGCGCTGGAATGGATGCTTGCGTCCTTAATGACTGGGTGCTAGCGCCCTTTGGTCCGCCTGTGTGTAGAACAACGGCCTAAGTGATTAATTATTGGTAATATTGGGAATATTGGTAATTATGAGCTCGCGCCCTTATTGAACATAGTTCTTTTATCTATCTGGGTGCTAGCGCCCTTTGCTCCGCCTGTGTGTATGTGTAGAACAAAGACCTAAGTGTTTAATTATTGGTAATATTGTTAATATTGGTAATATTGGTAATATTGGTAATTATGAGCTTGCGCCCTTATTGAACATAGTTCTTTAATCCATCTGGGTGCTAGCGCCCTTTGCTCCGCCTGTGTGTATGTGTAGAACAAAGGCCTAAGTGTTTAATTATTGGTAATATTGTTAATATTGGTAATTATGAGCTTGCGCCCTTATTGAACATAGTTCTTTAATCCATCTGGGTGCTAGCGCCCTTTGCTCCGCCTGTGTGTGTAGAACAAAGGCCTAAGTGTTTAATTAATGGTAATATTGTGAGTGTGTAATATTATTGCAGGCTTGCATGTCTTAGCGGTGGTCCAGATGTGGACTGCAGCCGGTCGTACGAGAATAAGCCAGCGCACCACGCGTGTGGTCTTGCAGCAAGTCGCTACATGTTCAAGACCGATATAAACCCACGCTATCGCTTTTTTACGTCATAGGCTAGCCGACGTCGGTGGAGAGGTCATCGTCCGTTATGAAGAGGCCATATAGAATGTATAACATGTTGCGAGAAGACGATCGCAAAAAATCATTCGCAAGATGGCCACTATCGTTTATCGATGTTGATAAAATGGTTGAAACCGGATTTTATTACACTGGTTACAGCGATATAGCAGAGTGCGCATACTGTCATACTCAAATAGGAAAATGGGAAAAAACGGACGTTCCAGCAAATGAACACAAAAGATGGTCCCCCAATTGTGCATTTTTAAATAAAGGTGACAGGGGATCGGATGTATGCGGAACTGGTGAAGACGTGTGCGGTCATGGTGACCTCGTTGAAGACGTGTGTGGTCACGGTGAACAAAGGCGAAATAATAAAAACTTGGCGTTGTTTTTTATTGCATTAGTATTTACTGTTTATTGCGCTTGTGATTGGTTAAAATAAGACGAATTTTGATTGGTGGAAATAAGACGTTCTGGGATTGGTTAGCGGAGGGCTTTAATAGCTGCGAGACGAATGTTTCGTCCTCAGTGTCCAGCTAGCCAGGATGATGTCAACAACTACGAAGCGCCCACGTAAGCAGACGCCGAAGCAAGCAGTTGAACTGGATGCTGCCCTACAGGAGCTGATAAACTCCATGCAGGTGACCGAGATACCGAACCATGCTGCGGGTCAATCTCCGAACCAGGCTGCGGGACAAACTTCTATCCAGGCGGCGGACCAAACTCCGTTGGATAAGACCAAGATCCCAATAGTAGCAACGCTGGAGAGATATTCAAATATGGATATTAATATGTCGGACACGAAAATGCTACAAGAGTTGGAAATCGGGGCACCATACCTTATAAAGCAGGCACGCTCCACCTATACCAAGTACGGGCGCCGCGTTGTTTTGGACCTTCATAACGGCTGGTCAGTATTCTTGCCAACTAGATTTGGTAAACTTACAGAAGACCAGATACAGCAGTTGAACGAAGTTAACCTCTCTATCGTATATTACGGCAGAGAAATTAATCCAGGCGGCTACTACTACCATAATGTGAAATTTGTGTGAATTGACTACATAGACATGGTGGTGTGTAACAGATGGACCAATGCAATGTGCAAGTGTGCGTAGTGTAACAGCTGGACCAACGCAATGTTAAAGTGTATATGGCACGAGCCACGCGTGTGGTCTCTTCAAATCATATATAAAGCATGATACGTGCGAAGCTCATCATCAGTATGTCTTCTCAAGAACTAGTACGTCAACTCCAGGACTCTTCGTTTGCAGATATCCCAGACATGGAACCTGCGGTAGAAGAGACGCCATCACCAGAACCAACAGAGCCGACTATATTATCTACTCTTAAGCTATATAGAACTGTATACATCCCAGAAGTGAGATGGAACAAATCGTTGAGTGAGCTGCAATTTGGACTTGCGTATCCGATAAAGGAAGCTCGTTCCGTGTATACAAGGCGTGGGAGAAGAGTCGTCATAGATTTAAAGATTGGGCGCAGCGTTTTCCTACCACGAAGGTTTGGGAAGTTGAGTGAAGATCAGCTTCGACAGATTAACCAGGAGAAACTTTCATTGATGTACTATGCTAGGGAGCCGACTTCACGTGGTTCCCACTATTACGTTTTCGGATTTGTCTCAGTGTGATATGTGTATGAATTGACTACATAGACATGGTGATGTGTAACAGATGGACCAATGCAATGTGCAAGTGTGCGTAGTGTAACAGCTGGACCAACGCAATGTTAAAGTGTATATGGCACAAACCACGCGTGTGGCCTCTTCAAATCATATATAAGGCATGATACATGCGAAGCTCATCATCAGTATGTCTTCTCAAGAACTAGTACGTCAACTGTGGGAGGAGATCCCGGACTCATCGTTTGCGGATATCCAAGACATGGAACCTGCGGTAGAAGAGCTGCCAACAGAGTCGGTAGAACTGACTCTATACAATTCATATGGGCACGACGTGGGGAAGGTGGAGTTTCCCATCCGATGTACCGACATATATGGATTCAACCAAGAACATGTTGACTCGTCACCGATCCTACCCTGTGGCAACACGCTTCAAAATATTGCTGGGGACTTCTGCTACCACGACGACATCTTCCACAAACAGGTCTGCGATGGTGTCACCCATTTCCACCGGTGCAGGAGGCCCGAGGATGGTCACTACTCAATGTGGAGCATCAAGTGTAATCCTGACTGCCACCTTTTCGAGAAGCTGCAGCAAGCTGTAAGTATTATTATCACCACCCCTACCCATTGAATTATAATTTCGTAACACATTGCTTATAATGATTTGCTTTTATATGTTTCAGACAAAGGCAGCATTTTTCCACGATCTTCACTGCAGCCAGGGCGATGGATGTAACCTCAAAGACCACACAACGAAGAAAAACTTCGTAAATTGTTTAAACTTGTAATTTTATAAAATAAATTGTGTGTGATATAAAGGAAAACTTGTTTAAAAAATCATTTCAAACCGAGCTCTTCCATTTTATGAATGAAAAAGGTCGGGTCATAACCTTAACCAAAACCCCTTACTCCCATAATTCCAACACATGTCATAGACCAAAAGCATGTTCTATCTATTTTTACAGGAAGCCGTTCGCCTTTGGAAGGAATGTATAAATAAGAAACAGACAATTTTATGATTGAATTTATTTCAACTCATGATTACAAAACTCTTTAAAATTATACCGTGCTTGCATCCAGAGTCTAAGCACCATTACATTGTGTAGGGCACAGTTCATATTAGAGTCATTATGAAAAAGACATTTTGTTTCACAGTCTCTTAATTTGCCCAGCTTCGGTACACCAAGATCTTCCATGTTTATAACAGACCTCTGCAGTAGTTTTTCAAAAAATCTCGCCTTTTCTAGTCCCTTAGAATAAAGTCTGTCTTCACACTGTAATACACTTTCAAGAACAGGTTTCATCTCATCGTAAGGTAAGTATCCACTCAGCCATGGTATCCCATGCAGACACGATTCCACAAACCGCTGACATTTTACATCTGGGTATACGTCTTTAGGCGGTCGCAGCACGAAATGTCCCATTCTGCCATCATGCGATAATACAGCCACCTCTTTAGCCACGAATTCATTGCAAGTTGACTGATAGCCCTGGACATCTAATATGGTGAATTTCTCACACGACATTGGTGATGATGTTGGTCAGTGCAGTATACTCTACGCAGCGATCGTGCAGGATTAAACAGTAGGCCTTTGTGTTTGCAGGAATGTTGCTTGCTGCTGAAATTTCAACTCTCGTAGTGCAGGCTCCAGACTTCAGATCCTCGTTCTGCTTGGTGCAGTCCACCACATAGAATGGTGCATGTTTTATAAAATCGCTCCTTTTAAGCAGTGGTGATGGAGGACGCTCATAGTACGATTCTTGAAATCTGGCATACATTTCATACAGTAATCCATACGCACCATTGGTGCTGTCTACACGGAAAGAATGGTAGGGATACTTTTTATCATTCAAATATACGGATACGTCCTGTACATCACCTAAATCAAATTTTGAACCGTTTGCATCGGCTTTGCTTCTATCAGTCTGAAATGCCACGATAACCATTCTAGGCTTTTGCAGCTGAGGAGAAGTTGTCACATTCCATGAAACGTTGGTCGCTTGTGGTAAAGACGGATGTTCGTACAACTGCCAGCTTCTGAAATATATGGGCAGCGGTCGATCGCTTTCCATCGCGTTTAACAGTTTCAAGCGTTCAATGTCCGATACTTTAAGCATAGGAACAAACCATTCTATATCTGTGAGTTTAATTTTACTAACGGCTCCAATGGTAACATGTATAGTGTTCTTAGCTCTCATCATGACGAGTTCGAGTTTGCAGTTTAACAGAATTTTCTTAAAATCTTCTGCCACACCGAGAAAATGGTTCAGCGGTATGCAAACATTGAACTTTCCAGCTTTTACAATTTCTCCAACGCTCTCATTACTGGGGTGCACCCATCCAGAGTTCTCCAGTCTGACACAATCAGAATTATTATAGGAGCAGATACCTTTCAACAAGCTCGTAATACCAGGATTTCTAGTACGATCCACAGTTTCTCCATGAATATTGAGTTTTATTTCATCGAATAAATGCATAAAGCCGTTATTTACAACTTTCCCAGTGTACTCGGCATCTTTGTCGGATGTCACAGTACCACTTATCGAAACGAAACTCTGGCTGAGTAATGCATACAAGTTTTCGGCTTGAATGGGAATTCGTATTTCATCGCTTTCGCCGAGAGCCGAAGTGTTGTAAGGTTTGAATCCATGATACTGCGAATTTTCTATGGCGTCTTCAAATTGCGCCTTATCCCTTACGCTTAGAACGTGCATGTTGTAGTACTAAAAAGCCTAGAGATTCCAGATACTTCTTGTTAGCAGATGTTAACTTGCCGACGGTACGCTGATGATTACCGGTCCGAGCACGACGCACCGTCTTATATGCTGGTTCAGCTGGTGAGGATTTATTAAAGTTAAGCCCCATTCTTCCTAATGACGAGTCTCACAGACACTCGCTCTCCTCTAAAATCGATAAGTCTGTCGTCCTGATCCACGAGAGATATGGTAATGTCCGTTATTTTTTGTATGTTGATTAACGGTAGAAAAATCAGGTTTGCAGGCACCTCGGAGATTTTATATCCTGGTGGTACAGTAGGAAAGAATTCGTGTATGGTATGCGTTGGACGTCCGTTGAAGAATGACCCCGACGCGATGTTGCATTGAAGTCTTATAGTATTGATGTTATTTATGTCTGGCTGCTTTGTGGAAACGATAGCTTTCATTTTCGGTATTTCATCCGTTGTTGCAAATCCGAGTAAAGGGCCCACGGAGTTTGGAACATCAAAAGAAACGTCGAGAGAGCAATATATTGTCGTGAGCAGAGTATTGGGGTTCACACTGACTCTAAAAACCGAATCAGGATCAAGAGTGGAATTTGTTAATTTTTTTATCATGAGCGCGACATATTCTGAAATATCGCTAACCTCGTACGTCCCTTTAGGGATGGTGATGGCATGTTTATGATTCCCTGAGGTAACCGCCAACGAATTGTTACTCTCTGTAACGTTTGGAATAGAGTTGTAAGCGTCGAGTCTCAGCAACGCAATCTCGTAGTCTACCCCATCTTCCAGCTCGATAGGGGGATAATACGTGTTGGTTATTTCGGACGTGGATCCGCTTAGAGTGAACGTAGGCATCGTTTTAACACTTGTATGTCTGAGGTGAAGGCTTTTATAGTAAAAATGCTAGACAGAGGTGACCACAAATCTCGGTGTTATATTTCTGATAACGTGTAAAGTTGTAATATAGTTTAGAATGCGGGCCTGTATAATTTACAATTTCTGCAGGAGGAGGCAAGTCACCATAGCTGTCGAAATAAAATGAACGGCTCCCACACTTTTTCAACGCTACCCAATGCGTCCCAGGCCCTGAGGCATCATCGAGATTGATAATGATTCGTTCCTGTTTATGAGTCTTGGTAGGTAGCTCGTTTCTCATGTACACTCCTCTGAAATGTGGAATACATAGCTTTTTCGCATATCGCTCCAAGTCGTAGTTAGTTAGGGCTTTTTTTTAAGACGGATTCCTCTACCAGATGGATAAGGTTTTAAAAATAGCCCCTTGCCATCTCTGTGCTGGCGTATGAGCTCGTCGATCCCCTCCTTCTTTCCCAAGGCAATGCTTTCCAGCATGCGGTTATGGCGTACATGTTCTCCAAGCTGCTTCTTGTCGTTTTTTGCTGAATTAACAGCTTTAGCAATCTGTGCTCCCGCTCCACCTAAAGCCCCGAGCGCGGACAATCCAGCCAGAATTGGTAATATGGGCAATATGCCACCAATTTTTTTAGGCGACTTCAAAACTCTCTTCTTTTTCTTGCTTTTCTTCTTTGACACCACTTTTCTGTATGCAGCCTTCAGTTTCTGAATTTTATCCAGTCCGGCACCCATTTTAACCTTCCCCTTCATAATTTTTGAAACGGCGTAAGCAGCAGCACGCTCCCCGAGGCTTGCGTCGGCAGCCTTAACACGGTTAGAGGCCTGTTGTGCCAATTTCAAGTCTGCCTTATGTCGATCGTTTATATCTGAGCTCTGTGCGTAGCTTATATCGTGTAACTTACAAGCTTCGTCCAAAGGATTGATTCCTGTATCGCCTCTTTTTAATCGTTTCTCTAGTTTGGTGCCTGGTCCGCAAAATCTGTACTTTGGTATGTGCAGTTCCACAGGCAGCTTGTTAATGAGCGTATTGATCACTCCTTCTCCACGACGACGTTTACCTCGTACTATTCGCGGAGCCATACTGACCTCAACACCTGCACGGTCTTGCCTTTTATAGGTATAAAAGCAGCTGCTATAACACTTTGCCCTGTTATTTGCACCATGAAGTTTGAGAAGCAAAACGTATCCTTAGAGGTTCGCCCCATAGAGCAGACGGCTTCGATCCATGAACGCAAACATAGCATTTTACTACCCAACAGCATACGATGTATTATCTGTGGACCTAGCAACTCGGGAAAAACAAACGTGTTAATAAATATTCTTCTACATCCCAACGGTGTAAAGTTTTCAAATGTCTACATTTTTTCAAGATCACTGTTTCAGCCTAAATATAAGATGCTTGAAGAAATTTTAGCCAGAGTTCCAGAAATCGGTTATTACAAGTTTGATAACTGCGGGGACGGTATGCCAGAGCCTCACCAAGTACGAGAAAATTCTGTTGTGATATTCGATGACATTATGACAGAACCTCAAAGCCCCATAAGGAATTATTTTAGCATGGGAAGACATAACTCGCTAGATATGTTTTATCTAGCCCAGTCGTATGCTAGGATACCTAAGCATCTGATAAGAGACAATTGTAACTTGATGATTGTATTTAAGCAGGATGCGTTAAATCTAAGGCATCTTTACGACGACTACGTAAATGCAGACATGACGTTCGATAAATTCCTGCAAATGTGCCGCGAATGCTGGTCTTCGGAAAAGTATGGATTCCTAACCATCTGTAAAGAGGACTCTATAGACCGAGGGAGGTATCGGAGGGGAATGGACGAGTACGTTGTTATATAAAGACGTGCAAAGTATATCGGATGCTCACAATGGATGATAGAGGACTCATACGCGCATGCAGAGGGGCTATGGGCGTTGACAGATTTGGATCGCCGTTAATTGCGCGATACATCGATAAAATAGCACTGCCTCGAGACGCAGTAGGCAATTACTCGGTCAAAGGTAAACGAATACGCTACGTTGGCCATCCCACAGAGAACCACAATGCCGCGACGAAGGAGTACGTGGACAAGGTTCTGGCGCAGAAAGATTTTCACAAAAGTGATGGTAATATTGATTCTGGAAACTTTGAATTGTTTAAAACCACGGCCCAAGTGCTGAATAATTTTAAAGATATGATAAACCTGCTGATCCATCATCAGTCGCAGCTCAGAGACGATGTTACTGCTTTAAAATACCTCATGCAAAGAACAGCTGGGGCTATGCAGAACATGTGGCAATCCAGTTTTTTTCAACTCTACAGTGGCACTCGTCTAAAATTAATTTATGATGGAAGAATCACGGTTGTTGACTTGGCCGATTCAGACGATCTGAGTACAACGTTAAATGGGGTCGCTGTTGACATTAATCAGCCTATCCATGTCTCGAGAGGTGATGTGTTATTGTTTAAGACGGGCTCTTTCTCGCGTGAGGTCCCCATTACGATCGAATACGCCTATAAAACGTGTGAAATCACAAAAATAGTCAACACTCGAAATGAATCCGTCAATGAGTGATGATCAGAGGAGAATTAAGGAGGAAATTGAAAAACATACCAAATCTATACGAGCAAAATATTTATCATTAAGAAAAGCAGATCTTCAGTCGAGACATGAGTTTTCAGACATTGTACAACCTATAACGCAACCTTTGGAACAGCTCGTCACTCTGAGTAAAGACAAATCAAAGCAAGATGAAAAGGAATACGAGCCTGAACCCTATATGGAGCAGACCCCTGTAAAACACTACAAGTCTATGTTGGAAAGCGTATATGGTCGTGTGTCTGGGGGTTATATTCAGAAACTAGTTCAATTGAGGCCTAGAAACGTGGACACCATATACGGTATAAAATGGCATCCAGACAGACAAACTTTCTCGATCGGGGCACTCCCTCTGTCGATAAGAAACGATAACATATATGTAGGCAATAAGAAATACCAGTCCCGCCGCGGATTAATGGAGTTGCTTACCAAAAGCATACCCGACCCTAAGTTGTACAGCGATAACGACTTGGAGACGTATAAGGAAATATTGGAGAGGTCTAGCGCTCATAAAGTCGGCTATGATGATAACGAAGAGATACGAGTCTCAAACAGCCAGAAATTTAAAAACGTCATTAGGCGGTTATTTCCTGAGGATGAGGAGGTCGAGGTAGACGGTGATCTCAAGACTAAAAAACCAGTCAGGGGAAAAGGCCTGTGGAAGGACTTGCATACGAATCGCAAAATAGACTATAAATACTGGGACGACCCGAATGAGCTGGTTCATAGACTGCGTTTGTTGGTAGCATCATCTGAGGCTGGGAATCACTCGCATAACAACGAAATATTGGAGATTATAACAGAGTTAAGAGAAAGTGGTGTGATACAATGAGCAAACGCGAAATTGCTTACGAGCTTCATAAACCTGCTCGAATAAATTATCCAAGGCGTCATGTGACAATGAAAGGTTTAAATGATTTGTGGCAGAGCGATCTGATTGAAATGATCCCGTATCATAAGGAAAATAGAGGCTTTAAGTACATTTTAGTCTGTATAAATGCATATTCCAAGTTTGCGTACGCAAGGGCATTGAAGAACAAAACTGGAAAAACTGTTACCGCAGCCATGAATGACATACTTCAATCTGTTAAAACACCGCCTACAAACCTTCAGACCGACATGGGGAAGGAGTATTATAACGCTAATTTTAAAGCCTTAATGCTGAAATACGGCATCAACCATTATTCTACATACTCCAACGTTAAGGCTTGCATTGCTGAACGTTTCATAAGAACTCTTAAAACAACCATGTACCGCGAATTTTCTGCCAGGGGGAGTTATAAGTGGATCGACATGCTGCAAGAACTCATTAGGAAATACAACGATAGGTTTCACACCACCATTAAGATGAAGCCTAACCAAGTCAAGGACGATAGCCTGCTGAAAACTGTGTATCGGTACAAGGAGCCATATATGAAACCAAAGTTTGCTAAAGGCGACTTTGTAAGAGTTTCAAAACATAGGAAAATGTTTAAAAAAGGATACTTACCATCGTGGACTACGGAGATTTTCAAGGTGCATGGAATCCAAGCCACATCTCCACCTACTTATCTGCTACAGGATTTGGAAGGCAGCAACATAGAAGGTGCTTTTTATGCTGAAGAACTCCAGAAAACAAAGTTTCCAGACACTTATTTAATTGAAAAGGTGCTACGGCGTAAAGGAGATATGATTTTGGTGAAATGGATGGGTTTTCCTGCGTCCAAGAATTCATGGATTCATAAACATAACATTGCAGATGCGTGATACAGGATGAGGAAGGAACACTTGTATTTTTTACTTCATTAAAGACTCAAGTATAGTCATGTGTTTTTATTTCAATTCCTATGCCTTTGACAAAGCCCTCACAACACACAGCATGATTGAATTTTATTTACATACACATGACACATAGCATTATACACAAGACACATAGCATAATACACAGGATACACAAGATACATAGCATAATACACAGGATACACAAGACACAAAGCATAATACATAGGATACATAGCATAATACATTTTTATTTACATACACAAGACACAAAGCATAATACACAGAATACATAGCATAATACATTTTTATTTACATACAAGACTCTGACACTATATACATTTTTACACTTTACATCTTTTAGCTGGGGGTTCCTCATCAACATCAGCATCCCTGATTTTGTAATGCCCGTGAGCAAGAGTATCCACGCCATTAGGTAAAATGTGCCGCTTATCATCTGAAGCGCTTAAGGTTACTTTATTCATGGCAACCGAAAATACGTTATGATTATAGGATCGTATAGACCTGTTTACCGAGAATGACGATTGCCCGCTCTGAAGACAACCGACATAATCTTCAAATGAGAGCTCTCTCTCTACAACACATTTATTAATACCCTTCAATTTCTTTATGTCCATATCGTTAAACCTTATGGCGTACATTTTTGCTCTAAGGCCTACAAACTCAGTTATAGTATGACCAGCACCTTCGTCCTTGAATTTACCGACCACTCCTTTGTTTTCCAATGAATACAAGGGATGATTAGGGGGGTATACGCTAGTATCCAGTTCATCTCTCAAATTTAACAAATCACGGTCTAGATTGTCGGATTCGATCTTGTATATGAAGCTATCAGTATCCATATATGTGAGCTTAATTTTGTTTTCGAAATACTTTCGCATGGTGTCGTAGTGAAAGTCGTACATCCTTGTTTTTGAAATTTCCAAAATGGACATGCCGACATAGATGGCTTTATCCAAAACGAGTTTAGTCTTAGCAAGGTGAACACCTACAAGGTTTTCGTTATAGATGGTTCTATCCTGAAAGCTGCTTTTAGCTATCAGTTTAGACATTGACTTTTCATCAGACACCAGCCTAAAATCTATCCTCTTTCGCACGTTTTCCATTGTCTTCCCAAATACGCTATTATTTAATAGCTTATAGAAATCCTTTTCGAATGCGTTACTGGCAGCCCTCCGTTTAGACGTATTGAACTCAATATACGGTTTAAGCCAGCAGCTTTGCTCAAAACTGATGACCCTATGGATCTTTGTCAATTTCAGTCCGTGTTGCAACGCCTGTTTAAGCACGGTATAGTGCACAATGTAATTTTGTTTACTTTCAAGCGTGGTCAAAAGTTTCTTGAATTTACTTCCAGGAGGGCATTTCATTTCTGGACAAAATGGTAGATCTGAATGAGCATCATGTAGATGTTCTGGATATTGCAAATCGACTTCCAGGACGTATCCTAAATTGGAGTTGGCCGGTATGGAGACAATGTCGAGCGACTCTATCTCGTCTTTCTCGAGCCAACGGAAATTACCTATAGGCAACGCTTGTGACATGGCATAACCATAGAGGTTATTGGCGTCGACGTAGTACAATGCCGACTCGTTGTTTGCCACAGCATGCCTTGTAACACATTGGCATAATCCTCCACGAATTCCAAGCTCGAACATCTGCACCATGTCCATATCGTTTAAAATAGGCAACTTTACCTGTGTAAACTTTAACATGGCCGCATAAGCGAACCCAGGAGCAGTACTGTAATAAAGGCAATCTAGCCCATAGGTGTCATGGCACATTTGCCTAAAATTCTCGAAAACATCGGTCAAAATCAGAACATCTGTTTTTAAATATAGGTCTGAATATTCTCCTAATGAGTTGACCGAAAATGATTGCCACACATTGACAGCGTGAGAGTAGTCTCGATCTGAAACACTCGCATTGCCGAGCTTGTTGTAAAACGCCTCTTTAGGCGGTAATTTAGTTTCGTTTAGAATTTCGAGCGAGGTGATGTGGTCGTAGGGGAAAATCCCCTTGCGACTTACCAAATCGGTATTGTCACCGAAAGCTTTCTGCGTCTCTATGAATTTATCTTTAGGCAGATTGTTTGCTAATTTTTCCAGGCTCGTGGACATGAATCGAAAAGAATCTATAAACCGCAACTCCATACCTCCCCTTTTCAAATAAGAGGAGGGAATAAATTTTGAAAATGTCACGTATTTCTCCTGGGTATTACATATGACGTTGATACGGTTCTTGTCAAAACCTAACTCTGTCACAATGAAGTGTGAGTCATAGTTGGACAGGTTGTGTAGCACAACAGGGACAAAAGACTGGTTCCTATAATTTAGGTTACAGTTTCTGTGTGCTGCACCTCTGAACCGACCGCTCACGTGGCAGTGGTCACGGACTTTGTAATTTTCTTCGGTAAAGTTACCTTGTTTACAGATATGGCAGATGGTGCTGGTCATATACTGATTAATTTGTTCTGCCGTGAGAGGGATCATGGGTTTTATTTCTGAATTTAAAATGGCATCAATAGTCTTGACGTCTTTTACGAGAGAACTCATAAAATGGGGTCCTGCATCTGGGCCTCTATACAACCGTAGATTTGAATGTTCACCTTCCAGGTCCTTAATAAAATAGGCGTAGCTGAAAGGTGTATGTTTTTGATACTTTTGAGTCCAGGACTTTGCAGGCTCGTTTTCACACCCCGAAATAGGCTCCAGTAAACACTCAAAATCCGCATAGATCACGAACCTAATCTTTTGCGAATGTTCATGTTTAGTGAAACTTACTTCTAAGCGTTTAGGAAATTCACATTTTACGGGGGAGAATGAATTGCATACTGCCAAATGAGCCTCATGTCTCTGGTCAGCTGACTGAGTGCCGTAGGCTTGAAAGTGTGCGAAACATCTTTTACATACTCTGACTTGACGCTTGTCTGTTGTTAAGAAATGTTTTATAAATGCATCGAAATCGGTAATTAGGACGTAATGCGAATCTACTTCGTCGCAGACATAGAGCAAGTCTCTATGGTCGTCCAACTCTTTTTCAGCAATTTTGATTGGGTATACTTCCGCATTGTCATCTAAACCAAACACATTGATCGAAATTTTATTTAATTTAGAAAATTTACCAATGTCTTGTAATGTTACTGGGAATTTTACACATGAAAAGTCGTATTTATCGTCCAAGTCCGGTCTGTCCACATAAGAAATCCATAAGTCATTGTCGTCCTCTATGAATTTTGCCAATATACAATATTTAAAACAGTACTCGTCATGATTGTTTATGTTGACTAGAGATTTTGAATGTCTAAAACGCTGCGGTAGAAGCATGAACTTTCTGCCTGCAAAGGGCTTATAATGGTTGATGCGGACCTCAATTTTATGGATGGATTTGAATACAAACCCAGACCCTCTCAAGGCTATGTCTTGAAATTCCTGTTTAATTTTCTCTATTTGACTATCTAAAATATCTGACACATTGGTTGTGACGAGAGCAACTTCGTTTTTTGATTTCAAATTGCGTAGAGCAGATTTACCATGCGGGTCTTGAAAATTGCACTCTACAAAAATATTAAATTTTACAGAGTTAAATTGCTGGACTGAGTCCCTCACCAGTGCTTCCATCTTGGGTTTGTAGGCTGACATACCACTCTCCAGGTCCGATTGTGGAATATCGGTCGCTGCGTATGTGGCTATTCTTGATTTGAAAGCGCTCTCAACCTTCTTGAAATCATTCTACAACACAAAAATACGGAGTTTCGTTGTGATATACTGTTTATTACAACTATCGTTAAGCTAGGCTGTAAACATATGTAAAACTACTTACATTAGCTGAATGCGTCGCGGGTTCCGCCTGTATGGGCTGGGTTGAAACTCCTTGGCCGTGCCTGACTCCTTGGGCATGTGTAGCTCCATGGCTCCCGGCTGGAACGGGGGACTGAGTGTTCACATCATGCGGTGAGGGCGTGGCTCCACCCATATTGGCACGGTTGTTGACTGAAACCTCTTCAGTTGTGAAAGCGTTCGGCTGGAACAGAGAAAAAAAATAATGAGCCGACTTGTATTCGACTGTGGCGTCACCTACTCTGACACATGTAAAATAATACGTACCAAGTATTCATAGTTTTGTCCGCTCAGAACTGTTCTCAACACTGATTGTCTGGCTGTCCGTGGACTTGGTTCATTGGACACATCAGGCTGGCTTAGTACCGATGGGATGGTCTGTGGTCTCGCTACCGCTGTCCTTGGCTCAATGGCTGTTGATGGCCCGGCTGCAGGTGCCCCGGGTTCGATGACTATTGACGTAGGTCTCGGTGTCTTGGCTTCACGTTGTCTGTACATTTCATTAGGATTCATCGGATGGTGTGTTGTTCTCAAATGTTGATTTAGATAACGTCGAGCCGCAAAACCTTTACCGCACTTGTCACACTGTATTTGTGTACCGGAATGCTTCTCCTGTATATGTTTATTTAATACATCTCGCCGTGTAAATAATACCGCACACACGTCACAGGTATAATGGTCTTGACCATGTCTTTGTCTCACGTGCCGATTCAAATTATATTTGTGTCTATATTTAGCGGGGCACTGTTCACACGTGAACCATGTAGTAGCTTCCATGATGACAGATGGTTGCGGAATGAGTGAAAATCGGTTGAGGATGGTGTATTTGTATGAGTTGGCACGCATGCAGGAACCACGCATAAGTACGGCGTCGGTATACAAGCAGGATCACATGCCGTGGTAGGCTGGGTTATTTTCAGACGCGTGGCTGATGGATAACATCTGCCGGACAACGCAATAATATTATATGACATGTACTGCAACATTGACATACGCTAGAGTACGCTTGGACCTCACGCGCGGCGAACTGTGTTATTCTGGTACGCAGAGATGCGGCTCTGCCATGCGAGACAGCAGACAACATGCGGGACCTCCCGCGCGGTGAGCCGGGCTATTCTCGTACGCGCAGCTGCATCACGTCTGGAACCATGCTAACATATGCAAGCCGCAATATTACAAACTCACAAATATTTACCAAGCCCACAAATATTATAATATCACAAATAATTACCAATATTCCCAATATTACCAATAATTAATCACTTAGGCCGTTGTTCTACACACAGGCGGACCAAAGGGCGCTAGCACCCAGTCATTAAGGACGCAAGCATCCATTCCAGCGCGTGACGTCATCCCCACTCCATCTTATTCCATCTTATTCCAGCGCGTGACGTCATCCCCACTCCAGCGCGTGACGTCATCCCCACTCCATCTTATTCCATCTTATTCCATCGACTACGTCACACAGAAAACACCACTACTACAGTACACTGTTGTCATGATAACTGAATTGCATTTCACTTTTCAGCATAATATTTTCAGAAATTACATAAATTTTCAAGGGAAGGAGTGGTTTGTTTGAATTTTAGTGTTCTCCGCGTTAAACTGTTAATATGTCACACTTCTTTTGTCACACTTCATTTCTTAATCTTTTTTTATGTAAACAATTGACAGCAGAACTCTCTAACTGAGCCACATTTCACATTTCCGACTTTTTCCGTGGATTTTCCAAAAATTTTCTTTCATTCAAACCTTGTCCTGACAATTACGAACACAACAAAAAAGAAATCAGCCAAATCGGTCAAGCCGTTCTCAAGTGAAGCGACAACATACATTTTGGAAATTAACTTTTATTAATATAGATATATATATATATTTGTGTGTGTGTGTGTCGTGTAGATTTAATAGTAAGGTGAACCCTCAGGGTTTTCCTTATAATTGGGGCTGCTATCCCTTGTGGATTTTCTCTCTAAACTAAATTCAGGTCAAATTGCAATAATTGAATAGGCCTACTAACTGAACAATTTTTAACTCCAGAATTTAGCTTCAATAAAGTACAAAAAGAAAATTATTTTATTATTTCACATACAACTTACGTCTCAACAGCACTGAGTATGGAAAATAGCGCCTTGCGGATTGTGTTTAGATAACACGCAGTACACGGCTGTCGGAGAATAAGCCTGTATCGTCATTGCAGGGAACACAGTGAATGCCTACGTCTCAATAGCACTGAATATGATAAATAGCGCCTTGTCGATTGTGTTTAGATAACACGCAATACACGGTTGTCGGAGAAGAAGCCTGTACCGCGTTACTTCCCGGGCTTAACTGGGTTTGTGTGCAAAATTTCGTGCAAATTGGTCAAGAAATGTAGATTTGTATAGGGAACATTCATAGCCACATACATACAGACACACTTTTGATCTGGCTTGGTTGACTCACTTTTTTTTTTTTTTTTGGTGAAAACATGTGAAACCGGAACTCTCAAACTGTGAATATGTCACACTTCTTTTGTCACACTTCTATTTTTTAATCTTTTTATGTAAACAATTGACAGAAGAACTCTCTAACTGTGCCTCATTTCACATTTCCGACTTTTCTCGTGAATTTTCGAAAAAATTTCTTTCATACAAACCTTGTCCTGACAATTACAAACACAACAAACAAAAAATCAGCCAAATCCGTCGAGCCGTTCTCAAGTGATGCGGCAACATACGTTTTGGTAATTCATATAAATATTACAATAGCACCATTTGATTAATGTGCTTGAAAATGCCCATACAATTTCCATACTCTGAGTTATCTGGATCATCAACACCTTATACGGATGTTTTCTCATTTATTTATTCCTTCCAGGTTTGTTTTGGATAAACATACACCTGATCTGACTTTCAATTTTTCTGGTGATCAAATCTCCTCGAAAATTGAAAGAGTAGCCTCTACGGTCGTATATATTATTTATGTATCATCCCCACTTCATCTATAATTTTGATCGGGTTTACACTACAAGCACTTGTTTTACAGTATGTTTTTCCAATTTAGTTCAGCTTTCTATATTTTGATAGTGGGGACTTCATAGATAGCTTTTACAAATCTAATTTTAAAACATATACTTTTTGCTGTCTGAAACTGTAAAAATAAAACAAAAACATTTTTTAAACCCAAATAATCGTTCCACCTGACCTTCCGTAACGTTCTGTAGGCTTATAATTTACAAAAGGCTTGACATTCTTTCATCTTGCTTTGTAAGTTTCCGTCTCATTTATCCCTGCATTCTTTAATTTGTTATAACTTCAGGATTCACGCATGTCCTTACTTCTTATACGGTGTCTCTCTTGCCCTTGTACTTTGCTCTCGCCCTTCTGTTTTAACGTTTCATTCCGATTCATGTCCTAGGTGTTTTCAAACTTAGAAAATCTCTTAGGCTTTTAGGTGAAATTTTCAGTTGCTTTGCCTCAACTGTTCTTCCTATCTCGAGGCAACCTTTCCATAAATCCGAAGGAAATGAATTGCTTCTAATTACATATTTTAACATCTTTTAATATTATAATTTTCGTACAAAACTTCTATCTACTGTCTGTAAAACCAAAGTCCCAATTGAACCAATGGAGTGATCTATCGGGCCAATTACTTCACCCCGATAATCTAAAAATGTCTTTAAGATGAACGAACATAATAACCGTAGATTGAGAAATTAATCTATGAATTTTTATACACATAACAATAATAACAACTTAGTGGAAGCTGATAAACTATTTCAGTTTTAATAGAGCCTATTGAGTATAAAATTACAATTATTAAGCAATTGTCTTGAATCTATAATATTCCATGCTTCACTTTTCATCTCTCTTGTTAACTTTTCTTTCAATGTGAAGCAGTTAGATTCAACATAAAACTGCAAAGTAGAACGGCAACTTTATTGTTATGAGGTAGTGAATAGTTTTCAGTGCGCTGGTACGATGTTAAAATGTATCTTTTTGCTAGAAAGACTATAAAATTTATGATTCCGTAATAAATTTCAAGCCAGGAAGAAGAGATTATTCGTGTAGGTGATCTATATCCGATTCGTATAAAACAGACAGGAATCTGTTGTTTGCCTCACTCTCATAACATTGCTTCATATTTGAGAATTTATCATACCTTAACGAAAAATCTATTAATCGTAGATAATTGTCTCAGGGCTATTCTGAACGACTTAGAATCTGCGGGATAAGATCGGGAACATTTTAAAGTCTTTAATTGTTAATTAGCATACGGTCGCAAATCGTTCTTGTTGCTTTTATGTAATACCACGTGCATTGTGCTCATAGGGGGACCTTCTCATTCTTCTCTCTAAAAAAAAAAAAAAATTACATTAAATTACATAAAACTCATTTTGAAGTTTTTGAATACGTAAGATTATAAATTTCACAGTAGCCCTGCATAAGGAGTATCCGAAACGTTAAAAAACAAAATGGCCGAAAAGATGAGTTAATGTACATATGAAAGGTTTGTTTACAATGATTATTCCACATTATTTCGTCATTAATACCCCACCCGAATGAGCACATGATCGTGGTGGAAGGCGGTTCAGAAATGCATATAAATACATTTAAAAATACAAATTATTTTAAATAAAAATACAACCTATTACTGAATAAAATTATATAAATTTTACATGCAAGTAAAATATGCAAGTATGTAAGAATTAACAAAACCATGCCTATCTGTTAAATATTTTGCCTATAAAAAATTTAAGTGAAAAAATAACTTGAAATTTTGTTACATTGAAACATAAATTAACATATCATCCGTTTAGCTGCAAGCTTGACGGTCTTCAATTTTCTTCATCTATCTTTAAGCTTTAAAATATAAAAGAAGAACATGAACAATGTATAGAATTGTATAAATTAAAAGTAAATCACTAAATTATGACAAAGCAATTAGCTTTAATTTTTAATAATTACTTTATAAATTTAATTCCATGTTAAAGTTTTACGACGATCTTCACAGATTTTCCAAAAAAACCGGGGTTTCAGTAAATTATAATAATTTGCCATTTTTTATGAGACATGGTACTCCAAGGGAAAAGAAATTAATAGGGTAATTTTTCGGTGTTTTAAACTATTACCACTCAAAATATTCTTTCTTTCTTAAAATTTAAAAGATTTATATTCATACTGTGGATTATTGATACAGCTAGCATGTGACGTAAACACTGGTAGGCATAGGCTATAAGAATTCCTTAGAAATTCCCAACAGGTTCCATGTGCACCTGTTACTCTCATATAAACAACATTCTAGACTACACCTGTTCTCTACAGGCACTTATATAACTTCTCTCTTCAATACAGCGGAGGACAATTTGCAAACAACCAGAGCGCCACCTCCACTTAATAATATACTGAATTCATATAATTACCAATGTTTAACGCACAGTGGAGATGGGGGATTCAAGGGGGCACAATTCACTTAGTCCAGTATACAATAAAGAGATTGACAGGTATTCTTTTCAACTGTGAAAGTCTCACACTGTATTCACTAAAAAAGAACATATCCACTTGTTGAAAAAAAATTAAGTTTACATCAATTCACCTTAAACTGTGGTATCAGCCTTAAAGAACAGAACATTTAGTATCAGTCAAACACACACAAAAAAAACTATCTATAATTATGTAACTTCTTACAATGATGAGAGCGTTAAGAATTTACCATAAATATGTCAAAGTCTCAATCTTCATTATTTGTAGTCTTCGAGTATTTCTGATTGTCTTGGGCTTTATAACCTATTCTTGCAGGTTTTTATTGGCCTTTTCCTTTACTCTAAAAAAATACACATCTCCTTACGTGAACTTCAACTGATAGGCTATACTTTCCTTCGTAATTTTCCTAAAATTTGCTAGAGAAGAATTTGGTTTCATACAGAATAATAGAAAAGATTCCTGGAAGAATGTTAGTGAAATTTAGGTCCACGACCTGGACTTGAACCACCGACTTAAGAAAATGAAGGATATCCAACTGGCCTCCCCTTACACCTCCCTATACACCTCCTTAGAACCAGGAAAACATGAATGGGCCACAAAAATAAATAAATTTGGACCCTCAGTGCGAAAGGGACCTTCGCAGCTTATTGCGCTAATATGGTGAATGGCTGCTCTAACCACTGAGCGGCTTTAGTCTGTACTTTCAATTTATCAATTATTCTGGCTTCAGGTTCCCTACTTAACTACTATAATATATTTCAGATCTGTGTGCTAACCTTTTCCTCAATCCTTGTAGCTTTGGGTTCCCCCCTTAACCATAAAATCCTCTAACATGTAGGCCATCCTAGCCTATAGCTTATTGTGATTCTTTAACTTTAATTAAATCCTTTCTTTTAATTCAAAAATCTCTCAATTCCACTAACCTAACTCATTTCTCTTCACTTCTATCTCCCTCTTCTTCTTCACTTTCTTCTCCTATCTTTTTCATTCCTCATTCTCTCAATTTACTATCCAATACGCCTCTACCAAATTTAGACATTCCTCAAAAATCTATTAAACAAAACTACTTATCAATATCCTCCAATAACTTTTAACTCCCTTATCTCTTCCCTTCTATGTACTTTTCTCCAAACATATATTTTACCAATTGTTAAACAGTTATTAATTCTTTAGTTAGGCCAACTTGACCTCTAATCTACTTCAGACAAATTCTACTTGAATGCATTCCTTTTCCTTTAACCTGAATCGGTTACATCAACATCTATATACTTATAAGTACATAAAATTTCGCCTTTCCTCTTACATTAACTTCTTATACCATAATGTTAGGTACTCTTATTGGTATTAAACCAAATCTGGGTATTCATTATTACACCAGATCTAGGTATATATATCGTAGGCCTATCGTATCGTATAAAAAACAAGTCCGCTGTTCAGTACTTATCAGTTTGGAAATGTCCTCAGTAGTCTAGTACAGGTTATAAGCTACCATGCTCGTCTCTTGACCTCTCTTCGTCTGGAGCTTTTTTGACGTACCAGTCTTGTTCAGCAATCCTCTTCAAAGATAATTGTCCCGGCACATTGTCTGCCATTCATTTCCAAGCCTTCCTTCCGACCAAGCTGGATTATATGTTGGTTTCATCCCAAATGTATGAGAACTTCAGTAGTACATCATGCCGGTTTCCATTGTAGGAATGAGCCCAATCTCTACCAATCTCTACACTTCCTCCTTACTCCTCGATGCTACTTCTTCAAGCTCCGCTGCGAGACTCTCTCTTCTTCTTCCGCTATCTTAACGGCCGTGGGTGTCGGCATACTGACCACATGCCCCCAATCCCGCCATCTGCCTATGGTAGATGACTCAGCGTTCGGGTGGTAGGCCTAGTTCCTTCAGGGATGTAGCGCCACGGAGTTTAGTTTAGTTTAGTTTTTTAATATTCAAAATGATACAAGTCATAAAAAAATTGTGAAAGAAATACTCTGATATTCACTAAAGCGCAAATAGTAATAGCGCAGGCACTAGGAACTATCGCATAGCTGCTATGTAACCCTTGTTAGGGCCTACTTATTTATTATCATGAAATTTATTTTAAACTGATGTTTTAAGATACAGAGGGAGGACTATTTCCTAGAAATAAATGACCATGTCAAGTCCAGGCGTCCAGGCAGCTAAATTTTTACTGCTTAATAGAAGGAAATAAGACCTACAATAAAACCAAAGCAGTAAAAAGTTGAACTCCACTCGACCTACTTCAGTTTTCATGAACCCCTCTATGGAGCAATATCCTTGCTGTCCTTAAACCGTTATTTCTTCATGTCTGGCGACACCAAATTAGAAACAGGTAGTTATAAAAAGTCATGTCCTATACCTGCATCAATAAAGAAATTAGCTACTGCTTTTATTACCCTAAGTTCGTTATTTTTTGCTTTAATTTTATACTGCCTTTTCATTAAGTTATTGCTGTAGTCTAATGGCACATATATGTACAGTCATGTGATAAGTTTGAAATTACAGTATATTACATAACAGTATACACTATATCACAGTAAGTTAACAGTTACAGTATAGAGAAAAAGCACTTGCACATTGCTCTGTGCCGTTCACTTTAATCCCCATGATAGATAATACATCTCAAAATGTTATCTTGATTGGTACAGATATTTGACAGGATTATCAACTCAAAAGGGATTCAAGTTTTTATTTTATATTGGTTAAATAACCCAAAGTAGTGTTTTTACCTCAGTACCAAAGTGACTCTATACCAACTACATAATATTATTATATGAGATTTGCTTTTCTTTTCTTTTTTTTTTTTCTTTTTTTTTTCAAGTCATTCTTCATATTTGGATTATTATTTTGGGGGAGTTCAAGAAGAACGGGTGATATCTTGATATTGCAAATGAGAATTCTTAGATTCACTAAAAATATTCCCGTAATTCTCATTTGAAACCTCTCTCCATTGAGCATGGGATTTTTAACAATAATTTATTGTAAACCCATCTCTAAATACACGTCCATACCAACAATAATGATCATAATCTTCGAAAATTTATGGATACATTGTAAACTGTCAAATGCCTGTATTTGGCCCAGTGGCGTAACTGGAGGCCCCTTAGAGTCTGCAATGAGGGGTGCCCTAGACATAGGGAGTCCAAAAAAGAAAACGGGGAAAAGGAATGTAAATATATTATCATGATATGGAGAAAAACAATCATGGCAGGAAAGGAGGAGTTTGCAACTTTCAGTGAACACGCCGAGACATGATTGTCAAATATCAACAAACTGAGAGTACTGCCTAATTCCATTCAAAAATAAAAACATGAGCCTGTCGTTTGCCACTGTGTTATCGTCAAAGCATAATATACTTTCATTCGTGATCGTATTGGTATATTTTTCCATTGCTTTTATTCATCCACTATTGAGGCTTACCCTCCTTCTCCCTTTCTAACTCTCTCTCTCCCTCTCTCTCTCCCTCTCTCTCTCCCTCTCTCTCTCCCTCTCTCTCTCTCTCTCTCTCTCTCTCTCTCTCTCACTCACACACACACACGCACACACACATACACATACATAAAAAACCTTAACTATCTAAGAAAGGGTAGAAAGAGCTTGCCAACCCAAGCAATGCTATTCCATTTTTTGTAATGTTCTTTACCAATAAGAAATGCCTCTGAGACCCGCAAATAAATAATACGTCATCTAATTTACTCATAATGGTTTTCATTGCTCTTGCAGTTTTTAGCTAATATTTAAAAGTTGTTTTGTTACAAGTCAATAAATGTCACATTGAAATCTAAATGTAGTAAGTTATAGTAAATTATTTTATATAATGTTGCACTGTTCACTCAAAGAAACTTGATAATATATATATATATATATATATATATATATATATTTATTTATGTCACGTGATAGCTGGTAATAATAATATAATGATAATAAATTTATTACAACAAATTACAACCTAACTTTTACAAGTGTACATCCTAATACCACACAAAAAAAGCAAACCTTGTGCTCAGTAGCGGTTCAGTTTAGTCTAAATTATTTGCACTAAAATATTCACAATAAAATAGAATTTGAAATGAAAATCATCGAAAGTTACTAGTAGGGACCGGAAGTTACGCAAAATGACTTTTCTAGTTGGGTGGATGTGTTAAAGATTATACATATAAACATGTTTCCGTACACTTAGGAATGTAAGGGCCAGTTTTCATTTTGCCTTTTTTTGCCTATTTTCGGTTTAGTTGCCTATTTTGAATCGTTATGGATTTTTTCTGTGGTCATTTACACATTTTAAAAACTACATAGAGAATATCCACGTAAGAAAGTGAACAAATGTTCAGCCCTGAAATGGTTGTATGTAACATGAGAGTGAGAAATAAAATTTTCCGTAAAGACAATACATTCTTATGTAACCGGAATGTGTTTCTTCTTATTTCAATCCCTCCCAGGCATGGTATGTAGAAGCAACGGAATGCAACACTCGACATCCTCTATGAGTCATAAAAAGCTATATCTAACGTTTTCTGAGGTTATAATTTTAGTGTGATAAGTCGTTCTTACTCATTTCAAGTTAAGATTCTTATATTATATATATACATATTATACAAAGACCTAGAGTTTGAAAATCGAAAGTCCTTCATAAGTTAATTTCAAATTACAAAATACAAAACCCGGGCGACGTCGGGCCTTTTCAGCTGGTTTATGATAAAAACTCAACTTCGAATTTGATGGTCGAGCACCATATACTACTTCCTCTACCTGGTACGGGCAGAGGAAGGAAAAATATATTTCTCCAGGCTACCTAACTTTAGCTTCTTAGGCGTATGCCTGGCATGCTTGTGTAAAATACCGTCAAGTTTTGTTATTATAGTAATCAGAACGTTCTCTACTGGAACTGAGCATATCCTGCCTATCCTGACCCTTCACCTTTGGACTTTCCGAAGTTAATCATTTAAAAGGGACAACTTGTCAAAAAGAAAGAGTTTGGGAGACATGAGTGCTAATAGTTAATTATTCATGTCTGCAGCGTCAGGATTGTGTTTGTACCTATGTTAATAGTTCCATTAGTATGACTTAGGTACACAGGTATCTGGAGGTGGGAACGCAGCACAGACACCACAAGCTGACCTGACCGCTGCACATAACTTTGTGTGGTTGCATCGCGATAATTAGCAATTGCAGGCTGGAACTGAAAGGGCTTGCTAATTAGATTGTGTGCAGCAATGGGAAGGGAATGAAGTGGTAATTAACGAGAATAGTGTCAAAGCTCGTGAATGAGGCAGAGAAATTTCTAGCTTGACAGCTTCAAGTTAGAATGCGTACGTCTACGTTAAGATTCAGGATTATATAAAAGACAGAATAGTTTGGGAGCGATCCATTTCTAATGTTTAGTTTTACTATCCCCATAGCGATTTCCCCATAGAACAAAGTGTAACACAAGAGACTTAAATAACACATGATTAGGAATACTGGCATATCAGGAAGAAATTAGGTTGTGGGTATAATTAAACAATAATTCCTAAACTAGAATATATGCATATGTAAAAGATAATATTGTGACCATATTAATATAATGATAATATTTATATATTGAAAACCAGTGTAATGTCTGTCTCTGGATCCAAAGGTCGCGATTTCAATCCCAGCCGAGGTTATTGATTTCTCTGGTCGTAAAAATAATGGGCACGAAGTCCACCATGCGGGTCCCGCATTGTAGATTTATGGCACGTTAAAGAATTCTAAGCCTAAATTAGAAACTATACCAAACTTTCAGGTCAAGTAATACCTTGTAGTTAATTATATACTGGCATACTACCTGTAATTCTGTCCTCTATAGGAAAATAAGCGTAAGTAAATTAGTGTTCAGTAAATGAAACCTCCACCAGGAGGCTCTAAGCTTCGTGAATGGAGTGCCTAATAAGAAGAAACCCTTTTAAAAAATGAGTTAGGATAGAATTAGCGCCATCTATTAGCAAAGCCTCCAAACGCCCTGCGTGACGTCATAACAACGAGCTTAAAGTCACGAGAAAAGTACCGTACCTAACAAGTCTAGGTTTATTGCAAATTCTTTGATCCATTCACTTTTATTACTAAATCTTCATTGAATTACATTCCGTGATAAATATTGCTTATTTTCCTAAATATATGGAATTTTATTCTCTTAAACAATAAGTTACAAAAAAATTACATATCAGCATAGGTTATGCCTGCTTAATTTACGAAATTATAAATATAGGTTAGGGCTCAGGTGAATGGTTTTAAGATCAGATCCATAAAACGTGTTGAATACTTCTTCAATCATCATTATGATTTACATTATAATCAATAAGAGTGCTTTCTTTTTAGTTAAACTTCCATCTTTCCTGCCATTATAATTCATGAACTGATACTTGATCGATTACTGGATACGTTAAGAGTTTATTGAGAATCCTTGACAAAGAATTAGAATTTGGCAGCAGTACTCCTTAAAAATTTATTTCCTAATAGAATTTAGCAATAACCATAACGTCATTGAATCACGTTTATATCTATAATTTGCCTTTGCTTTTAAACAATGAAACCTGTTATTCTAAAAACTTAATATTAGCTTCATTTCCAGGAAACTTATCTATTCATTTATCCAGTATACTATCATTATGGAATAAATCTGCTCAAAGAGAATGTCTTTGACTACTCTGTTAAACTTAAATAAAAAAAAACATTACTCTCCTTATCTTCTTGCGGAACATTTCCTATCGATGTAACTTTGAAATTATTCACAAACACAACAACAAATCATACTTTAACATAGCACAACAAAGAACCCTTGGATACGGATTATTATTATTATTGAATTCCCAAAAATACAGAACCCTATTTTACCAGATGGCACATTAGGGTTATAGATTAAACATATATACAGAGTATACAGTAAACTACATATACATATTACAATTTTGCAAAAACACTATTCATGAAACTTAAAATAACTTTGTAACTTTGCTTATTTAAGAAGAGACGGCAGATTGGTGTAGTAAAGTCAAAATTTAGAAAATTTAAATATAATATTAACTGATAACGTTCGTGCGTAAATAATGGACAATGAAATAAGAGGTGCTTAACAGATTGACTTTCCTCTTTACATTTACAATTTGCAGAGGTAGAAATTTTAAATCTATGTAAGTATTCACCAAATTTCCCATGCCCTGTTAAGAATTGAGTCGTAATATAATCCGGAATCAAAAGTGTACAAGCCATTCTATCTTGCACTCTAGGGAAAAACAAATCTTTCGTTGTGCTGCCGTTATTCGTTTCTTGCCAAATCCGATCCCATTGGCTGTGCATATGATCTCTTAATGTTTTCTTAATGAAGGATATAGGGCATAAACTATAAGAAGTTTTAACATTTGAAGAAGCACCTACTTAGCTAATTCATCTGCTTTCTCATTTCCTAAATTTCCCATGTGACCTCGGACCCAGGTTAAACAAATATGAATTGTGCTTGTATTTAGTGCATGTCTAATGTCTGTGGCTAGTGCATCCTTATTATATTTATCATCTACGGCTTGTAAAGCCGACTGTGAGTCACAGTGACTGTGAGTGACTGGATACGGATTAATAATTATCGCTTAATAACAATAGATACATACACTGTCTTATTTGTTTGTTTATTGGTTTGTTTCTTTGTTCATTGTGCTTTTCGCATTTACTTAATTTAGATTTCAGTTATCTAGAAAATTAAACGATACTGACTCCATCACTTTGTGATTCTATGCTTTCTGCGACTTTTAGGATCTTCTTGACTCAGGACTTTACTCTTCTTGACTTGGGAAGAAAAGTGATGAACGGACTGGCAACAGAGATGGAACAGCATCTGAAATAAATAAATATGATATTTAAGTTAAATACCAAAATATTATTTCTATTCCACAATTTACATATGTCCTTGATTACGGTACAAAAAGTTACTTGGTTGCAATGCATAAGCTTTTATATTTTACTAGTAAATTCCAGGCCAATAGTACAGTATATGTGACCTGCCAGGGAAACCCGACCATAATATAAAAAAAATATTTTCTGATTTGAAATGATTCTACTTCAGCATAAAATTCCGAGCAAAAGTGTATTTATTTATTACCTTTGAAATTGTACTTTTCAAAAAGTATAATTTATGGCAGTTGACCTCCAAATATAAGAAAATTTTCCATCTTTTAAACATTAGTTTCACAATACCGTAATACCATGCTCAACACTAACATAATGTCCAACTACATTACTAGAGCATATTGAGTGTTTTTGTTGTTTCTTCTCACGAAAAGTAACAAAGAAAACGCTAACTTTATATTCCGACTTATGGATGGTTTTCTAAAAGTGCAGATCTCTTTTCAAACAGAAGATACTTTGGTTGGCAAGGCTGTCTTTATGTTTGTTGTGATCAGAGGAGTTAGTACCAGAAGGAATCCAATAGATAGCATTGAAATATAAAAATCGATATTCTTCACCCTGACAATTGTTTCTTACTTTTGCACGGAAATATGTTTACCGAATTCTGGTCAATTTCCCTGGTACAGTCACATATAGAGTTTGGTAACAATTACTACCTAACTTATGGTTTTATCATAGGTAATCCCACGAGAGTTGACGAGTTTATCGATAGATTCGCGACTGCGCAGCAGGAGCGAATTTATCTGATGCAACTCGTCAACTCGAGTTGGATTTATTAAGACTATTCAATGAATAAAAATCCACCAGATTACCAGATTATACAAATAATAATAACTTTCGTGCTTTGTTCTACAAAAAAAAAAAACTAACAGCTGCGAGATCACGGCATACTATGAATCAACCGTCCATGAATCGATCAGTGCTACCACCAGTGCATATAAGACATAGTTAACTTCATTCAATTAAGCTAAAAGCAGAACAGAATAAACGCACACGAACTGGCTTGCACAGAATCGAAATTGTGTTGTTAATCAATGTACATTTCTATTATTTCAATTTCCAAACAAATTATGTTGTATGAAATAATCTGTTTTCGTGCCGCTTAGTGGCACCATCTGACTATTAATCACTGCACACTGATACTTGCGTCTCCAGTAACGACCAGACCATTTTACCCGATAAAATGCCATCCTCGCGATTCCTACAAGAATATTGTAAGATAAACGGCCGTGATTGGTCTATATCCGAGGAATTGCTAAACGTTATTGGTCAATATCAAACACGCGGCATATGAGTTGAATAGTCATTACGGTACTTTACTTTGCCAAATAAGGACATAGAGCTTTGTTCAGTTTACTAATTCTTACTTTCTCTACTCGTACCATAGGTGGGAAATATTGTGTTGGACCTGAAATTCAATGTTGAGCTTAAAGTCACTCAATACAGTTTTCAGAAACATGTTTTATGTGTGTGTGTGTGTCTGTCCTTATGTGTGTGCCTGGGAAAAGCATAGTTCGAGAAGGAAAATTAGTACCCTATGGAAATTTTATATTTGGATTTAATACCGCAGGGTTGCCACATTATGTCTTTATTTTACTTTTACTACCATTTTATTTGCGGAAAATTAAATTGTTATCGATTTTCTAGAAATCAGCTCTAACGATACTCTTAACATTTTGATTACGAGATGCTTATACTAAAATCTAAAACTTGATTTGTATTGAAATTTTAATATGCTTTTCCTTTGATTTTTTTTTAAATATGTGGATGGTGGCTATACGTCTGTCACCATTTGCACAAACTCAGACTTTATAAGACTTGCATGGTGAACAAAATACCTTTGCACTAGGCTGAGACACCTGAATACGCACTCCCTGCAATTTGACCTCTTATTCTGTATCACAATATAAAGAGAGAAACCTATATTGTCCGTACTCAAGGTAGAGAAAATTTTCTTTATTTTCATATTAAAGAACTGTTTATATTGTGGAAAAAATATTTATAAAACGTTCTATTAAAAAGGTTGAAGTGTAACAAACGGACTTGTATTGTTATAGCACTCCTGTAAAACCCATATGTGTGACATAAGGTAGTGTTTTTTACCTCCGGTGTATAGAAATGCAACTAAAGATATAATAATTATTACTGAAGTACCAAATAACCTATTTAAAGAGGCCTTGTTACATTACCTTTGCTGATTTCGATAGGGAATTTTGTTATTGCCTAAACTCCTCTGCTTACAACTCCCATGCGTCGACTTTAGTACACTCCTGAATTGCAGGGTAATTGTTTGCTGTTAATAACAGACGTCTGGAGTTTGTGGGAATGAATTGAAGCGGATGCTGATTTGCTTAAATGAGCCAGTTCCAGAGAGTAATAGCATCCACGACTTACAAACTGCGTGCGCTATTCATTAGGCCCAAGTTCCGCTGTTCAACATCAGGCAGAGTTATGTTTACCTAGTTTATTTTAAAAGTGTTTCTAACGGGTAGTAGGGAAATATTCCATCATCTCTTGAAATAAATCCTTTATTGCAAAATGTAGCCGCTGTATTAAAGTATTTCGATAAAAATTAAAATAGCAAATAAGTAAATAAACGAACAGAAATAATTAGATGCAAGCGAATACAATCATATACATTATGTATAATGGACATTTTCTTTCTGTATTCATCTCCGCTATTTCACCTAATATCACAAAATTAATATTAAGATGGGTTAAAATGAACACAGGCCATGACACATAAGAAATAAACAAATACACATCCATATTTCACGGCCTACTGGTAAACCCAAAGATCTTTTCTCTTTCTTTCTCTATTTTTTCTCACTCTCTCTCTCTCACTCTCTCCCCCTCTCTCTCTCACTTTCTCTCTCTCTCTCTCTCTCTTTCTCTTTATTACAGACCAGCACAAATGATTTTCAGTAAGTGAAAAACGTTTACCAAGACATAATATGAAGACAAATTGAGTCTACCAAGAATACTGAGAAGTTTTTCGGTATAAACTGAAAGTACGTTTTTTAGGGCCTATTTTTGTTTATATTATTATAAACCGTTATTTGGGTCCAAGAGGAATGAAAATGGGGACTGGAGAAAATTGCATAACGACGAGCTTCAGGACCTGTAGGCTACGCTTCACCGGATGTAGTAAGGTTAATTAAATCACGAAGGATGAAATGGGCTGGACATGTTGCACGCATGGGGGAGGAAAGACATAGACTATCTCAAAAGTATTGATTGGGAGACCGAAAGGAAAAGACCACGTGGAAGACCTAGACGTAGGTGGGAGGATAATCTTAGAACGGATTTAAGGGAAGTAGGATTTGTGAGGGATGATTGGATGGAGGTAGCACAGAATAGGGTTGAATGGCGGACTTAGGTAAGTGCGACAATGAACCTTCGGTTTCCATAAAATAGATAATATTCCTTTAGCTTGCTCAGGAATTATCTATTGCCATTGAGTGAAGGTAAGTATTATTATGTAGGATACTGTGGATACAATGGTCAGAATTTAAAACTTATAAATATTACTGAAAATTGGCATTTCAGTATCTGGTTGTCTTAAGAGCGTGGATGAATTCTTAACAATATAACCTGTTGTATTTTATAGTCCCTAAAATCGTGTGTATTATTAATAATGTACGTAATTGAATATAGTCTATTCAGCTTTCTATTTACTTAGGTAATGGTGTCTTAATATCTCACCTCTCGTTGTAATGAATTTTATGTAGAATGACAATTTCATTATCAGAATCATTGAAAAGACTGGAGTTCAGGGCTTTTCATTGTTAGCACACTTTCCTAGCCGCCAATGTTCACCAAGTTCTGAAGATCGAGTTTTCCATTGTGATTGAACCTTGATAAAAATGCCTTTGTGCTTTCAAATTGTTACACGCTCGTAGAAAGATATCTTCTCTTTCGTCAAGGAGGAAATACGGTTGCTAACGTCCTTTTCATTCTATCATTATGACAATTTACTTTGTCGAGACTCGACTTCATGTAGTTGCTTGGAACCATTTAAGAGGTCTCCACGTTTTCCTATTCGTGGTACGACAATACCGCGTAGATATTACTGGAAATCACGTAGAGAAAATGAGGAAAAGAGAAGAGAGGTGTCTTTACTGCTGCGTCAAGCATGAATTGAAAAACGCTTTGTTAGTATTCCGTCTCTGATCTTTTTCTTTCTTTATCCATGCTATAATTATGATTTTATACCGTTTGAATTAAAAGTAGAAATTCTAACACAAACCGAAGTAAAAGTTACGCATTATCGCACTATGTGCCACTCTGTTTGTACGAACTTAACCGTCACATGGGAAACACTCTTTTAGTTAAAAATAATTGCATTTGATTATTAAGTACACCAAAAGAAATAACTTCTCTGCGGAGTGCTCTGCTATTTAGAGGGGTGAGAGGAGGTAGTAGTGGCTAGACAGATTCTGATTGCTCATAGGCGCGTGATTATTACCACCTCTCGTGCCGAGATTCTCTATTAAAAAGCCAAAACTATCTGACAGTTGATTATTATTTCTTACGTGTAGTTTTATTCATATGTTATTGCCTTTGTGAATTGTGCGTATAATTGCGATTGTTCGTTTGATTAGAGTGTGCATGTGTTCCTGCCCATAAGCTAGTAATGTCTGACACAAATAAAAAATTGTTAAAAATTAAATGGATTTTGTGAACCCCACTTATTCTTGGAATTTTAAAGAATATCCAAGAAGAAAGAAAAAAGGGAAACAAGTAAAAAGATATATAGAAACGTACAGATCTCATGTTATTTTATATTGGCAAGCAGGATATGCAAATAAAATATGCTAGATATGTAAGCATTCATGAGCCACAGATTATTGTCTCTGTTGGACACTACATGAGAATATTATAGGAGAAAAATTCCTCCGGCACTGGGACTTGAACCCAGGACCTTTGGCTATTCGCGCCAATGCTCTACCAACTGTACAATAACAGTGGGGGCCCGGTCACAAAAATCACTACTTAGTGTGCCTCACAGTACTGCATATGACATAACTTGTCTGTCTGTGAGGTGGACCATTAGGGCAATCGGTCATAGGAGAGAAGTTCCATCTGGCGCTGTGAATTGAGCTCCGGCTTAGCTCAGTTGGTAGAGCATTGGCGCGAATAGCCAAAGGTCCTGGGTTCAAGTCCCAGTGCCGGAGGAATTTTTCTCCTATAATATTCTTAAAATATGCTACATTTCCCATTTTATTCAAGACGAGCACTTGATGACGTGGGGAGAGATTAAACCAGGCAAGTGTTCTCAACCTCAAGTATCGGTGAAATGCTTTCAAGCTGCTGGCGGCCACAACAAAGTGACCGCTGCAATGTAGACAAGTGCTCGCTCTCACAAAGATGTGTTCACTGGATGAGCTTCCACACTAAAAATAATCCCCTCTGTTCTTCACAATATTAAATTCGTAAAGAGTAGACTGTAGAAATTCTGGCTAATTATATGTTGTCATCCCCACCTCACACATATAGAAAGTATTATATAGTTATTGCAGGTCTACATATTAGAAAAAGATTTATGATACATTAGACTATTACATTTTCCTCTTAAACTGCCCTTTTTATCATTCTGGTAGCTTTAATGAAGCTATGAATCACTTTCAATTTAAATATCCCACAGCTTTCTATTTCTCCTTCCCTTTTACGGATTCCTTTTTATCTTCGTCTTGGTAATTTATTTCCTCGTTCTTTCTTTTTTCTTTTATTCTTTATTTTATATTTTTTTCCCTTCGCCTATTTACGCTTACATTTTGTTTTATATTTTCAGGCTCACATTTTTATATTTTCTCTTTCTTAAATTCTTTAGTAACTAATTTCTCTTTCTTTTGTTGTTCCAATTTTCTAACCATATTACTACACTATAGTTTACACTTATTTTGCTACGTATTTTTTTCTGAATTTTATTATTGTGTACCATTTGTTGGGGAATATTGTTTTAACTGTTATTCATTTCTTACTTTAGTCTACTTATATCATATATCTTAAAATTCGCGAATCGCCTCAATCACATATTTTTGTGTATTTTAATTTTACTATTCAATTTTTAATTTTTTTATTTCATTCTTTTTTAATCTCTCATCTCTTTATTTCTTACAAACTAAAAATTTGATTTTTTGTGCACAGCAAGTTGCAGTAAAAGTAAAGGCGATATTTCACATCCGAAGCAGAAAGGATCCTTGATTAGGATTCCTCTTTATATTATCATTCAATTCCAGCCACGTTCTACATGTATTTAACGAGTAACGATGTCACTCCTTCCTCTACTCCACTCCTTGCCGGTCACCAATGTGAGTACTCGCTGTTGTTTCTTGATGCAACAATACAATTCATTTTTTACCCATATAGGCCTTCATAGTTAATTTGTGCAGCTAATTCTCTGCATGCTTCAGTAATGAAGACCCAGAGATTGTAATAAACTTGAGGGTTGGTTTCCACATGACACCTCGTACAGTTCCCATGTAAGCAATTTTTGTAGAAAGATGAGTATAGCTGTTTTATAATTATTGATTTTATAGAAGTTTCAAAATTTAAATTTCTATTAAAATCGTTAGAACCCTTTCCCTTCAAATTGTCAAATCTCCCTACCCCCATTATTAACAAGTAGGGCTCGGATTTTAGGTTTTTATAAATCCTGTTTTAGTTTTTTAATATATTAAAATTGTTAAATTTTAGTCTTTTACCATTTTCTTACATTGTCTTTTCTTTAACTTTCATAAGTTCAAAAAACGCATTGAGAAAATATATTGATTCATTTTATTTTTACTTAAAATTCCATAGATCTGAACCACAACACTTTAGGAATACTTTTTACTTAGTTTTAGAACTACCCCTGTCATTTCCAACTCCACCATAAAGACAACAAGAACGTTTTTCAATTAATCAATCAACTTTTAGAATACTTTACTTTTGGCATCTTGCTGGAGCAAACACAGTGAATAGACAATTGTAAATGTGAGCTTCTTAAAAATGTATTTAATTTGTTTCTAAACAAACAGGGGATATCGGTTCACTTAAGATTTTTTTTACAGGGACAAAGAAGTTAAAAAATGATAAAATTACAAAACGCAATACTATATTGTATCCTACAAACTAATATACTGACAACAATGAACAAGATGCAAAATGTAGGCAGCTATTTAAAAAGTAATTTTTAGGAGAGCAATGATAATTAGATTATTATCATCATTATTGTTATTGTATCGTACTTTACTTGAAAAGCAATTTTAGCCATTTTTAGTTTATAAAGTCTTATTTAGCCATTTTTAGGTATTATAATATTGGACTATGTGTCTGCTATGACAGTGAAATGGATAATTATGTTAAAATATCACAATTAGCTAGCAAGGAAAATATATTTTAAAACCTAAGAATTAGGGCTGTGCCGATTAATCGATAATCGGACCGATTAATCGATTAAATATTTAATCGTCGATCAATTACATTTTCCGATTAATCGGTTTAGTCGAATTCTGAAAAACTTTTTTTGGGAAATGGGTCAAATGACCAAACTCCTATCTCAGTGCCGAGTGAGAGAGTTTTTAGTGCTGCCGGTGTTATTGTAAACAAGCTACGATCGTGTATTGAACATTCAAATATCAACAAACTCGTGTGTCTCAAGTCTTGGCTGAAAAAGTAACCGGAAATGTAAGTATTGTATATATTTTTTCACTAGTTAACTAATAATGGTATTCATTAATTCAGGATTTCTTCTGATTGTGTGTAGTGTAGTAGTTATTAAACGTGTAAAACAATATTAAATGTACACTTTGGTTTCGTTTAAAATACCGACTTGTTTGTCGATTAATCAGTCGATTAATCGATTAAAGTCAAGCGTTAACTCGATTAAAAATTTTAATCGATTTTCAGCCCTACTAAGAATCCAAGCCCTGTTAATAAGTTTACCTTTGTTAGCTTTTGTAAAGATGTAACTTTTTCGGTGGCTAGATGAAGAACTCAAGAACAAAAGTGATGTAAAAATTGCACTAAAGAACTAGAGAGAAGACAACAGATGACTGTGGACGCAGTTCTCATGGAAATCATTGGCATGTGGAATGTATAGTATATAAGAGGGATGACCACAATGAGGCTCGCGAGCCGCATGCGTCCCTTGAGCCAGTCTCGTGCAGCTCTTGAAACAAAGCTAAGAGTAAATATGACACAGATAAAATATATATATAAGAAAAACGGTGTTACCTATTGTTGTGTACACTCTTCACCCAAAGAAGAAACATCTAGGCAATATTAAAATCTGAAAAACCTACCTTTTCCCTTTCATCCCCTATATGTTCTCTCTTCATAACTACATGATTTAACCTATACTTAGCAAATTATGCACACAGACCCTGTACAATAGCAGAACAATTTATAAAACATTATGTCAAACAAACCTTCACAGTTTTCACTCCCCATTATTTGTTAACAAGATTCCTTTATATTCATGTGCGTTATGATTTGATCAATATTTACTAAATTTTGTGTACCACGATTTCAAAACTATCAAAATTAGGCTACCTCAAATTTGTCCAAACAACCTTTCACCGTTTTCATGCAACATTATTTATATCGTCTGATCTTTTCTTTATAAATCTTCTTGCTTTGATCGAAGTTTTTTTTTTTTATTTAAGAATCGCGCACAATGTGCATTATCTTAACCTGACTTAACCTAACACCCAGTCCTGAACCCGGGGAGGGGATCATTCACTACTGAAAAATCCCTGACCCGGCCGGGTTTGATCGAAGTTTTTCTTAAGCCTAAAGCATATAAAAAGAAACAAACCTGTTAGAACAATTTTCGGTACTAAATGGGCAGTAAAATATTCTATCCAATGTTTTTAGAGAACAATGTGTAAAAATGTGACATCCAGTTTCATTATTTCTTTGGTTTTTAACCCCTTAATGGTTTCTATGGGAACCTAAGGGTGGGAATCGATCTCCACTAAACACTGTAGAATTTATGTCAGAGGACTTTCTTTCTTCTTATCTCAACCCCTACCAGACATAATCTATGGAAGCAATGACATGAAAAATCTCAAGCACTCTAAATCTGTTAAAACAGGGGTGCCCAAAAGTGGGTTAAGACGCAGAGTTTGTCATTGATATTTTTGGCGGGTGTGAAAATTATGGCAATATTAGCATTTTAAATGTTAAGAATAAAAATAACTTTAATATTTTGTAACGCCAAAATTTTAAAAATTCTTCTGATTTTGTACTAGTTGTACAACTAGTAGACCTAAAGTTGTAATCATAGCGAAACGCATTTACTTGTAACCAATTAAGAGATTCAATTCATTTAAACTTTTCTTAGAACATAGGCACCGATTTTGGCGGACAAGGTACTACTGCCCCCAAACATTTGAGTTTTTGCCATATAAGACCTGTCTATAACTATTAAAAATCCAATTCTTGTCCCCCCCAAAATATTTTCAGCTTATCGGCTCTGCCTTAGAATGTATCCTGTATTCATTTTGTTATCATTTAGGCTATGTAGGCTATATATCATATAAAAGTAGCCTCATTAAACACACTTCTCCAATTCATACTTTTTTAAGATTATAAATCGAAAAAAATGACGTCACCCGATTTTGGCTTATGCAGCTGAAGTTTGTCTCCTGGGCGACGATATAAACACAATCGAAAAAATACAGAAAGTATTTTCGATGCTTGCAGGAATGTTGGATTGGAAATTAATACAGAAAAAAAACTAAATATATGGTCATGCAACGACAAAATAATGCGCTACAAAATATATTTAAATAAAGAAGAACATACCCGGTAAATCGTTCGAATAAGTGGAGAAATTCAAATATCTGTTAGCAATAAGTACAGATACAAATAATGTTAAGGTAGAAGTGTAGACTCAAATCAGAAATTCCCTGTTTCTATGCAGTTCAGAAGCTCCCATCTTCTCGTCTTCTGTCCAGAAATCTAAAAATAAAAATTTGTAAGACAATTATCTGGCCGTTTGTAGGTCTATTATATGGATGTCAGACATGGTCACTTACTCTTCGGGAGGAACATAATCTAAGAGTATTCGAAAGTAGGGTGCTTAGGAAAATATTTGGGCCTAAGAGAGAGCTTCATGACTTGTACTCGCACCGGATATAGTAAGGGTATTTAGGCTAAATCACGGAGGATGAAATGAGCTGGACATGTTGCAAGCATTGGGAGGAAAGGCATCCCAAAATATTGACTGGGAGACCCGAAGGGAAAAGACCACTTGGAAGACCTAGACATAGGAAGGAGGACAATATTAGGATAGATTTAAGGGAAGTAGGGTTTGCGAGGAATGGTTGGATGGAGTTAGCACAGAATGGGTTGAATGGCGGGCAGAAGTAAGTGCGGGAATGAACTTCTGGGTTCCGTCAAATAGATAATATTTCTTTAGCTTGCTTAGAAATTGACTATTGCCATTGGGTAAGTCAATCGAAAGAAAGACTTTTCCTTGGGAAGAAATTTCAGAGTAGGCCTACTGTTATTCCATTATTTTTAAGGGGAGTCACTTTTCTTGAGATTGATGTGATACGAAGTTAGAGGGTGGGTGTGGGAGGATGAGTGATGAAGTTACGGGGGTTAGTACCCCTGGTTAAAAGTTAAACTTAGAATTTACTGAAGGAATAATTTCATTCGTAAATTTCTTCCAAATTTCGACCCCTAAAAACCTACATTTCGAAAATACTTGAAAAGCTTACTTCCAAATAGAAACAGAAAACGAAACCCGGGCAATGTCAGGTCTTTTAAGCTAGTCATAAATAGAAACGCTTTGCCGATTACACTAGACCCATTACTAGGCTTTAACGTTACTTGTTACAGAAGGTACGAATCTTCATTTATATTTAAAACATAAAATGTGAGGTTCTGTTTTTACTCGAGCGTTCGGTATATCGTCTATTTGTAAATTTATTTTTTACGCAGTCACGTACAAAATCGTTGTTCGATTTTCATCCAATTTTGCATGAATGTTCCTTATACTAATTAACCAATTATAATAAAAAAATATGTAAGTATTTTTATCCCTTTTCAAGATGGTGGACGTTTTAGTGGTTCCGTTTCATGTAATATTCAGCTTCTTTCAACGATTCTAGCCAAACGGTTCATGATATAAAAAAACTTGAAATTACTTCCAAATCTCGAGTGTAGAATTTTCTCCAACTTCGTTCCAGTAAACTTTTGATACAATTCTAAAGGTTTACCGACAAACCAAGGATTTGTTTTTTTTTTGGGGGGGGGGGGTTGCAAGGTCTACTGATTACAGATTTGCTAGTGAAGTGGTTTGTAGTAGTAGATGGAAATGTTTTACATAACATTCCTTTTAGCTATGACCATTTGCTGTATGAATGTCACATCTCTTGAACTTGGAACGGAACTTTCTCTGCTTCACTCAGTGTTTGCAATGCAGAATATTTGCTACAGATGAAAGTACAACTTGCTTCTCATATGCATATGTACCACTTCCACTTTGTGCTAATTAATTCATTCCCACAACTTTGTTTGAGTTTGTTTATGTAATATGACGTATGTGACGATTTCACTTTGCGAATATTCGTCACACTTGGTACGTTAATTTTCTCTTTCAACTTATTCATGTATACAGGGGTGAAAGTTGTATCACTTTGCAAATGTTAACAGCCCATTCCTTCAGTAGAAACAAACAGAAAATGCCAATCTGTAAAAGTGATGTAAAAGTGATTACTTTTCCACAAAGAAGCATTTTGTCCTTAAACTTTAACCGTGCTGTACTCTATAATGTTATCTGTACCGTTCAAACTTTTCGCCAGTGAAGGGAATGAGGAGTAAATCTCCCTTTTCGGGTTTTCAATAAAATAACAGTTTTCCTACAAATTTAATGCAAATATTATTATATGGACCATATAATCCGCGATTTAAGGCAAGCCGAAGCGAGAATAGCTATCTGGCAGTGAGCTGTTGCAAGTCTGCATAAATTCCAGCTTAATCTTTTCATTAACCTGAAGGTTACCACAAAACAGGGGGTACGCCGTAGCGTAGCGGTTGAGGCGCTGCGCTACATACCAGAAGGTCGCGGGTTCGATTCCCGATGAGGTCGTAGAGATTTTTCAATTGGTCTAATTCTTCTGGTGGCTCTATGGCCCTGGGGTCGATTCAGCCTCTAACAAAAATGAGTACCAGGAGCAATCCTGGGGGTAAAGGCGGCCGGTGCGTAGGGCTGACAACCTTACCACCTTCATGTGCCGAATGTCCAAAAATCTGAGAGCCTCAACCTCCTCGAACCCTCTGGGCCTCCATGGCCTGTATAGGGATCGCTTTACCATTTTTTTACCACAAAACACTTTTAATGTTATCATCTATCCCTTGAATATGCACAAATATACACTCTGTGTTATTTACGCCATTGAACCGAATTAAGTAGGCCTAGTAGTATAAAGGCACTCATTTACCCGGTGCTGACAATATTCTGCTTAGCTCTATATTGTTTTTATTTATAACTTATTTTAGATTAGGCCCACTTTTCTTAAATTAAATGTTAATATTTCTATAGATGATTTACGTAAGGTATTTGAAAGAGATGCGTTTTTTGCGCAAATACAAGCGGTCATGTTCGATTGCGCGAATGTAATGTATAGATATTAAGCTTACTGCTTGCTTCGGTTCTATGCATTTTTCACTTGAATGTAGGCCTATCAGGCACTGAAGGGCATTATTATAATATTCTTCTCTTTGAATGTTTATGCTATAGTAAGGCCGACTGTGTTTATACGGAAAATGAAGGCAATGTCATAATATGCCAAAAAATTTATTAATCGATAGATTGTCATCTGCTTACCATGTCAATTGGACATGTAAGGGCCTGATGACCCCTTAGCACATTTTGCACTAACGCATTGCTTTTTTGAACGCGTAGACCGTAAGTTCCTCATATCCAAATGTTTATCTGGGTTCACTCTACAACTCCATCAGTATTGTCGATAGAATAATTCCGGAAAGTCTTTTTTTTTATTTCGTATTTTTATTTCGAAGGAATTAATTTTCCAACTACCTTCCTTGGCAGAAAATGACTATATAGTTCTTTACTTACGAACCAGAATGCGGGGTGTTGCAAACTAGGCCCAAAGAATATATTAGCAAGGGATTATGCAAACAATTTTTAACGGGAAATATAAAAGCTTTTCTAATCGCTATCGCCATAATTATGATGGTTAATTTATGAACCGGAGTGCCGTGTTCCTTCCGGACCTCTTATTCTATCGTACTCGTAACCATGGTAACAAAGCTTTACTGTAATCCTTGCCCTTGGGTATAATATGTTAAGCTGCAAATTACTGGAAATAGAACTTCCTATAGCTACCGTAAAACACTACACCAGAATCAAAGCATAAGGTCAGGAAATGATTAAACAAGAACATTAATAATGAGCTTAGTAAAACAAGAATTTTAATAGTACAATAACTTATATATGTATCTGCTTTTGTGTGTAAGCGATTAGGTGTCACTTTTTCGGATTGAGTTAGTTGTGTTAAAGGAGGGAGAAGTGTTGGTTTAGCCATCTTGATACAAGAACGCTAATTTTGGATTTGAAAGTAAAAAAATCCTGAAAACCATAAAGTATGAATGTCTGTAAAATTCTATGTCATTTGGACGTTTGGAAAGGTGTTGCTGGCACACTATTTAAAGTGCCATGCGCTTTTTACTGCCAGTGCTTGCAAATTTTAAAAGTCCGTTTTCTCTGTTTCCATTTTATGTTATTTAGGTAAATTCAAAATCCTCAGAAGTAGAGTTTCTGCTCTGAATTTGTTTCACGTACTTCACAATTTGTGCAACCAAGACCCTAATCCGATTTTTTGCTTAGGCCGTGGTTAGGCCTAATTAAAATAATATTTAATACTATCATTATGTTACTGTTTTAAACTTCTCATTTTCTTATTAAATTTTTTTAAACAAAAACAATAAATAATATTTAAAAATGCGTTAGTAATTTTCTAAAGTAAGCATCATATTATATTACATAATTTTGTCGTAAATTATAGATTTCATTTTTTATTTAAAAAATAAAATTCATAAATCAATAAAGTAAAATCTCAGAAACAAATTGAGATATTTTACTGAAATTTGAAGCTGTAATTTCTGTTCAGGTTTTAGTTAAGTGAGCCAAATTTCAATTTTATAACACAAAAAGCTTAAAAAAATAATCTCAACACTTCGGTTATCCCTTAAGAAGGTGTACGATTTCAGTTGAAACCTGTGTACTTCGTGTATTTGAAATTAAATAAATTAGTCGTTTCGGAACTAATAAGTAAAAGTGGCAATGTCCCACTACCTGCAGCCAGCATAGCACAGGGCATGGAGAGGGGGTTCTCCCGGCGCCTCGCGTCTAAGACTGCACCCGTCTCTCGCCAGGAGATGGAATCGATGCCTTGGCGTCGCATAGTCCTCACAATGGAATGCATTAACCCCAGGCTGCAGTCATGGGTGTATTATATGTATAGCTTCAAGCATACTCATGCAGCCTGTCAAATGCAATCGGTCTTCATAAGTCGCCAGTGACAGGGGGAGGCGCAATGATGGTGCTTGTTGTGGATGTAGACATAAAACGAATTGAGATATGAATGCAGAAGCAATACGCTCAGACCACCAGTGCTGTCGAAACTGTCATGCTATAATATATTCTTCCCGAATTCGAATCAATAGACTGCCAATTAACTCCCAATATTATTTTCAACCGGGGTAATAGGCCTACCAATAATTATGATAGTTCTACTGGTAATTTAATTGGCCTAACAAATGTTACTTTCATAATATTGATCTGGAGACCTGAATAAAAAGGTAAAGTGATCCCTATACAGGCCATGGAGGCCCAGAGGTTCCAGGAGGTTGAGGCTGCCAGATTTTGGACATTCGGCACATGAAGGAGGTATGGTTGTCAGCCTTACGCACCGACCGCCTTTACCCCCAGGATTGCTCCTGGTACTCATTTCTGTTAGAGGCTGAGTCGACCCCAGGGCCATAGTGCCACCAGAAGGATTAGGCCAATTGAAAAATCTCAACAATCTCATCGGGAATCGAACCCGCGACCTTCCAGTTTGTAGCGCAGCGCCTCAACCACTACGCTACGCGAACCCCTTGAATAAAAAGACGAAATTAAATTGCCAAATAAAACTCGGTACAGGTGGTATTTCGTTAGGTAATTCCTCACGAAAGAAATAAGTCCAATTTTAGATGTTCCATCCAAGCAGAAGATATAATATAATAATAGGTTGATACAGTACCAGTACTGTTATATATTTAGTCTCTGGCAATATGAAGTGCACTTCATTATATTATTTTTCGTTCACTGATTTTCATGATGATTCCAAATTGGAATAAAATATGGCAACTGGTTATTTCAGGTTAGAAAGCATCGATTTGATCTCAGACTACGCGGCCTGAACCGATTAAGTAAGGTAATTAATTTTATTTTGTTGGTATTTTATGGCTGGTGTGTTACTATAAGCTTGAAATATGATTTTAACTTTTCCCATTCCACACAGCCTATGTGGGATGAATTGAATGAAAAACAAGTAAGAATATGAAGTAACAGAAAATTACCTCATTTGCTATCAGTAGGGTACGACTTTCTTTGGTCTTTTTAAGCTATTCTGTTGAACAAGAGAAATTAATTTGGATGTGTCAGTATAGTTTATTTAAGAACTTGTTTGTTCGACACACATAAAAATCAGCAAATGCGTGATGAATGATTGTTTCTACTCCATAACTTTCTTTTTTTGAAATATACTATATTTTCCAGTATACTGATATTGTGTTTCCAATAATGCGATAGCAGTAATAAAGAAAATGCGTGATAATTATTTATGATATTGAAGTAAAGCAATACGAAATGATTTTATAATTTTGCAACTTTGTATCTTTTGAGATATAGTCTACTCAATAACTATTGTCTCAAATGTTACATTTTTTAATGTGCTGGTACTATGTTTTCAATTATTATGAGATCAGGTAAATTACTGTTTCCCTAAGTAGAGCAGCCTTATAGGCACTCGTACTTTTAGGCCTTGCTAAAACAATTTTACTTTATTGTATTCTACATTTTCCCAAAATGACATTCTTAACTGACCAGACAGAAAGCTGCAGAGTTTTCCAAAGCACATCCATATCCTTGTCATTTAAGAATACCATCAAATTGATGTAATCCTATAACAAAAGAATTAAAATAGTCTATTCATCAACATGTAGCTACTGCTTTGGTAACTTTCTTTAGCCCATTATCCTAGTCTGAAATCTTTTCTTTGTTAAGAGTTAAGCCTTCGTAGTGATACAGAACACAGCTGTAGGAAATTACAGCTTGAGTAAATGAAGTACTAACCAAAAGCACAAAGACTTTATTACTCTCGCTTGAAGTAGAGAATTAGCATCTATCTCAACAAGAGATAAAACCTACTCTTTTACTTTTTTTATTCTCTGATGATAATGGGCTTTTGTCTTCTGAGCTCCTTGTAAAGCTTGTACGGGCATTACCGTCAGATTTCACTTCTGTAGCAGCATTTCTTTGTGATAAGGTAATTCCCACAATACACGTTCATTAATATCAAACACACACACGCACAAACACACACACCATATCCCCTGCCTCATTGAAGAACCTTAGTAACTAATCACACTGATGTTTCGCAACAATGCAGCATTTTTGACTATTTATGCGTAATGACAACACAAGGAGGCCCAGTCAGTAACACCGAGGATTGAGATCTCTGGCTATGCCCGGTTTCTATAAACTCGCGAAATTCTTATGGGTAAATTATTCACTGGATAGAATTTACATAAGGATAACTTTTACAAACTCAAATAATTTAAAGGTAACAATCACATACACTTGTGGCGAGTTTCTAGATAAACGTCCTGTGGGTAAATATGAAAATGACAGAAAAAATGTTCCTGCAAACTCGGGCTAGATCTTTCCAAGGATAAATCGTCGGGTTAATTTATCCTTTCATGGATAGCTGGATAAAATTTAACCTCTTGTAGGATCAATAATAATTTAAACAATGAGAATCAAAGCCTTCTGAATTAAATTAACTGTACAACTCCAAGGCCTTGCTCATTATATCATTGTGGGAGATTCTGGAATTAATTTTCCCATGGATAATTTACCCATGGGTATTTCATGAGTTTATAGAAACCGGGCAAAAATCGCTTTACTGGGTAGTCTGAATGTGCGGCTTTTCAAATTATATTTTCTTGCAACTGCAGATCCCCAAATAAAATGTATCACGAAACTCCGTCTTCTAATCGGCCTGGACACTCCAGCGCGACAACGGTTACAGGCAAGTAGTATCGAGCACAAACCACCCTTAAATAACTAAATCAAGTAAATAAGCAAAAGTTATCTTTCCAACGTCCTTTTTTTTAACTTATTATTAGTTAGAAGAAGATTCTGGGTAATCCTAATGACATATTAGACATTTTTCATATAATTCTCTTATAAAATACATAATTTATGGATTGGTATTTCTACATGTGGAGGTAAGTGGAGGCTATAAAAAAGGAATAAGACCGGTATTTTGAAAAACCTGGCCTATTTCAGCTAATGGACGAAACTTAAATAAATTACTTTCTGGTAATCTAACGTATTATATGATTGTATCGCGAGGAGGTAGGTCGTGAGCACATACAAAGGGAATAAAAATAATCTTAAATCCTTATTATTTATATAACTTATGATTTACAAATAGAAAAGAAAAATTGTATAACTTAGAAGAAAAAAAAATTACTATCGAAAAGCCGAAATTAGTGGGAGGTTAATCATAATGTTGATAACGTGATTGCTTTTACTGATATCCTTAGAAGGTAGTGATAGATGCTGGCAGATGATCTATATCCTCTCTGGGACTTGAGTGCCAGGAAGTTTGTCGAATGAACACTGCTGCCTAATAAAGTGCTACGATTTGACTTCGGTTTTGCAAAAACCTTTAAAAAAATTGGTTCTTTCTTTGGAAATATACTTAGGCTGGCATGTGAATAAATAAATAAAATATTATGAAAATGATTTTCTATAAAGTGTCTTTTCGTATTCATACCTCTACCGTTTTATAAAATAAAGATGAATGATTATTAGGGCAAGGCATTTGATGGTTTTGCATCTTTTTATGTGAAGGTTGAAAGATAGTTGAGTATATATAAATGTGTATGATGAAGTAATTGGTTAAATAAGGGCAATTTGTTTCTGCATTTTTTGCTCATTTTAAATTTTTTCATTTTTAAGAGATGTCATATTTTGGCAATTTTTAGGTCATTTTTGGCATTCTTAGGTCATGTTTCAATGGAAGTAGAGAGGAGCTTTTCCATGTACAGATCGTTACTTTCAGACAACAGACAATCGTTTTCATTTGAAAATCTCCAAGTGTTCATAGTTCATATTAATTCAGGTTTATTCTAAACACCATAGCAGTTTGTCTTGCAGCAATAAAGATTTTTTCTTTCTTTTTAAATGGCACATATTTGCTAGGGGCAATTTGATGTGCATGCCAGTTCAGAAATAATTTTTTTTCGCTAAGGGTGTCCAAGTAGTTGCATAAATTTACTTACCTTTTTTTAGTAACAAAATAAGTGTGTTACACTGTAAATTCATATATAGCGCACTGCCATCATTAAACTGAATTTAATAATTTATTACTTAAAAAAACTAATTATAATTAATAATGGGAAATATACTGGCTCTTTTAAGTTTTGTGTCATTTTTTCACTATTTTTAAGTCATAAATGCATTTGTTATTTTGAATTTTTTCACTATTTTATGGTCATTAAATACCTTGCCCTAATGATTGTCTTAACTTTCTGAACTTTATTAACATTCATTATGAACTTCTCAGAAAGACCAATTGGGAATGAAAGAGAAGGAAAATACTATTCATGACTTTAGAAACGAGAAACAATATTTAAGAGGAAAATATGTTCCTGGCAATCTTGTATTTCCTGTTAAATAATCGATTTTATTTTTCCTTCTAAATTTAAATTCATTTAGCTTCTCTGAATGTATTCCCTTGACAATTTCTTTCCTCTCTAATGCTTGGAAACATCATTGTATCGTAGAATGAAAGCTGAAAAGTACTTGGAAACATCCGCTATTGTTCTTGTCGCGTTGCCTCTAAATTGCATTTTTTATCTTGTCCATTGTGTAGTCTCTTCTTTTGTTTTATTCCGTGTCGATTTGTGACCGTGGTAATGCATTTGTCTTGCTCTTTTCGTAGAAAAGAAGTTTGCAATAGAATGTTTTCTCATGAATTGCTAAAGCCGGCTCAACTAATATAAACAACAAAACACATTGGATTCTTGTAACAGTATTACATTAAGCATTACCAGTAATTTGTAGGTTGCGAACAAAATATAAGAGTTACTTATCTTGTGAAGGTTTTGCTTCGTGATACATTGGTTCTAAAAGAATCTTAGTGTAATATTCTTGCGATATCGAAAAGGTAGTATTGATTAGAGGTACGGTACAGTAGCTTCTAAATTCCGGAGGGCGTGACCTGATTGGACTCTACCTCGCAGATTTCTTACCATAAATTCCTCCATTTCGTGAGAAAATCCCCTTTTGGTGGCAACCGGAATCCCTTTCCGAAAGCTTCAGCAAAATATCATTGATACGTGTGGAATATCATGGATTCTTTTGTTCGGAAATGCAATACTTATACATTTCGTCACAGGAAACAACGGATTTTTTTTAGAGATGAATATAATAGAATTCAAAGGAGGTAAAATAGTAATATTTGTTTGTTTTTTATTTCTAATAAAATGATATTGAATAATATGTAACGAAAAATAAGAAACAGTTAGTAATTCGACTTAATAAAACTGGAAAATTGGAATAGGCATTTAGACATTTCTTTCAATTAAGTAGGTGCTTTCTTGGTTAAAATACCAATATTTATGGTTCATTTATGACTTCCTAATTCTCATGTGGAAGGAAATATTTCTGGTTCAATGATTTGAATGGTACCCCAAGAGCTACTGGCAGGTGATTCAGAGCAGTTTCACTCATAATATAATATAATGTAATATAATATATTATAATATAATATAATATAATACATTTTATGTGTATGTATTATATTATATATAAGCATTTGTATATATTATGTTATTATGTTATACACAAATATGTATATAGGCCTACATGATAAATTATGTTCACCTGTTTTCCGGAAAGTTTGACTCGAACTCGCATTCTCCTTAATGTGCATCGTCATAACGCTTCTGTCCTCCATGGTTGTGTAACTCATGCCATTAAGACGCCTATTTCTATCTGTCATTCACTTTAATGCTAAGATTTCATAATATGGGAAAGCCCTCTATATAACTTTCCATTAATTTTGTGAATTATGAAAAGCAGTATATTGTCCAATGGTGAAAAATATTGACATGTCGACGCTATCTTCTTGGAACACAGCTCATGGAGTGAGAAATAGAAGCTGTCAGCTACATGAAGGCCTGTCAGGCGAACACCACGATGTTCCGTCATGGCTTGTCGCACAGTTTGTATGGAACTGTAGTCTTTATGTCTGGAAAAATTCTCCCGTCTTTGCAGTATCAAGTCAAATATATTGGTCTCCTTAGGCGTACCGTAATAATAAATTTTGCATCTCAAACTAAAAGTTTTAATTCGTTGAACATAAATTTAAAATCTTACTGAATATGTCAGTCGATTCCATTATAAAATGTTCTTTTTTTTTTAGTCTGCTTTCTCAATTTACCTATGGACAGTACAGTTCAATTTTCGCATGATAGTAAAAATATTGCCTTAAAATGTTATAAAAATATAAATTATTATTTCTGCCATTTCGTTTCATCCTTCTAAGAACTTATTTCTAATGCTTATAATATCCCACAAACAAAACAACTATATTTAATGCAATATACCAAGGGAAGTATATGCAGTAAATGTAGGCCTACATTTGAATATTCGAGAAAGCTCATTTTCAATTCACTTTTATCTCAAGGATATCTAAGATCGAAAGCTCAGATGCTATAATTTAGATTAGAACAATTAAGCCACGTAATTTTTTATTATAATTCAAATAAGCTTCCATTCAATAATAACGTATTTAGTGACTTTTAGTAATAAAATTAATTATTACAATCTCCATGAACATAGTAAGAGTGTTTAAGTAATAACTCAAGATAACTCACCTCAAGTAAATGCTTCTAAAATTATGTTCGGACCATAATTTACTGTACAGCTACCGGATCTACTCCACATAAGTTTAAGCCTAGATAAATTTCATATATATAAGAGATAGAATAGAGAAATATATGGATGCAATAGAAAGAAATTGCAATATCTGGAATTGATTACCATGGCTTCAAGTTCATCACTGGAATGTTGCTAGTTCCGGGAGCTCTCACTTGAATGAAGAGTGTTGCATAAGAAGTAGGGGTCCCTTGAGCCATACTCGCACGGCAGTCCCTTAGGGCCTGCACTGGCATCTACTTGGTATTCAAGAAAACTGCCCTACTAACTCATACTCACTGATACTGCAGACTTCAGCCGGGCAACTTCTCACAGGTATACTGTACGTGTTGTTTGTTTTATCGCAAATCGTACATAGTCTGTAAGAACTTTTCCAATAATGCCCAGAGTATACTATTATAGTAGTCTACTTCTAATTCATAATTCTTTTATACTGCCCAGGTAGGATAATGCAGGTAGGATAAAATTAAATTTTATTTTAATTACTCCACAGTTAGTTTAGTTTTGTATTTCAAGCAGTTATAATGCATGTGGCACAAACGTGTTCAATGTTCAAGATTGGTTCTCTATAGCTTTCGGTTTCTTCTATGTTCTTGAACAAAGGAGGTCACTCAACCTTTTATAACTTGATCTAAGATGTGTACTGCCTGTTCATTTAGAAGGGAACACTTGCATGCGCCGCAGACATAGGGCGGGATGGAAGGGGAGTGTGTTGCTAGACGTGAGACTGATACCACTGCGCATTGTGTTTACAGTGTTCACGTCTAAATGCACAGGCAGCGGAGCAGAAGTAAACAATCTAGTGTGAAAGTACAAAGCACAGTTCACAAGAGTTCGTTTTTGAGACTGTTTAGTCGATTGAACTTTCTTTTTTATATTAAGCGCCAAGGGTCGATCCCCAATTGTGCCAAGTTATTTTTTTGTCTTTGATTTTGGTTTAATTTTAACCGTTGACTTATCACCTCATGTACATATGTATTCTTTTAGGATTTTGAAAACCGTACTTTAAACTACTCCTACGGATGACGCCTCTTTCACTCCTACATCTTGCAAAGATACTTCAGGGTTTTCTGTTAACGGTTTCTATATATTTACAATCTGTATCTTCTCGCCGCTGGACAAACCTTTTCCTAGCACGTTTCTTTATTGGTGACGTAAGTTCTGAAGGCCCTGGCTCTTAATTTACTTCTATAATACAAATTATTGGAGGTTATGCCTATTACTTTTCTTACAATAGCCTATGTGATGCACTTCATCACACATTATGTAAATGATAAGTACAATGAATTAGTAAAATATGTTATAAAACATTTCTTTACCTGTTTTTGTTCAGAATAAAAAATTGCCAATGCAACGATAAAAACCAATGAAATCTTGTTTGGTAGATATATATTGTAAAACATGTAAGCCTATGATATAAATACGAAAGCAAGCAACTTACTTAAAACAATTTATGTTTTTCACAATTACATAAGAGATAAACAATTTTATGATGTGTACAGATTGGAAGTAAACATCTGACTGAACTTGTCGCACTATCGTGAAGTATGCTCTGGTGCGATTAACCAGTGAAACGACAGGACGCAGTTAGTCATGGCAAGTCTGTTGTTTACTTTTGATTCGTACACATCTTGAATCAAGTATAGTTAAATACTTTTTAATGCTTCCACAATAATCAACTTATGTAACAGGTGTAACATCTACTTCTTAAAAAATCTATTTACAAATTACTTGCTATTTAGAAACCCAAGTAAAATAATATACCAGAGGATACAGATTTGCTTGAAGTCTCACATTGATTTTTTTATCTCATAGGCGACTGGAAAATATTATCTAAAATGCTGTACATAACTTTTGACTTCTTGATGGTAACAATTATACACACTAAAATTACAAAAATGAATAACATTAATATTGAAGTAAAGGTATTAAATTTATTTCGTTCAAAGTATGGTTTAAATTAATAAGAATAAAAGTAATGATAAATTAAAATATTTGTAAATTAAAATCTTTGTAACGGGTGTGAAGGTATTTTTATGACGGGTATGGCAATTTTTATTAAAGACTTGAGACTATAACGTTTTCTAAAGAAAACTTTTTAATATCAGATTGTTAACACAGAAAATGTATGAAAGGTATTTAACTTGAGTATTTCATTCTCACGGAATTGAAATTTATATATTAACATATTTTTCATTTTCAACCTCTATGACCACATTTTCATGGATTGACGCATAAAATTGACATAAATAACATTTAATATTTACATTTAATCATGAAAAATTTATTATATATTGTACTCTCAATTTACATTTGAAAGAAGCGTTTGTATATTTTGACTTAACATTTTGGTTCGAGATGGAACTGTTTATACAATCGGCCCTCAGTATCATAATCTTCTCCTTTAATTAATTACTACGTTGTCATGCAGAATTCAGATCGATCTGAAGTATCGGATCGGATCGGAATGAGATCGTATGCAAACGCCATGCAAACACTGCCCGTATTCAGTTCGATCTCAACACGCTGATCAGACATTTCATTGGTCCTCAATGCCCTCGCGATGTTCTCGTGTATGACGAGAAGGGTTTCATTGGTCGTAGAATGTGGGACTAGCGCATTCTGTGGAGTCTCTCGGAATCGTTGTTTTCAATATCGGACCGAAAATTTTGCATGAAAACGTGATCGTATTGGAGCTCAGATCGATCTGAATTCTGCTCGAAAACGTAGTAAATATCATCTACCGTTTAAAGTGTTTTATTTATTTTTACCTTAGACTGCTTAAAAAGAATTTAATTCACTCCAATGTTTAAATTCTGAGTAGAAAGTTCGAAGCAGGAGATTAAATGAAGGTCTTTGGATATGAATAACTTTGAAATAAATACTCCAAGTAAAGAGCTCGAAATAAACAATTCAGACAAATAACTTGGATTAAGAAATTTCTAAAATATGTTTTTATTTAAATCTCCAGTATTATGCATTCAATAGAGAAGTATAAAAATGTCTTAAGTTGTATAAATTATTTGTATTCTACAGTACGTAAGCAGCAGCGTCTCTGTCATTAGACATCTTTTGCATCGTTCAACAGTTCCAATTACAGTGTGGTGGTCTCTTTGTTTTTCCCTTCTTTTCTATCTTAGATAATTCAGAGGTGTAGAATTGCATGGGGAACCCCTTGAGATTGCCTGAGAAAACAAAGACCAGTGGCTTGCAATGGATTCTAAATTAGTAAACAGTTTAGTGGACGGGAACGAGAAAATGTGAAGGTAAATACGGGGACAGCTTCTAGAAGGAAAACAAGATGGATGGCCTGCAGGAAGCTCGGTCAATCGACAGTAAAAAAAGAAGGCGCGTTTTGACGATAAGTTATTACCATGTCTGCAATATGCTGACATGGACGATAACAAAAGATCTATTGCCTGTTTCAGAGGTATTTTAGACTAGTATGGTTAGGTGAACGATGGTTGAAGAGAACTCGAACGCAAATCGTGTGCTAAGCAATGTTTCCAATATGGGCTACCTAGAAGGTTTTTATAATAATGCTGTTTATTTCTCCACCGTATACACAGATACACACGGTATGGCATGAAGTATCGTATTCCATTCTCAATTCTCAAGTATCCGATTTTCACCAGAGGTACCTCACATGAGGTTTCTTATGTGTCCGAAAATAACGTTTTTCGAAAAAATAAAATGTTTTTCTTGTTGTACCTCACATGAGGTTTCTTATGTGTCCGAAAATAACGTTTTTCGAAAAAATAAAATGTTTTTCTTGCTGTGTGTCCTGAATTAGCTTACTTCTAATAAAAACTAAATTAAATTTTGCACTTAATGTTTCGAGCACTTTCTTTAACCGTTCCCAGGAAAAAATTTACTTGTAAAAAATTAATTTCTCACATTCTTATAAAATGGTCCTGATAATCGCGTATAAATTATATGCAATATTAATCTCATCTTAAATCCCTAGAAGTGATGATATCGCAGAGCCCATGCTTAGGGTAAGGAAAATTATGAGGGACTTGTATAATATTTCGAAATATTTTGAAAAGTAAATGCCTATCCTATTGGTATGTGGAGTTCATTTTATATTGTAAATTTAAAATTCTGAATTAATACTAAATAATTGATCAGCCTAATCTAAAGCACCTGGTATATAGCTAATGCATGTGTAAAAAATCTGAAGTGGTATTATCGCTGGCTGATGCTGGATAAAAGAATACAATCTTACAAGTAAGGCCAGGAAGTTTATGAAAAATCTAATTTTTAATAATGCATTCTATTAAATTGTAGTGTTAAAATGTCTACAGGACATGATAGAAATAACAGAAAATTGATGGTTCTGTAATGCATATTGTTGTATATTTTGTTAGTTTTGCAATAATGAGTCATATTTGCTTCATATTAAAATATTTGTACATATTTTATATATTTAACACATTTTAAGGCCATGTTTCTGGCATATTTTAAATATTTTGCATATCTTTGTTAATTCAAACAATTACCGCATATTTTGCTCTGTGAATGTTTTGAGAACCAACTGTACAATAATTCGCAGTGCATAGCCTATTTAGACCATGGGCTACCAATAGGAAACCCTCCCCCCCCCCGTGGGATTTTCTGACACACGTATTTTCTTGTTGGTATTGTCGTCTAGTTTAAGAGTTTACTTGTTTGCCCCTTATCAATTACAGCATTTACCCGGAAAACTACGGAAATCCGGAGAAAATGAGTTTGTTTAAATTTTGTATTGTTCTTTGCCCCTAATATTCCCAGGGAATTTCTGACTCACACATTTTTGTTCGTATTTCCAACTAGTTTAAGGTTTCAGTTGTTTGCCCCTTACAAATTACAACATATCCCCGGAAAACCCGGAAAACCACGTATATACGGAGAAAATAACTATGTTTTATTTTTTAAATCTTTGTTCTTTGCTCCTAATATTCAAAGGGATTTTCTGACTCATATGTTTTTTTGTTGGCATTACCATCTAGATTAAAATTTCAGTTGTTTGCCTCTTATCAATTACAGCATATCCCCGGAAAACACCGAAAACCACGGAAATCCGAATAAATTAATTTCGTTTAAATTTTTGAAAATCTTTGTTCTTTGCTCCTGGTATTCAAAGGGAATTGGTTAATCATATGTTTTTGTGTTTGTATTGCCATCTAGATTAAGGTTTCAATTGTTTGCTCCTTACCAATTACAGCATATCCTCGGAAAACCCGGAAAACCACGTATATACGGAGTAAATTACTATGTTTTCTTTTTAAAACTTTGTTCTTTGCTCCTAATATTCGAAGAGAATTTCTGACTCATATGTTTTTTATTGGCATTACCATCTAGATTAAGGTTTCAGTTGTTTGCCCCTTATGAATTATAGTATATATCCAGAAAACTCCGAAAACCACGGAAATCCGGAGAAATTGACTTTTTAAAAATCTCTTTAAAATCTTTGTTCTTTGCTCCTAATATTCCCAGGGAATTTCTGACTCATGTGTTTTTATGTTGGTATTGCCATCTAGTTTAAGGTTTCAGTTGTTTGCCCGTTATCAATTGCAGCAAATCCACGTAAACCCTGAAAACCACGGAAATCCGGAGAAAATTACTTTGTTTTAATTTTTTTTTTAATCTTATTTCTTTGCTCCTAATATTCAAAGGGAATTTGTGACTCATATGCTTTTGTGTTGGTAATGTCATCTAGATTAAGGTTTCAGTTGTTTCCCCTTATCAATTACAGCATATCTCCGGAAATCTCCGAAAACCACGAAATTCCGGAGATTATGCGTTTTTTTTTTTAATTCTCTAAAAATCTTTGTTCTTTGATACTAATAATCCCAGGGAATTTCTGAATCACATACCTTTTGTTCCTATTGCCATATAGTTTAAGGTTTCAGTTGTTTTCCCCTTACCAATTACAGCATAACAAATAATACTGGAAAAAATCCTGTTGCTGAAGGGATGAAAGCGATTGAAAACCTGGCAGCACACCCTTCATATTCTAATTTGACATCTGTGAATGATAATTTATCTTGCCAAACCTTCCACAGTCACTATCAAACTTTCTTGACTGAAGTTCTAGAAGGGACATTGGGTAAAACAGCACAATTTTTTATTGGTAATATCGACAAAGTGTCTTTGATTTTGAGATTTCAGCGAGCAACTAAAGAAAACAACTTTGACTTACACTTGGCATGTTTAGAAATATGATTCCCATTTTCTTTGCATGTAACCATCACAATTATGACAGAAATCTCGTAGTCCACATACACACCCTTTCGAACCTGCAAAGGACACACCTGAAGCAGAATTACTTCGCAATAACGGTTTCAGTGACTGTAGATCACAAGTTCCGAGTTCTAGAAATTCCGTGGATTTCCGTGGTTTTCCGGGTTTTGCGGGGATATGTTGTAATTGATAACGGGAAAACAACTGAAACCTTAATCTAGATGACAATGCCAACAAAAAATATGTAAGTCAGAAATTCCCTGGTTGTATTAGGATCAAAGAACAAAGATTTGTAATATATTAAAACGAACGCATTTTCTGCGGATTTTCGTGGTTTTCGGAGTTTTCCGGGGATATGCTATAATTGATGAGGGGGAAACAACTGAAACCTTAATCTAGATGGCAATACCAATATACAAACATATGAGTCACCAATTCCCTTTGAATACTAGGAGCAAAGAACTAAGATTTAAAAAATTTAAACAAAGTAATTTTCTCCGGATTTCCGTGGTTTTCGGAGTTTTCCGGGGATATGCTGTAATTGATAATGGGCAAACAACTGAGACCTTAATCTAGATGGAAATACCAATACAAAAACATATGAGTCACCAATTCCCTTTGAATACTAGGAGCAAAGAACTAAGATTTAAAAAATTAAAACAAAGTAATTTTCTCCGGATTTCTGTTGTTTTTGGAGTTTTCCGGGGATATGCTGTAATTTATAATGGGCAAACAACTTAGGCCTTAATCTAGATGGAAATACCAATACAAAAACATATGAGTCACCAATTCCCTTTAAATACTAGGAGCAAAGAACTAAGATTTAAAAAATTAAAACAAAGTAATTTTCCCCGGATTTCTGTGGTTTTCGGAGTTTTCCGGCGATATGCTGTAATTGATAACGGGCAAATAACTGAGACCTTAAACTAGATGGCAATACCAACAAAAAAACATATGATTCAGAAATTCCCTTTGAATATTAGAAGAAAATAAAAAAGATTAAAAAAATAAATCATTGTCATTTTCTCCGTATATACGTGATATTCCGGGTTTTCCGGGATATGTTGTAATTGGTAAGAGGCAGAAGACTGAAACCTTAAATTAGATGGCAATACCAACAAAAAATACGTGAGTCAAAAATTCCCTGGGCATATTAGAAGCAAAGAACAAAGGCAAATTAAAACAAAGTCATTTCTCCGGATTTCCATTGTTTTCCGGGGATATGCTGTAATTGATAAGGGGAAAACAACTAAAAACTTAATCTAGATGGCAATACCAACAAAAAATATGTGATTCAGAAATTCCCTGGGCATATTAGGAGCAAAGAACAAAGAAAAATTAAAACAAACTAGTTTTCTCCTGATTTCCGTAGTTATCCGGGGTTTCCGGGTAAATGCTGAAATTGATAAGTGGCAAACAACTAAAAACTGAAACTAGATGGCAATACCAACAAAAAAATATGTGAGTCGGAAAATCCCACGGGGGGGGGGATGGGGGGTATACAGTAGCCCACGCTCTAATTGTTTTCGGAACTGATTGTATAATATTAAGGCAACGTTTACCTTATAAGTTTTCAATTTATTAAAATGTGTTCCATTCTTCTTTTTTTGTTTGTTTTGTAATATCATTTATACAACTTCCACTATTTTCCTTTAATTGAAAATGTTATTCAGCTGATAAGAGAACGTAAGTATTAAAATTACTTAAATGTCAGAGCATATTTAATTGGTTCTGGAGCATATTTTACAAATTATAAACAATATTTTTATAATTTGTGTTTATTATTGGGAGAACTAAATATCTCACGCAACATTGTTATAGGCCTAGTGGTTGCATCATTTAGAAAATAGTCTATTAGTAAGAGGTCCTTTCTTAGGCGACTGAGGATATGGAAAAAGTAGACGAACCACACAATCAGTCATTTCTCCTCAGTAGCTACGGGAAACTGTTCAACCCGCTTATAAGTGCATACCATCTGCAAGAAACGCATAAAGTTGTAATAACAGAAAGTTAAGTAGACTTTCTAAACAATTCCTTAAAGAAGTTTTATTTATTTATGGTCACTCTTACGCATGATAGTACACACAGAGGATTGAGAAAACATGGGGCCATTAGAGAAATTAGAAGAATTGGATTCCGTAAAAATTTCCTGCTCTTTACTGCTTAGTAATCTATATATGTCAGTAAAAACTGGCTCTTATTTCTGCACATTTTCTTCTTGAGAAAGAGGTTTTTAGGTGACACAAGATTTAACAGTGTCAACATGCTGGAGCGCGGCTTTCAGTCTGAATTTTATCTTATTTTCTGTGGCAATCCATTACAGCACTTAGTCCATCGCTTTTTCTTGATTTCAGTGACAGCCGAGGTCGCTGTAAACGCACATGACAGCATCTTCTTTTATCATCAGTACGCCTTCCCATGTTCCATCTGAAAACGCGTGTAATACCATAGGGCAGTTTTGTGATGTTTAAACCATAATTGTGTATACAGTATCGTTCATGTACAGAAAGATTTATCCTATGTGTGGGACATAGGAACAATCGTACACCTTCAGATATGTAATATTCACAATTCCATCTTCGTGGTGTCAATAGGTCAGTGGTTATGACACTTGATAGTTGTGCATATGGTTGTGCGTTCGATCCCCGTCAGGGTCCTTTTTTTAAAATATCTTTAAGACGTAATTACAGTTTATGATTTTTAATTTTTAAAATTAGCAGTCTTAATATATTTTATTGTATTAGAACTATATTTCAGGTAGAGGACCCAGATGTCTCACTTTTCACACGATACTCCATTTTCACTTCCTCTGCCTCTACCATATATATATAGGCCCTGATTTATAAATGGGCATACTGTGCATTTTCCCAGGGCGGAAAACCTAGAAAGGGTGGAACAGTTTTAGGGGAACATGTGTAAAAAAACTTTTATTACATAAAAACAGTGTTTCTGAAAATATATAATAGTATAGTATTTACATACCGTCAATAAAAAGGCAAAAATTCAAGTATGCACGGAATAAGCATATTTATTTGGAATCAGTATGGCGTGAAATAGACATGTAGCAAATATGTGAACTGTAAAAAGCTTTTACAAAAACACGCATTTGCAAGAAATTCCTGTGTGTATTTTACTATGCAAGAAGGATTCATCTACCAATTGTAGTATGAATATTACCTAGTACGATTATTGCTCGGAATAGTATTACACATCACAGATTGGCAACGGTCCTGGAGTCGAATCACGCTGCATGTGCTTATCAAGCTTTGGAATAGAGTGCAAAGCTACGCGAATGATCAGACAAAACGAGATTTCTTGCATCACAGTACTGGGATTCGTCAGTGATCATAGGGCAGGGTTTGAAGGAGGTATTATAATACCAGCATTGGTTTCGTATAAGCATTGTACGCAAGACGCAATATCTTTGTTGTATGAAGCAAGCGCATCCGGAGCTTCAGAATAAATTACCGTCCGGGCGAATGGCTGTCGTGAGCGCGACTCCCAAACAACATTCGAGCGGTCCACTCACGATCGTATTGACTTTATCAAAGTTTTGCCGATCTCTATTACACATATTCCCATTTTACATATTGGTATATTAAGGACTAGTATTTTAGACACGAAACATATTGCATATAGAAGAAAAAAGCTTACATTACACACTGACAATGCCTTGACAAAAACCCATTGCAGTACTCTGTACAGTAATGTTCCCAACAACATTGAAGACGAATGGAATGGGAACACTTTACATTGAACACATTGCATTCTGATAGCTGTTCTCTTTTATTTTTTCGTGAATGTACAGGAATTTTGCTACAGATAATTTAAGAAAATTAGGCGTATTCATTCATTTCAAAGAGTTTATTTTCTTCGTTAATAAGTAAAACACTATATTTGAATTTGTGTTTTACCGATATCGTCTGATTTAGAGCTCCATTTCCAGGTTTTTCTTACGTGCTTCTTGATTTCTGTTTATTAATATTTTATTTATTTCTTACGATTGGAGAAATGTTTTTCTTTTATTGCTCATATTAGCTGAAAATGCTTGCTGTCTTCTTTTTTACAAGTACTTCACATTATCCCGTCTTAAGATAAAGCTAAAGCCTCAAGTCACACGCTTCTTCAATGAAAAACGCGTCAAAACCAGTATTTACATTTACATAACTTAGTACCAAAATTTCATGTAGCCTATATGTCTGGCATTTTGCCTCTATTATAATATAACTTTTCTTCTCTGCATACGACTCACATTATTTCTTTTAGTGTCGACCTAACTTTTGCCTCCGTTCTTCTGTATTCAAGAGTCTCTGCACTTCAGTTTGCTGATGTGTGCTATTTTTGCAGCCAGAGCCAAATCAGCTAGTGTGTATGTGTCTTCTTCTCTCCCTTGAGATCGGACTTTAAATGGTACAATGGGGACTCAAGGAGAAGGAAAAAGAAGAAAAACAAATTGTAACAATAGGATCAGTTCCGTTTGAGCAGCAGTTAACGTACAATTTTTTCACAATCCCTAGAGAGCTGTTATCTTCAGTTCAGAGTATCACCTAGAATGTATGAAACTTAATTGGTCAAGATGATGGAAAAACGAATTGTTTTATGTCTCTCCATTCAGGTTAAGCGCAAAAGGTTGACCTTTTTACTTAACTAAATTTTACTGATTTAGTAAATAGATTTGGGGTTCGTATGAGTGTGTGCGACTTTTTCTTAAAAAGTAAATAAACAGTTAACTAGTGGGCTAATTAAATAAACGGTGCAAAATTTGTTGCTTAAGCTTTCTCACACATACGTAGGAACATTTGTATTATTGAGGTGTTTAGCTGACGAGAGAAACCAGTATGTACAATTAAAAATTAATGTACAACCTCCAGATTAAATAGATTTAGTGATCTCACGAATTTTACATACAGTATAATATTCTCCTGATATCAACATACGCATTAACTGAATAAATAATTGCTTTGAATGTTCAATAGAAGAGACTTTGTAAGTCAAGAAAATGAATCATTAAAGAGTGTAGAAATTAAACAAAGTCAATAAATGATTTAGGCCTGCTTTAATTGATTCAATTCTTTTGGACCTATGTTGTGTAATTTCTCTTTGTAACTTTTTTATTTTTATAAATGAAGATTTGTTCAAGAAAGTATAGTGATCTATATTTAAGCCTTCTATTTTCTGTATGCATAGATTTGAAAACCTCACTTATTTCTGTGAGAAATATACTGCCAAAATTGTGAGAAATAAATAAATTAAATTATGCCATAATAATATCGTTCAAGGTTTTTTATATAATATTATTAGATCATAAAAAGATGTTTAAAAATTATCATCTGGAGAAAAAATATTCTTAGAACGCCATTCAGAAAAGACAATGACTCAAAGCCGTATGCACTATCTAGTTTAAAATATCATATCCTCCAAGACTATCTAGTAGCGACTCAGATACAATCTATGCCCAAGGAGTATTTATTTATTTGTTTAATTTTTGCTTAAAGTAAATTCCCAAAAGTTTTCATTATTGAACTTCATTTCCGTAAAGGATAATAATATTAAAATGTATTGTAATTTACGACCTTATACCCTCGACAAATTATTATCTTATATAATAAATAAGATAGCCTATTTAAATACCTTACTTGCTATGCTTATATTGCATTATTAAGTGAACAGCGAAATTGTGTACAAAATCAATATATTAAAACTAAAATTAAATTTTTCGCCAAAGAAGCATAAAATTACAATAAAATATTTTTTCAGAGTAAAATAAACGCTGATCCTTTGCTTTCTTTACGCAGAATCATAGAAAATGAGTGAAATTGGTAGTAAAATTACAGAACTTTTACTAAAAGCTATTGTATGCACTACGTAAGCAAAAACTTGAGCGGACTCATCTAGTATTCAGCCTCGGCTGCAATACTAGATTCGTCCTCTAAAGTCTCATTTTGCTCACTTCATACATAAATAGCTATTTCAGAACTTGCATTTTGCAGCCGAACTTGTAATGCGGATAAGAAGATAAAATTTCTCACCCACAACTAAGCGTTATGAATTATATATTGCACCTTTAACAGATGCTCCAAGGATTTTGACATTTCTCTGTAAAATGAGAACGGAGACAGAAGTCAAGTCCGAAATTAAAGTGCATCTCTAAGCCTCTTGCTTCATGCAACCTCCGTAAAATTGGATCCTAGTTTTATTGAAGGGAAGGCAGAATAGATGGGGCGAAAATTTGAGCCGAACTCTTTTGTGCGTGAAGCAATCCGATATAAATGTCGCTTCTCTTCTTACACAGCAAAACAAATGTTAAGTTTCACCACTTTCCAGCTTCTCGTTCTGTTTTCCTATCTTAAGTTACCTCATCCTATAGGTTAGAACTTCATCCTCCGATTCAGACAACAAAAGGTTCGAATTGGGTCCTGCTTTGTAACGGGATAAATTATGATTAATTCTTCAATCGGTGGTTCAGTTTTTTCATTAAAAAACAATAACGTAATTAGTAACAATAGTAATAATAATAATAATAATAACAACAACAACAATAATAGCTTTACCTGATTTCATCGAGGCTCTGAGGGATCAGAGGACATATTGGCTGGTCAGGCCAGTTGCTCGCTACTATTGCGATTATTGCATTATTAATGAAGTAATAGTGTACCAATAATCATCATTAATTTACTGATTTTTTTCTGACGGTTACTTAACTACGGTTGTGAATCGCTGCTTAAGATTTAGCCGCCGTCGGTGTGCCGAAAATTTGTCCCACGGGAAATAATTTAGCCAGTAGACCTATGTCCGTAAATTTATAGATAAGGAACTGTAACATTTACCCACATATTATTTATTTCAATTTAATCCGGGATCGAATCGACGAACTTACATACAAAAAAACCAGTGCTATCTGAACTATCTGAACTACCTGCCCGATAGAGAAAGTTTTCTCTGGTTCCACCTTGCACTAAGACTAAACGATTCCCATATATCAGATAGATCGAGCGGAATTGATCTCCAGGCTCCGCGATAATAATCCCACATTTAACTCTCTGAGATATGGAACGGACATCATGAAGGAAAGTTAATATAAATAAAACGTCTTGTTTATTGTGTGCTGATCTTTAGAGTCTCTGGTAGGGGCTTATAAGCTGTTTTCCAATCCTTATATATACTTACGGTCTTACTAATAATCCAGTAGTAACATTTATTCCAGGAATATACACAGCTGAGGAGAATAAAATGTACTAATAATCCTTACATAAGGCTGAATGCGTGCAACGCTTTACACAGCTTGACCCCCTTGTATAAGCTTGACGTAAATAATCGAGATGGCCGATATCTGTAACAGCCGGTCGTTCTGTAGTTGCCCGAGATTGAATTTTGAGGTTATGTCGGAGTCAGTTGCTTGTTAACCTAACTTAAATAAATTTTTCCTATTATTGGTTTCCTCACAGACAAATTTATGTCAGACAGAATTTACTTACGGGGACAATAGACCTTTTACAGCGTAGGATTGTTTCAGTGTACAACAAAGAAGATGGAATTTATTTTAACTTTATAACAATTGCTTCACCCTCGCTGATAACTATCTACAAACTGACCATAGTTCATAAAAGTGTACGGTATATCAGTATATACTTCAATATAAGGATTCAAAAGGTTATCTCAATGGGTTTATAAGCTTGAAATGAATAATTAATCATTAATCCTAACACGTGGATAATATTCCTCACATTTTAACATTGTGCTTCTAAGAAATTTTTATGGCTAAGTACCAGTGATAAGGTTAATGGTTAAGACACCATACTTTCTTGGCCATCTGAAGGAATGAGTTTTTATTGTTTTCTTCGTTTTATGATGACTTAAATATTTTGTTATTAATAATTAATGTAATTTGCTTTTAATACAATAACATTATTTTCATAAGCTGTTTTCATTAAGGCAGTTTATTTACTGTACGTCACTGTAAGCTCTAATTACATTATTTGCTATAAACTAGCTATTGTATGTGATCCGTGGTCTTTGCCAGATATCGACAGAGATTAAAACACAATGCAGATATGTTTAATGAAGGTACGGATGCTTCTATCCATCAACTATATAGTTAATCTTTTTACTTCAATGATCGTTACTTGAATTAATTTAATAACTGTCTGCTAATGTTGGATGTCTCTCAGAATGGATAGGTAAAATATCCATTTTGACATGGAAAGATGAACGTTTATCCCGAGACAAATGTGGCATTATGGATTTATAAATAGCTACCAGCTAAAATACTGCATTTTTAGCAGACAAAATCCGCTGAGTCTCTTGGATGATTTTAATAAAGCATTCTGCTCAAGAAGGAGGATAGGAAAATTAACAAGGACAGGAAATGCTACATTTTAATTAGTTTTTCTAATATAAACTTAAAGGAAACCTTATGTCTTTTCTAAGAACGGCTTATCTTAAACACTCTTACAACTCTTTCTACTTGTCATATATCTAGTGACATGGCGATGGCGTATCCTTGTAATAGTAGGCCCAACGCATTTAGGTACCATACCATACCACGTAAGTTTAGGGCTATATCTAGGCAAGGTTTTTATAATCTAAATTTGTTGACGAGATTGCTAGTTCACAGCTATCATTCAGAAAGTACATAAGAAAAATTTTTCATATGAACGTTTTAGCTCCTGATTAATTCAGTTTGTGTAGAAAATTTTAACAAAGTCGCTAGAGCCGTATTGGAGATAATCTAAGAGCAATCAGTTTTCTTCAATAAAGAAGTGGTAAAAGTAAAATTAATTGTCCTCTTGCATCATGTCTAGAGCTGAGATTTATATGTAATTACATATTTTATTCTTTACCTGTAGAAAACCATAAATGTCCATGGCACACCATATGACATCCTCTTTTATTGAAGTTTCAGGTTGCTAATTTTTATATATTGTCCCCCCCCCCTGGATCTAGGTCTTCCAAGTGGTCCTTGCCCTTACGGTCTCCCCGTCAATATTTTTTAGATAACTTTCCTTTCCCATGCGTGCAACATGTCCAGCCCATTTCATCCTCCGTGATTTAATTAATTAATTTAATCGTCCGGTGACGAGTACAGGTTATGAAGCTCGTTGTTAAGCAGTGTTCTTCAGTCCCCATTTTAATCTCTCTTAGGCCCAAATATTTTCGTAAACACCTTGTTTTTATATATTATGTTTCCAGTAATTTTATTTTTTGTATTTTTGTATCCTTAAAACGTGTATTAGTACTGAATACTCGACGTTCTGGAGCGAACACAATACTTCTACCTGTACCAGTGTCCAGCAGAAAACAATCCCATAGAGATAAAACTATTATCTGTCTGTCTTTTTAAGCGTCAGCCTGTAATATCTAAAATGACCTGAATTAAAACTTACGACATTATCGTAATTACATTACTTACATCATCAGCATTATGAAGGTTGTCGTCATTATCTTCGTAAATTTCCTGTCGGGAGAGAACATTAATTACGAGTATTTAAATAGGAACACATCACATTATGCTAAGGCGGCAGAAGTTTTATAATGAATTCCAAGTAGTCTGATTTATACAGGATTTGTGATGAAAATCATACATAGCTTACTCACGAATTTTTAACCAGCTTAGGAAAGTTAAGTTGTTTCTGCTAGCATATTTCGGGTTTTAAAATCGTATTCATTAACGTTATATCTTCATGCCTTATGATTTACTAGATTAAGTATTAATAAACCTGAAAGTTTTACGAAATTAAAAGAGCTAGGGGAAAAGGAAACTGTGAGTGAAAGTGTAATGACTTTAATTTGGAAAGAAAATGAATGGGTTGGAGGGCAGTAAACGGTACGGTGGAGGTGGCCAGGTCAAACTGCACAAAAGCACTGGCTAGCATGATGCTGCTGGAAGTCAGTCTGTGAAATAGTGATATTGCCTCACTTTACATAAGCCTTCCTCGCGATTTATGCACAAGGAAATATAAATCAGACAAACAGGATATTAAGGGGACACTTCTTGGGATAGAGACTGTGTAACTACATTCCCAGTCTGTTGTAAAGAACGAGTAGAAATGAAAACCGTCCCGTTTATTACGAAAGTAGATTATTAGTCCAGCTCCTATTTCCAAATAAAAAAAAAGCAAAAGAGTTTTATGGCATGCTGCATGCAGGCAAATTTGCTTGTTCTTTTGTTTCTAAGCGTATGTCTGTGCTAAATCTTTAAGTCAAATGTTCCTCCATCCTATCTAGAGTGATGCTTTACTGTTAGGCTAATCCCATCAGGTCTGTCTTTCTGTCTTTACCAGTGCAGTGTGTTCAAAAATTTAAATTTTATATTATAAACAAAAAATTTCATACAAAAACCAAACAATAATTGAATGGTGGTTTCTTCGGTAAGATATATCATACCTTCACTTAAGCTACAGTATTTTGATATTCTTTTCGTCTCCTTTCTTCCTTTATCTATCTATTTATTTATTTATCTATCCATATACTTATCTACATATTTATCTTTCTTTAGAGTTGTGTGATTATATGTTTCCTTTTAGTTTTAATTTGTCTGATCATTTTTCATTTTTCATTCTGTCTTTCATTCCTTCTTTCTTCCTATCATTATTTACTTACTTAGGTCTATTTAGTTATTGCTTTAATTCTTTCTTCCTTCCGTCGTATCTTTCTTACCTTCCGTGCCATAGTCGATTGGCATCTTCTGTCGCGATAGCATTGATCGAACTTCTTAATCTATTATTTGCTCTGGATCCAGAAGAGGTCGTGGTGTACAAACTCTTAACTTTCGTTTGCAAGAAAAATGCTCAATTTATTTAATAAATAAGCCTATGAAAACCATAATAGTGTATGAAATTAACAAAATAAAATTAACAGGAATATCATACACATTTCCTGATATATGTTTTCAGTACCGGTAACGTCACATAATTAATATTCGTCATCATACATCAGAATGAAAGTTAAAGGGGGGAAAAGCTTGCATGTATCTGATACGATATGTTTTGCCAAGTAGAACAATGCGAAGGGTGGCAGTCTTGACTCGTCGTACAGATAATTTTGCTGTATCCACGCTCTGTTAACCCGGTTTCTACGTCACACACATGCACCGTCACTTGTTTCCAGCTGTGCAGTTCAGCTCTTCCTCCCGTCAGAGGTCAGCACTGATTTATCTCACAAAACTCCCTCTTGCTACCAGTTAATTTCCCTGCCACAACCCACCGCATTGATGTCGTACTTGTGTCACCAACTAGCGTATTTTGTACGAATCTAGGAGTGGTATAATGACCTACATGGTTACAAATCATAAAACTTAATTCAGGAATTGTCGAAGTCTACCGTTCAAATTTCTAGAATGTTGTTTTATACTTAGATATTACAAATAACTACTGTACCTGAAATTCTTACTCTCATCGTGATAATGAATTGAAAGACAATCGTTATCTCTAGAGCAAAATCTATCTTGGATACTGGATACTTAGTCCATCGAAGTGGATACTTCACTTCACATTAAAACGAATTAACTCTGATATAGCATAGCATAAATAGTACTGAAAATGATGATAAGTTTGCAGATATCTACAAAGAAAATTAAAATAAAATTTTTAAGTGTGGTATCGATTACTATCGAACACGAAAGGAGCTCCAGACATTGAGAGTAGGAGCTGAAAACTAGGTAATAAATAGCCTGTATTTAAAATAAAATCAATTATGTTCGTGTTAATTTTAATATCATACTAAAATGAATTCAAGTCGTGCTATCAAAATCCGTTGGTTTCAAAAAAATGAACCAAGGAGGCAGCTTCCATTTGACAAATGCCATGACCTGCCACAGTCTGTCAAAGAACTGCAACAATCAGCTGACGGGAAGGGCATAGTGTGCTCGGTGCCGTTGTTTTAGTGAATATAAAACCTTAAAATTGAAACATTTAGACTAATTATGAGCGAGTAAAAACAGTCGTAATTATAATATTCGTATGAAAATTATGAAACGAGCTACGCGAATTTCATAAAAATACTTGCATTTTAATACATGCCATTATAGGCTTGTTGTATAATATACTAATATACATATGTTCATGATTTCTATGCTGTAGCAACAAAGTGCAAGCGAAAAATTCAGGAAGAAGGCAATGCATAATATGTAAAACAACGCTAGAAAATGCCATTAAATACAAATTGTAGTCTCCTTAATGTGAACAGTCCCCTTGGAATGAATGAGCGCTTGGCTGCCCAGCGTCTGACTGCTGTACCTCTTTTTAAACAGCGTCTGTCGGCCATTACTGGGACATCCCACCTTCCCTGGTATCTTCTTTCTGCCTCCTTGATATCTTGGTGAAACATCTCTCCCATCTCTTCACTAACAGCCACAAGATTTTTCGGAATGTGATCCAGATGAGAATGAAGGAAGTGTAATTTCACGCTCACTCTACACCCGGACTCTTTCATGTGATCCAACATAGTTTTCATTATTGTTTTGTACTCTTCATCCTTTACATTTCCTTTGAACTTTGTCATGACATCCCTCATTGAAATTCAAGCAGCAAGTTCCAAGGTATTCGTCGTCTGTCCAAAGTTTTGGTCTTTCAGAAGCTTTCTAATTTGTGGCCCATTACAAATGCCTTCCTTGACTATACATCTGATAAATGTGGAAACTTGCTAGAAATGTACTGAAAATCGGGGCTTCTTTTGTCCAGCATCTTTAAAAAACTGCTTCATGATACCCTGTTTGGAGTGTATCGGTGGCGATTCACTGTTATTGCAAATCAGCACCGAGACACAATGACACTTAAACACGAAAACTCGATGTGAAAAAATAATCAGTGACATATCTGAAATCAGGCGACCTAATGTAGTTAAAATTATTATTAGATGCTTTGCCACAAAAAACATGCTGGGTAGTGTTATTGGTCCATGTCGAGGTCAATGATAGAAGGTATAATTGGGATAACAGTAATGCTCTACATTTAATAGTACGAAATTTATCTTCTTTTGTGATAATGGAATTAATTTCTCTGTTGGTAGACCTTGAAGGCAGATTCCATTAACCCAACGATGAATATGATTATGAAAATGATATCGCAGAAGCGATGTAATTTACATCTGGTTCACATTGAAATTCTTCTAGAGGAAATGTTTCAACACAATTCATCTGAAAGCTCCGGAGTTCTTTAGTGGGGCTGTGACTTATAAAAATTTGCTTGAAATTATGTTATACCCACCAAAAGGCTATTTGCCGTAAACTGGGGATGATTTGTTTCTGGGGATTACTTTGATAGAAATATATTTGAAGAGCTTGATCCACCTTGCATGCACAAACAGCTTCCAGGAAAATGAAAAAGAGCCTAAGACAAACAGATGGCATTGTGTGAGGAAAAGGAGGCAGATAATGAAGATGATAATCGTTATCATAATCATATGTTCCTGGAATGCATTAATGCAAATAAAAAATTGTTAATTTTTTTAAAGCAAATAATTCAAAGCTATATTTTCATTTACGTTTGTACCCTTATCTCAGAATGTATTAAAGTTAGAGAGATGAAATTTTGCACACTCATAGTAATGAAGAACTATTAGCAAAATTACTTTGATGCCATGTGTACTATACAAAATTAAGTATATTTTAATGTAGTTTTTGTGTGACGGTTTTTGTACTTTTTATGTATTATTAAACTAACTCCATGAAGAAAGATTCAAAATTATGATATAGAAGTTAATTAAGTATATGGAATATAGGCTACACATGGAAAGTTTTAAGTACATGTTTAACTTGTCACAAAACAGGGTGCATAAACTTGCCCTTTCTTTACTTTTTCTTCCATTTTTTACAATTTTTATTTTAACTAATAAATCCACCATAATAAATTAATAAGCAATATAATTCCGAAAGTATTCAGAATAACATGTAAAAATTTGAAATCAGTTTTCCTAAAAGTCTTTTTTTCCCACAGCCGCTTAAAGTAAGTACTGTCCATAAAGATAGCCCAAGTACATTATTCCCTTAAATTATAACTGAAATAAAAGTTAAGCCCAAAAAGTCCAAACGTTTGAACAAAATACTTTCCAAGTGCCATGGCTGTTGCGTTTTCAATAAGTTCTGGGAATCCTCCAAAAAGACGGTTGATGCAAAAACATATTTCGTCCAATCAACCATAAATGTAATCATCTTGCTATATATATATATATATATATATATATATATATATATAATAAAAACAAAGTCTTACAATTTCTCAAAACTTGTCAAAGTATGGTAATGGTAATTTTCTTATGTTTAACTTCGTTTATCGGAATAAAATCAGCAAACTTTTAATAGAACCTTCACTAATTTCTTTATTTGAAAGGAGAAACGGGAAGAAACTCGATGAGTCAAAACTTGCATAGGCTATTTTTGTTTAATCGTAAGATACTTGTATAAGAGTTATTCCTCAATTTTTAACACTTTCGTTGTTTCGATAGCAGTACCGCTTTACCGTTCCATCAGTAAAAGGTCTGTAAATGGTTTGACTCTTAAAGGTTGCCGGTGGTTAATGAAGATTTAGACTCCATAATCTATATACATACATAGCCTACAATATAATAAACTGTTGCTTGGTTCTAAAAGGGCCAATGTCATAAAATTTGCTTTTCAGATAACTGACTTTGAAGCCTTTGTTGAAGTAACATTTTTTGCTGAGAACTTCCGACATTGGCCTCTAAGGTTTCTGAATTATGTCTATTAATAGCATCAGACATTGGCACTTTTATTATACAAAAGATAAAGACTAGCCGAGCTCAACAATGCATAGATCTCATTATTGCAAGAAATTGACATTGGTCCTTTTAGAACCAAGCCACATTATATATATATACATACATACATATATAAATATGTATACGGTCATTATGTTTTTGTAATACCATGACTTCATCTTGTCTGATCACAATTTCTATCCACCCCTGAGCCCTTACACTTGACTTATATATTCCCAGCTGGACAGTTACATAACTTCAGTTTTGCATCTTATATATTACGCAATAATATTCAGCTCCAGCACTTAGGAACGAGGCTTCTGTTTTTGATGCGATGTGTAACATGCGTAACTCCCTGGAGGCCTTATAGGAATAAACTGCATCCTTCAACTGTTCGACTATAAATCCACCGGTTTTACGGGGAAATTAAGCGAAAGTGCTTCTTATAGCTGCTCCAGCCACTTAGAAAACGAACCAGCAGTTTCAGTTGCATTGTAGGAAAAAAAACCTATATCATAAATAAGAGCATATTAGGCAGTAATAGTAATTGTTTTCACTACAGTAAGAAGCTAAATAAGTTCTTTTAAAAGCAAGTTCGCTTAATAGTTTAAAACGAATTTCACGCATATGGAAAAGCTGTTCTCATTATTACTTAAGCTATAGCTACATTCATTTAGGATAACGTCTCCATTTCCCAGTTTTTTTCGAGATTATCCCGTTTATCGGATTTTATCGATTGCGGTATATCGGAAAAAAAGACTGAATCCCGGCAAACTGAAAGGTTATAATACAACCGTTAGGATAATAGTCTTATAAATCTTTATTCTTAGATTTCTGGACAGAAGACGAGAAGATAAGAGTTTCCGAACTGCATAAAAACAAGTATTTCCTGATTTTAGTCGACACTTAACTTCTGCCTTAATATTATTTGTGTCTGTAATTATTGCTCCCAGATACTCGCTTACTCTTCGGGAAGAACATAATCTGAGAGTATTCGAAAACATACGCGTAACCAGGCCGACCATATGGGGGGGTTATAACATCCGGGGGTTCTGAGGGTATGTAATACCCCCCAGGGAGAGGGGGGTTCGAAGGTCCTCCCCCGGAAAATTTTAAAAATTAAGATGCACAATAACGAGTTTTAAGCTTCCCATGCTTTATACTCGTATTAAGTAATTTATAAGCAAAGTTTAAAAATATGTACAATTTTCCTTTTTTTAATCAATGGGGGGTTCAAACCCCCAAAACCCCCATCGTTACACCTCTGTTCGAAAACAGGGTACTTAGGAAAATATTTGGGCCTAAGAAAGATGAAAATGGGGACTGGAGAAAACTGCATAGCGACGAGCTTCATAACCCGTAATCTTCACCGGATGAAGTAAGGGTAATTAAATCACGGAGAATTAAATGAGCTGGACATGTTGCGCGCATGGGGGAGGAAAGACATATCTCAAAAGTATTGACTGGAAGAACCCGACGGGAAAATACCACTTGGAAGACCTAGACGTAGGTGGGAGGACAATATTAAGATAGATTTAAGGGAAGTAGGATTTTCGAGGGATGAGTGGATAGAGTTAGCACAATAGTTTGAATGGCGGGCTCAGGTAAGCGCAGCAATGAACCTTCGGGTTTCATAAAATAGATAATATTCCTTTAGCTTGCTGAGGAATTGTCTATTGCCATTAAGTAAGTAAGTAACTGAAAGCGTGTCCAAAATATAATAGTATATCATAGGCTAATATTGGCTTAACGATAAAAAATAACACACTATCAATGAAGAAGAACGCTGTAATTTCTGAACTAATCTTACAAAGTAAACGTGGCACCACTTACATCGTCATGCTTATTTGTCAATTTCAGTACCTACATCTACTCAATAATGTTCATATGGACGTAGTGTTTAATTATTGAAAATTATAAATTCTAAAATTGGCAATACTTTTTGGGGGGGGGGCACAAATAAGTGTTACAATGCATACTTGATTTCGACGAATTGATTATGAGAATGGAGAATATGGACTTTTGAAGTACATTAAAATGTTGGGGATGAAATTCCATGCAACAAAGCCGTAAATTTTTATGAACATCAAACGGGGTGGCATTATTGTCACAGAAAAATGGTCATATTTTTAACCAAGCCGTGTACAATCCAATGCCTGAGAAAATTAAAAAGGAAAATGTGGCTATGTGTTATAACAAGAATGTACATCCTCCAAAGTCAGTCACCACGTCTTGCTGAGTCTTGCTGCAAACATGCCCTTGAAACCTCTTTTCATTCATCAATTTAATTTCGTTAAAAATTCATCCGGCTGGCAAAAAAACAGATGACTTTTGAAAAGCCCCTCATGGAGTCCTGACTTAACCAGAAATTTAAGCAGTGCTGTAGAAATTTGGAGGAATTGTCCAAACGACTTAAAAGTCGCCATTTTGCACTTCATTTTTTTATTTCCGTGGGAGGATTCCCGGACCTCCCGTTTTTAGGGACATTTAATACTCCCAGTAGAAGGAAAACTTTCGTTTATGTCGGCTCTTCACTTCATAAGTTCTGGATCCACCCCTGACAGCTCACATGAATTGTGTGTTTGTGTTATTTTTGAAAGAATATTTTTAATGAAATAAATGTAAAATGAACGTTTACTGTTGGTTTATGGAAATAGGCCCATGTGGAAATTTAATCCCATCGTTATACGTTCTAGTATTTTTTTGTAGTAGGCCTATTAATTCTTTTAAAACTTCAATGATACTAAATATCTTACATAGTCTACATAAATTAGAAATAAACATTTTAATCTTTAAAGCTTGTATTAAATACTTCATATGAAATATCTCAAAACGCCATATTGCTCTTTAGGCTCTTCCTCCAGAAAGCTCTTCACTTATTAATATCAGAAAATCTTAGTTCTATACCTCATGATTGTGTTATCTGAAAAATATTATAATGTGAGAATTATAGATACAGAAATTGTTTCGTCCGTAACACAATTTTACGCCCAGGTGGAGCTAGGATTTCATCTTTATTTATAACAAATAAATCGGACACGAGCATTGCATAACCTAATGTGAAGTATATGGAACAGCATTTTGTTGATTTATTCCTCAATCTTGCAACTGATTTTTAAAGAAATTACTTTATAAACCTTGTCTTACCAAACATTTTTGGCATGGAACACTTTTCATTTAAGGGAATATAACTTATATAATATGGAACACTCATACTCACAGTAAAAAGGCATAATTTTTTTCCCGATATCTTAAAATAAATGTAAAAATTTTAAAACACACTCAAGTTGTTTACTTAGGCCCAATGAAAATTGTTTACTGTGTCCTTCTGGCGAGAGTTCTGAGTTCTTTTTTTAAGTGATTCACTTCAATTTCAAAAAGAAATTGCTAATCAAATTTCAAAGTCATGCTAATGATAAGACAGAATTGTAATCTGGAAGTTCAATATTATTGATGTTTTTTTCTGTTTACTATCACAGATTTTCTTGAATTTCGGAGTAATGGGTGACAATTGGATCTCATGTCAGATGCGACAATAAGTGTACTTCTGTGCTTTGATTCCGTTGAAACATAACACGAAAATCCCATTTAACACAGATATGTTGTCACAAAAGAAAGAAGCACAATATCATTTTTAATTATTGTTGAGAGTAATTGGGATTTCTTCCTGTAGTTGGTAGAATAAATGAATAAATAACTAAATAAATAAACAAACAGGTTGACAATATGGCTGTTCATATCACGTCTGGCGGAATGAAACGGTTAGTTCCCGGTATAAATTAGAAATTAGCTGCTAGAAGGCATTTCGATGTAATGCCACCAAGATCACTGGACCATCGCGGAACACTTGTCTCACGGAACACTAATGTTCGGCGGAATACAGATCGAGAACCACTGTCTTGGACATTCTTATTCGTTTGATTTGCTAGAGCTCAGTTAAGCCATTAAAAATCCTGATGATGTTCCAAATTATAAGCGCTTTTCGATTACAAATTATCTTCGTTCCCAGTGTTGATTTTTACAATATTGGACTATTGTTTTCGTTTTTTGCACACGAATGATACCCTTCTTCATATAAAGGATTTCTGAACGAGTTACTTTAGCTGTAGGCCTAAGGAAGTGATAAAGTTACTACTTTCTCTTCAAGCTTTTGCCTTTTTACGCTTCCTTATACGTACATAGACCTACAATACACATTCACAAACTCAAACATGCAATCTATGTATAGGCAGCGCTTAAATAAATCCGTAACAAGAATCTGTATCTCGAGTGATGTACCAAATCTCCAAAAAGAGCTTAGATACATCATCTGTAAGCTCAATGTAAGCAAGATCCCCGATAAGTCGATTATTATTGCTATCTCTGAAAAGTTGTAGACTACAAAAGGAAAAAAGTGTATGCGAAAAGCAGAAGAATCTTGAAAAGAGAGCAGTCAGCAAAACACTCTATCAGATCAAATCGCGCAATAAGAAAGAAGATGATAACGGAAAAGAAATTTTTACAGAGATCAATCTTCAGTCACGTGATTCAAGAAAAGTACCGAGGAATTTCCGACAAGTGATGCTGCAGCCATCTCAGAGGCCCTTATCAGATTTTAGCATCTCCCATTTACTTCAAGAGAAGACATTATTCTCGTGGTTCTTCGCTTTTATCTTCAATTGCCTATCTGTAACAAAAATGTAGATAATTTCATATTATTTAAAGTATACCAGTACCTAATTTGTGAAAATATAACATGTTTTTATTCGACCATACAATAATATGCTTATTATTGCTCCATTTCGACATAGATGTTCGTTATAACACAGGTATGATATCGATTATAATCGAACAAGGAACGATCTTGAAATTTTGAGAGCAGCAAATGAAACTGCATAACAAACAGCCTGTTTTTAAACTAAAATAAATTCTGTTCGTGTTAATTTTATTGTTACATTAAACGGAGTTCATTTCGTCTTTTAAAAAATCCGTTCGTTCAAAGAAAAAAGCCAGAACAAGTTTCGACTTCGATCTATCGCAAAAGACAAGAACTACTGGAACTTACTACCAGGCTGATTGCCGTGGTCAGCTAATGATTCTTATGATTCTAAAATCTCAAAACTTTACATATAATTATGATCAACAACAAAAATTATGCAAGTTTTGGTAAGAAATTCAACCTATATACTAGTAGTCTTAATAAACACCATATAGGCCTATTGTTTCGAATCCGATTGTGAATAAGTATATACTAGTATATAGGTTGAATTTCTTATCAAAACTTGAATTATCTTATACTAGTTGAATTCACACACTAAGCTTCATAATGAAGTTTATCAATAAAAATTATGCAACTTGCTTACAATGGCAATTAAAATACTGGTATCAAAATATGAAACTCGCTTTGGTTGCACCATAAACATGCCGGTACCTTAATAAATGCCGTTATAAGCTCGTTAACATAATCTATAACTGATATAATTATATCACTGATGTTTTATTCAGTGAATCATTGTCATTGTCTTAGTTCATAACAATAGTATGTTAAGTACAATAGCGTCACACTTATCTGGGCTCGATGAGACTGGACCCTGTTCGGATGACCGAAATTCTGGATTAAGGGGAATTTGACTTAAAATGGACGTACAATATCGTAGCCTAATACAAGTTTTAGATAGGTGAAACTAAAAGCAACTTTTTTTTCATAAATATAACTTTTCCTATAAATTAATATTAGTATTAACAATACTTTACTCGTAGATCTAAGTTTTTAGAATGTGAACTGATGTGGGATTAACAAAACAAAACATCTTTGTGATTCAAATTCAAAATTTATTTTATAAAACCTTTCCGGATTAACCATATGTCCGGACGAGCAGGGTCCGGATAAGCGGGACTCCACCTATAGAACCGAACTTGTTATTAAACTTATTTACGAAAGTGTAACGAAAGGGGACGCCCTTGCTCTGAAATGAAGACCTCTGCGATATTAGTTTGCAGAAGAAGGGTGACGGTAACAAATGACGAACGTCTTCTTACTCGGTAAAATAATTTATTAAGCTGATCTCCACAAATGAACATCTGATCCGTCTCTGTGGTAGCATCGGACACACTGACGAATGTCCAACCACTTATTATTTGAAGTGATTTGTGAGATGTTGCTTTGAGTATCCTACGATACCACAACTCACTAGTCTTAGATTTCTTATTATGAGAGAAATATAATGTGAAAGATCTGTTTAAGCCTATATAACTTATATGAAAATCAAAACTTTTCGCTAACACCCTTTATATTTTATATGGATGTGGAGGGAACAGCGGATGGTCGGGTTTCCACATGCGAGAGTTCTGGCACGGGTTCGCTAGATTGTTTTTTAAATATTATTTTATAAAACAAAGAAGAGTGCCGCCTTTGAAATTTACATGTGCCTGTATATTGAACTAATCAACGAGTCAACGAATTCCCGTATTCGTTTGCAATTATATATATCTATATATAATTATATATACAGGGTGTTTCATAATTAATAGCGCAAACCGAAACTGTTGAAAGTACAGTATACGAAAACAGAAACAGAAAAGTTCCAGCAAACATGGGTCCGCAAACAAGCCGTTTGCGAGATTTATTATTGCTAATAATATACAGGGTGTTAATGAATAACACCGAAATATTTTACCTGTGTATTGAGGGGACATAGACAAGCAACTTTTACTAGGAGATTTTTGCTCTATGGCTTCAATTTTTCCTGTTAGAGCATAAAATCTCCCAGGGCATGGCCGCCACTGACTTCTAACATTAGACAAAAATGCAAAACAAGGGAAGTTGTTAACACTGTAGTCAGTACTTATGAATAAAAAAAAAGACTAATGCAGTGGCGACCAGTCATGTGATTTGTCTGTAAATTTTGCAGATTATGGAAACACTAAATTATGATATAGCTATTGACGAATGATTAAGAGTCAGGTTTTTATCGATCACTAGGAAGGCATGAAGTCAACTTAATGAACATTTTAACCCTATTTCGCGTAATTATTGATTTATGAGCACCTAATTATAATGACTTTATTGCCCTGTAGCATACACATTTTACGTCATAGAGCAAAAATCTCCTAATAAAATTTTCTTGTCTAAGTCCCCTCTATATACAGGTAAAATATTTCGGTGTTATTCATTAACACCCTGTATATTATATAACTTAGCCTATATATAATATGTGCTATCATATATATATATATATATATATGCGTATGTTTCAGCATCATGTCCAAGCGTTTGGAGCGATTTTGATGAAACTTGTTATACATGCTTCTTATAGGTCGACTAAACACTGATGAGTTAAATGAACCCTGATCCGTTCTTTTCTGGGCGCTGTTCGGGGGGGTCAAGAAAATCCGGTAAACAAATGGAGATATTCTGATGAAATATGTTACACACATTTCACATTGTTTCCTAAAAAATTCTATAGTTTTAAATCAGTCCTAACACAACCTTAATCCTCCCCTTCTGAGTGGAGGTGGGCCGTTTCAACCCCATGAATAATTTTTTTCTGTACAAATCTACATTCTACAAAATTTTACACATGTACCCTGTAGAATCGGGAAAAAAACTTACGAAACAATAATATTCGAAAAACAACCCTTTATTAAATTTTCAACCCCCTATTTTATGATCTCTATATAAATCTACAGTCTTTGACCAATTTTTATCACACTTTACACGGACCCCCTACATATCCAAGAGAAATTTTATTGAAAAATTAATTTTTGGAAGAAATCAGTCCTTTAATTTTTCAATGCCTGTTATATGGCCTTTATTTAAATGTACATTTCCTAATAAATTTTTACCAGAATTTACACCATACCCTATGGAACCTGGAGAAAATGTTAGGTAAGCTAAGTTTGGTTAAAACCACCCCCATAAATATTTCACTTCCTATTTTAATCTCCAATCTTTGACCAATTTTTATCAGACTTCACACATGGACCCTATAGGACCAGGAGAAATTCAAAATAATTGCATGTTATTAGGGCAGCTTTTTGGCAATTTTTACTTTACTATCAGTAAGACAATAAAGGGTCTTATCTGTGCAGTTATTCTTTATTTGGCCTTGTTTAATTGTTTCGTGGTATATATAATACAAAACACCCAGTAGTATTGTTGGTACCACGATCTGGTAATTAAAATCGGGATTTTTATGGACATGCCAAAACTTGTGTTAGTTGTTACGGTGCTATATATCTGTAGACTTCAATAACGTTCGCAACTGTATTGATAGAACAGCGTGTCCAATTTCCATGTAAATTGGATAATTAATACACCCTTTGTTTAAGGCTTTTTCTAGCCAGTAAAACCTACTATGTAGGTGGAAAAATCAAGAGTACATGGTACGCGCAAGATGGGTACTCGTTTTATTGAATTTCATATTTTATAAATGAAAACAAACAAACAAACAAACAAACAAAAACTGTAGAATGTTCAGTGGGAAGTGGTTTCGACAGAATGGAGGTAAAGTTAAAAAAAAAAACTCACGTGTCACATACAATTTCTTCTACGATAGCGACAAAACTGGAAAACTTAACTGAAATAATAATTAAATACAACAAAAGTTATAGAAGCCAAGTGTGCCAAGCGTACAACCATTTTATCTTAGTGCAGAATGCCTTAGTAATTATCTATGCTTGATGGCGAACGATTACTTTCGCCAGGTGGTTTGTTCTTATTTTAAACTGTTGCTAAAATTTAGCAGGCGTAACTAGACGTATGATACTGAGTTTCTGACATTGTTCTTAGGTTCGATGTAATGAAATGCGGTAATGTAGGCTGCTGGCACTGACTTCCAACCATAAAAACATGAATGAGAAATGTATTAAAACACACTATCGCAGAAAAATAAAAATTTCCGCCTGAACAACTTCTTCCATGTGCGTTATTGACGATTCATGACTGGTTTAGAGAATGTGTTTTCCAAATTTTATACATCCACCTTTAATAGTTCAGAAGATATATATTTCAGTCTAGTAATGTTGCCAAAATATGAAGGTGTGAGAAATAGCAAAGTTAACATACATATAAGGAAGTTTACTTTGAGATTTCCACGAGTTTTTCCTTCTAATCTTTTACCTTTTAAGCCCCCATCTTTCACTTTTGGAAAAATAGTTTATGCTTTCTTTCTGTTTTCCCTTGTCTCTATAAACCGTATTAAGAAGGTAGTAATTTGGAAGGTAGGGAGACTTTCAAAAGCAGCATTGCAAAAAATGGAACGTGGTATCTTTAAAAATGGCGTCTCAACATCTGATAAGGGCACAAATACGCACAAATTGTTATGAAATGTATTCTACGCGTGTGAGAGGATATTTTAAAGCAAAAATGTGGAACCAGAGATAATTTTTTTCTGAGCTTAATCGATCAACCCTATTCTTTATAGTTAATTCAACGGTCAATTTTATCGTTGGTACGGATTTTAAAAACCTTTTGTCATTGTGCCATGCACATTTCGAGAGATAATGAAATTTACTAAAGAGGCAACAGAAAAGTCATGAAAATGTCATGATTTTTATCCATTGGAATTCAATAAATATATTATAAAAGTCCTCGATATCCTTCGGACAACTCATTTGACTCCAATGTCACGCATGAAATGAACCATTTGATATTTCTTTCTTAAAAAGAGAATTGCTGAAAATTTATTTTAAGATCACAATGCTACAACATATTACACTTTATAAACTCACAGCTACGGGTAGAGTATTTTCTCCACTTCCATTTCATAACCTTGTTTAAGATACGCAGTTCTATATACGCTTTTTAGATCAATGGTTACTGTATCATGATCATGGCGATATTGAAGGACAGTAAAACTGCTTGAACTTAACAGCAAATCTCATATATTATAGGCTGTGTAGAGACTGCAAACCAAGCATCCAGGATTTATATTCATGGGATAAATCAAACACTGCTGTGAAGCTGAAGCCCATAAGGATATATTTTCAAACTGAGAGTAAGCCTAGCCTATAAATATGGGATGCCAAGTTGGCAGCAGTGGTTAACGATGTACCGCTTGCATGCGGAAAACTTTATATAAGTTATATATTAATATATATAAGAAAGAATTTAAAATTCCTGTATTTTATAGTGGTGATTTGCATAATGTTTCACATTTTCGACCAATTTCAATTTTATCTGCTCTACCAAAAATACTTGAAAAAAGTTTCAAATTGCGAATGAGTAAATTTATATTTAAAAAAATACAAATTACTTTAAAATTACTAATATGGTTTTAGAGAGCAATTATGCCCATTAAATGCTGCAGTGGATATTGTTTCAAATATTAAAGAAATATTAGATATGCAATGTTTATCTTCTGGATTAATTTTAGAACTTAAAAAAAACATTTGATATTTTTGATCATAATATATTACTAAAGAAACTAGAGAGACTGGGTTTTAGAGGATTACCACTAGCATGACTTCAGAATTATTTTTATGATAGAAACCAATATGTATCTCTAAAAAATGGAATAATAAGTAGTGAACTGCCAGTTGTTTGTGGTGTTCCCGCAGGGATCTTTAGGCTACTTGGGCAACTATTATTTCTAATATATGTAAATGATATAAACTAAATGAATTGAAACTAAATGGAAAAGTATTATTTGCGGATGATGTCACTATATTTTATGCTGCTGACTGTCTTAATACATTACAAAATAATATGGCTCACGATATCAAAATTCTGGAAAATAGGTTAAATCTTAATAAATCAATAGTGCATTCTATATTATATTCCATAAACCACGTCTTCAGATACCAGTAATGGATAATTTTTAAGTTTTATAATAATTATGTTAAAAAGGTGAATTCAACTAAATTTGTTGGGCTCATTTTGAATGAACATCTTAATGGGATAGACCATGCAAGGTATGTAATTAGAAAAATTACTCCTCTTATAGGCGTGTTCCATAGATTGAGACAAGTTTCGCTAGAACACTGTCTTAAAAACGTATAATATGTTTTAATTTACATGTTAGCGATGTGGGGATATACTTTTGACTAAAATATTAAATATATACAAACTTTACAAAATACAGCATTAAGAGCCTCTTACACCATCATCAGGATTATATCGACGTTCGGGCATGCTTCCAATTAAAGAACTTATTAAATCCCAGTTGTATATCAGGCATCATAATATTTCTTTTACTTTTAATGATGATATTCACGATCATTTCACTAGAAATTATGATTTTAAACACTTAACAAAAAATTCCTGTCAAATATGGTACTAAAGGAATTCATTATTCCCTTTGCAAGAATTATAATGAATGACCATAAGATATTGGATATATATATATAAAGACTTTTGCTTCAAAGGCTCAATTTTATTTCCGTTTACAAGTAACGGTACTTTCATGGTTCCTATTTTTATTATTTTCTCTATTAAATTCATGACATCTGTGATAATCTTAGTAATGTGCTATGTTTCTTTGAGTTATTTTCAAATATTGTACTCTTCCCTAGCTCTTAATAAATATACGAGTATTGTTGTTCTCTGTGCATTATATTGTACTGCCCCTAGTTATTAGCATCATTATTCTTAGGGGTCTTTATTGATAGATAAATAAATAAAAGGCATTGTCAACAGATAAAATAGACATAAATAAACTATTGGTATACATTATGATCTCATATTTATTAAATTAGTTTGAATTATAAATAGGTTATGAAGTAGCCAGTTTTTTATCTTTCTTTTGAAATGGTTTGCGTCTATATTCCTATAACAAACTGCTAGGCGATTATATGCAGTAATACCCCTGATAATGTTGCCCGTTTTAACTTTCTCCAGTCTGTCAAACGGTATACATAGGCAGTACACTATCTAGCAACGATGTACAGTCACACGTCTACAAGATATCTCGTAGTTTTGAATTTACGGTATAACATTATAGAAATACATTACATGAGCATTTTGGGCATAGCTGTAAATCCTCAGCATGCTACTGACACAAATTATTTTGTAATACCGGCATCTTTGTGTTTCAAGATGTGTACAGTTTAAAAATACTGTTATTGTTTTATATATTTCAGAGTTTATGCATATTTTAGTGATTGCAGTAGCTTTAGAAATTGTAAATTAATCAAGTGATATACCAAAAAGAAACATTCCTGGAGTAGTCCTTGTGTAATGATTTTTAGCCTTTTGTGTCTCTGTAAGACAATGATTGATTGGAGGAAATGTCTCCATTTCTGCTGAAGTGCTGGTGGACGTTAAGCAAGATTGCTTTAAATTGCAGCAAGCGTACTCGCTTGAGTGGTCGTTATTGAGCACTGCAACTAGATTAGTGTAACGTATCCGATGAATTGGATTGTTGAAACTGACGCAGTCTGTGGACGAGAGGTCTGTAAATGATACTCAGTTAATGGCGTCTCGCTGTTACTTCAGGTGTACACAATCCAAGTCCTTACTGATCACTTCTGTTGTTTCAGGAATGATATATTTTACAAGCTTTCCCGTGTAGCAACGAGGGAAATTGTCTGGACAGCAGTTTCTTAGCAGGGGTCTTCCTGCCCCTTGTCTAAATAAATGTTTTTAGGGAACTTTGGCCTCGACGTTAGAGTCAAGAACTCCAGAATTATTGTCTAAATAAAGTATATGTTTCTGTTAAAAATATCCTGATAAAAGATAAGTTATTTTTTCAGACTGTAGAAAGTAAAAGAAGCTCTTTTAATGGTAGATGATATAATTCAAAGTGAGGAAATTACGCCAATGGTTGGTATAAACTTATAACACTCCAGGGTATCTAACTTTGATTGCTTCTCATAGAAAATACTCATTTAGAAATATTTGCATAGCCCTATGAATACGAATAGACTCAGTTTCATAAAAATTGAACATCTTAAAATTCACTATTCCTTTTTAAATGTGAAATCGCTCACTGTGATTTCAAAAATTTACATACTTCGTGGGTGAAAAGCGTTATCCTTAAGTTGGCAGCCTTGAACCGGAAATTCAATAAATTTAACATTAATTATCATTTCACAAATATTAAAGACCGTCTAAAAATAGTATATGATACACGTGGTAAAATAATTTTATTTTGCTCGTAGGATTGCTACACTCGCTTCTACGGGCTTATTTCGCAAATGTAGCCTACAAGCAAAATAAAATCTCCTTTTCAACACTTGGATGATAAAATAACTATTTGTTGTTTAATATTTGTGATTATAAATAAAAATGTTACATGTTTGCAATTGTGCATTGGCTGGGTGTTTAGACCGATCGCCTTCCACCACTGGGACCCGGGATCGAATCTCGGTGGATCCATGTGGAAGTTGTGGTGGACAAAATAGGGCCGGGACAGGCTTTCTTGGGGTGCTCTTGTATCCCCTGCCATATATAATTCTACTGTTGCTCCATTCATCACAGTTTGGCCATTTGGTTGCAATAAAGAACTATTATTATTGTTATTTTAGATTACAAACATTCATGTTATCTAAGGTTATTACAACATTTGAAAACAGTTCATTTTTAGTTCATTTGTTAGTTATGGAATTTATATTGCTGTTTATGCTTTGATTTACTGTATTTGATTTCTTTTGAATGCTACGACTTCTATTAGCTATTTACCTATTTATGTGTATTACTTTTAGTCCCTATAAATCGTTAGCTTCTTTTAGTTTGCGATCATCTTTATGCATTCCCACTTTACCAATATATCATAATTACGTAATTATTTCCTTTAGCCTAGCTCAGAGGTCTGATTCAAGCCGTGAGGAACCTCAGGAAAACAGACAAATAATGTCGCAGGCCGAGGAACAGGAGTAGCTTATATCATTTCCGGGCACTGGTGATAAATGTGAGGCCTGTAGAAAATACATAATCTAGCATCCCCATTGCATACCCTAGATGCTTCCCGAGCTGCTCCCTCCCGAAAACTTAACTTTTAGATAAAGTACCGTTAGAAGAATCGGGAAACTAAGAAATTCTTAAATATGGAACGCAGGTCGGTACTGTAAGCAACATTGTGCTGCTGCTTCCCGAACAGATTTGTTTTACAATAGGTCATTTGTAAATGAACTCTTAGTCAAAGCCATAATGTAATACTTATATATTTTGCCATTAACAAAATCAATAGCGTGATATGACTTTAAAATAGTTATGTTTAATCAATTTTATTTCCGTATAGTGGTAGTATTTGATTTTATATGATATTATTAAGAGATCAGCGAATAGAACACTCAATTTTAAACTTTTAGACCTATTTTCAAAATATTTGCTGAATACGAATAATATGTGGTTCTGGAAATTATTTGTGATATTATATTAATAGGCAATTTTATTTCGTAAAATTGTGAACATATTTACAAAATGTATGGATATTATAACACCATTCATTGGCTGCGGAGAATATACAGCTTAAATATTTAATTATAGTGTAATGTATATACATATAGATGGTGGTGCGTAATTTATAATATTTAATATAGCAGTATGTAGGCATATCCTTCTGGCGGCACCAGGACCCTGGGGTCTAACAGAAATGAGTACCAGGAGCAATCCTGGGGTAAAGGCGGACGGTGCGTAAGGCTGACAACCTTACCATCTTCACGTGCCGAATGTCTGAAATCTAGGATCCTCAACCTCCTGGAACCCTCTTGGTCTGTATAGGGAACATTTTATTTTTTTATAGGCCTATTTAGTCCATTTAGTTTATTGGGACGGAGAAGGGTAAATTAATGTCGACAGTGCCCGCAAGATAGGTTCTTCCCCATCAGTGCGTTATAGCGCACCGGTAACCGTTGCAATTTCCGAGATAGAAAGATAATATGAGTGCGCACATAACCTCTGTAAACTTTCATCCTATAGCAATAATAGTTAGAGAAGGAAGGGGGGAGAGAAGAAAGAGAGAACATAGTGAACAGTAACCTGCTGGAATAGACATTAGGCCTATTATCGTTAGAACTGTATATTAATATTGTATAGACCAAATTAGTATACAAAGCCAGTGTTTTGCAATCAATTTGTGTACATACTGGCTAATTAAACGCTAATTCACTATTCATTTATTTATCTGCACAGAAACAATATCATATTAATTGACTCATTAAGACAGTAATCAAACTAGCTGTAGGCTGTGTTAATTTAGTCATGTTGACATGTCTTTAGTTATCGATTAAGCTAGTATTCAGTTACACTGCTGACTACCTCTGTAACAGTAGACGTCATGATATAAATTAGATAACTAGATGTAATCAAATGACCATAAAAGCAAACTTTTCTGCAAAGATTCATGAGTTTTGCTGTTAATTAATGTCATCCTCATTTGCACAGGAAAAGGTTGTTTTTCTTGATAGACACACAAATTAAGTCTATGTAAAATTCTTTAGTTGGAAAAAATTAATTAAACTTCCATTTATTTACTTCTGTCTTTTATGAAAAATTATTTCACCCAAAATTTGTCTTTAGTAAGAGTAAAAATGTAGCTTTTCTCAAAAGAAAATATTTTTTTTTTTTTAAACTAGGCTTTATATAGTTTATAGAAAGTCGGCTTTAAGTGGGAGCGATATTTTCACTCTTAATCTGCTGAGCGCTGTGAGAAGAAAACATTCCTTAGCGAATCCAAAGTATTTATTACCTTTCCGTTATCTCTTTTCCTTCAGTCAAACAATTTCTGTGTTGTGAATCTCATTCCTGTAAAAACTTACTAAAAAAGGCTGACATAAAAAGGTATGAAGCACCTCTTCCCTCGTCATTGAAAATAATTATTATGCTGAAGATAATTTATCTTCATCTTTCATTGCAGATGAAAAAGTGAAAACCAGAATTCGTAAAAATTCAACAACTATTTATTTTACAAGTCAGATTAGACTCAATCTAAAGCAATAAATACCTTACATTTGTTATGAAAACCCACTGTCTTTAGCAGTTCGTTCATAACTCTCTATTGAAAATTCAGAGCCGAAAATTTACGCTCTGTTTAAACTAGCTGGTCTGGGTCTTTTGCTTTCATACATTGAACGCATTTATCCTCGTCTTAAAACAGAATATTGTTATTACGCCTACCGTTTTCAATTACTTAATTACATTTGCAACTAGAAGCTGTTACTTGTTATAAATAGGTGTATTCTTGCGTGGATGATTAAAATTACAGTTCTTCTTTCACTTCATCCAGTCTATTGTTCACTAGATTTTTTGTTTGAAATGGTTAATTAACGAGATTGGGGTACTGTCTGCTACTTAGGCCTGTCACATTTATCCATAGGCCTACATGTGGGCCGAGATCGAAAGCGTGAGTTTGGGAACAGCAAAAAATGAATGCCTACTGACAGCTCTACTCAGGCCGACTGAAGTTGACTAAAATCAGAGGTAATTATTAAGCACCAGTGTGGGGACGGGAAAATGTCTGTCCGTCTGTCCGTCCGTGTATCTGTACGCGCGATAACTCAAATACGCTATATCGGATTGTTATGGAACTTGGCATACGCATTTATAATGTCCATGACAAGAAGCCTGTTTATTTTGGACCAAATTGATTGACTGGTACCAGAGTAACGACTAATTAAAGTTCACATAATTTTTAAAATCATGTCTATACTACAATGCCGCATTTCTAATCATGAGGGCTTTGACTCCAATGCAGTCAGATGCTTGTATATTTCGTTGATGAAGTTTAAATTGAGTACTACATGAACACTGTTATATACAGAAGGTATATTGCTGTGAAATAATTAGCGGAGTTCTTTGCTACTGAATTTTGTGAAATGTTAGACATAGTTTAAGAATTTCAAGTTGCAATATATTTAGCTTTGACAAATAACACTATTCCTTCACATATGGTTATCAAACTAGACCGTCAAACTGGGCCAGATTGCCAAAATGGTAACGTCTTGGACTCGTCTTCTGGAAGTCCGTGGTTCAAATCCCGGAGCCGGCTAATTTGACATGGATTTTTTTTTTTAATTTTTATGTGAGTGTGCGATTATCAAGATATCACAGATCTGTAGTTCTTCTGATGCTGGACGATTGTAATCTGATTTTTAAAAATATTTTCTGCAAATCATAATTGCAGTTATAATTGATTCAACAAAAGCATTCTGGCACTTTGTTACACCAGTTTACCTGATATTGTTGATTTAATAATTTGAAACGTCACTGACATTGGTTTTTACATTAATTCTATTACAGCTTCCCCTCACACAGCGGGCCTGGGTTAGGTTTCCGGTCTGAATAAGTTGCCTAGGTGGAGGTTTTAAAATGTTTTCCTCACTACTGTGACGGAAGTCTGTAACTTTAGGTCCTTGTGGTTCCCTGATATGATCAAACCGTCAGCCGTTATCATCATCTTCATTCCGTCGCTTTTTGTTAGCAATGAGTGTGTGTCTGTATGCAACTGGTGTGTCGCGTCGTAGGTGTCCGTATTGTCTTGGAGGAGGCCTCGGCATTGGGCAGACCTCCCATCCGGGAAAACCTATCATCTTCTTGTCAAATTTTATTGGTTTGTGATCCAATGGTAATCCCTCTACCGAGAGATCGCAGTCCTGTAAGACCCGGGCGGCGTGGTCCGCATATTGTCCCTACAAATGGGGCGATTAAAGAGAAATAGATAAGAAACGACTGCTTATTATATGCCGGTAATCAGGAATCTCACAGTAATATCCTTATTTTTAATATCCTTAATATCCATAATTTTTTGGCGTATTTTCTTTTACGTCCTCATAAGAATTATTAGTACTCGAAATAATTCCGGTACTTCAGTAATTTGTAAACAATATTGTTTTTAGATTGAATTCTTCCAGGGTGGGACCCTCACATAATAATAATAAAAATAATAATAATAATAATAATAATAATAATAATAATAATAATAATAATAATAATACCTGCCATTTTGGCCCAAAATTATATGATTTTATTAAAATTAATCCTGATTTAAGACTACTAAACAGCACGATATTTAAGAAAAAAGACAGACCTACTAGAAATGGTTAAGGCTAGTGGTTGAAGTATATAATTAACCTATATATAGGCCTACTCAAAATAACAATGTTCCTAAATTTGGAAATAATATCCTATTCTAATCTTACATTAAACACTAACAGTCATGAGTATATTAATTTCTTTTCTTGCGTTTTGCTATTTTTTCTTTTCTTTGGTATGTGTATTTTCGTGTGTGTGTTATTGGATATTTTTTATATTTCGCAATATGTCGTTTTTTAAGGTACAAAATAGAAAATTGTGAAACTGAACTGCGCCCATGGTCAAGCATTTTGTTCTTCCGGGTAAATTTTGCTTTTGTAAATCACTTTTAGTACCCAAAACTTGTAAATATTATTATAATTTATAGAGTATTTGTATTTGTATTTAATGAACAGTTAAATATAATAATAAAATTAATAATAATCAAATATAATAATAATAATAGTAATAATAATAATAATAATAATAATAATAATAATAATAATAATCTGACTACTTCCTAAGTTATATGATGCAGCTACTTAGCCCGAAGAATTGGGCCATGACTGATCCAAATCACAGATGATGGACATCCCTTGTGGTCAGTGGTGAAATTTCCCCAAATTCTCATCGTCGATAATTTTAATAAGACTGTTTATGAAGATCACAATGAAAACGATGTTACAGATAGTGAATGAGAGCGATAATTCGATTAAGGCGACAGTATTGATGGTTCTCAAAGAAAGATTGTAATATTTACGAAGCATCAAACTTGAATGCAGTTTTGCTGAGGAACTGTGCTGAAGACAGTCAACATTATGTTGTATTCTACATACTTATCTTAGAAAGAAGTGTCATCTATAAAATGTAAGGCAGAATTTCTCTGAGAAGAAATGTACTGGAAACTACCAATAAGAAAAATGTATCAGATCATATTTCATGGAAAATATTCTCTGAGAAAGAGTCTGCACATGACAATATTGACGACATCGTTTAGAACGCATGGTATTATATCTAAAACTTCCTTGAAATTTCTGTGCAATTTTGGTGTACATTAATAGCAGTGTTTCAATCCTTTTAGAATAAAGCATTAACAACTGGTCAAGGAACAAAACTGTTCCTTCTTCATGATATGTTTTGAAGAAGTTTGCAAGGGAAGTTTCAGAAAACGTATTTATAGAATATTTATTTCAGATGTTGCATGCAAATATCTCCAAATTAAAGTTAACAGAAAATTATCTCATTTACGAACTTCAATGACGCAAAAGCAAAGATCTCCAGTTGGGTATCATTATCAGTTAGAGGTTGGAATAAAGAAGAGAGAAATATTTGCCCTGTTTGAGACACTCATTTTATGCAATTACCGCAACTACCACACCAAGCGAGGTAGTGTCCTAGATAAAAAAAGAGGTTTGTGTATTTCCAATGTTTACTAAATGCCTATAACTGAATACTATTTATGTAACTTACATGTTCAAAGTCTCGCACCACAAGCAAAAGTGTGAACATTTACGTAATCTGTAGGAAACTGATTGGCTAAGGCCTTTCTGTAACACTCGATTGATCTTGATTTTGAGAACACGAAATCATTTCATTACATGAACAGAATTTATTTTATTTTAAATACAGGTGTAAGCTCGTAGAGCTTAGAGCCTATTTATTATACTTTTATAGCAAATATTAGTAATGAAGTATTAACACAAGTCACTAGATGGCACTGATGCCAGTTACTAGCAAACAGAATTCTTAGCACACTTATATTCATTTATCTACATTCAGATAAAACAAATATCTATTATGGGCCATAATATTATTATCTGAGGAATAATTCTACATATTTATTCCAGTTATTATTGGCTATTAGCAGTAAATACAGTAATTAATGTTAATTAGCAATAGAAAGCTGCATTGCCGACATCGAACTAATATCGATAAGTCGAGTGACAGCTCATTAACATTTACTTGGCGCTACAGACAGAATACATTAGCTCACTTAGAAGCGTCCTATCGATTATTGTACTTGGTTGTAGGAGCAGCTTTATGAACAGATCGATTATTTACCGCATTAAAATTATCAAATTTCTGTGTAATTATACATTACAATTAGAATGTAAATGTTCACATGCAGATTCTTTATGTTACAGAATAATTACAGCATGTTATTAGCTTTAAGAATACTCTTATTCTGGATGGAAGCTACTCGAAACTTCAAGAAGAGCCTTCCATGAGATTCTAGAACCTGACTCTTTGTAAGATGATTATGTGAACGCATTTGGCCGTTAGACTTTTCTCATTCCCTCACCGATCGTCGCTTCGTAAGGGCACAACCCCAATTTAGCAACAGACCACAAGTCTGCATATTAGTAGTACAGTTACACTATAGCACCTACGAGACTACAGCATGGAAACAACGCAGATATTCAACATATAGCCAGTTTGGAGACTGGAATTGCAGCAGCCCTGGAACTTCGTGGAGCGTAGCTTGTAGCCATGGAAGGACTCGCTACTGGCCACCATTCAGGATGATCTACAGCAACATAGAACTTCAGCTTCAATAACTGTACATCCCTTAACTACAGTCCGGCTAAATGCAGTAACATTCTTATCAGATGTAGTCGCAAAACAAGTTAAGTAAAATAAAGCAAATTGTATTAACACACAAAGCCAAGTAAGGCTTAGCATCTTTATGTAGCTAAAGTAAATACTGCTTATATAATTGTAGGGAGTTTTGGCATCCTTGCAGCTCCTCTTTTTCTCTACTTGCAAGCCAAATATGCTGCAGTAGTAGTTTGAACTGAACATAGTAATTTTATGAAGACCAAGGAATGGTCTAGCAAATTGATATTTTACAAATAGTAATTCAGCATTTATCAAGATAAGAAGTTTTGGCAAGCAATTGCAGCTTCTCTTTTCCTACTGGCAGATAGAGTATACTGCAGTAGTATTTTGAGTCAATACAGCTCAATTATTCCTGAAGTTTGTAATTTTTGAGATTGAAATAAAAAACCTTATATTATTGTTGTGGATCACAAAGCATGGTGTATTCTCACAGCAAATGAACCTTAAGTCATTCCTGAAGTATACCTAGTGAAAATAGCAAGCACTGTTCAATATTGGTCTATACCAAATACAAGGAGAAGCAGTAGTCTTCAAGAAAAGAAGAATAAAGCAACAATACTCTCTCTCCATTATTCCTGCTTCCTTCAATATTCCTACACTACTAATCACATATATTTTCTGGGTTTTCCCAGTGGTCCTCCGAAAATCCTATTGCAAATTCTGTTAGGCACACTAGCCTACAACAGGCTATTTTAAATGGAACCCACAAGGTCTCAAGATCGTTCCGTGTTCGATAATAATCGATACCACATAATCGATAATAATCGATAATCATAGTGAAGATGAGTTTCGAAATGAGTTTCACTATGACACCGTAACGTCTCACGTAATAAGAGTATTGTAGTATGGTCGAACAAAAAATAAAGTTATCGCAGTTTAAAAACAATAAACTTTAAAATGAGGAATAAATGCTTTATGTGTAAGTTTAGTTTCTTCAGATAACTTATGTTATGCACGTGAATAGGAATTGCGAAGTTGAATTTAAACATTGATTTCTTGTCATAAGTTACAAATATAGTATATCTGTGCTGGAAGCTGTTGTGCACGTGTACACCATACGCTTGGTAACAAACAGGAAATGTCATGAAGCATTAATATTAAAATACTTCCCCGTATCTATGGAAACCTTCACAATGATCAGGCTATGCCAACTCACGCAAAGAAAATCATAGCGACTGGGAAAATGAACGAAACATTTTACAGATACTTTGTGGAATGAATTCTAGAGTGATAGGGAAAAAGCGAATAAGTCAAAATACCAAAGTTTTAGGAGAGACAAATAACAATTGATTTCCACAGCATTGTTATAATATTTAGTTCAGTCCACCAGATATTTTTACACAGTGTCTTATACTATATCAAAATATCTGCGTGAGCTGATCTAAATAGTGTAACATGCTGTGGAAATCAATTGTTTTTTGTCTTCCCTGAAACTTTGGTATTTTGACTTATTCGAGAAAAGTTAATCTCTTTGAAATTCACACAGTAGGCCTAATAATTAATATAGTTGGTTTCCGTGAATGATTGTCATAAAACTATAAAAATTCTCATGTTTTAGTTCTGTTCCCACGCACTTTTACGTTAAAGAAAATTATACTTCGGTAGCAAAGAAATGGTTAATAAGAATTGTAAAAGCCTGGAGAATTTCCTTAACAAAGGATTGATATGAAGTAATAACTTTGCGATTTTCTTTGCTTTTATAAAATTATAATATTGTTTGGTTATTATAGTTATCTATCGATGGTTGTTTTGCTATTTAAGCCTAAAATCAAACTCACTAGGCCTGAATTTCGTCCTTTCACAAGCTTGGAAACATACAGATATGAAACTTCACATTTAAGCCCTCTTAAATAGCTTAGATATTTGCTAGGATCGAACTCACGAACTAAGAACGGAGAACCAGAGCATAAACCGATTAAACCACCCAGAATAGCGATCAGAACGGATCATTTCATTCACGAAAGTAGGGCAAAGATTTAAAAAGGTGGGAAAATAAAACATTACAGGAAATAAACCGCTGGAAAGCTCTTGATTACGGAAACGCTAAAGGCGCATTAGGTCTGGATATAAATAAATGATATACGAGTATAAAGGAGAATCCGCTTTGGGTATTATTTCCATAATAAAGGGAACACTAGCGCCTGTGGATCTTATCACTCGTTTGCTGGGCATAATAACTTCGCTATGGTAACTGGTATGAGTAATGGGATTATCTGCTCTTTGATGTAACACGTATGAAAAATTACCTCCGTGAAGTTCTTTCTGTCGGATTGGTATTTGTAAGAAGTGTTGCGACACGGAAGGAAAGTTATCGTGAAATTTAAATGAGTTCAAGTAAATAAGACTTTATGAAGGGAACTTCTACTTCTCAAAGAATACATGAAAGAAACATATATATCTATCGAAAATGAAAAGGTGGCGACAGAAAAGGGAGTTGTTTCAATTATATTTTCTGCTCGCAAAGCCGTCTTACTTTTCAAAAGCATAAAGGGAAATGTGGAAATGTTTTTAAAGGCAAAGTAACACAGACGAATAAAAATGTGTAAGGAACAAACTTTAGTTACTCCGGAACCTATTACGTAACGTTTCTTTACACGGAAATAACTGTAGTGACCATAGAAATACGAAATTATTGTATTATCCCACCACCAGAAACTTGCCTTGGACGTCTGTTTTCTCCTGCAGCAATCAATACCTGTTTATCTCGCCAACCATAACGATATCATACAAAGTTGTTCGATACAATTTTATTTGAACCTATTCTCGAACCTATTTGTATTAACCGGCTGGATGGTAAACCTGCGGATGTTTTAATTTCGGTCCCGTGAAGGAAGCGCAGTTCTTTTCCATGGGATTCAATGTCCCAAAATATCTAGGATTGCTTGCTTGGCAGCAGAATCAGCCGTTAGTATTAAACAACTGATTATGAAGACCTTATGACTAACTACATACTATTGGATCGTGGTCTGCGAAAGAAAGTTATTTTTAAATTGGAAGGCATTTAACAATAATGAGAGGAGTTCTCCGATCAACTGAGTTCTTTGCCAACGAATCGGTTCGACTATTCAACGTAAGAAAGGGATTATGAGAATTTTCCAAAATTATATTTATTTTGCTGAAATATTTTATTTTATTTACTTTGAATATTTGTTACAATTATATTTCTTGTTAATAACATTTTCGCGAGCTATAAGAAGAGACAAGGGATTTAAAATATCCAAGCTTTCGGCCACTGTCATCTCTGCGGCTATCGAACTTCCCTGAGGAAGGCCGCAGAGATTACAGTGGCCAATAGCTTGGATATTTTAAATTTCTTAACTCGGTTGATAGCCCGCGAAACTGTTAGTAATAACGAGCGTCGAGAATGTCTCAAGTCTTTCTTCTTATTTCATGTCAGAATATGTAGGCCTAATCAATCTGGTGTAAATACTTGTAAAGTTTATATTTTCTCTATAGCCTACATTTATATCTTCAAAATCACTGGTATTTTATTACGTTTGCATAATATTACTATGACGGTAGTTCTTAGTGTGATTTGGGGGATTATATTAGCGCCCAAGTTCTCTTTTTGTTATGAAAATGTTTAGAAGAAGGGCATAAGTCTATATCGGGGTACGCCGTAGCGTAGTGGTTGAGGCGCTGCGCTACAAACCGGAAGGTCGCGGGTTCGATCCCCGATGAGGTCATTGGAATTTTTCAATTGGCCTAATCCTTCTGGTGGCACTATGACCCTGGGGTCGACTCAGCCTCTAACAGAAATGAGTACCAGGAGCAATCCTGGGGGTAAAGGCGGCCGGTGCGTAAGGCTGACAAGGCACTTTCATGTGCCGATTTCTAAAAATCTGGGAGCCTCAACCTCTTGGAACCCTCTGGGCCTCCATGGCCTGTAATAGGGAACACTTTACTTTTTACATAGGTCTATATGAGGAGTCTCGGTTCAAAACGCGTTAAGTCCACCTCCGATCGTAATGTAGTTTTTTGCGGATTCGCATTATCTGAGGTGTTCTGCATGATACTACATAACGTTTTTGTTCCAAATCGCAACCTTTCCCCGTTAAAATTGAGCCTGATATGGGGTTCGATGCAAAACGCGTTCAGTCCAGAACTTGGTTCGGTGCAAATTACGTTGAGTCCACATTTTAGACGCGATCACGTGCGAAACAGGTGGTGCGTTGAACTTAACGACGTCTATTTTTTGCAGGTGTTCTTCTAATGAATGCGGTATTCACCAGACGCCGAAACAGATGTCATTAGCTATCAATATTGAAAGAAGAGGAGCATGGATTTTCCTTGAATTAACCTGCTTAAAAAACAGAAATTGTTTAAATTTTGACAATTTGGTACTTCGGCAATAGTTCACTTTGTATTAGTGCGATCAGATGTGATTGTAATTCTTAAATAAAATTCTAATCTTCATCTTTTTAAATGATTATTATTATTATAATGTTGGGTCAAAACGCGTTAAGTCCATTACTTTCGAAACTTTAACTATCAATAAAATATGTAAATGAAAAGAATGATTTGACACACCCAATACAGTTAACTATATATTAATTACTGATTCTGCTCAGAAAAAAAATTTGCAAATTCGTTTGATAGTTTGGCCACAAACAGTTTGTCGTCATTCCTGAAAAATCATTATTTGTGGGCTAAACGCGTTTTGAATCGACGCTCCTCATATTTTTGTCACCTATATCTTTAAGTCTCATGTTACCCACTACCTAAGCCAATACCATTGCAGAATCAGTTCGCTCGGCTCGCGTTCCACTTATCTCAAGTCATTGACGCTGTATTCACGGCTATAGTTACTTAAGCCTAGACTTAAGTCGTCAGATGTTGGCTTGCTACACGACGCAGAACATTCTTGCAGCTTTGAGTATCGCTATCACAGTCTATAAATAATTTGAAAGGCTCATAAATAGAGGTTCGAAACTGCGGAGAATGCCGTTATCAAAATGGTACTCTGCCTTGAGTGCATGGCATAGTGGAGTCTTTTGTTTATGTGCAGTGCCTGCAATCTTATCCATATGCAACCAGTACTTCACGTTCATTGGAAGACTGGCAGAAATGGGTGATGACCATCCTCTTTCTGTCGAGACCAGCAAATGGATCTGATCCAATTTACTGACTCTCTTCTTTACTGCATGTTTTGTATCCTCTGCTCTCCAGCAATGCCTAATCAACTGGGTTCTTTTATACTTTCCTTGATATTTATTTTCACAAAATTGGTCTTTCTTCATGCAATAATTTTGACCAGATAGTTTAAAAAGACATGTGTGGTCTTTTAAGCTTGGAAGCTGGTACTCACGGGTACGCAGTATCGGCATTTTTATTAGGTCTCATTGAGTATATATATATTTTATTTTAAAGAGGGCCTAAGGGTACCCATCAATAATGGCGAGCACTGCAACATTATAAAGTGGCAGAATGGTAAGAAAGTAAAGTAAAGTAAAGTGTTCCCTATTACAGGCCATGGAGGCTCAGAGGGTTCCAGGAGGTTGAGGCTCCCGGATTTTTAGACATCGGCACATGAAGGTGGTAAGGTTGTCAGCCTTACGCACCGGCCGCCTTTACCACCAGGATTGCTCCTGGTACTCATTTCTGTTGGAGGCTGAGTCGACCCCAGGGCCATAGTGCCACCAGAAGGATTAGGCCAAATGAAAAACTCCAACGACCTCATCGGGGATCGAACCCGCGACCTTCGGTTTGGAGCGCAGCGCCTCAACCACTACGCTACGGCGTACCCCAAGGCAGAATGGTACTTTATAATATTACTTGCTGAACAGAAGAAACGTCTGTCCGTCCGTCTGTACGCGAATGAGCTTTTCAAGATTTTCATGAAACTTATAATGTCCATAGAAAGAACTCTTTGAATCGGACGCAGTAGCAGTAGCGTCGTTAAAGAACAACGAACAACAACAACTCTATTGATTTTGGACAAATCGGTAACGACCAATTAAGAGTTTCCTATCGTAAAATGTATTTTATCGGCATCGTGATGAAATTATTAACCATTGCACCCATCGTTGTAACCACCATTTTTAAAAAGTCATTGTAAAAATGTATATTATAATATAAAAAATGAATTAATTGTTAAAATAAAGTAGAGTATACCTATTCGCTTGCTTTAGAAATGTAAAGTTATTTTTCCAAAAATTATATAGTAAATTCTCCATGCGTATCCTCGCGAAAATTTCATGTACAATGTAATCTAGATGGAGTAGCTCCTATGGGAAATTTAGCTGTGATTTTTTTCTTCCTACTCCTATGTATCCATGATTTCGTAAAAACGCTGACATCCCCTTGGTCATTATCCTGCAGTGAAAATATCGTAACTGTATCGGGTTATATTACATGGCTGATATGAACTCTATTCCCGTAAGAATTCAATTTCATATTAGAGTTTTCTTTTTGTGAACAGAAATAAAATCACGTTCGTCTATTCTCACTGATAGCAGTTTTATTAGTTCGTAATGGAATATGAGGTTATTTTGTAGTATTTTGGACGAAGGGAATGTATTAAGTGAAAGTGATCTTATTTCTTTATTTCTTTATTATTTTATTTATTTATATTTATATTTATACAAAACAAAACAAGACCACCCGAATGAGCAAGCGCTCGTGCTCGGGCACAGTTCAGCCATTTACATTACAAAATACAAATTACAAAATACATAAAGAAAATATAATTAAATCAAAACCTAAAAAATAATAATAGTAAAGAAAGAACAGAAAAGTAAAAAGAAAAAAGGAAAAGTAGTAAGAACAAAAATTGAAACCCTGAGTTATTACAAATAAAATCGTTCCTTAATTGTCTACTAAGTACAGAGTGAAGTAACTTTTGAACTATGAAATAAGATTTTTGATAAACTTATTGAATTTTTTGTTGTTCATATGTACTATTTCTGGATGTGACCTAATTATAGAGTTATAGAGTCTTGGACCATAATAAATACTATGTTTAGAGCCAGAAGAGGTGAAGTATTTTGGTTCTATTAAAGGCAATGTTTTATTTCTTCTAGTATTGTAGTTATGAGGATCCGATACATGTACGTTGCGGTATTTTTGAAAGTATTTTAAAAGTGTGAGCTTATAAATTTGTTCTACAGTCATCACATTAAATTCAGGAAATATCAATTCTGTTGGATATTCTATAGGCTTTTTTAAACAAATTTTTATAATTCTCTTCTGTATTTGTTCCGTCTGGCATTCGTGTCTGGCCGGATTTGAGGCATTAGCTGGTTTCGCGAGGTCATTCGCCGTGTTGCTATGGCAACAGGCTTGTGTCTTCGTTTGTTTTATTTTCTTGTTGTGTCTTCAATATAATTTTAAATATGTTTACTTATCTGTTTGTTCTTTCTCCCATCAATTCTCATAAGAAATGACTTTTGACTGTCGCATCTTTCATTTTTTGGATAGTCATGTTATAATCTCCAACCCAAAGTTTCAGTCTGATTATTTTTTAGTATATTTTATTCATAATTTTGTGTTTTTAAAGAAACAATTCAGTTTTGAAGTAATGCTATTAACTCTCTTATTTATGTTTTAGTATTTTAATGTAACTTAATTGATTTATTTCCAAGATTAATTATTTATTGTTTTTCTTGGCCAATGGGATTCTTGCTTTACGTCACATGTCGTGACGTCTGTCATTCTTGCTATTCATTCTTATTCACTCGTTCGAAGTTTTCGCCAGGCTAGTTTTCAGTTCAGAATTCTGAATCTAGTTATTATTGTCGAGCTGGGAATTTGAAGTTTCCCAGCCCTAGTTATTGCAGAGACGCAATTTAGTACATTCATCAAAGTAATTTATTTGTGATTTAATTACAAATGTGTGAAGCCAAGTTTTTTACTTCCCTGATCAAACCGTATGGACTTGAATGCGTAACTCATTAAGTAAAAGGATTTACTGTAAGTACTGCTGTGAAGTGAATATTTCAGAGTGCTTAATTTTAGTTGCAGTGTCGAAGCAACATCTAAAGGTTCTTCTTTTCGGTCGAAGCAGCAAGTCGACCTTAAAATAATTTGCTGATAGTGCGCATTCACTTCAAGAATAGTGAAATTCTTTCTCAGTCGTCCGAGCAAGCGCGACTATAAAAATTGCTCTGCTCTGGTCCTCCGAGCTATTCATCAGTCTTATAAGGCAAGCATGCCTTATTTTCCAGAAGGAGCTTACTAAGTCGTCTCCCCTTGACTTCATCAACATTTCATCTTCTTCGGCACCGCTAGGAAGAGGAATTTATTTGTAAAGCAAGATACAAAATTCCATCTTGTATTTTAAAGGGTCTATTTATCATTTTGTCCATTGTGCTCTTTGTATCTTTCAAGGGGCTCAATAAATGTATTTAAACTTGACTTAGTGTAGCATCCTTCAAACCGGAGAGGTTTCCCCGTGTCCCTATTTCGCCTGTGAGCTACCGTGGGAGCGGGAACATCTCTTTGTGGTTCCTCCGGGCCTAGATATGACCCAGAGGCCTATGGTTGAAGATGCATTGATAGTTAGTGACCTATAATTAACGTAGAGTAACTATTCAATTAACAGTTTGAATTTGTCTTGGTCACTTATTACAGAGACCTCAGTGATTAGCCACAATTCTAGTCATTCTTATATATCAATCTTGTTCTCCCGGTATAGTTTGCCGCCGGTGTGAGACGCTACCATCAGTAGCCATCAGTAATAAGTAGTTTAAAGTCAGTTGCTATAAGTATCTGTGGTTCTCCTCCGCATTGCGTTTGAGGGAGGTCTCTGACAGATTTCAATTAAGTTTTCTGTACTCTCTTGTAAAGTGTAAACATTTACATCTGTGTACTTACACCTGTACAGCTACACACTATTTCTTTGTCTACTCGTATGCTCCTATGCGGGCAACTCACTCCATTCTTATAAACAAACCTTAATTTGTCATTGTTGCACCGGCTCTAGGCGGGCAACCTATTTAATTCAGACATTGTAGAAGCAAGTCGCTATGTCGAGTCCAGACGGTTTGACGGCTCTTAAAGCCAAGCGAGTTCCCATTAAGGCCCAGATTACGCGGCAGGTTAATGTCATTAGTAATTTAGCTATTGAGGATGTCACATATCCTGAACTCAAAAAGTATGAGTCTAAGTTAGACGAACTTGCAGCTAAGTTCGACCTTGTGCAGACTGAAATCGACGGTGTGGATTATTCTGATGCTGAAGAAGCCTATAGGGCAGAAGTCGACGCCGTCATTTCCAGAGGCAACTCTCAGTTGTGTAAATTTCTTCAGGCCTTATCTGACAAGGAGGCCCTGGCCCAGGCCGAAGCTAAGAGAGCGGAGGTCCTGGCCCAGCAGGCCCTTGCAGAAAGGCAGGCTCAGGCCCAGCTGGCTTTAGCCGAAAAGGAAGCTGAGGCTAAGAGAGCCGAAGTCCAGGCCCAGCTGGCTTTAGCCGAAAAGGAAGCTGAGGCTAAGAGAGCCGAGGCCCTGGCCCAGCAGGCCCTTGCAGAAAGGCAGGCTCAGGCCCAGCTCGCCCTGGCCCGTGAGGAAGCCGAAGCTAAGAGAGCGGAGGCCCTGGCCCAGCAGGCCCTTGCAGAAAGGCAAGCCCAGGCCCAGCTCGCCCTGGCCCGTGAGGAAGCTGAGGCTAAGAGAGCCGAAGCCCACGCCCAGGCCGAAGCTGCCCAAAAGGCTAAAATAAGACGCTTCGAGTACTTGCAATCGCAATTTCTGCGTCAAATGCAGATTATGCGAGAGTACGAAATCGAAGATCTCACTACGCTTCATGAGGCGCGCATTCGCCGCTCTGAATTTGTAGAGATCTTCAAGGCCTATAAGTCAGATTATGCTCAGGTGGCCATTGACGAGGCCTACCAGGATCATGAATTCGACTTTCACGCAGTGGAATCTGATTATTATAAAGTCATCAGTTTCTTTGACTCCATGATAGCTGAAAAGAAACAGCTATATGAACCCGAGCAGGCGCAGACTGCCAGTCAGCGCTCCTCGCTCGACCCTGTCACGCCGTTGTTACCGAAACTCCCCGAAATCCGTCTTCCTCAGTTCAATGGGAACCCCTCTGAGTGGATCGAGTTTCGTGACACTTTCTCGTCGTTGGTAATTCAACACAGGCACATTTCGGACATGGACAAGTATCAGTACTTGAAGTCTTGCCTGTCATCAGAGGTTAGTACGGTCATTCAGAATATTCCTGTCTCTGCTGCGACTTTCCAGGTGGCGTGGCAGACTTTGATTGATAGGTTTGATAACGACCGGCTAATCGCCAACACCCATCTGGACAATCTCTTCTCTCCCCCTCAGATTGAGAGGTATTCTGCAGAATCCCTGCAGAAATACCTGGATCATTTTATAAGCACGGTACATGCACTGAATTCCCTTAATACAGAAGTGGAGTTGTCAGATCTGATTATTACCAGAATTATCATCGACAAGCTTCCGATGAACCTCATCAGAGAATGGGAGTCATCTGTCAAAATAGGGAAGCTCCCTACTCTCAAGGAGTTATTTGTCTTCTTGGAAAGCCGAGTTCGCATACTGCAGATGACTGATGCTGCCACGAAAAGTCAGGTTGCTAAGTCAGTTCCGAGCTCTACGGCCCCTTCCAAGTCAAAGTCTTCTTCTTCGAGGCCTAAATGTCTCTGTTGTCGTACTGCTGTGCATGACCTGTTTTCATGCAGCGACTTCAGAAGCATGACTTTCGCTCAAAGAGACCAGTTTGTTAGAGACCGCAAACTGTGTCGCGTATGCCTGTTTAGTCAAGGGCATGCCAACAATTGTAGGACTTTTCAGTGCAGGAGATGTGCTGGGAGACATAGCACATTCCTCCACGACCCGACTAGCGATAGTCACCAGGCTGCCAACACTGCAGGTGTTATGGCTTCTAGTCAGACCCAGCAGCGCTGCTTGCTTCCTACTGCTACTGTCCGCATCCTGGACTCAGACGGCTCGCCTGTTGAGGCCACAGCCCTCCTGGATAGCGGTTCAGACTGCAATCTTATTAGCAACAGGCTGTTTAGGCGTCTTGGACTAGCTCCTCATGCGCAGCGGACTACGCTAGCGGGAATTTTGTCCACTAATGTTAGCACACATAAGCTAACCAGCATCGCGATTCAGTCGCGAGTGACTTCATGGCGCTACAATGCACAGGCCATTGTCGTTCCGGAGATTTCGGAGAAAAGGTTCCCGAACTCTTTCATTGAGACCAAAGATTGGAACATTCCTCCGAATCTTCCCTTGGCTGACCCATTTTTTAGTCGTCCTAAGTGTGTCGATCTACTTCTTGGAGTGGAGATTTGCGCCCAAGTTGTGTGTCCAGGGCAAATTTCCACCTGTGAGTTACCTACGATTCAGAACTCGCACCTTGGTTGGTACTTCGCCGGGAAACTGCCCTCTGCGCCTTTCCCTTCACAGCGTTGCCATACTTCCAATGGTCATCGACGCCGATCCACGGCTAAGCGTTATCTTGAAGCAAGCCCAAAAGAGCCTGAATGCTCGGAGGCTATGTCTTCCAATTACTCAGCCTTCCTAACTGCAGACCTAAACCATTCACCTTCTAAACTTAAGACTTTCGTGGCTAACAGAGTCGCGGACGTCCAAGAATTCACTGCCATTGAATCTTGGTCGCATGTGTCATCTAAGGACAATCCCGCTGATCTCATCTCTAGGGGAGCCACCCCTTCTGACCTACTTAACAACTCTCTGTGGTGGTCAGGCCCTTCTTGGCTTACTGCCGACTCCACTCAGTGGCCCAGTTTGCCCATTGAGCTCGAGTCTTCGTCTCTCCCAGAGGTGAAGATAGCAGCGCTAGTCACTATCGAAACCTCTAGCTTAAGCCCATGGCTGACTAAGTTTTCACATTTGAAAACAATCAGGGTCATGGCTTATGTGCGACGTTTCATTAATAATTACTTGAAACTCAAGTCACCTATCAATGGCCCTTTGTTGCCGTCAGAGCTTACTGAAGCTTTGCATTCTTGCATTAGAATCATTCAAAGGAATGCTTTCAGAAAGGAAATTCAAGCATTGTCTTCCTCGCAAGATTTGCCTTCTTCTAGTAAGATCCGGCAACTATGCCCCTTTATTCAGGATAACATCCTGCGTGTAGGTGGACGTCTAAGTCGGTCCAACCTACCCTTTGACAACAAGCATCAGATATTACTTCCTGCAGAGCATGCTTTCACCAGGCAGTTAGTTCTCCATGTGCACTTGCATCTAGGTCATGCAGGACCTCAGCTAGTCATCTCACACTTGCGAGAGTCGTATTGGATCCCTTGCATTCGCAAGCTGGTTCGCAGTGTACGGAGGCGCTGTAGTGTTTGCTTCCGCTTTGAGGCTCAGGCTTTTCAGCAAAAGATGGCTGATCTGCCTCCTGAGAGAGTAAGTCCTCTCCCTCCTTTCACAAACTCTAGTGTGGACTACGCCGGTCCATTCTCTCTCAAGTTTGGTGGCCCGCGGTCCAAGGTGACTACTAAAGCCTACGTTGCTATCTTTGTCTGCATGTCCACGAAGGCCGTACACGTTGAGCTAGTGACTTCGCTCACCTCACGTGCCTTCCTGGCGGCATTGTCAAGGTTCACAAGTCGTCGTGGAATTCCAAGTTCAATCACTTGTGATAATGGTAGAAACTTTGTCGGAGCCCACGCCGACCTGCAGAACCTCTCTAGGCTTTTGATGTCATCAGAACATCACTCCGCAGTGCAAGACGCCACTGCGCATTTGAACATTCATTGGCGTTTCTTGCCTCCTCACTCTCCACACATGGGAGGGCTTCATGAGGCGGCAGTACGCTCTTTGAAGTTCCATTTGAAGAGGATGTCCTCGTCTTGTAAGTACACTTACGAGGAGATGTCTACTGTTCTCACACAAATTGAGTCATTCTTGAATTCACGTCCTTTGATGTCGTTATCTGAGGACGTGGATGACTTTGGATATTTGTCTCCCGGCCACTTTCTTATTGGCAAGCCCATTGTGTCGGTGCCCAGTCCTGACCTCTCTGGTGGGTACAGCCTGCGTTCCCGTTGGAACCATCTTCAGCAGATGGTCACTTGTATTTGGAAGAAGTGGTCCGTGGATTATCTCCACACGCTACAGCGTCGTGCAAGGTGGCATAAGGTACTGCCAGACGTTCCTTTGGGTACCCCTGTATTGGTTCTCGAGGACAATGTACCTCCTCATAGGTGGGTGCTTGGTCTGGTGCACCAAGTACACCCAGGCCCAGACGGCCTTGTCAGAGTTGTCACTGTGCGCACTGTCTCAGGCACTTATAAGAGGCCCCTCATCAAGTTGGCTCCTCTGCCTGTCAGTGAAGAGGGACAGTGACACCTGCTTTCATTCGGAGTGCTGATGCCGGACGCATCCCACTCCACCGATTTTGACTTTCTTGCGACTTGATAGTTGTTTTGGCCTCGAATCCTTGCATTCACGAATTTGCTTGACGTCACATTCTGTTAGATAATTTCACGAGCGAAATTATCGCGGGCAATATGTTCCGTCTGGCATTCGTGTCTGGCCGGATTTGAGGCATTAGCTGGTTTCGCGAGGTCATTCGCCGTGTTGCTATGGCAACAGGCTTGTGTCTTCGTTTGTTTTATTTTCTTGTTGTGTCTTCAATATAATTTTAAATATGTTTACTTATCTGTTTGTTCTTTCTCCCATCAATTCTCATAAGAAATGACTTTTGACTGTCGCATCTTTCATTTTTTGGATAGTCATGTTATAATCTCCAACCCAAAGTTTCAGTCTGATTATTTTTTAGTATATTTTATTCATAATTTTGTGTTTTTAAAGAAACAATTCAGTTTTGAAGTAATGCTATTAACTCTCTTATTTATGTTTTAGTATTTTAATGTAACTTAATTGATTTATTTCCAAGATTAATTATTTATTGTTTTTCTTGGCCAATGGGATTCTTGCTTTACGTCACATGTCGTGACGTCTGTCATTCTTGCTATTCATTCTTATTCACTCGTTCGAAGTTTTCGCCAGGCTAGTTTTCAGTTCAGAATTCTGAATCTAGTTATTATTGTCGAGCTGGGAATTTGAAGTTTCCCAGCCCTAGTTATTGCAGAGACGCAATTTAGTACATTCATCAAAGTAATTTATTTGTGATTTAATTACAAATGTGTGAAGCCAAGTTTTTTACTTCCCTGATCAAACCGTATGGACTTGAATGCGTAACTCATTAAGTAAAAGGATTTACTGTAAGTACTGCTGTGAAGTGAATATTTCAGAGTGCTTAATTTTAGTTGCAGTGTCGAAGCAACATCTAAAGGTTCTTCTTTTCGGTCGAAGCAGCAAGTCGACCTTAAAATAATTTGCTGATAGTGCGCATTCACTTCAAGAATAGTGAAATTCTTTCTCAGTCGTCCGAGCAAGCGCGACTATAAAAATTGCTCTGCTCTGGTCCTCCGAGCTATTCATCAGTCTTATAAGGCAAGCATGCCTTATTTTCCAGAAGGAGCTTACTAAGTCGTCTCCCCTTGACTTCATCAACATTTCATCTTCTTCGGCACCGCTAGGAAGAGGAATTTATTTGTAAAGCAAGATACAAAATTCCATCTTGTATTTTAAAGGGTCTATTTATCATTTTGTCCATTGTGCTCTTTGTATCTTTCAAGGGGCTCAATAAATGTATTTAAACTTGACTTAGTGTAGCATCCTTCAAACCGGAGAGGTTTCCCCGTGTCCCTATTTCGCCTGCGAGCTACCGTGGGAGCGGGAACAGTATTAGAATCAAAGGAGTCAATACAGATGTGCCACTTCCCCCCCAGCCAATGATACCATATTGGAGGACAGATTGTATTAGAGCTAAGTAGACTGTTCTTAAGACTTCAGTCGGTAAATATTGTTTTAGACAGACAAATTTGTATAATGTTTTTCTTAATCTGGTACATAAATATGTGATGTGTTTGTCGAATTTCAGATGACGATCTATAATAATACCAAGGTATTTGACCTGATTTGTCTCCTTCACAGCCTGGCAGGTACATGAATCAGATTCACAGTTGATATCATGTAGTCTTACGCACAAGTTTTGATCCATTTTTAATTGTGGAGTACCAGCAGTTGTTAATGAGAATGGAACACTGTTTGTTTTATCTATATTTAATACTAACCTATGTAGGCATTTGTTTTTCGCGTGTACTGTGCACTGGTATATGTATGTTTGTATGGAACCCCATGAAGGAGGGAGAGGCGGGTTGGGAACGACCCTAAGCATGTAGGTCACATGTTCGGGTCATTTGTGCCAACCCCTGGTAACGGGGTGATTGGCATGCCCAAAGGCCCCCCGGAGCACAATCCCCTACGAGCCCCCACGGAACTCGCCTACATCCAGAAAATGCCTGAAACCGAACCACTTGCATCACGCCTCCAGGGTATCTCAGGTATTAGCGTGCGCCACGTCTCCGGTCCCTCACGAAGAGAGTCCTTAGGGTCGCGGCACGCCAGAGAGCCCTGAGGTGTGCAGCACACCACCAGCAATCCACATGACCATAAGCTGCAGCGGGAGATGACCTGAAAGCCTGGAAAAGAAATAGGATGAGGGGGAGTTTGGAGGTGAAGTGGAGAGTGTTGGTGGAAAGAGGCGGGAAACGGGAGGATGCCCGAGATAAAAATATTGCTCCAAAGTCACGGCTTCGTCCACCACGAATGACACGCCTGGCTTCCTCGGGATTTGAACTCGGGACCGCTTGCATGCCAGGCCCGCCGCTGCACTAGTATGGGAATGGAACAGGGAACAGTAAAAAATTAACTGCTGCATGAATTAATATTGTCACTATGGCTTATGCTTGCTACTCTTGAAGCCGCTTTACCAATCGCCATTTATTATAGTATATGGTAATGTTATGTTTTATGCATACAAAGTTATTAATAAATGAAATTTAATTCTTTATATTTTGCAACTTGCGCATTAGTAACGACTATTAGTAAATAATATTGAGAACCTTCGCTCAGATGATCCAAATCGAAATATGAGAAAGATGCAATCTTCATTAAATACCAGAACCCTTTAAATTTAATATAACATTATTTTGTCTCCTTTCTGGCTTACTTTCATAAGAGAATAATGCCATTGTTCACTAAGCATAAACATTTCTATGGAACCTTCCAGAATTTGCTAAATATATTGTGTCTTTTGCAATATTACAGTATTAATAGCCTATGTTCCTTATACATTTCTGATACGTTATTTATTATTGAAAACATAACTGACAATGTTTCTTTCTTTCGTATTCTTAATTTTCCTTTCTAGAACATCCAATGCCGAAAGATCAGGAAATAGCTACCAGATCACATTAATCCAAGTGCACAAACCACACACATACACACACTCACATAATACTAGCTTAAAAATCCCAGTATCACCAAGGTTTTGTATTTTGACGGTCTGCAGGTTTTATTTTATTCGGTATCGTTTCAGTAATTCTGGAAAAAGGAGAAACTTCGTGAACGGCGATAAAGGGAAAGGGACCCTTAGGCTAAATGTACCAAAGTTCATCAAGATCGGAATAAAACTGTAAAAAATGTAAAGTGATCCCTCTACAGGCCATGGAAGCCCTTAGGATTCCAGAAGATTGAGGACCCCAGGTTTGAGACATTCGGGAGTGAAAATGGTAAGGTTGTCAGTCACCTTAACGCACCGCCCGTATTTAATCCAAGATTGCTCCTGGTACTCATTTCTGAGGGGGTACGCCGTAGCGTAGTGGTTGAGGCGCTTCGCTACAAACCGGAAGGTCGCGGGTTTGATCCCCGATGAGGTCGTTGGAGGTTTTCAATAATTGGCCTGTTCCTTCTGGTGGCACTTTGGCTTTGGGGTCGACTTAGCCTCCAACAGAAATGCGTACCAGGAGCAATCCTGGGGGTAAAGACGGCCGGTGCGTAAGGCTGACAACCTTACCATCTTCATGTTCCGAATGTCTAAAAATCTGGGAGCCTCAACCTCCAGGAACCCTCTGGGCCTTCATGGCCTGTAATAGGGAACACTTTATTTTACATTACTTTACTCATTTCTGTTCGAGGCTGAGCCAACCAAGGGCTATAATGGTGCACCAAATGGATTAGGCCAGTTGAAAAATTCCAACGACTTCATCGGGGATGAAATGGACGAACATTCGGTTTGTAGCGATATAACCAACTATACCACGGAGTACTTTTAAAGTGTTTTTGTATTTACTATTTGACACCTTAATATGTCTCACTTCGATAGTAAGATGTCTTCATTATTTCTCTTGCTGCATATATCCTCAAGTAATGTTATTGATCTTCATTTTCATTTCCTCGACTCAACTGTGATTTAATTAAAACGTCTATACGACATAACTTCATTATCTATCTTGAGTTTTAATTAATCTTTTGTTTGTAATTAAAATATCAAATCTTTTCATTCCCTATTCAATGAAGACTCTTCGAATCCATTTAAAGAGTTTTCCTTTTTGTTCCACGAGAACCCAGCAGATTTAATAAGAAAGTACGGTACCGTACGTAAATTATTCAAGTACACCTTGGTATTCTCATGGAAATTATTTTATAATTCACTGAATTCATTAAAACAATTACTAAATAATAATATTTAAATGACTATTAAAGTTAAACATCTGGTAATTGAGGACAATAAACAATACAATCAAATTTCTTCTTGTTCAGGCATTTTTTAAACTTGCGCACCAAAGTCAACGATACGATCTAATCCACAGTGCCCAGTGTTGTGAGGTTAAGATATCGCATATTGTATTTGAAACATTACATATTTTACGAATCTTATTTATAACTTTTTTAGCAGTTATATTAGTTTGTTTTATTCGAGAAATAGTCAAACGAATACAACTCATGATATTCAAATTCTCTGGATAAATCAGCTTGTCACTGACGTAGTGCGTGCACTTATCGATAAGGGATAAACTGATAAATATTTGTTGGTATTAAGTATGATTATTTGGCACATGCACCAGTTATTATTAGGGCTCGGACTTTTAGGTGCTTATAAAAACGAAAATATTTATTTTTTATGTGTTTAAAAAGTCGAAAATATGATAAAAAATATTAAAATATTTTAATTAACTTATTTGACCAATATTTACAGAAGTAGCCCTACTCATCTAGTCATTCTAGTCAGCAAGTGTAGAACTGTTGCAGTGAACGACAAAAGTAGATCTTAAGTTGTGCATCTTAAAGCTGTGACGATTTTCACGGAACAGAGACTTGTATCTTGAAAATGTACGTTCAACATCTTGCATATTTGTAACACTGACACTCAGATGTTCCATCTTCTCCAAGTTCTCTACACTGTTACCCATTAAAATTTCTGAAATCTTGCGCAATACTTGTAACCCTTCATTCTTATTTAGGCATGACAGGAATTTTTCTTTAATTTCGTTTGCTTTTGAACCACTGATTTTGTTAAGTTTGTTTTCAATATGTTTGATTTCTTTTTATTGATTCTGTCAACAATTGTTTTGTTGTCTCCAACTTAGTAATGCAGTGTGATAGGAAACAGAAATTTGCACTAATGAAGGCCAAATCCGCTCTGATTTATTCTCTGACTGAACATAACAACGCAACACATTGAAAATATGGCGCAATTTTACAAAAACTGTCAAAATATTCATTTCTAAACATGATATGTGGTAAAATATGTAAAAATAATTAAGTTACCAAAAATATTTATTCAAATAAGAAATATCGAAAATATTTTTTTTATGTGATATGCAACTCAGTATTTTGAATCCAAAGGTCCCAACCGAAACTTTGACAAAGTCCAGAAATCATAAGTAATAGCAAAAAAAAAAAAATATGTTCGATTCCCGAAGTCGTTGGAGTTTTTCAATTGGCCTAATCCTTCTGGTGGCACTATGGCCCTGGGGTCGACTCAGCCCCTAACAGAAATGAGTACCAGGAGCAATCCTGGGGGTAAAGGCGGCCGGTGCGTAAGGCTGAGAACCTTACCACCTTCAGGCTCCGAATGTCCAAAATCTGAGAGCCTCAACCTCCTGGAACCCTCTGGGCCTCCATGGCCTATATAGGGATCACTTTACTGTACTTTAAATAGTTAATTTCATGAGTTACAATCACAAATAACTTGTCCTTAGCGAACCTGAAGATCACTCAGGTCTTTACATTGTTCTTTGAGTCGGAATTACTAAATACACCTATTATGCGAAGAAGTACAGCAATATTCACTGTTATCAATTATAACTTCATGATTGTTATACTTTAAATCACCAGGCTCTATATTTATTACTTCGAAGTTTTCATATTCAAGATGTTATTAAAGTCAATTTTAAAGGCTGAAGATGTTCTGTCGAGAAGGAACTCCAAACTTAGATAAAACGAAGTGTTAACTGTCGTGTAAAAGAGAGAGAACTGTGTTATAAATTGTTGGCGGAAAGCGTCCCAATCTCACAGCCTTCTAAATGCTCGGCAATCAGGGATCAGATTGTATCAGGTTAAATTATTGCCTCTTGGAGTGTGAGATTCTCTTTATTATCAGAGTATATAAACCTTGCCCATGAATTTCTAACCTGTCTTCAGCTGAAGTTATTCGAATAAGCAATCTAGCATTACCTATGTAAAAGAACAGTTGTTGGTATATATAATTATTTATCATTACAGTATTTATAGATCTCTATTTACATTCAAAGCTTCTGTCAACTTTTGTCTCTACAGTGTTGCTTAACATTCTGCATGAATTAAGTAAACCAACGGTACCTCATAGACCTACAGGCCTAAGTGTGTTCACAAGATTGACTGAGGTTCAGACTTCTAGGCAAGGAGCTTTACCCCACATAATGGTTATTTTAACTTTACTTTTATTAGAGTCAAACTTCTGTCCCTGAAACAAAGGCCACTAGAATGTTTAGAGTTGGAAAAATACCTGTTTCATTGAGATTGGAAGAAGCAATCTTCTGGATTGCTTGCTTGGAGCGAGTTCGATATGGGAAATGCAAAGTGGTAAATATATGATAATGGACGAAATAAAAGTCCTTTTTTTTGTGCCCACTCTTACCCCCGGAATGCTAAGCAATTAAGCCTAAACCACCGGTCAAACCAAATTTTGGTACCATATGTGATGTGTGTATACCTAATGTGCCCTTATGTACATCCCCAGTGAAATGTGTCTGAAAGATTACCCCTCATTGAAATCGATTTTTCAAAAATCTGTTGTAAACCTCCATATAATCAATCAGAGGCGCCAACTTATATGGGCCCGTGGGGCTGAAGCCCACCCAATAATTTGCCGTATGCCTATTTTGTTAAATTATTTATTACCATTACTAAAATATGTTTTCTTGTTGAATCGCTGGAAAGCTAAAATCAGGCTATTGTTGACGTAATAATACTATCTCTTCTTGTTCCAGTTTACTCACTATTGTCTGAAGTCGTTTCTCAGTTCATTAAATTTTTACGTCTTAATCTGTTAACGCTTGAGAGGCGATGGGCTTACCACTTACCCCTCTGCTCTCTCTCGGAAAATAAGCGTAACAAAATTAGTATAGGTAATGAAACCTCCACTTGTAGGCCCTATGCACCACCATAGGGGTTACAGGAAGGAGTCAGTCAGTCAGTCAATCTGTTAACGCAGTTTCCACATCCACCGCCATATTTTTATGCATTCATAAAAAACTTAATCACATTGCTTTTCTAAATATATATATATATATATATATAGGCTAAGGAGAGTGCGGAAAATTGAAATTCAGAAGTTAGATTATGATTGTGGTTAATAAAATCACAGGAAATATATTAATTTAATGGGCAAAGCAAGGAATTGTGATACAAGACAATTATTACAAAGTTCGTCTTCAGAAACAATGAAATCATTTCATGTAGGCCTACAGTACTATATTTATACCATACTCATATCATTATTTTATAAGTCTACTAGCAGGTGCCCATGATAATTCAAAAATAAAAAAATTAAGAGCAAAACAATTAAAACACGTTTATTAACACTTACACACGAATCATTCTTAAACTAAAGATTAATAATTATAATGAAACAGCTAAAAATCCGGCTTTGGAGTGCATTCCACGATAAATAAATTATTTAAATAAAACATCTAGTAAGTAAACAATCGCGGGGATCTGCTAGTCTGTTTTATGAAACTAGGAGATCCATTGACGCGGTTACAGCCCGCCATTCAACCCTATTCTGTGCTAACTTCATGCAACCATTCCTCGCAAGTCTTACTTCCCTTAAATCTTAAATCTATTCTACTATTGTCCTCACCAGGTGAACAGATACTAACTTATACAAAGACGATTCGAAAATATATATATATATATACTTCTAGACATATGAAAAATTTTAGAAGTTTATGAGCAGTCTTTCTCAGTATTAAGTATTTCGGAAAAGTAACAAGAACAGTCAAATTAGATCAAAAAAGTTGGTTTTGCTGCATTAAATCATGTTCCCAATCTTTCAGGAATGTCTAGTGGGAGGTCCCCTGAACAACGCCTAATATTTTCCCCCCGATATCAGGTGCCGCGGGGGGTGGGGGGAGGGCTCAAAGGTCCCTTTTTTCAGTTGTTAGCAAAAATTTCGAAAACGGTGCACCGTACAGAAAATGTTATAGTTTTCAAAATTAAAGCTTATTAAATTCCCTACAATTTATTCATATTTATCTCTATGTGTTACTGACTCCGAGAATGAGCCGGTGAAAGTGGAAAATTTGCAGAAAAAAAAGTGGCGCCTCACGTTTTTCGTCAAACTTGCCTTTCCAATTCTTTTGTTTTCCATTTAACAGGAAACTTGTGTGAAAAGATGGTGTAGATATTTAACTTTCCTTCAAGAATATATACGCATTTGCTAATTTATCTTCACGTAGTCAAAAGTTACAGCGTTTTTTAGTTTCGGGATGGATTTCGAGATTCCGCTAGTAAACTGCTCGTTATTTTATTTCCATTTTCAAGGGCTTTAATTATCTATATCACGTTATTTATTATTTATGTAAACATAATGGTATTTATTACCCACATAACTAATAATACATAGGCATATATATATAAAATAGCTAATATATAATATAAAATAGCTAATAATGGAGAAGTAAAAAAGAGGCTTACACCTCCTAATTTCCGCTCACCCTTCCATCCTATCACAAATTTAAAGCTGTTCATAGGCCTACTCATACTCCTCACCGTACAAGTCTTCCAACTCCTCTTGAATGGGAGCACTGTTAGACAGCACAACGACAAAATATGGAGTTGAGCACGCTGTCAGGTGCAATAGGGGCCTTGGTCTTAATAGGAGTCAGATATCCCCCATCTTCTCTTGTCCAATCCCAACGTTCAGGTTCGAGAGTTTCATTTCCAAACCACTGTTGGACCTGTAGAAACACTCTGCACGAGTGTTGTAGATCAGCATCTTTTGTAGGTGGCAATGAAGACAAGTTCGTTTTCATCTTGGCCGACGATTTGAGGAAGCGCATGTACTTGTGAATAAAATAGAATAGAATAAAATATTGATTTATCAAACAGCATGCTTCAAGGAAGTTAGTACATGCAATACAAAATGAAATGTACCTGTGATGATTGAGGTCATGCTCGTGGGATGGGGCCTGATACATCAGTAGAAACATTTGTTTCCCAGCTTCAGCAATGTCTCCTGGCGTGGATGTGGATTCGTAAAACACTTCAGCGATGTTTTTGGTTTCGTTAAGAAATCGCTGGAAACATTTAACTGTGGCTGCTTTACTTTTTCCATGAATCGCAGATGTAGTATCGCATCCAGTGAAGCAATGGATAAAGATAATGTACTGGCTGAATGGCAAGGTCTGAAGTTGTTGGGAATAGTACAGCCTATCTTCTGTGTTGCCTCTCTTTCGTGTCTCGTGGTGTGAGTGCCACGAGCAAGACGAGCAGGTCTATGTCTTCGCTAACTATCACCACAGTTGAATTAGAGTACTTTCTAGCCCACATCTGACAATGCTGCAGTCAGCATCTCCTTTGGCTATGGTGAACTGTATACCTTTTGCACCCAGGGGCTGCACTAACATACTAATCAGCTTGGTTTTTTCCTTTCGTTGGAAAGGAAGTTCTCCTGCTGAAAAGTAGCACCATGTTCTCATCACCATGTTCTACCGTATATCCACTGATGGTTTACTTGATGCCCTCCGATGTTGTTCGGCTCTTTTCGTGGAATTCGTGTCTTCGTAACCGTCAAAAACCACAGCTGAGTTGTAGCCGTAATGGTTGATGATGTAAGACATATATTGATCGCAGATGGAGGCGAACTTGTTGTTCCACTTTGCTCTATGAAGGTGGAAGTCGCCATGGATTACCTTGAAACTGTTCTTCAGGTTGACCATTTTATTGCACGAAGGAAAGCCATCGTAGAGAGCTGTCTTTTTCGTTTTCCTCATGATCCCTTCGTCGAAAAGAATCATGGTGGATGGGGCTAACTCACACTTCAAGAGTTCCTCTACATCCTCTATAGTTTTCTTGTAATTATGGTCCTCTGGAAAATCATGAAAGGCTCGACCACCACCACTTCGTTGTCCAGTTTGACAGTGTTGCTCATAGCAGCCAATGGCACTACTGCGTTTTTCTCACACTGCTTCATTTCTGCAAAGTTCATTCCAACAAAAGTTCTCATTGTACTGGTTCCGATTTCCAATGCTTGTTAACAGTGCTCATTCCAAAATGATGAGCAGTTTACTAGCGGAATCTCGAAATACACTCCCAAATTTAAAAACGCTGTAACATTTGACTACGTGAAGATAAATTAGCAAATGTTTATATATTCCTGAAGGAAATTAAAATATCTACAACTTCATTTTTTTACAAGATTCCTGTAAAATGGAAAACAAAAGAATTGGAAGGGCAAGTTTGACGAAAAACGTGAGGCGCCACAACTTTTTCTGCAAATTTTCCATTTTCACCGGCTCATTCTCAGAGTCGGTAACATATAGAGATAAATATGTACATACCGTTTTGTAGGGAATTTAATAAGATATAATTTTGAAAACTATAATATTTTCTGTACGATACACCGTTTTAGAGTTTTGCGCCAAAAACTGAAAAAAGGCCTATATATGTATGACAAGCTGGAAGACTTGTACGGTGAGGAGTATGAGTATGAACAGCTTTAAATTTGTGATAGGATGGAAGGGTGAGCGGAAATTAAGTGGTGTAAGCCTCTTTTTTACTTCTCCATTATTAGCTATTTTATATTATATATTAGCTATTTTACATATATTATATGCCTATGTATTATTAGTTATGTGGGTAATAAATACCATTATGTTTACATGAATAATAAATAACGTGATATAGAGAATTAAAGCCCTTGAAAACGGAAACAAAATGATGAGCAGTTTACTAGCGGAATCTCGAAATACACCCCGAAATTTAAAAACGCTGTAACTTTTGACTACGTGAAGATAAATTAGCAAATATCAATTAGGAAATTCAAATATCTACAACTTCTTTTCTCACAAGTTTCCTGTAAAATGGAAAACAAAATAATTGGAAGGCCAAGTTTAACGAAAAACGTGAGGCGCCACAATTTTTTCTGCAAATTTTCCATTTTCACCGGCTCATTATCAGAGTCGGTAACATATAGAGATAAATATGAACACATCGTTTTGTAGGGAATTTAATAAGCTTTAATTTTGAAAACTATAACATTTTCTGTACGAGGCACCGTTTTCGAGTTTTCCGCCAAAAACTGAAAAAAGGGACATTTGAGCCCTCCCCCACACACCGCGGCACCTGAAATCGGCGGGAAATTACTAGGCGTTGTTCAGGGGACATCCCACTACACATTCCTGAAACATTTGGAACTACATGATTTAATGCAGCAAAAAATCCTAAATTAATTTGACTCACCAGAAAAAAGGAAGGCACTTTAGTATTGCTTTGGCAATAGTATAACGACTGGTTCATTTATAGATTATTTCGGAGAATTTCGTTCGCAGTTTTTTTAGTATTAGTTTGCTGTAGGTAATTTATTGTTTAAGCAAAGAAAGTTCTACGTTACTAAACATAATATAACAATTCCCACCACATAACAAAATACTTAAATATCTGGAACCGTATCGATAGGCCTGTAAGTAACACAGAATTCCAATGAGTGTGTTTTTGTGAATTCAGACGTTTTGAACTGGGTGAATTCGTGAGCTTTCCCATGCGCTTCCTATTCTGCATTTTATGTCTTATATTTCACTAACTTACAAGGCCCAGCTTCGCTCGGGTTTTGTATTTTGTAATTCGAAATTAACTTATGAAGGACTTCCGATTTTCAAACTCTAGGTTTTTATATAGGTAATTAGAATTTGAAGTAAGGAAGAACGAATTATCACACTCAAACTATTCCCTCAGAAAACACTATGGCTCATAGAGGATGTAGAATTTTGCACCCCATTGTTTCTACACACCATGCCTGGCAGCGTTTGAAATAAGAAATAGAAATTCCGGTAACATAAAATTTGACAGAATATTTTATTTCTCACTCTCATGTTACCATACAAACTTTTCGGGGCTGAAATAAAAAAGAAATTCAATATCACTTTCATACTTCCCTCCCCCAAAACCTAGGTCATAATAATATACTGTGCGCATAGGACTAAAAATGTTCTATGTTATTTTGTATCCTTTTACATGCTTAGGGCCTATGATAAACATCCATATTTCTCAACTAAAAATACAAAGCCTACAGGTATGAATAACGTATCAGTGGATAGAATTTTTCACTGTCTTTACCGGCACACCCAGGCTGAGATAACTGAAAATGCTGTCCCTGCAATACGAACTCTTATTGTACAGTAGCCTACATCAAAATATGAAATGATAAAATGGTATTCTCTATGTCCAGGGTAGAGGAAGTTATGTGATTGGATCACATAGTGCATTATTTTCGTGGATTTCAATATTTATTTGCATCAAAACATTAATCTAATTAATCTAATTTGTCAAAGTCCCGTATCATGTACTGCCAAAGCTACCTGTGAACACTGCCAACAATACACTGTTGTCATGAGAAGTGTATATTCAATGTGACTTGTATTTGATTAAATTTTATAATAAGGTATTTCGTCCCCTCGAAAACTTTTGATTTTTGGCATTTAAAATCAAAATTTTGCAAAGTCCTTTCTTAGTTTTCACTTAGGCCTATATTACGAAACGAAGGTACTAGCAAAATTCCAAATCTCTAACTATTATAGTTTAAGCTCTACGTTGATTCTCTGTCAGTCAGTCAGTCAGTCAGTCATTTATTCATTCAGTCAGTCAGTCATTCATTCATTCAGTCAGTCAGGACAAACCCGCTTATATATATTTCATGAGCCAATGGACGGGAGTATGAACATTTTTTAATCTTTGAGCTCACCCAATGTTTTTCAAAAGTTGGCGCCACTGTATTCAATATATTTTCAATGTATCTTCCGAATCACTGATCAGCCATTCAGCAACAATTTTCTTAATTTGACCCTTTTAAGGGACAAATTTTCAAATTATGGTCTTACACGTGTATAGTTTGTGTTATAGTAATTATAATAAATTGTTTACACAATAGTCTTATAGCCATGTGGCAAAAATATAATCTGACATTACGAAAAGGGCAATTTATTTATTCCTCAATCAAATGTGGACATTTCTAGCAAGATATACATTGTTTTCTAAGGGTATTGACCGTTGCATCTAGGCCCTAGAGGCTAAACTGAATTATTTTGAATAACAGTAGTTGCTATTCTTTTTGTGTGGTGAAAATGTGCCCAGATATGTTCGGTCAGATAGGAATTGCACTTTCTTTAAAGGATCGAGACATTGATTTGTGATAATGAGGTGAAATATGAGAATGTAAATAAACAGAAAAATTTAAAGGTGGCAGAAATAAAATTAATCCTATTATAAAACTAAAGAAAAAATTTGCGAAGAATTACTACGTGAAGTTGAGACCGTGGAATGGAAAGGATGTGGCAAAAACCAAATGCAGGCCCACAAAACCCAGACCTATCGGAAGAGAGGATAGCTCACGACAGACGAGTGCCGACCAACCAGAGCGCGAGGAGGAGGTATAAATACCAGTAGCTTGAGAGCTTGTCGGCAGTTCGCAGCAGACCACCTAGCTGTAACCAGCGTAGGTAGTTCGACGTAGTTCGTGGCGAAACGTCAGCAATATCAACGGACAGACCGTGGCCATACAGCCCGGAAATTGAAATATCGTGGCAAGAAAAGTTTGCTGTTGTTAGTATGTTATTGTTTGAACGAATCAAAAGTTAATTATACTTGGTTCCAAAAAGTTTTATGAGACAATAACATTTTTTTCTTTTTCCCTTAATTTCTAGACTTTGGGCCTATTCGCCACTGCAGTCTATGAGACAATTCACGGATGTTCGTGCGGATGGTGACTAATCGAATCTTTAGAGGATGCAGATAGTCCATTATTGGTTGACGACTACGTGCTGTTGTTACAGTAGCTGGGGGTAGCTTAACTAGTTCTTTCAAATAGGCCGGCTTCTATTAAATAACAATCTCTCTAAAACCCATTTTCCAAAGAACTATTAGTGGTTGCTTAATAGAGGTTTCACTGAAAGCGTATGGCCTTCATTAATAAACTAATAATACGTGTAATACACAGCTGATTTTCTTCCCCTGTAAATAAAAAGTAATTTGATTTTTATACGATGAATGGTTCTCAATTAAGGTCATTGTGGCATTACACCTCGTATTAAATACGCTTAGTTGTTGACCAATCATCCGACAAAGTTTCGCGACGGACTATCGAAAGTTTGCAGAGTGATCATCAATTTATTAATTCATTCATTCATTCTTCCCTCATTGAATTGTTTTTGGTCTACCTGCTCCTAAAATTAGAATGCATTTCTTGCACATCATAATGGTAGAGATTTGATAGATTTTTATCGTTGGAGTCAGTATTAAATACGAAAGAAGGTAAGCCTATTAAATTAAAATGAAGGCTACTGAGAGAGTTTTATTACTAACAGTTTAAAACATTTAAAGTGGAAAAAATCATTTACATTTGCATGCAAAGTTAATTTTAAAGAGCCTTGGGTCACATAAATCTTCCTAGCGCTGGCGCTACTCATATACTTGAGGTACTATAGGTAGAGAAAATATTGTGTTCGACCCGAAATTAGAAGTCGATATTTTAAAATGTTTTGAGGTCTCCTGATTCCAAAAATCTTATTTTCAGAAACATGCCTGCGTGTGTGTTTGTCTGTGAACAGCCTAGCTCGAGAATGAAAAGTCGTATTAAAACACCGTTTTACATTTAGGTTAGGCATCTTCTGGTGATGTGATACGGAGATTTGCAACGGCGTTCTGTTACTTTTAATGCCACTTCATATGGAGAAAATGTTGTTTTTCGCAATTTTATAAAAAACAGCTCTAACGATTGCGTTTAAATTTTGCATGTGAGATGCTTATGCTAAGACCTAACACTTTCGTTTGAAACTTTTTTTAAAATTCTATGAAGGGTAGTTAATAAACTACCCACTGTTTTTGGATACTCAGTCTACTGAACGCAGAGAACTGAAATTTCAAGCATAGGTGGACTGATGGGTCGGAAAATGCACCTCGAAGCCGGAATTTTAATTTCCGCTTTCGTTCGTGAGTTATGAGTGAAAAACAGGCAGAAAACGTACATTTTGGGGGGTTTTCGAAGCATCAGTTTTGAGTAATACGTTTCAATATCAAAACAATTACAGTTGGCTTTGGTTATTTTCTTCCCACCTTGGAAATAAAAGCATCGCGATCGCTTGAATTTTGTAAGCTCATGCTGGTCGATTCATTTATTTATAATGTCAAGGTACGCAGATAACAGAAATTTTCAGCATAGACGGAACAGGATAATGAATAGGCCTGGTATTCAATATAATAGGCCTATTCTGTTTCGGTAGGAGGGCCTAACCGATAATACATGCTTCCCAACAATAATGTATTGAGAGATAGTGGAGATAAAGATTTTCAGTATGAAAGAATGCCTTCTTCAGAAGTATCTTATAAAATAGGATCGTGTGGGCGTATGGAATTCAATTTGGTGGCATGAACGTCTCCATGTTTATCTATTCTCGACCATAAAGGAGCCGAGTTCACCGCAGTCAAGTGATCCTCCGAGGTATCACCTCCAAGGTGTGGTTGAGCCTTAGTCTACCGAATATATTATATACAAAGCGAAGTTCATTATTGCACTGGGCGTAATGTATCGCAATCTTTTTCATAAATTGATATTGAGCTTGAAAAAAATGCATACAACAGAAGTATTTACTAGGAATAAAAATATACATACTGGAAGAGCATAATGCAAATATTATGTACGAAACATTGTTCCTATAACTATAACTTGACTGGTGAAGAAGGAAAACGTTATACCATAAGTTGCAAAAATTTGCGAAGGAACTAAAAGAAGGAAAAATATCTTTTAAATACAAATCGGTACTGTTTATCATATATTTTTAAAATTCTTGTAACATTTAAAGTAAACCAAAATTCATTTAAATAATTCTCAATCATAATTTATCTTCAAAAAATTGGTGGCCGAGATGGTAAAGTCTTGAACCCGCATTCGAGAGGTCCCAGATTCAAATCCCGTCGCCGGACAATTTGATATGGATTTTCTCATTTTTTCCGCAGTCGTAAAGGCAAATTCCGAATTGTATATTTAAGTACCATGAATTATCCTCACTATTTCATTTTGTATCATATCCATTTAAATTAGTATCAGTTGAAATATACTCCATAAAAATCCACCAATAATAGAAACAATTGACAATAGTTCCATGGCCTACCGTACTGTATACACACATCCCGATCTCCTGATAGGGCCTCGCAGCTAAAAGGAGTATAAACACAGCTGAATTATTAATAAATATATATATATGTGTATATATACATATATTAATTCTGTGCCTTCTTTTCTAGAAGATGGAGAAATGTCAGATATTTTCAAATAGGAAAAGAATGAACTTAAGGTTTAAGTAGGAGAGACACAAGAGTGTAGACTCACTCCTATGCTCCTAAAACACTCCTGTTCCATTATTATTTAGAATGCTTTGATGCCGTGGAAAGCACCTAGTTTTCTTTTTCTAGATCGTGAATTCAAACGGCCAGAAACCCAGATGTAGCCAATATACACACAAGCCAAACTGCTAAACAAAACACAAAACTAATCCTTTGCTTCGGCGAATGTGATACGAAAAACGTAAATTAAGAGGATAATTGTTGATTAGACTCATATAAAGTACTGTAGGCCTATACGTATAATATATATAATATATAATATAAAGTACATATATATATAAACTAGATAAATCGGATTTTCACATGAGATAAAAACTATTTATTTAATTTTTTTTATTGCTAAATCAAGTGACCAAGAAATTACTTACATAGAATCATAAGTCATTAATAATATGACGGTGCTAGCAGTAGACAAATCATTAAAAGAAGAAAAGGAAACAAGTACGTTACACTCCTAGATGTGGAAATGTGAACCCAGCTTTGCTTAGATCGAATGCTTTCTTATGTTTTCCTAGTGGACAGGTGAATAGTTTGGACTCCATTTAACAGACCGTGCATTTCCCAGGAGACAAGAGAAACAAGCTCCAGAAAGAGCTCAGAAGACAGTTTTCCCTACTTTGTTTTCGGGTCACACGTTTTCGTTGTATTTTTGTATACCAGTAACCAAACATGTCTTGAACGTTACATTTGCAACCAATTTTCCACACGATTTGGTGTTATTTAATGTAAGAGGACTTCGGTTATCTGGTAGATATTATTTAAATCACGTATTCATTGCGTATGCAAAATACTACACCCCTGTATAAAATTTCTGGGTCGCCAAGCCACTAAATTTTCTGAGTCATTATGAAACTCAAAACGCTATACTGTCAGTGGGGTCACCCTAGAAGTTATCTCCCATGTTTTATATCGTAACAAAATTAAGCTTGATTTTATGTGATACATAGTGACGAAAATACTTACAATCTATTAACTTATTGTAATGAGAAATTATTTTGGAGTTATATGCTATATTATTTATTTATTTATTTTACAAAGGTCCCAATGAGCTCACGTTCGTTAACAGGGACAGTCAAATTTTACATTTTTTGAACATAAATTATAATAGATCAATGAGGCAATATAAAACAATTAATAAATACAACATAAACACATACAGCAACTACAGAGATTTATAGCTATTAATTTTATATAATGACAAAAAGACAAAAGAAGTTAACATAAATATTATTGCAAAGAGTTATCTGCAAATTGGTAAATTAAATAAGACCGGGCATCTCTTTTGAATTTAGTCAGAGTTTTACATTGTCGTATATGACAAGGTAATGTATAAAAATCTTTAATAGAAGACAAAATTATACTATTTAGTCCATATCTACTAGAGTTACTGTGCTTCAAGAATATTTTGTCAGAATTTCACTTTTTTTTATTAGTATTATTGTTTTCCTGGTATACAAAGAAATCATCCAAAGAAAATATTTAAGGTATTGAAAATCTTATGACGATTTTTTACTTTAAAAATATAAGTACCGGTACAATAATTATGAAGTTACAATAATAGAAATACATGCTTTAGATCACTTCCACATCCCCATGTACACAAGACGAAAAACCAAACAATTGAACTTAAACTTTCGACATCTACAGGTCTAATACCAAATCCGAACCATTATATTCGTAGTTTACAAAAATACAAGCTTTATACAGTGATACAACAATGCATGAAGGGTGCTAATAAGGACCAAACTAATTCACTTCAATTACCTTCCAATGTTTTATCCCAAGGAAGTAATGGTGCTGTAAGATGAAGACATACATAGGCCCTGACTTAAGCAAGGTACTTTCTGCCCCCCTTCCCAACATTCAAATTTCTATCATATAAGGCCTATGTATAACTACTAAAACTCAAATACTTGCCCCCTCTAAAAAAATTTAAGTCGGCTTCTTTAAAGACATGTCAGTATTTCAGCACTAGATAATGTAAAACTAGTCAGAAAAATTCTTTATCATCAGCATACCCTAGAAGTTTCCAAAATTGCCTTTCTATAGACGCCATAGTTAATAACAATGTAAAAGGTGCATTATAATTAGGTCACGTGTCATAGCAAAAAAAGATTCCCTAAAGTAGCGTTTCAATTCCCGTAGGTTATAAAGTTTGATAGTTTAATTCCTTTCTCTTCACTTCGCAAGGGCAGAACGGCTGAATCTGATTTAGAAGTCAGTACGAAAAGGAACTTCTAGAGTAGAACAAAACCAATATGGCTGTAAGAAAACAAAGTTTTTTTTCTCTTCCTTTGATTTCCTTTCTTTCAATAGAGAAATAAGAGATCAGGTATCTTCCAGTACGCCTTCTGAGTCAGTTGGTATCCCAGACATTATTAACATGCTTATGTATGTGTCCTTTATTTATTGTAAATAATCCTTGGCCAGGTGAAAGTACAAAAACATCAAAACAGATCACATTAAAGTCTCAACTAATGGCTACTCTAACACTAAATAAATTAATTAACAATATAAATTACTTTTAACATTAAAAATAAAAACTCTAAGGCCACCGTCTTAGCACTTCCTAGACAAGTTTAAAATTACTCTGTACCGGTAATTAAAGATACATATTATCATTACATTGCTATTTACTTTTTTCATTTTTGAAGTGAAACTTCTTTAGCCGCGGTAGGTGTACATCCAGAGCTTGTGTTACGCTCAAAAATCGTCACGAAATCAGTGTCACACCAAAAATCGTCACGAAATTAGTGTCACACTCAAAATCGTCACGAAATTAGTGAGGTGTGACGGAACGGACTGTACAGAAAACAATCAACTCAATGATTAGGAGTAATCAACTGCTATACGATTTAAAGGACAAAATAAAATACTCAAAGGGGAAACTAACGATAGAAGGTGATGGAAAGGAAATTTTTCAGACCTAGTATGAGGACCTGCAAATGGGAATAGTAGTAGTAGTAATAATAATAATAATAATAATAATAATAATAATAGTAATAATAATAGTAATAATAAAAACAATAATAATACTGTATTTATTTTATTTCTTCCTGTAACACCTGCAGGTTGCCATTGACAAAGAGTACCAACAACAAATATATATGTAAACAGTAAAAGAAAACAGATTAAAATAATATTGAAGCTTTAACAATTAGTATATAGATAATAACTTAAAATTAGAAGTCATGGTCCACAGGTATGATTGTGAGATATGGCAATAGACCCTTTCAATGCCACCAATGATTTCTACAAGGATGGCTATGTGCAGGCCGAACTTTTTGGAGAAGTCAAACAATAGTTTTGGGATGGTACCACGTGCTCCAATCATTAACCCTGTCACTGTAATGGATATCTCAACAAGTCGGCCGAACAGCTCCTTAAATCTTGCTCACTTAAGGAGCAAATAAAGATCAATTCCCTGTGAAAACACGAGGCCTTGGCCCTTAGGGGATGAATTGTAGGCTAAATTTATTTATAATATTATTAGTTGGTGCGTGAATTCCTCCTAGCTTGTGCAGCGGTAGACCTCTTCTCCGTCACGCCGGTACTGCGTGTAGTCTAGTCGCGCGCTTGCAGGCGCAATGGAAACATCTCAATACGATCCTAATGAGACAACAGAAAACTTGTGTTTTAAACTGGACATAGAATACTTACTTGCTCAATGGCAATAGAGAAAGCTAAAGGAATATTACCTATTTTATGGAACCCGGAGGTTCATTACCGGGCATGAAAAATCCAAACAATAAAATAATGAAATATCCAAAATTTAAAAAATACAAAATTCCAGAATTAAAATATCAAAGATCCAAAATTAAAAAGTTAAAAAATCTAAAATTTAAAAAAATAAAGAATCCAAAATTTAAAATTCGAAATATACAAAATTTAAAAAATTTAAAATTTAAAAATTAAAAATATTAAAAAATCCAAAATTTAAAAAATAAAAAATTCATAATTAAAAAGTCCAAAATCCAAGATTTAAAAATAAAATAATGAAACATTAAAAAATACAAAATCAAAAATTGAAAATCTAAAAATCCAAAATTAAAAAAACGAAAATACAAAATTTTAAAATTTAAAAAATTTAAATTCAAAGAATCAAAATTTAAAAAATTCAAAATTCCAAAATTAAAAATTCAAAGATCCAAAACTTAAAAATACAAAATTTAAAAATACAAAATTAAAAAATCCAAAATTGAAAAATCTAAAAATCCAAAAATAAAAAATCGATAATTCAAAATTAAAAATCCAAAAAATAAAAATGTCATAGATCCAAAATTTAAAAAATTCAAAATCCAAAATTCCAAAATTATAAATTGAAAGATCCAAAATTTAAAAACTTCAAATATCCAAGATTTAAAAAATAAAAAATCCAAAAATAAAAATCCAAATTTCCAAAAGAAAAAAGAAAAAATCCAAAATTTAAAAAGTCCAAAAACTCAATATTAAAAAGTCCAAGAATGCAAAATTGAAAAAATCCAATAATAAAAAATTTTAAAAATAAAAATTATAACATGTTTTACTTCTGTCGCATGCCGTTCCATGCACACTTTTTTTTTAAGTTTTCAGGGATCATCGGCCCATAAGACTGCTGCAGATAGCTCAATATTCGATATTTTTTTCAAATACTGTAATATAGTTCTTTAGAGTCATTGTACTTTTCATTGTTTTAGTACTATTTTACTTCTTGTATTGATTACCTAATTATATTATATTTTATATATTTTAGTAAATATCCTTTCTATTCTCATGTTATGCATAGATTAATAATAATATATCGAGATAGGTATACATGTTTATTTGTATGACTTATAATGGCCGTTTTATGTCACGAAGATATTCTGAAACACTAAATTTTAAAATGTAATTTGTAATTGGAACTGTTTGTAACTTAATTTCATAAATGTCATTATAATGAAAATGATTTTGTAAATTTGAACCACTTTATTCTTTCAGGAGATTTAAATTTTATTACAATTTAATTTTATACTTTCCTTTGTTTCGCTTGTAATATTTTTATTTAACATTTAACTGTTGTCGTGAGAATATCTTACTCTACTAATGTTGTAAATCCACTGGAGTCTTTATTTTTAAAATGTAAATAAAATTAATTCTGCAATGTAGAATTTTAATGTCTGAGTCCCATTTCATCCAATCATATTGAAACATATTATTTGGGACTTACAAAAGGTCTTAAATTGATCCTTACTGAAAGGTGCGTTACAAATCGTTTAACTCCTAAAACTCCTAAAATACGAGTATTACGAAACAAAGCACAAATGTTTTTATAAACTAAAGACATTGAACTATGACATTAAAAAAAAAAAAAAATTATTTCCTTCATGCAAAAGTGACACATGTTCAATTCGAGAAACTTACATACCAACACATTACTGCATACTATACTTGTTTGAGCAAGACATGCAGTTTGGTAATTTAAACAGATTTTACTCTTTTGCCTGGAGGGAAAGGGCATTTCTTTTCACTTTGAGATTGTTACAGTTGCTTCTTCTGTTAATGGTAATTGAAACATTGCTGCAATATTCATACGAAGTTTCATTAGGAAGTCTTGGATTTTGCGATCTCTCTCATGTAAGGTTCACTAAGCAGCTTTGCTAATCCTCTTAGTAAGGTCATTCTCTTTATTTCACAAGTTCTTGCATGGGCTTGTTGAATATTGTACGCATCCAAGTCACCCAAATTCGAAATTCTGTTCTTGTGTCGTGGGTCCACTGGACCCATCTGGTTCTCATAACTGTATCTCCGGGAAGCGATAAAAAGACGTTCTCCTCTTACGCGTGCCTTTTCTTACCAAAGAAAGGTACTGAGATGCGCGTGGCGCTCCAATACAAACACCGTTGTGAGTATGAGTTAACAATTTTGATATGGGTCCAGTGGACCCACGACATTAGTTAAGGGTTAAATAAATTTAAGTATACTTTCTAATTCATCATTACGTTTATTCTTACATTTAAACTTAGTCTTAGCCTTTAGTTTCTTATAAAACACATTGTTACTCATATAAATCACTAGACCTGGGATTTTAAGGCAAATGCTTATTTTGTTCCTTATGAAATAACATGAAAATTTTTAAATACAGTATGTTGTCATTTCATGATAAATCACTTACATTTATAGAGTTTTATAGTGCCCTAAAATGCCTATCTGGACTTTTGGAGCCTATTTGTACTCTTTTAGTGCCTAAAATGCCTATTTTATACATTTAAATTAAAATCAACATCTGTAATTTTTACAATCTCATAATGAACATCCCTCAATGAAAAGCAGAACAGCAGAGGTGGGTTTTTTTCCACAGAAACACGATTATTCCAAACAATTGTTGCTAAAGGAATACTGACTGACAGGGGATGGGAGGATTAAGGGGGAAGTACTACTGTGTCAAGTCACTAGTGAAAGAACATCTGTTAGGTGAATATAGTTCGTGATGCCTAATTTTGCAGTTAATTCTGCTAAGAATAGGTAAACCACGTTTCTTGCAGAAAAAATACCATGTTACAGTTTAATTGTATATTGTAATATTTTAAAGTCTATTTTCTATCTGTTTACACATTTTTAAAGCATATTTTAAGTGCCTATTTTCTCTTTTAAAAGTCTATTTACTTGTTATAAAGGCCTATTTTAGGTGCCTAAAATTATTTTTTTTAGAGCCTAAAATCCCAGGTTCATAAATCACTCATATTGTTTGCTGTTCTTAATTTAATTTGATTATTTAATTTATTTAACCTGGTAGAGATAAGACCATCAGGTCTTCTCTTCCCCTCTACCAGGATTCCAGAACTAGAATTTCAACATAACTATAAAAAATACAGTACAAGAAAAATACAGTAAAGAAAAATAAAAAAGTACTAGCATTAAAGATACTAATAATAATAATAATAATAATAATAATAATAATAATAATAATAATAATAATAATAATAATAATAATAATGCTAATAATTAAAATTATAGTAAAACAAAATACAATAATATAAAATTATAAAAAGAAATTATGCACCTATGTTCTTGTTCTATGTTCTATTGTATTTCTTACGTATATTTTTGTAACCTGGTTGAGTGGGAGAGAAGGTCTTATGGCTTTAACTCTGCTAACTAAGATAAATAATTTATTACTATTAGGCTACTACTATTGTTACTACTGTACTATTACTAATCTATTACGAAAAATCTTCATACATTTCAGACACTTTATAAGGAATTTTCAAGCAGTTAGGTTAATGCTAACGATTAATGACAGAACTGCTATATTTGATATTGTTCAGAACAATAACAAACAAACAAACAAAAAATATATATGTACATATATATATTTTTTTTTTGCATTTGTTTTTACTTCAACTACCTAATACATTTTTCTTATTGTGAAGGCAAAAAGTCTGTATATAATAAACGATGTGGATTATTGCCGTTCTTTATAGGTTGAAAGCTTGGCTCGAATGAATGTAGCCTACATACCCCTTGATAGATTTTTTTTAACCTTTTTTCCACATTCATTTCATTGGCAGTTCTGCAGCATTCCAATTCAAACATACTGTCATTTCCAAACATATAAGGTAGTAAGGATTAAGAAACCACAATAATGAATTCTTTTGAAATTGTTACGTAATTTAATTGATCTATATTATTAAAGAAACTATCACTATCCTAAATAAAGTTATGGACAGAGAAACTATGTCAGCGATAAATAACATGAACTACGAGGAGCTATATTGTGTTATTTCTGTAAGGGCAGGCAGGCCGCAGTCAGCTGATCAAAGAACAAATAGGAAAAGACTTTTCGCGTGTTATGTTGTCTGCCGTCTGTTGGCCTAAGTGTCAGCAATGTCAGGAATGTTAACTATTTTGTCCGATAAATACTACAAATTATCATTTTACCTTTTTTAAATTTCACTCTTTTTATAAAAATAAAACATTAAATAATACATAATAAGAACAAGAACGCTGAACTAAAATAGCTGTTTTTTTCGCAGAACATAACTTGGCTTTTGTTCAAAAGTGTATTGCCTGATTAAAAAAAATCTTGAAGATGTGAATTTAGGATGTATTAAATGAGCCAATAGGCTATTATTAAGCATTTTTGGCAATTTTTGTATTAGATGCCTTTATTTCATCATCCAATACTTTGGTGCCAGTGAATCACCTGGCCCCTTCCTTTGAAAAAAAAATATTGGATCCGCCACTGATTCATTTTCATTAAGACGCCATCTAAGTGAGCACATGTTCGTGATCGGGGGATTCAGAAATGGATATAAATTACTTTATATGATAATACAGCCATTTACAATCATTTATAGTAATAATGGGAAGGATATTTTAAAAGGAAAGAAACATGAAAAGTAAATATTTATATAATCAATTTATGCAGCCATATGATTTTTAGTCTGTATGAATGACGTGATAAAGTGCAGTAATACCTATATAACCCAGAATTGGTACTTTATATCACATTATAATAAACTATTTCATACACTTCAAGAATCCTGGATTGGAATTGTCACTTTTATTATGTTTATAATGATTAAAAATTGAATATTTCCTAAGTTTGGGGTACACTAATAAAAAAATACGGAAGCTATTATAATCACCGTCCATTAGTTTTCTCGGAATGTCATAACTGTGGCTATGAAATATTGCGGCTTAGGAATGGGTAGCAAAAAGTGATGAGAAATACGTTTATAGATTTGCTGCTAGTAATTATGAGGAATGAGACCACTGAATGATGGATTGGAAAATGTTATTGAAATAGACTGGTTATAGCAGCAATGCAGCAGCATATTTGTGTTGGATCGGCTTGGGCACATACCAACAGTGTGGATATCAATTAATTACCACAAGCCCTGAAACAGTGTATAGTGGTGTAGGGTCGCTCTGTTACTAGTGACGTTGCGTTGAGTGCTACAGTGCCTTCTCTAAAATCGGAACTGCCGATGATTTAACCCATGGCCAACAGATCGAGCAACAAAAAGACACAGAATATGGGAATCATTAATGTCTATTATTATGTATAGGTAACTTTTGTTCAGAATAACTTGCACAACTTCCGGTATTTCATGCAGAAATTAATCACAATATGCCCATTAGTACTGCATGGATATCAAATATAAATTATTCACCACTGTCTGAACCCTTTGGATGCCATTATAACAAGCAACCGCACATATTCACTCCACTTTTCATTACACATTCACCACTTCTCTTACATTCACTGCAATACCAGTAATGTATTTGGTGTCAACGTTGATGAAACCCACTTTATAAAATGCCAATTTAATAATGGGAAAAAATTAAACATTTTTAGTGGACGCTACCAGATGCTCGTATTCAATGTCACCTGTCTATTTCAGGAACTCCTGGCCGATGGGCCCTCACCTAAATGTCGAGAGTAAAAAGAATCCCCAATGAGAATTGAATTACTTCTTCCCCTATCTTCAATGATGACGGTTTGCAAAGGATGTTATATCTTTCTTCTAGATTTTTGCGGTCGTAATTTAGTACGAGAAGAAAAATCCTACATTTACTGACTGAGAGTCCTAGACCTCCACACTTGTTAGAAATAAATAGCATTCGGTATATTCGTTGTACTATAATTTCTTACTTTTCACTTTTCAGAAAGCGCCGGAGAAGATGAGTTGGAAGAAGAGACCACTGTCACTCTGACAACGCCGGCGAAGCCTTCCTCAAACCCTCGGAAAGGATCGCAAGGTGGCAAAATGACAGACAATTATGACGTCGAGAACCAGGGGAGGCCTGAGCCTACCCCTACCGTCACTACCTGCCTCATTGAGAAGCCTGAAATCGATAAGAAAGTCAAGGTGAGTAATCAGCCTAGTCTCATTAAGTCATTATAAAAAATTCACTTTATTCTCTGGTTCCCGATATCAATACAGGCCTAATACTTTATTCAAAATTAATATTTTCTCCGATACCAGGACTTATTTTATTAGAAGTTGCTGAACATCCGGAGACCTAAGAATTTTCCTTTCTCTGGCGAAGGCCTTTCATTATTCTAATATCCATAACTTAAGAAATAAAAATAAACGACGATCTTAAGGGTCTTACTTGCAGGTTACTTGTGCTTTTATTTCAGTCACAAGCTTTTCGTTAAGGAAATGAAAATCTGTCCTTACCGAACACTTAACCCATGATATGTTCCTTAGAAGAAAATAGCCTAATATGAGGTGGGTCCTAATTTGGAGAATCTCTGAATTTCGTATGCCATCACTTGAAGATATAACGAAATCTAAGAGCACAGAAGACGAAATATGTTTTATAAGAAGACAGGCATATGCATGTTCCTGTGTGAGCGGTAAATTAAGGAAACATTACACCTCAAATAGTGGATACTTTTAACAAAATATTATTTATTGCCACCAGAAAATAGATCAGTGGTTCCTCTATTTCATTGTATTAATCAAATTATGTAATACTTCACAATGAGTTATGCCTAGAATATATCCCTATTCCAAAAATTTCCTTTTGTGACCATATCGTATGCCATAACCGTGAGGTGAAATAGAGTAGTAGTACAACTTACAGTTCCAAATAATCTATTGGTGATTGCTGATTTATGATTATCAAAGATGTGTCTGAATATTTTAGAATCTGCAGCAAGACTTGAATGGACCATATATTATTTTAAGTGTATTTAAGTGTTAAGCATGTACTCGCAAATCTAAGTGTAAAGTAAACATCGGCAGTAAGATAAAATTGCTTGTTTTGCTGAAATAAAATTGTTTATGCGAATTTGATAGTTATTCATCAATAAGATAAAATTGCTTGTTTTGCTGAAATAAAATTGTTTATGCAAATTTGATAGTTAATCAACAATAAGTAAAATGATAATTTTCTCTAATTTTCTTTGATAGTCACTTCAGCACTGTGTTCCTTTTTAAGCAGAGCTAAGACGCCTTCCCATTCACTCATACCCAATAAATTGATTTTAAAAATGTTACTTATTTCCCCCTCCAAAATCAATTTTTTCGGCTATAAACAGTAATATAAATACTAATTCAGCTGAAATATTTGATGCTGTAATCTGTACTCCTACAATTTTAATTAGACTTTGAAATTAATATTTATTTAGGTCACGAAATGAATATTTATTGAGATCTTGAGTCGAACGTTTATTTGAAAGTTACATCCTTACATACCATTTGCATACTACGATTATCTCTTTATTATCATTATTGTTATTAGTATTGTTATTTTGAGACTAGAATATTTTATTTGTGGATTGCATTTTTTCAACATAAGTTCTCATTATTATTTTAGATTTTTAAACTTTAGCTAATTTTCTAGTAACTTTAATCCTTGGACTTTCTGAAGAACATGGTAGAGTTTTTTTTTTTATCATAAATCTGTAATGGCCCCAAAAAAGTTTTATCCACGACTACCTTGAAATTTGTGAACCTGTTTGTTGCTCACTTAATATTGAGCATATACTAGATCAACGATTGCTCAACAGGGGAAAATTTTTCCATAGCCTGATTTCGGATTTCTAAAGCACATTCAATGAACTGAACCATGAATTCAGTACTTCTTCTATTTAGCCCACTCATTTGTACTCATTGAGTCAAGGTTCTAACTCTAACAGGTTATTTGACTAACACATTCGCCATGAAGGTTTTATTCGTTTTATTTTCTTGATTTTCATACAGTTGCTGTACTCATGTGGAATCTGTTTCAACGTATTATAATGTTCTGAAACATGGATCCTCCCTCGACGTACATTAATATGGATCCTCGTCTGCTTCCAGGAAATGGAAAGAAGGCCTTAATACAGCAATTCTATGTAAGAACACACGCATTTACAGTCTGCACGCCACGTGGCACTATCACTCTTTCACAATGAAACACTTTTATTTTGTACTCTAACACTAATAGGATTAAGAGTACGGTAATTTACGAAAAGGTTTGGGTACAATATTAGTACAGATATTTTTATTGACTCATTCACTTAAAAGTAACTTAAAGTATAAAGTGTTCTCTATACAATCAGTAAAGGTCCTTAGGGTTCCAGAAGGTCTAGGCTCTGAGATTTTTAGACATTCCGCAGAGAAAGGTGATAAGTTATCAGCTTTACACATTGACTGCCTTCATCCCGCAGGGTTTCTCCCTGTACTCACTTCTGTTAACGACTGAGTAGATCCCAGGGCCATAGTGTCACCAGAAAGAATTGACCAAAAGAAAAATTCTAAAGACTAATCGGGGATCAAACCCTACACCTTCTGGTAGGTAGCACAGCGCCTCAACTGCACCAGAAGGCACAATGTACTTACAAATGTACCATAAATTGTACTTTGCTGGATCTGTAGCCGAACTTATTCTCTGTAGAGGATGATACAAAAATATACTAACTATAATTATGACAATTAATAATACAGGTACAGTTTACTACATTTCAAAATCTGTCGTAGGCTTATAATCACATGACTATTTCTACTATACGCTATAGATAATGCTATTCAGCCTTAGCACAAAGAAGTGGGTACAGGAAAGAAACAGATATATTATATGACCCTAGTTTTCCATGCTGAAGAAAATTTCTAAATTAAAATAATATTCGGTAACAGGTAGGCAATGGTCTGTTTATGGGGCCTGGGGCAACATTTTCGATTGTTTTCGTTGCATGACGAAAATGATGTACAATCCAAAAAATGTACGGGAACAAACTGCTATTACGGCAATAAAAGTATGTTCAGTTGTTATACCTGGAAACCATTTGAAATTTGTGTGGAAAAATAGGACGTTCAATAATATTGTTGATGATTTTCTCGAAAGTTGTCTTAGTACTACTGATTAATATTACTTGTACATATTTTTTATTTCCAAACCAGTTACTTTTAGAGTCTTTATATGGTTAACTTTCAATTTTTAAAACATCATAACATAATTCTAGAATGATAAGGAAAAAGAGAATAAGTCTAAATTCCAAAGTTTTAGGAGAGACAAATAATGGATTATTTTCACAGCATTTATACAAAATTTAGAGCAGTCCACCCAGATATTTTTACATATCATAAGATACTGTGTAAAAATATCTCGGTGGACTGATCTAAAAATTGTAAAATTGCTGTGGAAATAAATTTGTTTGTCATTCCTGAAACTTTGAAATTTTGACTTATTCGCTTTTCCCTATCACTCTAGAATTATTCCATGGGCAATTTTAAATAGCAAGGCAGCTACTGTGAGTAAAATATAGATGAACTACGTTAATATAGGCCTAAGTGATTTCTTAATACTCAGAAGTGTAGAAATAAAAATGATGGCAGAAAGACAGAAAAAGTTTCTAACACATTTGCATGCATAATCGTATTTGCGCTTTTACCTGCACAAGCTCACAAACTCGCTTATTTGTGTCAGTCATGCACTCGCACTGATGGTCTTTCATACTCCAATTCGTGCAGCACATTTATTTGAAGAAAGTAAATTCCATTCCGACATTCCTCTTTGTGAATGGAGAAAACCCTGAAACCAAAACTCTAATTTTCCGTCCAATGATAATCACGTTACCGTCTCTGCCAATCAAGTTATAGGTCGTGTATTTAATGAATGATTTTACGAGACTCTCTTAGTACTCCATTATTTTAAATTGTGAAAAAAAGTGTTGAATAGAGACTGTGTTATAGGATATATGGTTTATTCGATGGCTAGATCGTTTAAGTGTTAATGCAGGCTTAAAAATTCATTCAACTCCAATTGAGTAGTAACTTTACCACCAGATTTTGTAATTGGTAGCACTTGAATCAAGCGGTCTACATTGATCCAAGCGTTTCCACAGCTAGCCCAATACTCACTAGTGATGCAGTGAATTAAATTAGCGGGATATATCTCTACACAGGCTTTGTCCTGACTGACTGACTGACAGGAATCAACATAGAGCCTAAACTATAACAGGTAGAGACTTGGAATTTTGACAGTACCTTCGTTTCATAATGTAGGTGCTCACTAAGAAAGGATTTTGAAAAATTTTGATTTTAAATGCCAAAAATCAAATGTTTTTGAGTATACTTAATCCCTTTTTACACAGAATTATCAAATCCAAATCACAGAACATATTGTTGCCAGTGGTATCAGATGGGTTTGGAAATAAATGAAATGCAAGTTTGACAAATGAGAGAAGTTATCAATATAATTCATGTTATAAATAAATATTACAGAATGAAATCCACGAAAATAATGCAGTCACATAACTTTCTCTACCCTGGACATAGAGAAAACAAAACGAGGTATGGTAATGTGTATATTATTATATCGCAGGTTTTTGGAGAGAGAAGTATGAAAGCGATATTGCTTTCTGTTTAATTTCATCCCCAAAACAGTTTGATGGTAACATGAGAGTGGGAAATAAAATTTTCCGCCTCGATATTACAATTTTATGTTACAGGAATTTCTGTTTCTTCCTATTTGAACCCCTACCAGGCTTGCTGTGTACTGTACAAGCGATGGGATGCAAAATTCTACATCTTCTATGAGCCATAAACAATTATATCAAGCGTTTTCTGAGGGAATAGTTTGAGTGTAATAAGTCGTTCTTCCTATTTCAAATTATAAATACCTATATAAGGACCTAGAATTTAAAAATCGAAAGTCCATCATAAGTTAATTTCCAATTACGAAATAAAAAACCCGGGCTACGCCGGGTCTTTTAAGCTAGTTAGGTATAAATCGTAAAAAGGGGTACTAATTTTAATATTCTTTAATTATAATTGCTTCATTGTCAAGACTGTATACCTGTAAAGGATTTTATAACGAACTTCATTATTTTTTCAGTTTTATCTCTGTTTGCAAGAGGATTTTTAATTTTAATTTTCATAAATGAACCCTATAACGAAGTAACAGGAATATAATCTAGTTATTGCCGTAGTGTTATATGCGTTTAAGTCAGGTTGAATGTGTATGAGTCCAAGATATAAAATACAAAATACATTTTCATTAAAGTAAAATTAAATGACGTATCCTAGCAATAATAAGTGAATAAATAATGAGAAAACAATATTATTATAATACCAACGTGTAAAGAAAAACAGAACTAATGTGAGGAATTGTGATAATTCTTTAAACAAAAGAAATTAAACCTTACAGGCATTTAGAATTGTATGAAATGGGACAAGAAAATTAAAATCGTCATCCTTATATTATCTTAATGTATATATGGTCCTTCTGCATGATTCCATTGAACCAGAACTAATTTCTATCTATATTAATAAAAGGAAGTGTCTGTCTTTCTATCTGTCTGTTTTTCCGCTATGCTCAGCGAAATCTACTCAAGGCAGAGATCTGAAATTTTAAACATAGGTGGACTGAAAGGTCGGAAAATGCACCTCGAAGCCGGAATTTTAAATTTCGCTTTCGTTCGTGAGTTATGAGTGAAAAACTGGCAGAAAACGTGCATTTTTTGCGTTTTCGAAGCATCAGTTTTGAGTAATACATTTCAATATCAAATCAATTACAGTTGGCTTTAGCTATTTTCGTCATACCTTTGAAATAAAATCATCGCGATCGCTTGAATGTTGTAAGCTCACGCTCGTCGATTCATTTGTTTATAATGTAAAGGCACGCAAACATATGAAATTTTCAACTTACACCGAAGAGGGATAATCAATATAAGCCTAAATATGGTCAAACGTTGTTCGATTTCGATGAAACTCACTATACAGGGGTTTTCTGGGCCAAGGAACTCGAATCTGACGTCGCTTTTAACATGCGACGCTATCTAATCGTGGTATGTAATTCACGTGATTTAGGTGTTTAATAAATAGTGATTTAACTATTATGCTCTTAATTTTTAATTTTTGAAATAATTATCGCGGGCGATCGCTTGATTTTGTAAGTCCATCTTGGACAATTCATTTGTCTAGAAAGACAAGGCACGCAGACATATGAAATTTTCAACCTACACGGAAGAGGGATAGTCAATATAGGCCTAAATGTGGTCAAACAATGTTCGATTTGGACGAAACTCACTATACAGGGGTTTTCTGGGCCAAAGAATTCGAATCTGAGGTAGCTTTTACCAGGCGACGCCATCTAATCGTGGTATATAGTCCACGTGATTTACGGGTTAATAGCCTAAATATAGGCCTAATGATTTAACTGTTTCTTTCTTTCTTTCTTTCTTTCTTTACCGTAGTTTCATCTCTCCCTTTGTAGGTTTTAAGCGACCCAAGCCGCCCGGGCATGATTTAACTATTATGCTCTTAATTTTTAATTTTTAAAATAAATATCGCGGGCACATGCTAGTCTTTAATACGACTAGTAGTACTAACAGTACTACGAATAGGATAGTGTGTTACTCCAGATATTGTTTGTTCCATGCGGTATTATGATACAATACATTAGTATATTCAGACTGATCTGGTCTACAACAATAAATCAGACTGTAGTATCCTCTGAACGACCTTGTCCTATATTTGCGTAGCTGGCGTTGGACTTTTCCCGCAGCCGGTATAACATAAACAAATCACTTCAAAGCACTCAAAAGAACCCTCCAGAACCCACGTTCGAAATGAGAGTTGATTGTCAGTTGTTATTCCATGGCCGACAAGAATAGAGTGGAAACATCCGTCTGATTTCCCTGATTGATGATGTTGCTTCAAAAATATAGGCTAATTTACAATCGTCAAAAGATGGTTTCATATTCGTTCCCTGTCACTGAGAACATTTGTGTCGACATGTTTATTTAGCATGTTGCATTGTGTATATAGTGTGATCAATACCACGTGTTATTCAGAGCAAATCAGATAGCTTGTGGAGGCTTTATTTTTAGAAGCGCCATTTTTATATAACAGAAAAGTTGAAATAATATTTGTGTTCTGCGTTTTATCACTCTCATGTTCAGATATTTGCTTCTTTCTACAGTGAATTAGTATGTGAATTTTATAGCACAAAATAAATTAAAACACCATTTATTATTATTAACAATGAAAAATACAACTTTGACTTTTCTTATTTCTAGCAGAATAAAACTTAATAAACACCACCAAAGGACGATATTGTGGACGAGAAAGGTTAATCGCATCTCAAGGTACAAATCTACCTTAAGTTGCGTTCAGTGAAATGCCTAACTTCCTTTCCCACGATACTTTACGAGATGTAAGGAACTTTATTGAATTCCAAGCAAAAATCCTCCCCCATTTACAGTCTTAAAGGCTGTCACAAAGTAAGTGGTTTAGTTAAACATTTTAGTGGAATTTAATAATGTTGAACTTTTAAACTTTTGTCCACCGCTGTGGCTCAGGAGATGCGTTCACTCCTCTCACGCAGCGGGCGCGGGTTTGATTCCTGGTCGGGACAAGTTACCTAGGTGAGGTTTCTTCCGGGGTTTTTCCTCACCTATGAGACAAATGTCGGGTAACTTTAGGCCCTTGTGGTCCCCGGATATCATCTGGCCGTCATTATCATCTTCATCCCATCCTCCCCTTGTTTGGAATGAGTGTGTGTGTGAATGGTGTGTCTCGTCCTATGTGTTCGTGTTCTCTCGGAGGCGGTCCCGGCATTGGGCTGATTACTCATCCGGGAAGGCCCTCCATGTCCTTGTCTGGTCAAAAAGGTATGTATGTGATCCAAAGATAATCCCTCTCCCGACAGGTCGCGGCCCTGTAAGGCCCGGGCGGCTTGGGTGCTTAAATCCTAAAAGGGAGAGGTAAAACTACGATAAAGAAAGAAAGAAAGAAAGATAGATAGATAGAAAGAAAGAACTTTTAAAGTTCATTACAACCAATTAAAGTGGTGGGTATTGTCCTTTCATTAAATTTCACTCATACTGGTAACAATTGTGTATGCTGAAATCGTTCCTTAACTGTAACAGCTCTTCTTCGTTTCCTTCGACCTCTGAATGATATATAGGAACGTTTTCGATTGAATATCTTGACATTCCTTAGGCAATTATAAACTTTAGAGGGACTTCTGGTAAGATTATTTCCCATGAATCGATTCACAACTATTCGTGGTATTTCTTGTTGCAAAAGCAAATTTAACCCATGTATTTGGTGGAAAATCAACACCGTTAGATATTTAAGGCTCGAAAACGTAATGTGTAAGAGCAGTTACTTTTTCATACTATGACAAAAGCGTTTAATCTGCTTGCTTTATTTACTGCATTTAGCCACATTAAGTTAACAATTCTATGAACAACAGATTATAAGTCAAAATGTATCCCGGAAATGTTTAAACTTAAACGGCAAAAGCGAGCATAATTATCTGTATCTAACTTATGTGAACCTAGTTCTAATTTCCATTGCCGTGCTTGATCCGATTCATTTTCTCGTAGAGGCGACGTTGCTATGGCGTTTGATTAAATATTTGATAGGCCTACTAGCAGATCCCCGCAGCTTCGCCCACGATAATTAATTGGAAGATTAAAAATTACGAGCAAAATAATTAAAACAAATTAAATTAACACTTGCACGCGAAACGTTCAAAGTCCTAAACTAAACGATTAATAATTATAAAGAAATAGCTAAAAATTGTGCTTTAGAGGGCATTCCACGATTAAAATGCGCCACCTGGGGAAAACGACCTCAGATTCGAGTTATCTGGCCCAGAAAACCCCTGCATAGTGAGTTCCGTTCAAATCGATCAATGTTTGTCCATTTAGGCCTATATTCATTATCCCTCTTCCGACTACGTTGAAAATTTCAGATGTCTGCGGGCCTTGGCATTATAAACAAATGAATCGACCAGGATGGGCTTATAAATTGAAGCGATTCTTTTGTTTCCAAATCATGACAAAAAACGGCAAAGCAACCTGCAATTGATTTGACAAATGAAATGTATTACTGAAAACTGATGCTTGGATAGCGAAAAAATTCACGTTTCCGACAGTTTTTTTTTACTTATAACTCGCGAACGAAAGCGAACATAAAAATCCGGCTTCGAGGTGCATAAGCCCACCCATCAGTCCATCTATGATTAAAATTTAAGATCTCTGCGTTCAGTAAATTTCGCTGGGCATCGCGCACAGGCAGACAGACAGACAGAAAGAATAACACTTTTATTATTATAGATTATACTTTCATATGTATATATGAATATACATATAAATTATATAAGTAACAAATAAACTGGTTTGCTTGGAGTTAGATGCAGATAGACGTTTATTCTCAAACTCTGGAAGACGCACTAAAAAGAACGAAGTACGGTTGTTTCCTCATAATGTTGATCGGGTAAGGCTAAAAACCGTATAAAATACTTTTTCTCCCGTACAAAGAATAGATAACCAGTAGTCAAAATAATAACACAAAAGCTGATAATTATGTTACAAGAAACCACTAAACGTTTAATGAATGCTTCATGTCATGATAATTATTCCGATACAATAGTCGTTTAAAGTACTGTGACCAACTAGGCCTATCTACTTTCACTGCATACTAAAAAAACAAAGCACTTTATTTTTGTACAAATTAAACATTTTATCCTGACTATTGTATCCACAATATGTAATAATCTAAATGTAAATGGGCACTAAATACTTAACAATTTTATTCGATTACTTTGTGAAAACATTAAAAATTATTCTTCTTATTTTAAGTCTTTCACTTAATGCAATCATTAGTGCGGGTCTATAACAATAAAGAAAGAGGGGAAAATATCTTTGGGTTTATCATTGGGCAGTGAAATATTGATGCAAGTCTGTGTATTTTTGTGTGTCATTGTCTGTGTTCATTGTGATTGATATTATTAATTATTAATGATTATGATATTAAGTTAGCCCTAAGCACTTTACGTGTACAAAAACTATTTTCATGTAAAATTTTTATTATCATTTTAGTAATTTTTTCGCAATTCATTACAGAAAGCCATTGTTATGCAAGTTATACAAATATATGATTTGTTGTATTAAGTATACTCAAGATAAGTTTGAACGAAGAGCGCTTTCGAAGTTGTTCGGTATGATATGAAGAGATTGAGGAATGGTGGAATGACAATAGGAGTAATTAATTCTTCATTTTTCTGCTTTGATCGTCACAGCTTATTCGTTCGATCGACGGGTATCGATCGCTAGTGGAATACGCAAGGCTAGGCACTAATCCACAGGCGCCAGGCTAGCTGTAACCCGTGCTATTTAAATCAAAGCCATTATGGGTATTGATGATCGCACAACAGCATTCAACTGAAAGTACGTTTTTGCAAACGAAACGTGTTTGTAATGAATTGTTTATGCGGTTTTAATAGTATTACTAGTTACAAACATGGAAAATGTTATTAAATTACTAGCGACTGCTACACTGATTATGCGTGTGACATCTATCCTGGTTTGTGAGTGGCATCACTCATTGTTTCATCCGTTTCGTGTAAAGCATTCAATAGTATTTTTACATTATATTCGAGTGTGTTGTGTATACTGGTGGTTTTCAGGAATTTATGCTGTTCATACTCGTATATTTGGTTCCTATGCTTTTTGTTTTCATAAACTCCTATTTTTTGCCCCTCTCTCAATAAAACTCTAAATACTCTATTCACTAGTTCATTCAACGCGAGTCATCCACTCTAGTCATCCACAAGCGAGTTAGTATCAAAATCCTTATTAGTTTTCATGAAAAGAATAATAAAAAAGCCTTTAAATGGAAATTTATATTCACGTGTGTATGTTTCAAAATGTAAACCCCTACACTTTGAAATGAGAGAACCTTCTTATTTCAATATTTTTATCTTTATAAATTATCACTGCATTAGACCTTTGTATGGAAACAGGCTTCATACAAGTAGGCTATATGTCACCATCAAATTATGTTATCTTTGGTTAATTAAATAACTTGTCTATACCCGAATGTAACATTTGTAACTGTTGGTTCAGAGTTTTCTTTTTCTTTCTTTCTTTTTCAGAAAGGAAACCCATGTTAACTATTTGCCTAGGTATAAACAGGGTAAACGTATATTCATTACATCTCAATTACAAAAGAAAATGAAAATTTCAATTCTTTAATTACAATCTTGTTAATCTATAGTCACAGTCATCGGTGTAAGCCAACATTTACAGTGGTTATATCAAAGATGAAAAAATTCAAAGGCTTCTCACATAATGGAGCATGAAATTTATAAATCATTTTAATGTATTTAGGCTATACACTTGCAAACAAATCAAATTTAAAATGTTAGTTGATATTTCCCCTTACCATCTTTAGGCTACAAATTACAAATACATATTGCAGAATTGTATAGATGAGTAAAATAATTTTATGGCACTATTTTCTGAAGTGAAACCTCCTACTTTTTCACTGATATGGTAACGAGTATTTTATTTTTCTAATGTATAGCATTATCAATTTGATCTGAAAGTGTCCAAAGTCATTCTTTTTACACTCTGTACACAATTTTCAGATAGAAAATAAAACCTACTGAAACATTCTTTCAATGGTAATGTAACTACTGTCTGGCTGCGAGCTGAAGGCCGAGCTAGCGTTCCCCCACTACCTTACCATGCGCTTGCATTTACTGTCTATGTCTTTCCCCCACTATGCCACCAGCTCGGCCTTCAGCTCACAGTCAGACAGTAACTCTGCATTGGACAGCCCAAATGAAATTTCTTTTTTTCACATTCTATTTATTTGAGGCGCAGGTTAATTTATGAAAAGGGCCCATACGTTGTAGCTATGACGTAATAATATCACACGTTTAATCTCAGGCTGAACGAAAGTTTATTTGGCATAACATAGAATTTGCCGAATTCTAGCAAAAAATCAGCAAACATTACGTATAATTGTGTCAACTTTTCGGCTTCAAAACTCCAGACACTTATATTTCATATTTCATATACTTCATATTTCATAGTAAATGTACTTAGACGTTACTGGACATGTAAGGAATCAATGTGCCGTGATTAATACATCACGTGCTGCAGTGAACAGAATTAGCATTTTTTACACATCATAACTTTTTTAGAAATTGAAATAATGTAAATGTATATTAATTGAAAACACAATTTCGATTCGGTGCAAGCCAGTTGTGTGGTATCGTAGTGTTCTAATGCTGACGCAAACCATCTTGTGGGAACGCACTATTGGTTGCATTGGAAACTCGAATCATTTCATCGAGTCGAAGCATGGACTGTCCATTCATTTAGTATGCCGTGATCTCACAGCGGGCAGAATAGTGACAACAATGTAAGTAAATAATTTTTATTTACAAAATTCGTCACATTTTATTCATGGAATAGTCTTCATAAATCTTACTTGATCAGTCGATAAACTCGTAATCTCTCGTGGGATTACCTATGATAAATTTTGATTTACCCTAGGTAGGTCGGGAATAATTTCGATTCTTGAATGAAGTAAAAATTTTCCTTCAGCATAAAACGCTTCTGCCATATATCTTCCTGTGTTTAAAATTCCACACAGCTCTGAGTTAGGCTTATATCATAAACTACAATAAAGCCCTGAATAAATTACAATTGAACTTGTCTCACAGACGCCCTTCTTTAATCCTTCGTAACACTTTTGCCCCATTTCTTCTATTTGTCGACACGAGAAATTTTATCCAGTGTTTTTTACAGGAAGGATAGCATCAGTACAACTGTGTTGTGAAATATTAAGTGGATGGGGTGGATTTGTTGTCAAGATATATTTTTTTTTTTACTATTTCTATCACGGAACTACAACAGACAACATACATCTCATCTTATATCAGTAAGCAAGCTCAATCTTTTTGTTCTAGCTATGTACTTCATTCCTTCATATGGAAAGATATAGGCTAGGGAATAATTTAACTAACCAGCAAATCTCACCTTAGTTACAGAAGGTCCTAACTGATATTACAAATTAAGTACCAAATATAACAATGGTTACATGGTTAAAAACATAATGGTAGTAGTATTTCAATTGCAGTAATGAACTCAAGAACAGTGCTGAATGTGTAATGAAAATTTCATAGACCTAACATAATGCAACGTGGGATGGGGAAAAGTTTTTTTTTTAATGTGAGACCATTTTGAAATAAATATACTAATGAAAGACCAGGATAAGGAATATGTATATGGAAGTCAGCCAAACACATCCATAGCCTACAGGACAGCATCGTGGAATCCTAATTTATTATGATAGTTAGAAGCATGAAAGCACACATAGACTTACCCATCCTATAGACACTCAAAATTCAGTACGGTACGGGAGAGTAGGCCTATTATTCTCTAAAGTTTCACCAGCTTCCTGTAACATTCTTGGCATTTCCCCTTCGAGAAACGACCATTTCGACGTAAGAACGCAGTTCGCATCTTGTCACATCCATGTTTGACTCACAACTGAATTACCATCGTCTCTGTGTGTATAAAAGTATGCTACACTGCTACATTGTCATCATGCTATAGATGCCACATTTTTTGTAAACTACAACATCTGACGGTGTCATGCCTTGCATTGAGAACAAAAGTATTTGCGTAGTCTTACGTCCTGTACATTGTAGTTAACTGAGAGCTTAATAAAATCTAGTTATATTTATTTATTTATTTATTTATTTATTTTATACCGCCATAGCATTACATGGGCCTCTGGCAAAAGTATCCCCATAATTAATAATAATTCAGTAATAACAATAATAGTAATAGACGAAAGAAAAGCAAGATCAGAAAGAATGAAGCAATACTAGGCTAAAATTAAAACACAAAACACTAAGAAGTGATTGATTCAACGTACCCCATGGTTGGGTGAAACTGAGGAGAAGAAGAAGAAGAAGAAGAAGAAGAGTAATAATAATAATAATAATAATAATAATAATAATAATAATAATACCAATAATAATACCAATAATAATTCACTCTATAACTTATTCATATTTTATTGACACTTTGCTCGTAAAATGTTAATTTATAATAGAGCAACTTTTCGCATTTGAAGGGGGCAGAGTTGTAAATTTCGTCGTGAAAGTAATCTCCTTAAAAAATGTTATTATCAATACCGGTACTTAACAACCTTGAATCATTCAAGCGTGATTGTGTAATCCGATTTCTGAATTCAGTTTTTATTAATTTTAGCTTGGAAAACAAACGTTCTCCAGATGCCTTGCAGCAAATATTCTCAGAACCATTTTCATTCGGGGAATGTTGACAAGATATTTCCATTTTTTCGTTTAACAGTACAAGTTTTGAATATCGTCATAATCAGGTAATTTGCTACAAAGATTTCATATATTTAGCAAAGAACGACAACTCTGCATAAATAAAATCTCCGTTATACTTGCCAAGTTTTCACAACTCTGTTAGATTTCTTAGCTATCCAACACATAAGCTAAACTCCATGGGGATACATCCATGAAATTGTTAGGCCTATCATCCGACCGGTGCATCATCTACCATGGTAGATGAAAGATTGGGGGACGGTGGTCAGTATGCCGACACCCACGGCCTTTAATGATGGTTTCCGTGACCGTAGCCGCTACGTCTCAAGCAGTTTTTATCACGAGGCTGAGGACATCCCGTTCCAGATCTCTCTCGCTCAGAAAAATTCGAGGTTGTCCCGGGGATCGAACCTTGGTGATGCTTATCATTAACCAGCGACGCTAATCACGTGACCACTCAGGCTATCAAACACATGCAGTTTAAAAATACCTTTTAAATATGTTGACAAAATCTTTGCTTTGGCATTTCATGACAGAAGCCAGATTATCTACAATCGGAAGGAACCTCTGAACTGTAAACTGTTTCCTTGATAAAGACAATTAAGATCTTAACCCCGTAACAATTAGTTTGACTCCAAAAATTAATATTAAATTTGGCCCTCACCCTAGTTTTTTCCTGTCCCCTTATAACCCAACACCCACCAGTTTCGCTCACGCTATAAAACGCCACTGCATAAAGCAGACATGGGCAAACCCCTATCCATTGACACGCAACCCGCAAACTTTTGTCAACTTACACATAGTTCGAAAAGAACGGATAGATGGAGACACAAGCAGACAATAAGTGCAGTGGCGGTTGCTCATTCTTAGGGAAACACTAATTTCACTTTAAAATGTACACTACAAGAAACAAATAATACAAACAATCTTGTATTTTTAATTATTGTTTTACGTGTGCAATTATTTCATTATACAAAGGCATAGAATGTGTCATAACGCCTTTCCAATCGGAACTGTGTCGCGACCCGTCACTGCTTTCAAAGACTCATGCATGGGAATAATTTACCCCGTACACCGAATGTCCGCAATGCCATCTTGTGTGTTATGCGGGAAGTTCAAGAACCACCATATAGCAATTCACTAATTTATTATTCACGGGTAAAAAGTAGTATGAATATTTAGAACCGCCACTGAATTCTTTCAGTCGTCGTGACTCGACGCCTGACTGCAGTTGACACGAGAGGACGCCGCTGACATTCGAATTGAAATTGTTGAAAAATCGGGGCTCGTGACATTGTTTGTTGCAGAGAGTTTCTTATTACCACAGCATAAAGTCGCAGCGAACGTGATCTGGCTCCAAATTAAGTTCGAGCTAGTCCGCTGTAGGGCAGCAAAGGCTAATAATTTTTATCACGTTCTTCCGATGGATCGATGTGCATTCTGTGACACAGGACTTGGGAGAAAATAGCTGCCTGTGACAAGAATGCGTAATGTTATGCCAACTTCCAACATGCATGTGTCAGAAGCAATAAAACCGAGATAGGCCTAGTTGTGAACTTGCAATTTGTTCATCTACCAAACCAATGACCTTATTAAGGGGAGGAAGCCTGTCTCATCTTACCAGTGCCAATTTTTCATATCATCTAAGTACACTTCTCGAAATTGGATCAAGTTTTATTAAGTGCCAGAATGGTACTTTATGGGATTGTGTGGGGACGGGAAAATGACAGTCCTACTTTCTCTCTGTCTATCCGTATGTCTGTCCGTGTGTCTACGCACTATAACTCAAATATGCTTTATCGGATTTTCATGAAACTTGGTATATCTACGCATTTATAACGTCCATGGAAAGAAGCCTATTGATATTGGACCAAATCGGTTGACCGGTACCGGAGTAATGCCTAATTTACGATAATGTATTAGAAAGAATTTATCAAATGTAGATCAGTTCTTATGGCCTTGCAATACAGTTAGCTATGACAAATAATATTACCCACATATTCCTTCTCATATGCTTATCAAACTAGACCTTTGTTCTTTCATAAGCCTTGCTTAATGAATCATCTGGAGCTTAACTCGAAAATCCACTTAAAAATAGCTTATTTTCTGCATATCATTAATTTCAATTATCACTGGCTTACAAAAGCATTCTAGCACTTTGTTACATCACTTTGCCTGATTTTATTTTCTTATAATTTATGTATAGTAATAAGAAACACATTTATAAAATTTTATTTGATTTCCAAGTCTAATTTTACTGCAAAAGAAAACTTTCATGAAAATCCGAAATATTGATGAGCAACACTATATTTTAATTAAGTAATGCATGTTGATTAACTTGACTTGTCAGTGCTGTTTCCATGCAAGTGTTATGAGGATACCGTTAACAAGAACATATCATTTTGTTCATGAAGCCACAGAATAATCTTTCTGTGGAACATTAGCCTACATGATAATACTGTATTTTAGGATAAGAATTCTTCTAATGCTGGGATTTGAACCCACGATCTTTGGCTTGTATCGAGAGCATCTCATAGTTCAGAAATGAAATACAATTTTGGACAATGATTCGTGGATCTTAAGTACAAAGACTCATATCTAATCTGATTGCTAATCAAACAATAGAGTACGCATTACTCATAGGGAGAAAAATTAACACGTTATTGTGTGCGGAAAGCGAATCAAAGAGACTACACAACGACGACTTTCAAGAGTTCTTTTCTCATAGCAGACAATTTCCAAATATTTGTTTCTCATGTCAGTCACTAAGAGGTGATTACTTATTCAACTGCTAGATTTTTATTTAAATATTTTATTTAACAAAAATAATTAAAACATTATATTTATTAATACTAATATCGATTTTACTTAAATTGCAGGAATTACATAATTTTATTCAAAATTATATTTTTTTACGCAGTAAATATAATTAAACGAACAAATAGAATCTTGTGCTGCCATATGGGCGTACAGATTCGAAATGAAACGATTAAAATGTACCACAGATTCTGAACCATATCCAAAACATGCATGAAACAACTAAAACGGTTTTGATATGCATTTGACGATTAAAATGCGATGTTCGGAGAAAAAAAGACCTCAGATTCCAGTTCCCTAGCTCCCTTAAAAAAAAACGCATAGTGGGTTTCTTCCAAAACATTCAATACCCTTCCCCCCATATGCTATGACAAATCCAGCAAGGCTATTTTTAATTCAATTCATAATTGAATTATTTATTGTTAATAGGTGGCGTTGGATGTACGCGGAAACACGAGTTCAAATATTATATTGGATATTTTAGTTTATTTAATTATTATGAATTTTCATCGTCCATAAAAATATAACATGATCATAACTATCAATTCCTTAAGTATTCTTAAAAAGTCATGTTTAGATTTTAACACCTTCTGACAAAATAAGCCATCAACGTCTTCTCTTACGTTCTATTCATCTTCTGTATCACTACACTCCACCACAACAGAACAATACAATAACAACTGCCATAAATTATACGTTTATTATCAAAATTAGCAGAAAATTATAACTTATACAGGAAGACAAAACACAATAATGAAATTATTTGTACATAACAACGGTACTATCATAGCAAAAAACCAAACCCAAACCCTTGTTAATATATGAATCTAAAATATTCATATTCGTGTTTAACTAAAAACTAAAATCAATGTAACGTTATAAAACTTACTTATTTACTGATTTGTTTATTTATTTAAACTATTTTCGTCCAAAAAATAGTATGATAGTATGCAATACATGCAAGTGAAATGTATAACAGAATCTCGCAAATAGGAACTTCGTACCGTTTTTTCTAACTTTTCCTACATTCCCTCCATTCAAACACAATCACTATCTTGATATCACAATGTATTATTGCACAATAAAAGGTAACAAAGGCTTTTTGTAAAGAGTCTGTCATATATTGCCTACAGATCTTCAGGCAATCGCAAATAACTTCAACTCAAGCTTTTAGTACAATATTGGTAAAGTTATTTGTATTCCTCCGGTACGTTCTCGAGGGTAAAACATTCCAAATCAATACATTGCGCATTATAAGGAAAATAGATTAGTTTCCTTCAGAATAGACTGAGTGAAAATATGAAAGATGATTGATTGCAGAAGCTGAGCTAAGATCTTATTTATTATTGACACTGAAAAATTACCAGACCCTGCAGAACGGTTCCAACTTCAGGAGTTATCTACTTCTTTCGTATCCTTCTAACGTATATTATGTATAATCCATTGAAATCTGTATCTCACAATCACAGATTTCATCATGTTCAATACTCCTTGCTTTAAATAATTAAATGGTTTCAAATAATATACCAAGAAACATAGCCTAGGTGCAAGAGTGAGAGAAACATAATAGCGATTACAAAAAATCTGATGTGAAAGTCACATAACTTCCTCTGCCCAAATAAAAGTTAGCAGTATTCACATATCCTTGTACAGAATCGCAAGACACAATTTTACGCTAATTATCCTATAAATACCTCTTCTTTCAATGATGCGACTAAAAGCGCAGGCTATATAACAAACTTAAAAAAAAAGAAGAACAAGTGATTGCAGACGTTTATTGAACTTTCCGCCGTAAAATATAATTTCCGAAATTTATCGAATATTTCCCTCAGAATCTTCTTTACTCTATGGCCAACAATACATTTTTCTCACTTCACATTCTGATATAGAATAAGAGGCCGTGAAAGAGCGCGTATTCAGTTGTTCATCACGCAAGACAAACTTTCTACAACAGTGGGTGAACAGTGGGTGGCTTGTAACAACCCCCAGAGAATTTTTTCTAAAAAAAGTTTCAAATAAAAATTTTAGCTCTCAGTAAAAGGAACACATGTGCAAATTTTAAAGAAAATCGTCAGAGCCGTTTGGAGAAAATCGCGAAAAACGAAAATTTCTTCATGTAAAGTCCCCTTAAAAATAAGAGAAAATAGTCGCCAATCTTATCCTCACATCTTCAGAAGGTACCTGACCCAAATACGAAATTTCGTTTTCAAACGATTTTCCGTTTTGGAGCTAGAGTGTTCACAGACAGACAGACAGACACACACATGTTTCCAAAAATAGTACTTTTGGATTCAGGGGGCCTTGAAACGTGTATATATGCTAAAAAGTCAACTTCGAATTTTGGGGTCGAAAACAATACTTCCTCTACCTATAGTACCTATGGTACGGGCAGAGGAAGTAATAAATATTAGTGAATTAACATTTGAAAACTACATATCGATATACGTAACGGCAACATAGAATTTGGTAGGCCAATTGTTCGGATGACGTAGAACCCTTCTCCTATGATATAAACATTAAATTGAGTAAGATGCTATTAATAATTCAATTATGTAATAGGTACTCCTGCATCATTTAAACATAGCCTATGTGTTATTTCTCATCCTAATAGAAAATTAAAACAGTTATAATAATTCGTTCTACATATGAACATTACAACTTACGAATGAAGTAAATCGTACAGTGGATGTACTTTATAACATTTACTAACTCATTCACTCTGGTATTATATACCGTATATATATACGTTTAGGGAAGTAGTATACTTTAATCACTATATCCAGAAAAAATTGAAGGTGTCTTAGTTTTATCTTTAATATTTTTAATTTTAAAAGAGAAATTTTTGTGTTGAAAACGGTAACATTTACTATTTTTTAGTTTATTTAAAATTAAGTATGCCTGTACATAAATATATGTATTTGTATGTAATATATTAAAAATACATCATATATTAATCATCTATTATCTAGGGATAACAGCTCTATTCTAATGGATGCTTTAGTGATAAAGACACAACCTTATGAATCTAATAAACAAGCTGTTATTACATGCGTTATTTTATTTCGAATAAATTTAAAATTGCTGAATAATTCGTTAAATTTGTCAAGCGATTTTATTATTTTTGGTATCAGCTTGTGATAACTAACTCCGAAGTTAATTATCATTTGTGTTTCATTTATGTAACTGTACTATTGGTGATTCAAAATTTTTTGAGTGAATATCTTATAAATAACATTCATACTGAAGTTCTGAAGATCTGCCATTGGTCTATCCAAAGGTTTGAAAAAATTCACCCAAAATGTTCCCAACCCGAAACAGATACATGTAATATTTCTCCTCCAGGTAATTGAAAGAGCACTTCCTGAAATTTTAACTATATTTGAAAATTTCTAACTAAAAAATTGATAAAACCTCAGTGAAGAAATTTTAACCTCTTATTACAACTCAAAAAAGAATGTTTTCTGAAAATGTTGGGTTTTTAAAAAGTGTCCCTTCTGAGATATTTCAGATTAAAAATACCAGATTATAGAAAAATTGCAATATTTAAATACCCATTAAAAATATGTAACTCTCGGGCCTGAAACGTTTTAGGGAAGTAGTAGGCCTATACTGTACTATAATCACTACATCCAGAAATAAATTGAAGTTTTCTTAGTTTTATCTTTAACATTTTTAATTTTAAAAGAGAAGGTTTTTGTTTTGAAAACATTTACATTTACTATTTTTTCGTTTATTTATAACTAAGCAGACCTATACATATTGAACAGAATATATTGTACATTTTATGCTCATTATTATGGTTTTTGTTTGAACCAAATAATCTTAAAAAATAAATAACCTACAGAGTTTAACGCAATCCTCTGTAAAATGCAAAATAGGCTGACGCACCAATACAAAATGGCTGCTCAAAAAGAAACTGAACATCTAAAAATTAATGAATACATGTTTTAAACTCTGTGAATATAGTAGGCTACAAACATAGATAAAAAATAAAAATTAATAAATTTGGTCAGAAACCATCATTGGTCAATTCGATATGGATTGACCCCTCGGCTTCTCTTAACTATGGTGATATTCATTATAATTCTTTTTAGTGTCACGTTTTCATATCTGATAGTCATTAAGTTGAAAAATACACTGATATATGCATAAAAGCTAAGAGGAATTATGATTTGAAAACTTATTGTGTTTTAAAGTGAAGAAAGATGAGTGGCATATAGAAAATAACTATTGTCCTGCTGGTAGGATAGACAGTAGAATAAACGTTCACTGCACGGTTCTGACGTTTCCAGAAGCATCCTTAATTTATGATGCTACGTCCCAAATCTTGTTTCTACGCTGTCTTTGAATGAGATCTATGCCACAATAAGGAGCGTCATCCATTTCACATCAGAATGAAGAAAACTCGTACTTTCGTCGACACTAAAGGAGAGCGCTTACTGAGGAAGCAAAATAGTAGTTCACAAAATCCTTTACTTGCTTCCCTTATTAAGAAGTATATTTATTTGCAAAATATACATAAAATTGAACCTTTGAGTATTAAAACAGCCACATTCGTTTTTCTATTAAAATAAATACTTAGGATGTAGGTAACTCGGTTCCTTTTTTTGTCGCAATTATGGTAGAAGATATAGGAAAAGGTTTTACAGTAAACATTTTAACAGGTTAAATCTTTGTTATATTGAGTATTGGAGGGGTCATAATGACCCCAAGTAATTTATGTAAATTGATAATATTGGAAGTAGTTGAATGAACTGTCGTAAGAACATAAATTTTTGCCTAGAAAACAGGACAAGTATGTATATAAGCATTTTTACATATTGTTAAATTCAAAGAAGATAGATAAGCCAGTCATATTGACCCCAATGGTCCTCAGTGCAACACGAACTAATACATTTTAATGTTTTTATAATATAAAAAAATTATCGAAGTCATTGTATATAGTTGTCTCAGAAAAATAAAGTCATTCATTTTGAATATTATAATTTTAAAACCAGCGGAGGTATTTATTTAAAAAATCATTTCGTGGATCTTTTGACCACCCATAACACGTATAATTAATTATTGTTAGAAAGTGTGTGAAGCACATTTTTCACCATTTATTTAATTTAAAAACGAATAGTAGTAAAGTAAAATACGACTATAGCCTGAACGTACTATGAATAAATACACAATCCTCACGCGCCGAAGCCTGAGGAACAACTGTAAAGGCCAGTCTAGTTTCCCGACGACAATAAGCCTAGCAAGCATAAGCACGCAATAGTCCATGCTTAGAGAAAACTCAATGCGGCAACTTCTTTGGTTGAGAAGTTGTGCGGGTAGCGTAATTATATTACAGCAGGGGAAATAGTTACACATTGGCTACACCTCAGACTTTTAAGGAAATGCCTAAATAACTCCTTTAGGTAGGCCTAAATGTGCAAAATAATTTCAGAAGTTGGCAATTTATGAAAAATTATAGGCAGTTTTATAGTGCCTAAAATAACCTAAAATGGGGACCAGTGCCTATTCGTTCCTTTTTGTGCCTAAACTTTCCTAAATAAATAATTTCTATGGTTTCTTGCTAGTAAGAACTATACTTTTTCTATGTTATGGTAGGCAAGCCTCTAACTAATTTAGTAGATTTCAGTTGTGTTTTCGGATTGTTTAAGGCTAACACTCGTCCACAAGTTAGCCTAAACCTATTTTTAAGAAATGTAAAATCATAGACCTTTTCTTCTCGTGAGTTATAAATTATTATTATTATTATTAACAAATAACATGCGATGCTTATAGCCATACAAATAAAAATCGAAAAATACATAATTTTATACATTAACTAGCTGACCCATCAATGCTTCGCATTGTTAGATTTATGTGTAACGTATAAGATTAAGTGAACACAATTTAAAGTCGATTCGATGAACTTCTATAAATCATCAGCCAACACGGTGGACGTATTTATATTCCACGTACTCCTCCATCCGTAATTTAGCCTACTCTGATTATGTCTTAAAAATTTAATCGTTGTTTCAATTTTGGCAAACATGCAGTCAATAGCTGGGCGTAGGGGATGCGTTCTCTCCTCTCTTGCAGCGGGCTCCGGCCAGGACAAGTTACCTAGGTAGGGGTTTTCTGGGATTTTTCCTCACCTTTGAGACAAATTTGTGGTAACTTTAGGCTCTGGTAACTTTAGGCCCTAGTGGTCCCCGGATATCATCTGGTAGCCATTATCATCCTCATCCCATCCTCGCCTTGTTCAGAGTGAGTGTGTGATTGATGTATCTCGTCCTATGTATTTGTGTTGTATCGGAGGTGGCCCCTGCATTGGACTGATCACTCATTCGGGAGGCCCTCCATGTCCTTGTCTGGTCAAGAAAGTATATATATGATCCATAGATAATCCCTCTCCCGACAGGTCGCGGCTCTGTAAGGCCCGGGCAACATGGGTCGCTTAAAAGACCCCAAAAGGGAGAGGTAAAAACTAAGGTAAAGATAGAGAGATGATATGGTAAATGAAAATTAATCAGGAAATTATATCTACTGATATTGTATGAAATACCTTTCGTAATTCAGTCCTAAGCTAACTATAAGAAAAGAGTTCAACTCTTAATAATAGATTTCTTCTAAATTTACTTCGTGTCACAAAATAGTTGATAATCATTTATAGGAATTATATTTATAGCCTTTCTCATAATTTTATATCTATTAGGTCTACATGAAATCATAGTGTCATGCGAAGCCACCTGTGTAGTTTAAAAAAAATAATGTTGCCATGGGGATTGTGTACATGCAGTACTACCCGCGCGCGATTTCTTGAGCGCTCGGCTCCCTAGTCCTCATTCGGTAGGTTTCGTTCAACTTCGTAGGTTAAGCTGACAACATTGAAACACGAAGTACGCTATACATCCTGACATCTAGTGGCTTCAATACTAAGCTTTCATTCTGTCTCAGGATTCTTATTTATTTATTGACATTATCTTTTCTGACGCATCGAGTTATGGAGAAAAATACAATCTTTCGAACTGCTGATTTCACAAACACTTCATTGTACATCCAACACTTTCCTCACCTCTTTAAGAATTCCGTATGTGCTAATTTCTGACGATCCCATGAACTCTGATGTAAATTTCATGGACTGAAAGTTGAGCGAACTTTTCACAATTTGTATTAAATACGTTTAAAATTAGACCTATAGCTTTCTCCACTTTTAGATGCCTTACTTCTCTTATGTTTTAAAACACGAAATGGTGAAGCATGTTCTGCTAAGACTCTTCTTTATGCTTAAAATTAGTCATCCAGTGTAAAAATATTGAGCCTATATTATGCATAATATTCTTATTTGATGACTTATTTGATAACCAAAGGCTTATGACGTGTAATTAATTGTTACGCAATACCGTGACCACGTTATATTATTGAACTGCATTAAAATCGTTGTATATTAAAATCACTACATAAAATACCATACGCGCGATTCTGCTGAAACGTTATTTCTTTAGTTGACAACACTGCAGAAAGACTGGCGGAATAGCTATGTTTTGTTCCCCCCGACCCTCACTCCCCGTAAATCCAGCGCTCAAGATATGGCGCGCGGGTAGTATGAATTCCTTTTGGTGAATATCATAACTTTAAAACCCTATTTTGGCCCTTATAGGCCCTTAGAGGCCAAAGATTTTGAAATCCTTTCTTAGCCTAGTAGCAATATGTGTACCAAGTTTCACGTTCCTAGGCTGTATGGTTTTTGAGAAACTGTGATCAGTCAGTAAGTCAGTGGGTTTTGGCTTTTATATAATTTATAGAGATAATCATTTTGTGGCCAATTTTACATACCAGAAATAAAAACAGGATAAGGTGGAGAAGATCCCACTGTTTTTGGTTTAACGAATACTGCAGTTCTTATTACGATATCCAGGACCTACATCATACAGTGAATTCAAAACGCGATGGATTTCCTGTATATTTCACTTGAGGAATGGTCTGAGATGAAATCAATCGATTCAAATCAAGGTACCTAACTGATCGCAGCGCCAAGTAGATCTAAAGAAGTTGTTTTCGTTTCAGAAATTTTAAATTATAAAACAGTCGTCTAATTATGACCTGTGTAACTAATTTGCTGACAAGACTACTTGTATAATTATGTATTCATGATAGTGAAAGGTGATAAAGTATCATTTAATTGGTAATTAATTAGATTTTACAGATCATTGAGCCATAAAATTGTGCATAAAATTATATTGTTTGCGCCCATTAAATAATTTGCTGAGCTGTACATTTTTGCTGTTGACAATGGGTCAGATGGCCTATTTCTAGTCACCATTTCACCAGAGACGCTCTAAAGGGTTGTCATACAAAATTTTGGAAACTCATAAAAGCACCAGTAGGAAAAGTATGGGAAAACACTGAATATAGTGGGTCATTCTTTAAGCAAACTCAAGTTTGTATTATGCTGAGATTATGTACGGAAATTATAACAAATTTCTGTGTATTTTTTATACACTAACTTAAAAATTGTTTTTACGTTTTCAGTTGCATATGTAGTTTTTTTTTTTGGTACAGTATAAATGAAAAGTTACTGTAAAAATAAGTTAGGTATATTCGTAACATTGCAATTTTGTTCCACGAATCAGTAAGGTTATTTCTCAACCTAACTGTGATTGTACCTATAATTAAGGTTAAGACAATATACTACACACTCTTCAAAATTAAAAGATGATGATTTTGTTTTTCTGCGTTGTCCTTGACTTCAAACATTTTGTACGGTATTAGGCAAAAGACTGGCATGATGGCGTCATTCCAAAACCCTAATATTTTTGCGCCGTTACTTTTATAGGCCTACATTGGTGAAATCATTCACCCTGCTATTTCCCCGGCGTTACCAACTCGTGTGAGGAAAA